>JAPXFQ010000225.1:2400000-3125327 GCA_028564705.1 Apricaphanius iberus | reverse complement strand
ACTTCTCAGAATAATTTGTGGGGATTTTGGCCCATTCCTCCTGACAGAACTGGTATAACTGAACCAATGTTGTAGGTCGCCTTGCTCGTACACTTCTTTTCAGTTCTGCCCATAGATTTTCAATGGGATTTAGATCTGGGCTCTGTGATGGCCACTCCAAAACTTTGACTTTGTTATCCTTAAGCCACTTAGTAACCAGGTTGGCAGTATGCGTCGGATCATCGTCCCTTTGAAAGATCCATCTGCGCCCAAGCTTCAACTTCCTGGCAGATGTCTTTAGATGTTGCTTCAATATTTCCACATAGTGTTCCTTCTTCATAATACCATCTATTTGTTGAAGTGCACCAGTCCCCCCTGCTGAAAAACAACCCCACAACATGATGCTACCACCCGGATGTTTCACAGTTGGGATGGTTTTCTGAGGCCTACAAGGTTCACCCTTTTTCCTCCAAATATAACGATGGTCATTGTGGCCAAACAGTTCAATCTTAGTTTGGCCACAATGAGAATCCCTCTCCTTCCAGAGTGCTATGATGGTTGGATGTTCCCATCGTGCTTATAGTTGCATATAATTGTCAGATCAGATGAATGTGGCACCTGCAGGCAACTGGAAATTGCACCCAAGGATGAACCAGACTTGTGCAAGTCCACAATTCTCTTCCTGATCTATTGACTGACTTCTTTTGATTTCCCATGATGATTCACAGGGAAGCAGTGTGCTTCAAATGTGTCCTTAAATACATCCACAGGTGTGTCTCTAATTAACTCAAATGAGGTCAATTAACCTATCAGAAGCTTCCAAAGAGATGGCATCATTAGATTGGCTTTCCCAAATTGTTTGAAGGCATAGTGATCTTAGTGTATGTAAACTTCTGACTTTGAAAAAGGTGATTAAAAAATATCTGAAAAAATCCTCCTCTTTTTATTTTGACATTTAGTAAATAGAAATAATTGTATTAATTGTAATTGACCTAGAATAGGAAAAGTTTATTCCGATCTCATGTTGGACAGTGAGAAAAAAAGGATATGTGCGTTTCCACTTAGTGTATGCAGACCTTTGGTTTCGACTATAAATATATCTGTCAAAGATGTCAACATACTGTATGTCATATTATGTGATCCACTGCTTCTTCGCAGTGATACTAGATAAAATTATAAGATTTAAACACTGTGTTGTATCAACACCAATATGATGTATTTGCATTTGTAGAGTGTTAAAACAGTAGAAATAGATTAAAACAGACAGAAGTGAAAGAGACAAAGTGAAACATAAAAAATAAATTGTCATTTATAATTGTGCTTCATTCAACCTCACTGGCAATCCAGTTAGGGAAGCAAAACATTAGTAAGATAATTCTGAGTTAAAACAGAGTTACTTTCCCCAGTAACTAGTTACTTTGAAAGTGACGAGTAACGTAAAGTAACTTAGCGACTTTTGAAAGAAGTAACTAGTAAAGTAACTACATTACTAATTTAAAGTAACTTACCCAACACTTATAATCATTAGTAAGAGTAGCAGGGGAATATTCCATAATGTTGGAGAATCATGGACCTTTAACCTATACTGATGCAGCTGGAGGACGTACATTAGCCATTATCTTATTTTATCTAAGCTGGAGCTAATATAACAGACACTCACAACAGCAGCAGCAGGCACACAGACAGATAGACGCTATGTTAGAGCTAGGGAAATTTTGCTCTTTGAAATAAATATGTTAAAACTCCAACGGAGATTGAATCATCCTTATCCTTATCTACATCTCTATGGAATTCTGCCATAACAGTGATGAAGGAGTGAGGGAAGGGATGACACTGTTGGGGGCAACAGAGATTAAATGAACCGCAAGCAGAGAAATCCAGAGGTGAGACAGAATTATGGTGGACTGTTTGAATGAACTCACATTAGTCTTACTTGGTGGATGGTTAATTGGTTAAATCCTGGGAGGAAACCCTGGGAGTCGGAGATGTCTGTGAGAGCTTCTTGCTGAGTTTCTGGACAATAGAAGATGAAGAGGAGATTGTCGAATCCGGGAGCAAGGAGTGGGCATGGAGTATGGGCAAGCAGAGCACAGAGATAAGGCATGAATCACAGAGAAACTTGGAGTAGTCAGACTTCTTGAGAAGCTCTAGTTAACAAGGAGTTTTGAAAGAGGAGCACCTTACGGCTTTAACACTCAGGCAATGAAGATCTGACAGCCAGCTCCTTATATCCTCAGCTGTTGATGAGCTCAATTAGCCACACCTCTGAAGGTGCAGCAAGCAGGCTGCCCCCTCGGCTTGATTGGCATCTTCTCAGCTCAGCCAGGAGCTCTGGTGGAACTCTCCAGAAATGAGGTGAAAGGGTGTGAAGCAGAAAGACAAAAACAAACAGAAAAAAAGACTCCTAACAAGGAACAGTTGATGAAAATACTTGCTCTGGTATTATTGATCATGGAGCTGCAGCTTTTCAACATGGGGCATCCAGATTTCCATCTCTATCCTGTGATTGGGTTTTCGTGGGTAAAGTGAGCCCAAACCTAATGATCTACTGTGCTGTCATCTCTCAAGTAGTGAAAAAGTCTCTCAAGACTGGATGAAACATTAACTGACCACAGGTAAAATCTTTTGCTTTCCCCACCTGTTATGCGTAACAAATGGTTTCTTTGTCTGAAAATATCCAGAAATCATGCGAACATGCGAAAATGTCAGATTATCCCATCAGAGTACTAGCACTACCCCAGCTATCATCAGCCAATAGGAGTGAGAAGAAGAAGAATAAAAATAATTGTATAAGTGTCATGCACAACAACTACCCAGGCCGTACAGGGGTAAATGAGACTAATATGGGACTACAAAGTTTTTAGGTGACAGAGGCCTGCTTTTCTGTATGAAAACATATCATACATTTCAGCCAAACATGGCTTGTCCTGGTCGAAGCTGTCCCCATTTCTCAAAACTATGAGCTTTTCTATTAAAATTTGTAATTAAATTGTCTTAAGACTGACTGAAATTACAACATTTTATCAAGCTTGGGAAATGAAATTGGAAAGGCAGTAACCCCAATTCTTTTTGTCATTACTTAGAATAAACACCACAGTGTTTTACATACCAAATCTAACACGTTATGTGATCTTTCATTCTCCACCAAGAAACTTTATTCTGCAGCACAATCAGTAGTCTTTTTTATCATGTATTAGACCAAATAAACTACAAACTTAAAGGCAAGTAGTCTGTGTGGACTTGATTTTTCCAATGAAATTGCTTCTAGCTCTTGTCAACTCATTGCGAAATGTCAACCAATCAAGTCCAGCTCTTCACTGCTTTAAACAGAAAATCCCCCCAGGGTTGTCTTTTTTTTCTTTGTGATTCCAAAAGTAGCGTCGGCTCGACTTTGGAATTACAACCATCAGTGAATGCTTGGATGTTAATTAAAGAATGCAAATTTCATGTTTCTGGTCCAAGGCTGACACTAACCCAAGGCTCAGAGGTCCATGAGAGAGAACATACACACCCAAAAAAATAAAATAAAAAGGAAGTTTTGAAGGCTCCCATCCACAAAAGCTGAGGAGGACAGTCACGCACACATCCACAGGCAACTGAGTGCCCTAATCAGTCCCTCTCATCTGCTTTGTTCTACTAGAAACAAATCAGATTATACAGAAGTTACATGTACATAAATATGTTTACCAGTGTGCAAAGAAAAGTCATAAAGTGGGTCAGAACTTTGGGGAAAGTTGGTAGAGAACACTTTGACTTTTTGTGGATTGCAAAGTGTGAGTGGGAAAACCAGCATAGTGTGTGACTGAATGCAAAACATCCCCCATTTAACAACATGGAAATAATGGACTCAGAATGTTTTTTATGTTTATTTTGGAAACTGATAAAAGAGAAGTTATTTTTCAGCTTTGTTATAATTCAAACAGAATGACACCCCCTGAGAGCTGCCAATCCCCTACATGGATTTGCAAACAAATTAAAATCCTAATCAGTGTATTTTGACAATTTTCTTTCAAACTACAGTCAAATCTCTCCCCATTACTTCCCAGCATGCAGCAAATCTTTTGAGAGCTACCATGTCAGATATCATTGGTAGCCTTATTGGGCCATGAAACACACACAAAAAAAACTGTAAGGTTATGAATGTTTTTGATGTTTTAAGGGTTCTGGACAATCACTCCATGCTGTGTTGTCCAGGTTTCCTTACTTTGATGTCCATTTAGTGGATGTCTCTCTTCTACGTTTGTATTAAAATACTTTCAAAGCATAAATGCATTTTTTTTTCTATGGAATATGACGGTACGTATGTTTAAGTAAGCAATTCTGTAAATAAAAAAAATTAAAAAAGAAACGTTTTGAACACAGATTTATTAGAAAAAAATGGATACTGGAAGAGTACTGCAGGGAACAAGGTGTGGTCTATTTTGAACTAGGAATAAAGGTTAGTGGTTGTGTTTATGTGAGGATGTATTTGAATCTCCACTAAGGAAGAGAGTTTTCTTTCTGTTTGTGATGATGGAAAACAATCGTGGGAGAGGTGATGGTGATAGTATTTCCGTTGTATTTACTGGGAGGTCCAGTGGTAGAGTGAGTGCTCAAGGGTGGACAGGCAGGTGACAGAGACGAAGCATCCAGATAAAGGAACCCAAAGGAAATGTGGAAGGAAAAAAAGGAGGAGTCCCACCACAGAAGAACAGATGAGGATTCTTAAACCGAGGGAACAGACGTTCAAGAAATCAAATGATCTGGGTTCAAGGTGTGCAAAAAGTTTGCAGAGAAGGAAGGAACCTTTGTATAACAAGCAATAACTAATGGGACTAAGAAGAGAATGAATACCACATAAAAGAAGTTAACAATATGGTGTCTGCCTCAGTGGATCCACCCCCTTTTAACCTTCTTCTGATTAGGTCTTGACTGATCCAAGCCGGAGATAACACCTGCAAGTCTCACTTTAGACTAAACGTAGGAAAATCCACACACCATGTATAGCACACAAGCTTGTGGATATGACTAACCTTCCACTATTGCCTTCCAATGCATACGATAATGTGGCATACACAGTTTGAACAGCTAAGCCAGACATACACTAGTAAGAACTGTGGGAACATTGTGATTAGCAAAAAAGGGCAGCCTGATCACCATATTTTTGGCACCAAATAGGGTAAGCTGGTAGCATGGCGTCTTCATCAACAGAGAAACGAGTCCTGTGCTGAAATGGGTAGAAAGGGCATACACAAATACTCACAGAAAGGAGAAAAGGGGGAAGACTTGTACGTCTCAGAAAACTCTTACATCTGTGAAGTACAGAGGTGGCAGCATCATGTTTTTTACATTATTTGCTGAACAAGGGGCTGATGCACTATACTAAATAGATGAAATCATGACAAAACAACACAATTTAATAATATAAAATATTGTGACCAGATCTACAGATATCAGATAGATAGTTAAAGCTTGAGTAGAAATGGGTGTTCCAAATTAACAGTGACCTACAGGCTAAATCCAAATTATTCTCAAAGTGGCCTATAGTATCATGTTGTAGGCTAGTCCCCTAACCTACACTGTAAACCGCAAAGTTGAGAGTACTTAAACTGAGTAGCTGGAACTCAATATTCTAAAAAAAAAAAAAAAAATTCTAACTCAAATGTGCTGAGTTAGTTCAACATATTCTTTTGTTTTGAGTACAAGTAACTCAAACATTTTGTGTGACCTAATTTTCATATTTCCCACAGTGCTTAGGGGGCATGTTTTTGACACCATGAGTGACTTGGAAGTCTGTTGTATTTAGATACCCATTCTGATCAATTACAATGTATATCCTTATTCAAAAGTGGTTTCAATGTTGATACCTCATTCACAGTGATCACAATTCTGTTCATTGTGTCATTTGTTTTGAGAATCATTGAACTTAAGAGCATAAACATACAATGTATTCATTTGAATTACCTATAAGTTCACAACAGTTTTATAAAAGTGCATGACACTAACTAAACGTAAAACGTAGTGCACAGCCAATGTGTGTATGAAACTTATAAATTAAAGTTGCATGTACTGAAGATTTTTGAGTTAGCTTAATCGGTAAGTTTAATTAATTATAATTAGAAAATATATTTAACATAAACTCCAAATATTTAAGCTTTGATATACTCAAATATCTGAGTTTATTAGCTCAAAAAATATATGGCAACTGATTGTCTCACTTTTTTTTAGTTCTGCCTACTTATTCGGGTTTACAGTGTACATGCAGAATCAGGTGCTGGGGGCAGAACATAACATATTTATTTAAAAAGGGACATAATTTGTACAGCTGAGGAGGACTTTCAGTTTTCTGGTTCAGGACAGTATCTGCAGAGAGAGGGAGTGGTTAGAGACAGAAATGAGGCTTTGGAAAGTGTGGAGAAATATAGCAGATTGATCTTACAGACCTGTGGCGATGAAAAGGCTCTGGGTGGTGGAGGTAAGTTGGTTGAGAGGAAGAAGAGGTGTGCGGTACATTGGTGCCTTAAACTGAGTGTGTCTGAGAGCGAGCAGGCCCATGGCAGAGGAACTGCTGAAGACGACCGTGGAGCACAGACGAGCCAAGGGAGATCCAGAGGAAGATCCAGAGAAAGATGATTAATGGAAGTCTTAGGTCCAGAGCAGTGTGGAAACCACCAGAAAACCAACCTGGAGGGCATAGAGAACACAGGAGGTAAATCTAGAAAAGAAGGGCAGCAACACATCAACTAAGCTCTGAAGAGGTTCTCAGGAACACTGTTTGATTTGTCTCTACAAGCGGACATTAAACACTGACTGTTCATCCAAAGGCTTCTAATGAGTCACACCAAACCAGGAGGTCAGTGCTGTCAAGTAGTGGAGACTATACCAGGGATCCTCTGAAAAGGAACAACTTCACACTCAGACAATCACTCACCCAGATCCTAACTTTCAGATTTTTAAATGGTCAACACGGAGCCCTTGTCTCAGTACAAAAGAAATATTGCGTTAGAAAAAATAAATCCCTCATTATTATGACACTGTCGTTGTGACAATTACCAAGCAGAGACAAGTGCGGTTATGCTAACTGACCTAAAAAGGGAAATGTTTAGTCTATTTTGTTGTCAAAAAGTAAGAAAAAGTTTACATTTCAGCCAGTTAACAACATTTGAACTACTGCTTTGTGCAAAGTTGATTTAAATTCTCCGGAAGAAATTCATAGGATTTAGTCAAAGCTAAGTGGAGGAAATGTGTTGCATGGAATACTGAAGGACATTGCTGAGTTCCTGTAAGTATGCAGAATGTGCTCATATCAGCAGCATATCAATTTATTTATTTATTCACTTTTTTTATTTATTTAGAAGTCAGAGTAAACCATCTGCAAAGCCAGTGAAGATATAGTATCATTACACTTGCATAATGGGTGAAAAAAAATTCAATTTCTCACTTTATACATAATAGGCATGCTATCAGTCATCCGTTCCGTTGGGTAAGTGCACAAGAATGAATAAACACCAGACAGTAGGCACAGAAGTAGGTCCATGCTTACAACATTTATGTATAAAAAAAAAAGAGAAGAAAAAAAACTACATGAAGACATTAGCCGGTACAGCACAGCTTCACTGCAAGGCTTTTAATCTTGTAATAAAAGAAAACAAATTACTTCATCCACTTTGACAAGCTAATATGTTGTATTTCACAGCTCTGTTCGCCCGCAGGCTAAACGTACAGCACAATGCTCATTTCTTTTTTTTCTTTTTTTTTGCCTCCTTTCTGCAGGATTGATTTCTGTTTTCAAATAAGTTGTAAACTTTGTAAGAGGAAGCAAGCCTGTTGGCAGTTGGAGTTTAAAGAAATAATCTGCAGTCAGACAACAACAAAAAAAGGTAATAGTCCCTCTTACTGAGCAACGAGCAGGGGGATTCGGTAGAGCTGTTGCCTATAAGCTGGTGATTCAAGGTTGCATAGAATGTAACATCAAATATCATATTCACTACACCTTTGGAATGTTTCTGCTTATATTTTAAAATACAATTTTCTCATATGTTGCATTATGTCAAATTATTCTGTTTTCTGTAGTTTTGGGACATACAATTAAATAAACAAATAATTTAAATTAGATATTTTATACAGGGTTTACTTGGGGTGTAATGCAAAAAGCCTGAATTGAGTTGAATTTGATATCTCAAAATGAAAACTTGTATTTCAGAGACATGCATTTTTATAGTAAACTGTTTAATAATTAATCTATAAATCAAATGTATCAGTAATTCAATCAATAAAACCTATACAAATAATGCACCATTTTCTTTTTTCCTGATTGTCATATTTTTTTTTATTTTTTTTTATCATAGATGAAGACACCTTATTTTAGGATTATGAGGAAATCACCACGAGTTAGTAATTTCAAAATATACATGTATTTTTGATCAAATTAAATAACAGCAAAAAGATGCATGTCTGAAATCGTATGAAGAATAATGCAGTCCTATTATTTCACAAATTAAGCTTGGACGATTATTCCGACTACATGAGACTTTCGTGGAATATTCCAAGAAAATGTATCCACTGTATCTGATTACTATTGCCTTTTTAAAGGTGGGGTAGGACAGCTTGAAAAAGGTTTTTGAGCAAGTTACAATTTGAAAACAAGGTCCAACACCTTTTGTTTAGCTTTCCCTTCCAAAACCACCCCTTTAAAATACAGGAACATACAAAGTTTGTTGCTGACGGCTAATGCAAGGTTGATCGCTGCACAGCTTTGACCGGCTAGTTGTTTCATAGATCACTCACAGGTATTTACAAATCTGACATTATTATCAACATAAACAAATGTGATTATTATATCAAATTTTAAGTATCTGTATATTATATTGCAAATTAGACTTTTCACTGATATTTTGATATGTTCTAAGTAATCTTGAGTTAAAAGAACAGGTGATTGCTATTAGACTGATTTCAAGCTAGCAGCCCACTAACCAAAGCATGCTAGATATAGCTACATTTTGGCTTAGCAATATTATACCAATAGTTTACAATAGTTTATTTGTTTAGGGTGTACATAGGTCAATGACGTGACGGCTAAATATATTGTCCAACTGCATTTCTTCTTGTTTAAAATATTATTTTATAAATCTGAATTATACCATATGTTCCTGTCCTCCAGATGTAACCACATATATATATATATATATATATATATATATATATATATATATATATATATATATATATATATATATATATATATATATATATATATATATATATTTCTAAAATCAATAGGCATTTGCAATTATTTTGTCACTGAAAGTGTAAAAATATCATGTGGTGCGACTGTCCAGCCATGAGTCCAGTTTTGGATTTCTTTTTTTAAATTAATCTAAATATTTTCAAATGTATTTTCTGGCCTTTATAACATATATTCTAAAGTTTTTTTTAACCTCATTTGAAATTATATTGATCTTGTAATGATATTTCTCTCACATTGCGGAATTAAACTTTGTCCGAGTATGTCCATTTTATGAAATATCATGTGCCATGAAGAAACCACCATTTTAGAGCTTTTATTTTGAAATCTATTATGCCTGCAGTGAGGGCAGCGTATCTTGAAAGTAGATTTGTTGTAAAAGCTGAAAAAGATTAAGTGTATAGATTGAAAAGCAACTTATGGTGCGTTCACACCACATGCGTTGCCTGCATCAAGCAACGCTCCAAATGCATCTAGTTTGATGTACATCCTTTTCCAGCTGAAGCTTGCAAAGAATTTGGGCGTGCCTTTCTCTGCTGGATGTTTAAAACGCTAGCAGAACCTGATTGGCTAGACAACCCGACGTCGCGCGATGTCACTACAGTGAGACACTCTAAGTGGTTGGCGCACAGTGTCTGCGTTCCTTGCGTTTGCTACATTTCCGCTTGAAGCACAGGTGCAGCAGAGACTCTGACGGACTCAACGATAGACTTTACACGTGATCTTGCCACATTTGTCGATGACATTTGGGGTGGTGTGAATTCACCATTTGAATTTATGAAGTTATCTCTGGTGGAGGACACTTAAAATACCATACACATTTCCTGTAAAATATCAATTTAAAGAATCATAAAAAAAGAAACTGTGTACATTGTAGTTTGACTCAATGCTTTGTTTGATGTAATGTAATACATTTGTTTCAGCTATTTCAACTTCATTTTGTTCTAAATTGAGAAGCCAAGATCGGAAAAAGTTTTAAAGGTCCTACGGTTAAGAACATACCTAAACCACATCACCAACATTCATATCAGAATGAGGATGATGGTATGGACAGTTTGATGTCTTCAAGTTTGATGTTTCTCAGTTCATCTTGTTCCTTACTGATTTGTGCAATGTTCAGAAAAAATATACATGAATATGCAGCTCAGATGTAGCGTTTGCTACATCGTCATCATAATTATAGAACCGCCTTTGATTTCGTTTTCATATATTCAGGGCCAGACCCAACATTGGGAACAGGCAGACAAAATGGGGAGCCAACACTAGGGTGGGACTCTGTAGGTCTGATATGTAGCTGTAGTTTTTATCTACCATCAGAGTGTACAACATCCATGCTAGGGACCTCTTGGTGTACAACTGCCCAAATCTTAAGGAAGAGATGATTTAATAATTGGTTTCTGGCAGTTACTTCATTGAGTTTTGAGGCCCGGTCCAAACGTAGTGTCTGAGACTGGTTACGGGGGCAGAAATGCGAAAGTATCTCAAATAAACGATAGTTACACCCGACGTGTGTTGTAATTCTGCAGAGAGTGTTTTTTATTTATTTTTTCTGTGTGTGTGTAACTCATCTATGAGTATGTTTACATGCAGCCACAAACCGTTCAAAGCCGGAATATTAGCAATAACCTGGTCACACACAGCCATGTAAACACCGGCATAAACCCGAATATGCTCATATTCCGGATTTAAAAAACGAAAGTGTTCTTATTTGGTCATCCTCTGCATTGTTGACCCACAAATGTATTTATTATATAACGGCTCTAATATGTTTAAAATCAAAAGCTTAAAACCCCCCGAAAACCCCGCCAAAAATATTCACGATTCTTATGTTGGATTTGTCTAATTCAGATTTCATGTGCAGTTGGGACCACTATCTTGGAAGGGAATGCTTTGTGTCTTTTATATTTGGGCAGGTTAAAATAAAATCTTCTGTTTTTGTGCACTTAATTTCTGCACCATCTAGACTAGTACACACCTCATAAAACACATTTCCATGAAGGACATATATAGCAATGTGTCTAAAGTCCTTCTGTAGATGATTGTAATCCTAAATTGAACAAACTTTGTCGACTTGACGGATCATTTCCCCAAAAACAAAAAGCCAAAGGGGGCCCCCCGCCACCACATCACAGCCCAGTGAACACAAAGGACACCAAGCCACATTAAACTGTCAGAGAGGACAACATTCAAATAATTTATGACCGTTGACCTTTATTGTGTCTGTGCAAGCTGGGGGCTTGACACACACCAAGTGTGAGGGTGTGAATGACTCCTGACTGTACAGTTTGGCTTTTCCAGCCATGCCAGTTGTGATTTGATCTTCATGCACTCTAGTGTCCTTGTCTATTTCCATGCCTACTTTCAAGTTTCTTAAAGGAGAATCAGAAAGGTTTGAAAAGAGAGAGAGAGAGAGATAAGTATTTGCTTCTTGAATCCTTGCTTGCTCAATTATAAATGTCACTGACTCTCATGGACTGTCTCCGGCAGTATATGACAGAAGGTCCTGTGTCCCAGGAGCTTCTGTTAATATTTCATGCCACTGTCTTGTTCCCAGAGTTAAATGACCAACCAGCAATTAGGCTCATCTGTAGAGGACCTTTACAGGGATGAGTAACTCTCTGTGGGTACAAGAATGCATTTACAGTTAGGAAAAAAAGGCAGAGCTTTTTCAGCTTCTTAATTTCTTTTCCGGTCTCGTCCTTGAATCGTGTGAATTTCTCTGCTTTGGTACAAAGGTCAAATGCAGCCACACAATTAGTAAAAATAATTAAATTAAATAGAATAATATTAAAAATAATTGTGATCAGTAGTGTTGCAAAAAGTATAGAGTTCTTCTGTCACATTTACATTTTTCAGGTTGACATACAAATTGTAAAATTGGACAATGATATCTTGAGTAAGTACAAAATGTTAACCTTGGCAGGATATTTCCCTTGAGAAATAAAATCATTCAAAAACATTCTTTGAATTTACTCAGGTTACCTTTTTCTAATGTTAAAGTTTTTATGAGCTTAAACATATCACAACTAAACTGTCTAATCTGCATAGCGTATTTCTGACAAAAGTACACAATTATTCCCAATTTTATAAACGATTAGGAACAGTTCAAGTTTTTAGCACTTCAGCTGCCCTTTGCTGACTTTATGTTTCCATGCAGATGAGTCATTTCCAAAACATAATTAATTAATTCTCATATAGCCACTCTGTGTAGCATCAGATAGATTACCAAAACAGTGTGAGAGAAAGACGAAGGGGAAGAAATCTTTTTTTTTTTTTTTTTTGCTCTCATCACTCATACTATCTCTGGGTAAAAGAAAGAGGGAGATAGGGAGAAATACAGGAAGCAAAACTAACTTGATGCACATAAGAAATGCTTTATACTAGTCATGTCATCTCTTTTTTGCGAAGGAAAACCAGAAAAAATAACCTCCTTTTCTCATGACGATTGATGCCACCACTGTGACCCTGCCAAGTTCTTAATAGTACAAATGTGACCTTTACCTTCCTTCTGAGGGCCCATTGCTGTCCTGTTATCAGGCTGTCCTGGAGCCTCTACTGCATCCTCTAGTGTCAGAATGCTACACTGACCTTTACTTATGCCAGCATGGGGATGCAGTCTTGTGGAGTCTTCAGGGGACTTGAAGCCTTACTGCAGCAGAGAGCACTGATGTAAAAATGTTTAAACTTTAAAGTGATGTTTCTCCCAAATCATAAAGTAACTAACAGGTTGCTCTGAACAGATTATCAAGTTAAGAGTCAAGGTCAGTTTAAAGAATTGTAGTCGGATTTTACTTAAATTGAATAAATTTCAGTTTATATTGCAGCAAATGAAGAAGTAGATTTCACTTACACCACTGTAGTTCATTTAAAATGTTTCTATAATTATATAATAAAAAAAATACTGTTCCCACTACCTATCTATGCTCCACAAATGTGGAATAAACTTCCAGACGAATGTAAAAACGCTGAATCCCTAGGCTCTTTTAAATCAAAGATAAAAACTCTACTATTCAGAGCTGCATTTGAATCTTAAATTGCACTTTCTGATCACTTTTTGTTTTGTTTACCTGATTGTGTTTTATCTGTTTTAATCTGTTATAATAGCAAAAATTTGTTACTTAGATTTTTTTTTTATTGTTGTGTTTTAATTTCTATTCTTACTTTTTTATGTATTTTTAGGTGATTGTGTATTAATTACATAAATTTGTTCCTTACATTATCTTTTCTTACTGATTGATTACTGTTAAACTTATATGTTTCGTTTGTAATCATGTGGTTTCATTATCACTGAATCATGTAAAGCACCTTGAATTGCCTTGTGTTGAAAGTGTGCTATACAAATAAAATGGCCTTGCCTTGCCTTGCCTACATGCCTGAAATGCATTACTGCAAGCATCAGGGGATGGTAACCCCACACGTGGTTTGCTGCAGTGAAGCTTCTCAAAAAAGAGCACTTGCATTGTATGACTTCAGTGGCAAGTCCAGACTTTTTTTTTCAGGGGTGGCACAGGAGGGGGAGCTATATCTGCTGGGGTGGCACCGGCAGTAAAAAAAGGATCCACAGTAAAAAAAAAAGAAAAAAATTCCCGTTCCTTCTTTCTGATAAATGTTTTAAAATAACATACATTTTACAAAGCACTAATGTAGTATGCCAAATTTCCACTTTAATAATGTCAAAATTGTAACATTCATAAACCTTCTTCTGAAACAACACGCTTATGATCTTATTCAGAACAAAACAGGGGTTGTGAACCTAGGGTGGCCTATCGGATTCTAGGGGTGGAATATGCCATCTCAGGCCACTGTGTGACTTTAATATTGCTTTATCATACAACTGTGTAGGTCTTGAATAAAAGTTGGCATTTGTGACCAAGAATTACAACAAAATCACAGTAGCAACTCATGATTTCTCATTTGAAGGGGCATCATGGCAGCCATCTCTAGATTGCTGACTCACTGCTGTAGATGTCAGCAAGGCTACCAATGTAACGTATGGCAGAAGGAATGGATTTTTCTTCCTTTGTCCTTTCTCCGAAATCCATGTATCAATACTAATTGAAATTTCATGCACAGATAAGTTTGAATGTTTTGTGTCAAACATTGACGACACCTGTACCAGGCCATTGTATCATCATACCTTAAATGGCAATATTATATCTGTCACCAATGCTGCAAGAACCAAACCCAGCCTCCCCGAGGCAGTGCTTCCTGCCTGGAGCTATTTTGACTGGAATTTGCTGGTATTTTCTCTTTTTTACCTAAAAGGTCTGCATTAAGGTTACTGTCTCGTCCTCGAGGGACACTACATGGTTTAGATATTGCCCTGCTTTTTACAACTGATTTAGATGATTGCAGTTCAGCAGAAAGCTTGCTAATCTGCCATCAATCGAAATCAGGTTTGCTGAAGGAGGGAAGCCAATTCAGGGCCCTTATGTATCAACCATACTTCATCTGTGTGTATTTTGTGCAAGGGAACAATTTTAAACATAGTACGGTATTTATCATCTTTTTGTGTAAACATAAGAGCAGATATGACCATGCATATGCACTGCATCTAGTGGTATAACAGGGGAACTACAAAACTAAAACACTAAACTAAACTTTGTCAGAATATTTATCTAATCATTTGATCACCTCCACCCAGAAGCTCATGTTGGCGCCAGTCTAACTTTTAGCAAAATAATAAAAAAAATTTGATGGACGAATTGGGATGAAACTTCCAGGAAATTTTAGGAATTTACAAAGGAAGGTTTACAAACCACAATGTGAAAAAAAGGATGATCCTTCTTATTTGTGAAGAAGGTTAACACTCTCTCCATGCGTAGTGATCTTAGCCAAAGCAGTGTCTCTAATAACGCTGGCCACACACATGTCACATGTGGTGATCTGTGCACCCCTGGAAGAAGAACTGGTCCAGCTGTGTGATGTTTTATCTTATTCAGTTTGATATCTGACCTTTTTTAAATCTATTTCCAACAGTAACCTCTCCTATGACCCGATCGCAATTACTGTTGCTTGTGCACCTTTTTCTTTCACACTTTTCCCTTCCACATAACTTTATATCAATGTGCTTTGATAGAGTACTTTGGGAACATAATTTGAGGCTTTCCCTCCTTGTGGAAGGTGTCAATGATGGTTTTCTGTCAACAGTCTTCCCATTATTGTGATTCCAACTGAACCAGACTAAGAGACTGTTTAAATGCTCAGGAAACGCTTGATGGTGTTTTGGATTAGAGTGTGACAATTTGAGCCAAAAATATTGATCATTTTCATAATATTCTAGTTTTCTGAGATTTTTCAATTTGGGGTACTCACGATCTGTAAGTCATAATCATCATAATATAACTAATAAAGTCCTGAAATATCTCTTTTTGCATGTCACAAGTCTATACTAGGGGTATGTAAAGCAGTCGGTATCTGTATCTGTGTGTGTTAAGGGGGGAAAAATATGTGTATTTGTATTCGAGTAGAATTCAAATTGTTGTAAAAATATATGTTTTCAAGTTACACTTCATAATTTACATTATATTTAATTATCCATTATACTAATCATAGGTATGCCATTATTATTTATGTGTATCCATAAATCCAGTAATGAACAGGTGCACTTGTTAGTCTGACTGTTTTACTGACTGGACTATGCAAAAGCAGGCTCAACTCCATTATCCTCATCAAATGATGAGGCAGGAGTTTTTGCTGTTTTCTTCATATGTCATTCAATTTTCAGGTCCTTAAATTCAAATAGGTTTCTATGTTCGTTATCCCCTTTAAAATGATCATATCAATAAATGTGTTACAAGTTCCTAAAAATTTACTGTGCTCCTTTCTATTTTGCCCCTCACCACTCTTTAATCCCTCAGATCAAGAGCCTAGCCTTACTATTATTCAAAGATTACCTGAATAAATACAAATTATAGTTTTTAAATGGTTCCATAATTTGTTGAGCGGTAAAAACTATCCAAACCAACCATACATAAAAAAACCTTGTCTACCCTTAGCAGCTACTTTGAAATGTTTGTGGCGACTGGAAAATATTTAATGGTAGCCAGTTACAAGATTCCGGTGAAGGAATTTTATGCTGCTTTTTTTTTCTGAATTATTTAAATTCAGCCTATTTGCTTTTTGAGTGTGAACAACAACCTGACGAGGGAGGAGCGACAATGATGGAAAGTAGGGTTAAGTGAAAATATAAACAAGTAATTGTCTCCAGGCAGAAGGCTAGGAAGGTAGTGTTCGTTGGAGTTTATAGTCGTTGCCATCATATTAAGAGAGAAAGAGCTCAGCGAGTTCTGAGTTGGTTCGGTTTGGTTGGTTTAGGATGGAATGTGCCTCACAGGGTTGTTTGGAATTTTTGGTATATGCCCATTAAGAAAGGCTTGAATGCAGGCAGATGACAACTTTAATTTATCCAGAACAAGGACATTGAAGCTGAACTTTACAAACTTGATGAACTCCACTTTTTTGAATGGAGCAACAACCGGTATGTGCAAATATAAAACTCACACAGAGAATACAACTCTCCTGTTTTAACGTCAGGGAATTTCATGCAAAATCCTCAAATCTTGGCCTCATCAGGAATGCTTTCTAGCTCCAGGTACCAGGAATTAATGAGCATTTCATTGCCGCACCTGAACATCATCATGCAGCCTAGCGGAGCGTCCAATTTCCCTCCAACTGGCTCTGCCCTCATAGTTAGCAGCTAAACCCCCACCGGCAGTGAGGGATAGTTTTCAGCGGATAACTGACAAGATCCTGGTGCTATTCCACATGCACCAAACCTATTCTTAATGAATGCACATATATGCCGTGTATGAATGAATGTATAAATATGAAAACATCTACAGTATGTATGAGTTTTAGCTGACAATGCCACACATTGAACTTTGACCTCTGTGCTTAGGTGTTTGTTTTGTAAGCTAAAGGCTGCCTTAGTCACCAGCAATTTTTTACATTCTTTTCCATAGCCAGGTTGTGTGCTGTGCCATAGAAGTCAACCTTACTTGACTGTTAATTATTGAATTATATGTGAATAAAAACATGAGGTCTTGGGGAGTCAACACATTCAAAAGCTGTGTTTCTTACTTCATTTTCCAAGGAGCGGATTTTGTTGGGTTGGGTTATAACGTGAGGTTTATTAAACCTATTGAGCATATAAACTAAACTCTCAAACAGGTACTGTTTGAGAGTTGGGAGCTCTACATGCAGCGGGACTAGCAAACAAACACTACTGGGGTTAAAAAGAGGGGAGAAGCGGAAATGGACCTGAACTAAATAGTTCCACCGTCTGCTGCCGCTGTGTCTGTTTTTGCAGTGCAGCGACAAAAAAGCCTGAGGGGGTAAAGCGATTCTGAGACTGTGACTTTGCCAACAGGCGACTAATCCCCCGCCCCCCCCCCGACAAAGCTCAGCTGACCTCAAGCTGCGTCTCTGCAGCTTTCATTGCTTGGCCACAACTAATGATACCTAAATTAAATACTCCCATTTATTTTTATAAATATTAAACAATTAAAACACAACTGTTCCCACAAGAGCTATGTCTATGTGCAGATCCATACACAGGTGCATCTCAGTAAAGTGTACCTTTAATTGTGTAATTAAATCCGGTGTGAAAACTAAGAATATTAAGACCAAACAAATGATTTAATGTCCATGTTATGGCCTACATAAGCATGCTGACTTGTTGCTTTTCCAGTCCCCCCCACCTCCCTCTCAAAATCACCTCTTACAGGTGATGTACTCCTTTTAAAGCATTCTGGACTATTTGTTAAGCGCTCACAGGCAATGTGTGGTTACACTGCATGCTCTGCTGTTGAACCAAAGTGGTTTGGTTTGCAACTTAGCATTTGCATGAGCCCTAGATGTGATCTGTGCGAGATTTCTTGAGTTTATGCTATTCTACTCATACAGGCTAGCTCCTTTCCATGTTTTAGATACAAGCAAAGTTGTGCTCCATTCTCACCATGGTATCACATTCTACTTAGCAGCATATTTCTCAGATCAGATGGACTCTAGAAGATCATACAATGCACCTGCTCTCATTACATGCCACAGACTCCTGCTGCTTAAGCAGCTGTCTTCATTCGCTCTGCAATCCCATATCACCCCATCCAGTTCATCTGGGTTATGGGTGTGTGGCTGTCTGCCAAGATAGATCAGGAGCTCAGTATTGTGGATGATTTTTACCACACTTCATGTTGGGACTGTACAACTAATCTTAAAGCAAAAAGAATGTGTGTAAATCACAAAACAAAAAGATGATTTTGACAAGGCTACTTTGCTGTATCTAGTGGAAATTGACTGGAATTACAAAATGTGGGCTTCTGTAGGATCAGACCACCAAGGTCCGTCCATTCAGCAACTGCCCATCCTACATTGCACTAGGACCCTTTAGCCCCTCCTACAGGCGTTGAGCTGATCGTATGCAAACAAGAACAACAAATAGCAACAAGTTAATCACTTTACTGGTTGTGTGGTTATTTTCACAGTGATAGAGAAATCTATGTGCATTTCAATGTGTGTTCTGTCCAGATAATTAAGAACTTTATTACAACTAGATATGTAGTCCTGGATATGTAGTCCCTCCAGTGAGTTCTGGATCTACCCTGAGGGTATTGCCAATGTAATGTATAAATTAAAGCTCCAAAGCCAAGCAATCACAAGGTAACTTGACTAGATTATAATTCCAAAAATTAATAAACAAATGTTGGCCTCTTGGTTGTGTGCTCTCATTCAGTCTCCATCCATATGTAATGCACATAGATGAGGGTTGAAAGGCAGACGTACTTGTAAAGTGCTTGACTGACAACTCTCTTTTCTCCATCACAAACCAGATGTCATCACTACAAAAGTCCCCAACTGTCCCAATGATCTCCTGCCCGAGCCCATCAAAACTTGTGAGCTTACTGTCTTACTTGAAACCGAAGGACATTGCACCCCTCAAAAACAGCGTTACCAACGCATTAGGGGAATATTTTGGCAAACACTCCCTCTGAAACATGACTTTAAATGGACACTATAAAGGGATCTTTTAAAAGTTTAATGTCCTGCAGTACATAAATGCCAGATGAACCTTTACCAAAAGATTTAGGATGTATGAAAAGTTATCTGCAGTCGGTCATTAAACTATATTTCTCTGGTTCTGGTTCTTGCATCACCACATGGAAGTCGATGAGGAGGTTAGTGTATGTTGCAGGATGCATAAATGCCCTTGGTAGCTCTTAGGGAGCCTTTAGAGCAATGTATGCTGTGTCACGCATCAAACAGACTTTAACAGATGAAGCTAGGGTAGACAAAGGATTTCATTTGAATCTTGATGTAATCGTTCAGCTGGCTTTACTCTGAGACTCCTCAAACAAACTCCTTTTGCAAATGCCCAGACAGACAGGATTGAGAGTGTTCTCTGGATGAGCTGGCATTAATTTTAAACACCCTATTCATATAAGTTAGGCTTCCTTTAAAAAAACAGCTGTGTCTACAAGAATGACTGATATACAAATAAGTATCACAGAGTATGATAAAATATCCCTCATTTGTCAGCATGGGACAAAAACAAATAACACACTTGCACACATGGACATGCATACACAAGACAAACATATTCACAGCAAAGGAATTCCCTTGGAGGGTTGCTGTGTACACGGTGTTTACTGCTCTCCTCAATTATTGATTAGTTGTTTTCCTTCTGTTATGAGAGGCCACCCCCTTATGATTGGGGAGAAAGGCATGCTCATAAAAATTGCAGCAGGGCTCGTTTTTCCAAACCAGACTGCACTTCATTGACCCCAGGCTCCATCCTGAACAAGACGGTTGCTTTTCTTGCCACAGTCTCCCTTGCTACTACCCCACATTCCCCTAGCTCACTGACACTCTCTCTTACTTGTCTCATTTATTCTTATGCCCTCCCGCTGCCCTTTTCTTTCTCTCACCTAGGAAAACCTCTTGAGCTAAGGTGTCTCCATTAACTAGACTGCAGAAAACCCAAACATGCCATCAGCTGACAATAAATTATTAAGAACTGTTTCCTGTTGATGGTAACAATGTAATAGACGGGAAAGAATGGCCTTCATTGAGTTAAGCTGTTGTTGTTTGTACATGGTATGCCATCAATGATGCAATTTACGTACATGGATTGGATGACAACATAAAAAATGTGAATATAAAACAAAGAATATGTCAGCTGCAGCCCAAATGAATTTTGAGTTGCTTATTTGAATGACAACTCAGTGGGGGATATTGTTCAATACATATAGGGGCCTGATTTGTTTATGGCTTGAGCTTGTTAAAAATTGTGCAAACCACAAAACATTGTAAAAACAGTGCGTAGCTGATTTACTAACATGGCGCTTAGAGCTTTGTGCCTGTTAAATCCGGAGCAAGAAGGAAACAATCAATTTAGCGCTTTTCCCCGTGCTGATTATGTAACATGGGCGTTTCTGTCAGAAGACTCAAAATATTGAGAGAACAGGAAAATAAGTAGGCGTTCCAGGCGCAGTGTGATTTATTAAACATCAAGAAGTTTGCGGCAGCTATTTTAGTGTCTTTTTTACCACCTCTGATAGGCATGTCTTAACCACCACATTCAGCATGAGTACATTACTGACAAAATAAACATTTCATTCGCACAAAATATGACTAAAATAAATTAACATTTGTAATGGCCATAAACCTGACAGTTATGTAGATAGTTCTCTTTTTCCTCACAGACTCATTACAACTCACTGTTCACAGTAAGTTGAGATCATCATGGATCCTCATTAGATTCCATTGGAGTGTTTAAAATTCCTGACGTCCAGTTAATGAAATTATAATATTGTACAGTATCACAATGAAAATCAGGCTACATAAAAAAAAATGATTAGATCTTTTAAAGATAACTTTTTCTACTGCAAATCAACATTTAATAGAGCCCATGAAAAGTGTGCTACATTTCAACATTATTAATATAATATTTATGGACAGCTTAGTAAATTTGTTCTGGACATGATGCAGCTTTAAATAGTCTGACTGCCCCATAGTGTTTACATACAAACAAATACATTTTTGGGATTTGTTTTTTAACACAAGGTGCATATTAGTTTGATAAAATGTTAATGTTTTAATATGTAATATAAAACATAACCACAGTAAATACAAAACAGTTATTTTAAAAGAAAATAAATAAATAAATCAAAGTTCCCAAATCCTGCCCTACCGTTTTCTTTTTCTTTTTTTTCTTTTTTTGTTTTTTACCGCTGCGTATGCGCATTAACTGAAAGTATGTCATTCTGATAGGTATGGTGTTTTGTCAGAACACCGGCACTCGAGGCCTGGATTTGTGGATCCCTGATCTAAAGGAACCTGTCTATTTTAAAAAGAAATTGCTTCCTACACTTAATGTCTGTTTGTGCTACTTTAAGCAGCAGAAATTACCTTTAATTAATTCTGAAAACGTTGCCTTTTAAATCGCTGCGTATAAAGTTTTGTCCGGTGTTTTTTTTTAACTAGTTGTTTAACCAGCGAGGACCATGCTACAGATCAGAATTTAACAGTTCATTGAAGGAACGAAGAAGTGAAAAGTCCGGGGAGATGTGCCGATGGAGGCCAGAAGGAAGAGTCAGTCTTGGGATGCAGTCTTCAGGAATTTGTCTTTTTGAGCCTGCTTAGGACCCCCCTGATGGAACCTGAAAGAGAGAGATGTTAGAAGACAAGGTTTAGGAGCAAACCAGGTTAAGAAACAGAGGCAGAGAGAGAGAAGATGGAGAAGGAGGAAGCTGGCCCCGGCGGCCACTACGAGACATGGAAGCTGACGGCATGGGAAAAAGATTTATCTGGGAGAGCTAAGGCAAAGAGGCCACAGCCAGGGGAGACCGGAATCCCGCTGGCTCAAGGAGAGCTGGACACAGCTAGAAACCTGGCGAACCACGAGATGGTTAGACACACCAGCAGATGTGGGACCACCACAGAGCAACTACTCGTCCGACTCGGACAGATTGCCGTAAACCGACAGGATGTCCATGCTGAGAGACCAACACGTGCAGAAGGTGTAAGCACACACAAGCGAGCACAAAAGGTGCACAAAAGTTGGTCACATGACAGACTTTTACAGAAAAGTGGGGAAGCAGAGTTTACATATTATATATTATTGTATATTATCATTATGAAGTATATTATATTATGAATATATATATATATATTTATTTATTTATTTATTTTTTGTGTTAATGAGTGATTAGAGACTTGAAAGATACCTGGTGGGCCAGGTGAGTGGAGTTAGTATTGATTACAAGGTACAAAGTGGGTTTGAGGTGTGGTCCTGCTCCTGGACCTTAGTTAACTTGTTCCCTCTGCTTTAATTCAACTAAATAAAAAAAAAACATTAAAACCATTTTCACATTGAGAGATGACAATGCTTTTTTTCTCAAGTGTTCTTGGAACTCAGTCAGTGGCATATAATTTTATTTAATTTGTTGAGATCTTTTCTCATATTTCATATTGTCAAACAGGTTCTACTTGAGAACTCTTGAGTCCACACGTCTGACATTATTTAGGGCTTGGTATGTAATACTACTACTACTACTAATACTACTACTACTACTACTACTACTACTACTACTACTACTAATAATAATAATAATAATAATAATAATAATAATAATAATAATATATATTACCCATAAGTGGAAAAGTTAATGTATAAGAAATTAAAAATACATTTAACTATGCATAGACTAGGGTAAAATTTTATGAAAGCAAAAGAATAAGACTGAGATGCACAGTAAAGGTGAGATTACAAAATAGGAATAAAATACTTTACAGATATTAAAAAGAGAATACTGCTTAAAATAAATGTGCAACTGAGTAGCATGTTTGAAAATATAGAAATATAGCATTTATATTTGTGTAAAAAATCTGACCTGAAGAAGTGGAAAGAAAAAAAAACTGCAAACAGCAGCTATGTTGTTCAAAATGAAAAAAAAAGATCAATGTTGGCAACATTAACTCTTTTAATCCAGTTGTGTAATTTAGCCTCCCTTCTAAACAGATTTGACAGTCTATGAAGTTTTCTTCTTTTGCCTTTCATATTTTGTAGTGATGAGTAACTCTGTAACTGATTTATTTTGTTCTTTTTTCCAAGAACTGATGAGTATTAGAGAGAAATTAAAATTAATTACAAAAATTTAAGGATAAGTGTATATCTAATTTTAAATTCTAAGAAACACTTAAGTCCTGGCATGCAAATTGGCATAGGCAGGAGGAGTATCTTGGCTTCCCAGCCACACGAGGATTGCAATTTCTGGCTCACTGTCTCCAGCCATGCTGCTCCTGAAGACAGAAGATAAAATACCGTAATGGAAATGCCATCATGTTAAAGAAGACGGGGGCTTCAGCGTTGACAAAAAAATAGAACTAAGTCAATATTGAAGAGACAAAAAGATGTGGAAATAGAAAATTGTCAAATGGCAGTCTGACTTGGCAGGAGGAAAACAATCTCAAATGGCATGCAAACAATGTAAGCCACTACGTTATTGTTTTAGGAAAATGTATATGTGTGTGTGAGAGAGAGAGAGACAGGGGGAGAGAGGGATCTGTATATGTGTGTTTTCTTCCACCGCCTGCTGTCATAACGGAAGCTTTCCCATGTGATATCTAAAAACCTCCATGCCCAATCCTAGCTTTCCCACCTTCTTGACTCCTCCTTTGATTTTGGCTTGAGAGGAACGCTTTGAGCTTCTCGCTGAATAGGCTTAGCTTGCTCACTCCTGGCTGTAACGTTTACAAAACCTAAGTGAAAAGGCCTTAAAGTAAAAACATTCACCGGTTCAGACTCTGGAAGTTCAGTGTCAAGGTATTTACAGATCACGTTCTTTTTGACAGTCATGTTGACACGGCTCAAGCATTATTCTCTTCCCTTACGAAGGGAACACAGAGTTATTCAGGAGATTCAAACAGGAATCCTTCTTCCCTTGGGAGTTAACTAAACTGTGAGAAAAGTGGAAAGACAAAAAGGGAGAGACAGTGACGGCTGTAGACAAAAACGGAAAGTCTGCATAAGCGGGGATAAAAGAAGAGGCAGACCACTTCAGGGCATACCCGACTTAGACACTGTCATCATAAATGATTAAAGGCCGATTTCCCATTCTGACAAGCCAACCAATCTTTGCTCAGTGTAATGGAAACCAATGTGAAACAAGCATGGAGCTCCACATTTGCATCAAAGAATCACTGAAGGTACGTGTTTAAAGAGTCTGGGTGGAGAGGGACAGTTGCACAGGGAGCTTTTTTTTTCACTATTATGCTCTCTTAAAATGGGGGATATTACCTGTTTACCCAGCTGCCAAGGGCAGCCAGCATTTTGTTTCAGGTCCTCCTTCTAATATTCCTCCTAACTGTCGATGGTTTGCAGAGGAAGGTTGTGACACTGTCTTTATGGTGTGATCTATTGGGAGAGAAGAAGTCGTGACCTCAGAGCCAGGGGGTGGAAATTGCACTTGTGGTGCCATGATGGAAGAATTGAATGATGGAGCTCAGAAAGAGATGGAAAACATAAAGTCCTAGGTAAAGCATAAAAAAGGGTTTTCTGGCTCTGTAAACTTTTTTATGTTTTGGAAAAAAAAAAAGAAAAACGACTGAATTCTGAGGAGGCACTTTTAACAAACATTTAAAGTGACATAATGAACATCTGTATAACTTTGTCTATATCCATATTTTAAGTTAAGAAAATTGTAAAAAAGGGATCAAATAACATTGGCAAAGGTGCTAGAGAGTAAGGAGATTATGTATGAAACAGCAGCTGAAATGTGAGTTCATAAACTAAAGATTTACACAGTGAGGAAAGAGTCAGCAAATATATTAGACAGTAGAAGTAAGAAAACCCAACAAACTGGCTTTCTGCCCAGGGATTTAAAAGCTCCAGTGGCAAGCCAAGGCTACCTGTAATTCTTCACAGAGGTGAATAACTACTTATGAAGGCAAGGTAAGGCAATTTTATTTGTATAGAACAATTTCAACACAAGGCAAGTCAAGGTGCTTTATACATTACAATTAGGACATAAAAGAGAGCATAAATCAATTTGAATATTAACATACAAGAAAGCATTTACAATTAAACAATAATCAAGAGAATACCTTGTATGAAAATTTAAAAAAAACAAGCAACTAAAAAGCAATAATAGAATCAGTTACTCATAAGCAAGTCGAGATAGGTAAGTTTTAATTTTACACTTAAAATAGTTCATTATCTCTGCAGCTTTGCATTCTCCTGGTAATATGTTCCAGATGGGAGAAGCATAGAAACTAAAAGCTGTTTCTCCATGTTTGGTTCTGGTTCTAGGGATGGACAGTAAGCTAGAGCTGGAGGACCTGAGTGATCTGGATGGTTTGTACTGTGATAGCAGATCTATAATGTACTCCGGAGCTAACCCCATTCAATGATTTATAGACTAATAAAAGCACTTTGAAGTCTATTATTTGAGCTACAGGGAGCCAGTGTATTGACTTTAGAACAGGGGTGATGTGTTCTACTTTCTTGGTTCTAGTGAGAACACGAGCAGGAGCGTTCTGGATCTGCTGAATTGCCTTCTGTTCAAATTGCGCTATACAAAACACTGTAATTAAAAATAAAGTAAAACTATGGCAACACACTGTTGGTTTTATAATTTATGCTGCTTGTCTGTAAACAACTTTTCCACAAGCATCTATTTAACATTTAAGCAATTATAAAAATTGAAACCTTCGAAGAGAGAAATTATTTTCTTGAGTCCACAATCCATGGACATAAGCAAACAACTACCACTCACAGGAGGTACGTATTGGGTTAACATCTAATTTTGTTTACCAAATCCCATTCCACCAGGAGACCAGTAAAAAGACCAAGGACACGCTGGTAGTTCTATGTTTATCGGCTATCACTGTGATCGAATCAAGATCCAACTAAAGGAGCTGTGGGCTCAAATAGTTCAGAGGAGGTAGTCCTGGGTCTCTCTGCTTGTGTTGCTGGCCCCATGATCGGACTCTGCATTAAGAAGAAAATTATTGATCGCGTAGATGGATGGACTTAATGCTGAGACTGTGTTCAGATATCAAGAAAACAGCAATTTTGAATTCATAAGCCACCATTTCTTATGTCTGTCTCTTCACCATGTCTAAGGTTCAGAGGGCAGCATTTGCACTTCTTATAATTTGCATTAAAAGAGCAATTCCACCAGACTTCATGCTTGAAGATGGCCTTAGAGCAAATACACCCTCACCTTTCTCGATAAGCCATATGCATATATCATCAGTGCAAATGTGGGGGAAACCACTGAGTGTACAGTCCAAAAGTCAATATAGAATATGACAATCGAAGAATTAATTAAATATTCCTGGGATGATCTTTTGGTTTTAAATATGTTCGCACTTCAGGTGGGGCTCAAAGCAGCCTGGAGCTGCACAGCAATGGGTGTCTATCTTTTAGGCCAAGGATGATGAATTATATGAGCAGTGATATTGCAAACCAAAAGGTTTTCCATACAGATGAGGAGTTAAATGAGCCAAACCTGAGCAGTCATTCAATGATAAATCATGTCATTCTGTGCCTAGAAGCAATTGTGTTGAAGAAGAAAAAAACAAACAGATGAAAAAAGAGACTATTTTAATGTTATTCCTTCAAAGCCGAGAGGAAAACAATGCACAGTTTTGCATCAATTTGTTGCTCTGCAGACATTTGCCAATATTGGCCAACTGTTCTTTCTTGTTCAGATGCATATATTTTTTGAATTTTTTTTTATACCTGTATTTTCTTGTTAGTATTCTTAGGAGCATGTTACTTGTTCTGGCAGCTCATACCACACCATGCTGATTGATGATACGCCACATCTCAGAGGCTACCGCTGAATGCTGTTATATGTCTGACCCATATTCCTGCCCTTGTTTGCTAGGCATTACAGAATGCATAACTTGGTTCATTGCTTGTTGATTCATACAATATCTTTGGATACATACATCTTTCTTAATCACCTTTTCTTAAAGATCTAGTGATCATTATACCAATTTTTTTTTTTAAATTTTCTGACTCATGAATCAATCAAAGCAAATCCTCCAAATGCTGAACATTTATGGAAATAAATGTATGGCAACCTTAGCTCGACCAGTCATTTTATTTATTTATTTATTTATTTATATTTATCAGAAAAGCCTTTGAAAATATACGTTTTTAGCCAATAGGTCCTGTCTAATTGTAGTCTGAACAAAGATGCTGGAATTCAGTCCTCATTTGCCCAAATAACTTTTCAACTGGATTTGGACAATGCAACCTCTACATTGAAGGTACATTTTCTGACTGAAATTTCTATTCTGGCAGAATAACACAAGTGATTAAGAAATGTCAAAGAACTATTCAAGTCAACTTTTTCAACTAATTTGAAAGCTGGTGTGTTTGTTAAAAAAAGATTCAGTTGATAAAGGCAAATAAGGTGAACCTTTAAAAGGTACAGTAGAGGTACTGTAGTCTCAGCCTGTGATAGCCAACTCATGTAAAGTTAGCTGGCTTTGCATTAAGTGTGGTTTATGCTTGACCCATCCGTGCAGTCCGCACGGCTCCACGTGGCCAAATTAAGTCATTTCAGCAACCACGCCTCTCCGCGCGGCCACTGCAGAGACCAAGATTTCCGCACCGCACACCTAGGAAATTTTGTAACAAGCAAGCTATGTTGTCCACCACGTTGACCGCCATCAGTAGGCAACGGGTGAAGTGTCTTGCCCAAGCACACAACGACTGAGAGCGTCAGAGCCGTTTAGGAATGAACAAGAGTTTTCATGTCAACATAACTTTCTATTTTATCTTAATTTTTTATGATTAGTGTGATTTATTTGGGGGGGTATATATGTGTGTGTAGCTAATTGATTTGTAATGTAGTTTTATAGCACAACCACCTTTATTTATTTTAGAAAATACAGCAAGAAAGTGTCACTCAATGTGAAGCTTGAAATAAAAAGTAAAAAAAAGTTTTAAAAAAGTAAAAAAAAAAAAATGCTTAGAGCCAGCTGTTAAAACAACAACAACAACAACAACAAATCCTTGACAGGCAGAGATGAGATGTCACATTCTACATATCGCCACGTCTGAACAAAACCCATGTTTACCAACTCTTCTGGTTAATAAGTAAGTACTACAAATACAAAGTAAAAAAACAAATCTAAAGCTGAAGAAACCCTAAACATTAACAGAAAAAAAACGCAAACCTGAGTGACTGAGGGAGAGACATAAAGAGAGAGCGCGCTTGTCCCTTCTTAGTGTGTGTGAGTGAGCAGAGTGGGACACAGCAACACGATCAATCTGTATGTGTTTAGGAACGGTCATACTCAACGGTCATACATAAGTAGCAATGTTTTTATTTGTGATTTTCTTTTATTTTTTGCCAATCACTTAAATTATTCGAAAAACAAGCAGAATCAGGGACTACATTATCAGATAAACCTTAGCAAAATAATAAAAAACACTTTAAATTTAACAGATGAAAACTCTAAAATGTGACCAGCTCAGATTGGGTCCCCACTAGAATAACTAAATAAAGGCTTTTATTTTGGTGCTACAGTCCCAGACGCACCCTGGGCCCTTTTAGCCCCTCTTTGTTAACCTCCTGGATACGCCCCTGCTCAGCAGCACTGAACGTTTAGGAATATGTCAATCATTCTATAAACTCATAGGAGTCTCTGTGTAAGAAGAGAGAGAAAATATTTTTTCTTACTTTGGTTGCAACACAGCATTAAATCTGTTGATTTTGATGCAGTAACTTTGTTTTCTGCTTTACCAAAAGCACGATCAGCTGTGCTTTTGGAGCCAAAGAGCTGAACAAAAAAAGTTATCCGGTGCCAAACTTACCATCACGCAGCCAGAATAAAAGGAAACTAGACGTAAGGTTGGTTGAAACATTTTTTAATCCTTAATAACTGAGAGGATTTAAAAAGTAATTGAAATTGCAGCTTTCTGTCAGTCACATAAAGACTGTTCTGAAAACGTACGGCTGGCTGCTGCAGCATGCGTCAATAATTACACCTGATTGGTTTTCTCATGGGACATACACAAATCACATAGGTGACCTATTTTGGATTCAAAACGGCAAACTTCGCCAACAGGTGATGGATTTTCATGCCTGGAATGAGGAGACTGTACCCCATAGCACCTTCCATGGCAAAATGCAATTGTAACATGTTTTATTCTCCATCCCTTTCATAAGAAAGAGAGTGTTTATGATATGATATGGGACGCAAGAAATTTGGAAGAGGGGGTGGCTACGGTAGATTTTTTCGGGAGGGGCACTGACTCTCCTGGGAAAATTGGGAGGTTTGGCAACTATGAAGACGTGCGCTGTGACTATCACAGAACGCAGACACAGTCAGCTACCCAGGGAGAATTTCTAACAAATCTGAGCACAGTTATTGACTACTCGTATGATACTCGTACTTGGCAAAAGTGCTTTATCCGTACCAGATCAACTGATGACAAACCTTGTTTTAATTAACTATAATTTTAATGAACTCACACATCATCATTTTTGTTTTAGATATCTTTATAATTTGTTTTTATTAAACCAGTCTTTAAGTTTTTCTAATTCTGTTGTCTTCTCACAAGTAGCTGTAGATATTTACCTGAGCATGGTATTGTAGTGTCATCAGCAAATAAGATGATTTTGAATTGTGTTGATACATTACATATGTCATGTATTTATAGAAGAAACAATGTTGGTCCTAAAACCGAATCTTGAGGCACTCCACAATTTATATTTCTGAGTCTTGACCTGTGATCATCTATCCGTACATATTGTTGTCAGTCAGTAAAATAAGATTTCACCCAGTCATATGCAATGCCCCTAAACCCATTTTGTTGTAATTTGTTTAAAAGTATCCCATGGTCTACTGTATCAAAGGCCTTTTGGAGGTCTATGAATATACCTACAGAATACATTTTACAATCCCTTTTTTAGATGCCTCTTCTAAGAGATCTATCAGTGCAAGAGCAGTTGTTCTATTCTTTCTGAATCCATATGAACCAATACTGAGTAAGTTATGTGCTTTAATAATACCATTCATGCATATTACAAACAGCTTCTCCAAAACTTTTAATAAGATTTCATATTGTTTTTTTTCTTCCATTTAAATTTATGTAGTATTTTTTTTCTTACATTTTTTAAAATAATTTATTTTTATATTCTTTATATTTAGTTTCAGATTCTAATATTTTCTTCCACTTATGTATTTTATACAAGGTAATTTTTTTTTTTGCATCCAATTAATAATCCCTTTGCCATCCGTGGACTAGTCCTTTTTCTATGTGTATAGATTTTTACAGGACAATGTTTGTCATATAGTTCTTTAAATATGTCAACAAAGTTGTTAAATACTTTACATACATTATTGTCTCCAAGAACATCATTCCATTTTTTTTTTCATGAAGGTTTTGGTTAAGAATACTTACCGAGTTATATATAATATATATATATTATATATATATATATTTATGTATACATTTGTCCCGTTTGAATTTCTCCCCCATTTGAGTGATGCAGTTTTTTGTCTCTTGTTTGCAAATCTTAGAATAACACTTGGTCTGAGTCGTCTATATCTGGGAGGAAGTGGGTGGCAGGCTTGCATGTCCTTGTTGTCCAGAAAGATTCCTTTGCTGTTCATGAACCAAGCCACCTGTTGCTCCACCAACTCCAGATTCTGTTCAGTTGTGGCTCCATCTGATGATGCTGCCCTGGCATAGGTATGCAGCTTTATATCCAAGCCTGTGATGATATCATTCATTCGGTTGCTGACAATCAACACTATAACTTTTTTTTTTGTCCTTTTCTTCACTTTCTTTTGGTAGGTCTTTCAATTCCTGCATCATATCCATGACTGTTGTTTGGTGTGTTGATATTTTCTCTTTCTCAAAATGTAAGAAATTTATAGATATATTCACCCCTTATAATTCTTTCTCTGTTACTCTAACATTGGTTTTCTTCTGCCCCATCTTAGATTGTTAAGATAGCAGTAGCAGCGCCCCGCCTTCCTCTTGGCAAATACACCTTGGTGGCTAGAGCTGAAACTTATTCTACTGGCTGTTGGTGCTTCCTTTAGCTCTGCATTGCTGGCTGATTTTCAGCAAGCCTCTCCACTCAAATTGATCTCTAGGTGGATAGAGCCAGGTAGCTGGGCCTGGTGGATTGCTTTGTTCAGATAAACCCTTGAATGTTTTCTATCTACTCGTAAATGCTAAATATCTACTTGTAAATCAGTTTGCTACCAACAGCTATGAGTGTATTTTTCATTTTTTTTTTTTTTCAGAATGGCTGAAGGAGAAGGGCTAAATTTGGTCTGCAACTTTTGGAACAGGCAAGAAGAGAAACAGAGTTCCACAACAAAAAGGTGAAGAAAAAAATGTGAGATACTGAAAAGAAAGGCTCCGGAAAGCCCAGTCAATGCCAAGCACACACAGATAATACTAAGGTGTTTGGTATCCAGAGTGGAATTAATGGCAAAGTCTGTCTAACCAAGTATAAATATCAGCTGCGATGGCCAGTAAGCATTCCAGTCTTTGACACTAGGACCATACATATCAACTGCAGCCTTATCTTGAAGTCGACATGTATTCATGCTTTAATTGGATAAGCATTCGTGAGGGCCTGAAGGAGGCATTTTGCTAAATATCTCAACTGAAAACGTAGATGCGTTAGCTAACGACAGCTATATGCATATTTTTTACCCAGAATGGCTGAATTAGAAGGACGAAATTTGTTTGCAAGACTGTCCTTTCAAGAAACTGGGTATCCAATTTTAGTTGTTTAACAACGGTAACAATGAGACACCAAATGTATGACTGGAGACTTATAAGCTACGGTGTTTAGGAATACCCGAGTGGATCTGCAGCTTATGGAACAGGCACACGGTAAAATGAGGTTCCACAATGAAAAGGTGAAGAAAAATAGGGAGCTACTGAAGAGAAAGAGAGATAGATTTTATTTTCCAATAGACAGGTGATGCGAAGAAGATCCATTTTGGTGAGTGCAAGTATTTCATTTGTATATTGAATATGCTTTTGTCATGTCATTTCGTTAGTAATTAGTCAATGGTAACACAATAAAATGGCAAAAATGCTACAAAATTAAAACATAAATTCTTATCCAGTGCAGTTTATAATGTAAATAACATCATGGATGCAGTTGCGCCAACATGTTTGTTTTTGCTGTTTCATTTTCATGTATTTGCTTACTCTTTTATTTTCATTTAATCGTTGGGTTCTCATATAAAATAGTGACAGTACGGATTTTATTTGACAAACTTGTTTAAGCTCACACAACATACCTTTATTGGACTTATTAAAGCTATTTTGACAAATCTCTTAAAATCATCTTTTATTTTTTAGATTTGATACTATCTGTGATGTTCGTTTTCTACACCTAATTGTGAACGAGAACTTATTGATTTTAAATGCGCCTGAAAGTAAGGGACGTTTGACCAGACTGTATTGTATGTGCTGCTGTCTTAGATGGTATTAGGAGTATGTAAGGAGGTGTATTAATTTAGGCTGAACTAAGTAGGATATCACAGAATTTCTAGGGGTGAAATGTATGGCCCGGCATTGCCATATTGATTCAGTGTACCGAGGGTCGCCGAGCAGGACAGACCATTCCAGCCCCCCAAATGTCAGGCTCTGCTCTTTCTATCAAAAACAACACTGGGAACCATAAATATATTCATTTTAACAAACATAAGTGAACAGTTGAAAATTATCAGGGTTTCACTTTTTTAAATTGAATCTCTGAAATAAAAAAACTTTTTTCATAATCTTTTAAAATACTAACTGGTGATTTATGCATGAATTTAGGTACCCAAGAAAGGGATTCGTGTTTGCAAATAAAATACATGTTTTATGTAAAACATATTTTGTATCATTTGTGGTTGCTTCCAAATTTGTGGTTCCTTCCAATTTCTTTTTTTATTCACGGTTCTGTCAATCAAACTCAATAATTCAGCCAATGACCACATAGTCAGGTATGCACAAGTGAGGCCAATGCAAGGTTAGATGGAAAAAAAAAAACACATTAAAATGCCTTTGCCATCGACTGTCAGCTCTGTCCTCTGTTCACCTCCAGATTCCACACTTAAATGCATCTGATAAGATGCAATTACCTTGAAATCAAATTCAACCCCTTCATCTACCCCCTCGAGTGAACAAGGCTGAGATGTAAAGGCATTAAATGTAAATAATTCCCTAACAGAAAGAGGAAAATGCTTGACTGGTCTGTGGTGATGCCACTTAAAACTCTAAGCGAATCAAGACAAGGGGCCAAACAAACGCAATGTATAATATTTACAGTCATTATTGATAAGCCTTAAAAACACAGCTGCACAGATATTCCGATTTGTTTGAGGCTAAACTTAGTGCAAGGTGTCTCTCTGCCAGCCTATTAATATCCCAGCTCAGAGACAAACTACTAATTAGGAGCTGTCCGCTTGATCCCGCCAGGCGTGTCTACATCCGTGTATGCTCGTATGTCAGTTTGTGTAAGCGTGAGCGTGTTTGCACGGAGCAAGGGCATTAACCTGTAACTCATTTTATGCTGTCCTGTTAAGCTACCGGCTCTCCTAATAATACGGAAACGAGACAGATTTGTCATAATAGGGATGAGCCGGGGCAGCATGAGGCTGTATCACATGAATGGTCCAGAAAATAAAGTACAGAAGAGACCATGACTTATTTAATCCAGGTTGTTTTTCCCTTTACTGTCCCAGTAATAGCAGGACCCTCTCAGTCAGTGGGACGGTTGCCTTTTATGTCTTGTTTTCTCCTTTCTAGTTTTCCAATAATTTCTTTGCCCCCCCCCAAACATCCTGCTCTCTGTCCTCAATTCGCCCCACTAATTCTCCTTGTCTCTCTACCTCCTCTCCTTCGTCTTCAACTTGCTCTCCCTTCCTCTTCTCTCATAGGGAACAATATATATCACAGGCCGTCTCCTCTTGTTGCCACGGTAACCGACCTCATCACTGCATACACTCTCTCTCTCTACCCACTTTTTTCTTGTTCTCCATGTCCCATCCCTTCTTTACCTTTCTCCCTTTTCCATCTCTCCATCACCTTCTCCCTGTACAGCTATCCTTTCATGGGGTGGTGGGGGTGGGGGGTGGGGTGCTTTAAATTCTAAGTGCTCCACTGCAAGCAAAGCAGCTTGATTAATCTTTGGCCAAACGTCAACCTCTGAGCTTTCATATTTGCAAGCATCTATTTTCTATTTATGGGGTAAATAGATACAGGTAAAGGGATAAATATTTATTAGGCTGCACATATATGACCGGATTTATAAAAAAACAGCAAAAAAAAAAATTTCAAAGAATTTACTCCATAAACAGGATGGATGAATGGATGGATGGAAATAAATGTACTATTTCTTCATAGAAACATTGCTATCTTCAATATTGAATGTTGAATTGACAGAAAGTTAATTATCTGCAACAGTTTCTGACCTTTTGCCTAATCCTGCCAAAGTAATATTGTGGGATCTGATATATGCTAATAGAAAATAAATCAACAATAAATATGCACCATACATACTGATGCAATAATACTTATAGTTAAATTGACTTGGGATTCAACACAACCTCAAGGGAATTGACTGTAATCCAAAGCTTCCAGACAGTAAATAATTTATTAAACTATATGGGAGATTTGAGTCATTTTGCACCCATTTATGTTCATAATTAATACAAATACAACAAAATAAGAAAATACAATATGGTTGAAATATATGGGTAGGCAGTACTATGTTTATAGTTAAAAATATCAATAAGAAATTGTAAAATGACAATGGATAGTTAAAAATAGGTACAAATTCATTAGGGGGCCAACTGACCCAGAGCCAATTTTTGCTGATACATGCAATACAGTTTGTAAAGCAATTTCCTTTGCTCTATGTTTTGTTAATTCTTCCCTCTGTTCAGAAACAAACTTCTACTCAGCCTCCATTCATGAAGGATTCAGCTATATATCAGGGGGCGACAAGGGCAGGGGAGCCTTTTTCCTGCTCTGGGAATTTATGTGGGATCATTATTTAACCTAATTGCATTGAAGACAAGTGGAGGGCTGCATGCATTCTCCAAGCGGTGAGTACAAGCGGAGCATCAATCACGTGTTTGGCTTCATGTCAAAGACACATACCTTCACTACTGTGTTATATGCTTTAGATGTTTTAGATGTTAATTACATAAAGGAGTTTATAGATAAGGCACACATCTCTTTCTAATTTACGTTTGCTGTTACAGACATAAAGGTATCCAGACATACTTGACCAAATTCTCTGTCTCCTTTTGTATCTTCTTTAATCTCCCTTGCTGACTCAAACACATACCCAGACGTACAAGTACACCTTCTTTATCATGCAGCGCAACGCGACAGTTGTCCTCCATCTGTCAGTTTTATTCACAAGGAAATGGAGATGTGGCCTTTGAGTGATGAGTTATCCTTTGGAAATGGCTGAGTCAAAACCTCTTGGAAAACCACCCAATATTTTTATCAAGAAGAAGAAAAAAAATATACACATAAATAGACAGTGAATTCCAAACAAATAGTCAAGGCCCCAAAAGTATTTTAAGGGCAGTTTAGAAAAGGAGAATCACATATTCTTAATTTATTTTCACCCTGAGAGTTGCACTTTATCGAGTAGAATAGATAGACCAAGGTTGCTAGAAATAATATAAACTTGTTGTTGTAAGACCGAGACAGGTCAGTATTTTGCATTCCACTGTGATGTGATACTGTCCTCTTGTATGATCAATTCAAATCATATTAAAAACGTTTAAAGGAATCTCTTTCATTTTATTAACAGTCTAAAATTCGACTACAATTGATTTGTAGGGAGCCGTGGTAGTGGAGTCCTGTTTAAGGATACTGACCGTAGTAATTTATTTCGTTTATCATTACTACGTTTAGTGTTTTATCGCATTAGGGATCGGTTCAAAATGGGGCGCAATATTTACCTGAGCTACTGAAAGCTTTTTACGGAACAACGTCCCCCTTGTTGTGACAACCGAGGTGAAGTTACTTTTACGACAATGGTTCACTTAGGGACCATTAACAGATTCTGTTGTAGGTCAAGTCATGTGTTCCGTTTTTTGGTTTGAAAGGGGAGCGGGATGGCTGACAGAGCTTCCTGGGTCTGTGTTAATAATTAATTCAGAGAAGGTAGTGACTGTTGTATTGAGGTACCTGATGGGCCTAATGAAAAAATTAGGGAAAATTCTTTTTTAATCAAACTTTTTTAGCAACCCCTTTTTTCTATCACACCACAAGTCTATTGATCGCTAGATATTGCTATCAAATTATCTCCCAGCCCTATATTGTACTCATGCTGTCTTGCCCTCTATCCGAACTTTCATTTTTTGCAATTTTAGTTGCGGGTTTATAATTTTTTATACAATTTGAATAAGTGTATTTAAAAGTGTTCAAAATTTATGAATATATTTTAATACTATGGTGATATTTGTATGGTTTGAGTCTGCCACATCTATATGTGACCAGTTCCTGGAGAATGACAGCCCTAAATATACTTAAATGACCTATAAAGACATTTTGGCAAGGCAAGGCAATTTTATTTGTATAGCACACTTTCAACACAGGACAATTAAAAGTGCTTTTGAGTACTGATTGTGCTGAATTGTTTTATATTATGTTCGGTTTCATGCCTATGTCATACTCACATGAAAACCAATTATTTAAAATGTATTTTTTTAAGTCTAAACAAGTCTACTGTAAAAAAAAAAAGAATGAACAGGTGTCTTGTCTAAATAACAGCTACCAGTACAAGAGCATGTTGATTTAATCATGGATCATGATTTTTCATTTTTCCACTAGCGAAGGTTCAGAAACAAATAAAGTCCTTAGTGTTAAATATTCATTAAAAAATAACTTTAAACTATTAAAACTTGGGCTCTTTAAAATGATAGATTAGAATATGATACGAATACTTTGCTGACTAATTTCAGAACATGTAATATGAAATGTACCATCTATAACTGAGATGAAGAACACATTTATTTGAGGAAAAAAAATCTGAAAAACCTGGTTGCATAAACTGTGCATACATCGAATATAAACCCAGGAGATATATTTAATTTTCTTCAAGCAGAACAAGCACAACATCAATTAAAACAATATGGAAAAATAAAATTCATGATTCTCCCTGGACCAGAGCCAAAACGCAGAATGGAGTTTATAAAAAAGCTGTCAACAGTATTATAATAAACAAATGTCATTAGACTTTTAATGTTTCATTATTCGGAGAGAAAAGCACTGGAAAATACATAAGATCTGCTTTTTACCTAATTTAAAGAAGTTATCTGTAAACCCTGCAGTGTGACCAGGAACAACTGATTACATTTTAGGGGTGATGTTGATCACTGTCTGGGAGGTGGACTGAGCTGCCTTTGCCATCTCCAAAAGGAAGCGGTTGTAACAACATTTTAATATCACAAAAAGAAAATATATATAAAACATGTTCCCATATCTGTACAACTGCAGTACTATTGTGACAGAAACGGCAAAAATGTTGAATAATTTTCACTTTATGAAAATATCATCTTTTTATTAGCCGATTTGATGTTCGAAAGAATCTTTGGAACCTGCAGTCCCAGTTGATTAGTTGACATAAGAGGCATCCTAAAAGCCTGCTTATGTAAGCAATTGGGAGACAAAATATGGCCACATAGTGTTTAACAACTGTAGCACCAGCTTCATTTTACATGCTGGTGATGATAATGTAGATTTTTTTTTTTTTATAAAGGACCCACATTTCAGTCCCAGTGTGATAAGAAGATGAGGGTGGTGTAGGAAAATGACAACGAGAAAAAGCGGCCATGTATCTGCCAATCATGGCATAAAGTGAGGGGATTGCTTTTTCTTCCTCATTGACTCGCACTCTGACACCGACTCCACCCCCCCCCCCTCGCCTACTGCTATCTCTCTTTGTTTGTTGGGATCTCTCCATAAAATATCTGACACCGTGTCACCCTGAACCTCACTCACTACCCACAGCCTGGAGACTGCCATTACACAGATGTCAGACACAGATGTGATATCATCATAGAAAAAGTTAGTGACACACAAGTGTTGAGGCAATACCTTAACTGTGCTTGTGAGTAAGCAGGGAATTTAAGGGAGGAGGTTCCGGGGAGTCAGATAGAAGTCCAATTGCACTCACGGATGTGCTTTGGCCCATATTATGATGCTGGGGGATGATAAGATGGCAACAGCACAAAAAACACAGCATGCACACGCTTGCTTACAGACAATAGCCCTGGCTATGATGGATGTCTAGATGTAAACATACTCCAAGCGCAAAATAGATGAGTTCCCTTCCTCTCAGCCAAATGGCAAGTACAACTTACAAGGCTTCATGTTCTGTATCACATGACTAAAAAGCTGGAACTGTATTCAAAGCATAGATGATACCATCTCTGGGGTGCATAGGTGATGAAAACAAGGCAGAATCATTCATCTTTTTAAGGCAGTTTGTGAGCACCAACAGATTGTAACTTCAGGCAGCTTGCTGCTTTTAGAGCTTAACTTACCCAAACCAGTTGTGTATTTGATGTGCAGTTTTCAAACTTTTTCAAACTTTCTTCTTTAAGTAACACTAATTAAAAACCAGGACTAGTATGTGCAAATATGGTCTCACATGGATTTTCCTCCAGTATCACATATTTACTGGCAAGACAAAAAAAATAAAAATAAAATAAAAGATTAGCTGTATTTTGTTTCATTGTCAATGAGAAAAGCACACTTAGAGCATAGACTTCCAAAAAGGAAGATTAGACCCCCCACAGACAATAATCCGGATTACCCCCAAAATGTATTCACTTTTTCCTGGTCCCACTGTGGCCATTTCCTTAAAATGTCATTATATGTGTGTGTGTGTGTGTATATATATATATATATATATATATATATATATATATATATATATATATATATTTATATATTGAATTATGTCTCTAACAGACAGATAAACAAACCCTGGCAAAAACATACCAATTAGCAATCTTAAACAAGATAAGATAGCACTACATCTCTTGTTAAACAGACATTGTACTACAATAATAAACGTGTGGCTTAATAAATACAATGTACGGTTGGATGATCCACCCAGAACAAGAAAATAAGAGAATGTTAAATATTCAGTTCAGATAAGACTGTAGCTGTCATGATTTCCCTGTTCCTGTCTCGACTCATGCTGCTCCTCTGGTCTCCCCCTCCCAATTATGCTGGTTGCTAATTACTGATTGCTTGTACCTGTGCTGCTACCTATTTAAACTTCAACTCTGTACAGAGTGCACTATTGTGGGTTATCAACTCTTCTCCCAGCCTATAAATGTTTTCATGTCCATGTTCCTGATTGTGTACCTGACCTGTTTTCTGTCACTGACCATTACCTTTGCCCGCTCCCTAACTGCACTGTGAGTTATTTGATTCTGTCATTGAACCTTGCCTTATGTATGGAACCCTACTTACTCATGTATTCTGGATCTGTAATCAATCAATCAATCAATATATATATATATATAACATCAACCTCAAAATAATAAACCGGCTTTATTGATAAATATTTGATACCCCCTTTTTTTTAGATAATTCTTCATTAACTGTTTTTGTTTTTGTAACTCTGCTAGTCACTCATTAAACCGTATCCTTCTGAGTCTGACCAGAAACCTGTGTTAAAGAGGCAGTTGCTATGCATCACATATTTGTCAATAAAACTAGTTTAACCTTTCCAGCTTTGTGGTTGATGTTCTGGGTTCATTATGCTCTACTTTTGCTAATGTTTAGGGGTAAAAAAGTAACTTTAATCTCTTTCTTTTTTTTATCTAGAAAGTGGAAATGTTTGTCAAGTCACAAATTATGTTGAAGCATCTGCCACCAGCGTGGAATAATTCAGTCTATTTGAACTTGTCCACATAGTGCTGCTGTAATACTTGTCTAATTCTAAGGTGATGTATTGTAGAAAAAGAGCTGAAAGCTAAAATTTAAAAAGAATTGCATAAACCTCGCGCTTCCATTTCAGAATATATGCACTAGGATAAATGTTGGATTGGTGTGGCTTCAGATCACCAGCAGGGCTTTACAGTGAAACAAAGTCTTCAGCAAATGTTTACACCATTTTAGTCTTCTTCGCTTTTTTGAAACTGTTCCCTAATAAATAAATAAATTAAACATATTAATCTGCATGTTTAAAGTGCTTTACAAATAAACTGGTATGGTATGGTACCATTTACTATTAATTTGACTTATTGAGACTTCCTATCCAATGCAGTAAAATCTTTAGAATGTTATCAACTGCTACTGAGGCAATTTTCCTAAGCAGTTAATCTAAGCAAATGAAAAAGAGGGATATAAATACATATTTTTTGTCATTATAAAACCACACACTAACAATGCAGTAACTATTCTGGACCTTTTTACTGAAAGCTTCGCATTTTTCATTTAGCATTTTGGATCACTCAGAAATGTTACTTGCATGCAAAGGAATATAATCAGATTTCAGTTCTCCTAAAATTGTTGTCCACTCTATCAAGTGTTTTTTTATTTATTTATTTGTGTCGACAAAAGTTTTATCAAAAGCTGAGCACATTCTGAATGCTTAGTTTGCATGGTTATAAATGTTTAGGCTTCACATAGTTGGCTGTGGAGGGACCTGTGAGCTCTCGGGGACTGGTCCTGAATAATAAGTGGTATTACACAGGCCTATAGTGGTTGCAGTCTCTGACAGTTGTCACTTTGTTTTTTGTTTAAACTTTACAGTATGTAGTTTTTCACTCACCAATCACAACTGTGGATGCTATCAGATAATTGAAATAATGACAATGGGCGATGTCAACACTTCCTTGTCATTACAATTCTAATTTGCTACGGTTTGTTTTGTAACCCACAGCGTCAGGATAGTATCATCACCAATTTAACAGCAATGTCCGATTCAAATGCAATTGCAGTGCAGAATTTTAACCCTAACAGGGTGCCACATGGACAGGTTTTAGCTAAAAATATATATCTTTTCATAAATTGTGCTAAAATACCAAACATAATGACCAGACATCTAGACACCACTATTTAACAATAATGTTTACAGTTTATCAGCACAAGACTACATGAACAGGCAGTTCACTTAGCAATGATGTTTGTGTCTTACCTTTCTTTTGGGGTGTGCAGTGATGGCTGGAAAAAATCAAATCAGAAGCTTCTTCTTTATTATGAAGGGCATAAAGTAACATTTCAGAATTCAAAATATATTTTCACTGGTGAACCTAGATTTGGTTTTTCATTAGCAGTAAGTCATGATCATCAAAATTAACACAAACTAATGCCTCTAATCACACTGACAACTCTTGTCCCACTTACTTGAACCATGTAATCAAATTGGTAGATAATTTATTCCTTCTAGTGGGTTATCTACTTCCTCAGATTGGATGACCTCTATTGCCTAAAATGCTTCATTATCCATTTTGTAAGCACAGGCTGATAAAAATAACATGTAAACAATTTTATAAGGAAATGATACTAACTGCTTGTTTTGTTCAGAGTGAGTCAGAGTTCCCTGAAACCCTATTAAACATTAATGATTCTCCTCATATAGGACACCTTTAGTTAAAAATACACAAAGGAAGGGAAAGCATGATAACAGGGACTGAATGATATTTACTGACACGGTTGCGAGATTAAGATAAATGAAGTTTTGTTGGCACTCCTCTCTTTGGGTCAATGCGAGACAGGTCATCACACTTTTTTACACCACACTGAGGCTGGTGACAATACACTTATCCCTGACGGGCAAGTCTGTGTGAGAGGTTGCTTCCCGGAGCGATGCAACGGCAGGGTGAGGAACTGGTGGGTGTAAGAGCAATGTGTCGTGGAAGATTTGGTGCTAAGGAGAGCCCAGGGTCAGCTTGTTTGCCTACATCCCTCCATGAAGAAGCATAGTTGGGGCTTTTGTGGCTGAGTTCTTGACAGTCCCTTGCATAATACATAGAGCAGCTTTGAAGCTTCAATATTTTGATCAAATAGTTCAAATGTGAGACATATTTTTACACACACAATTACAAAAGAGGAAAATGAAAGAACTAAAAGCAGGTTTTTAATTTAAATAGAGAAAATAGTGAGATGTCTGTCTGTCATTTATTTAGAGACTCTCATGATTTTCCCATTTGCTGTGATTCCTGCCATGATGATGACCCTTCCTTACCTGCTGATTAACTGTGCATCATCTAATATTTTTACTTGTTTACTTTCCAATTCTGTGTAACTTGTCCTTTTTCATTAATATTGTTTACCATAGGTATTCCTGTTAGCTTGAAATTTAAATTATTTAAATACATAAACTGTGATTGATCCTCCAAAGTCTTTTACCAACTTGAAGTATGGTTGTTGTTTAAGGACATACTGGATGTCTTTATCCGTTTTTTGCATTTTGCCCTTGACTCAAATGTGAGATTGAGGGGAGGAATGCATTTTTTTGATTTCACAGGTAATTATGAAATTGTTCATATAGTTCTACTAGTTATGCAGTAGCTTAAACAAACCTTGATTTATTATCTTCTCTTCATTTAAAGCTCCTCAACTCTTTCTCGTCCACTCTTGAAAATACTGAGTTGCAGCTGTTCTCCTTCTTCCTCTAAAGAAGGGGATGGTGGCGGTTCCTTGTGTGGTTGCCTGGCTGGTTTGGGGAAATTATGCTCCTTCCTTTTCTGCCTCGCTGTCCACTCCATTGTCTGTGTCCTGTGATGGTCGCTAAATGTACATATCTGAGTCCATTCACAGAGGGGAATTAAATGCTACAGACTCCACCACCTTATATCAAAAATGGCAAATAATCTAATAAGTAGCCTCAAATATAAAAAATAAATAAATAAACAAATCAATATAGTTTTCTTGTGAAATTAGTTTGAAGTCATTACAAATTTGATAGTTGTAAACATAAAGTTTTCATAGTTTTTTTGTCATTCAACACATATTTAGATACAATTTTGGAAAGAATACAGATAAAAAGAATGGACCTGATCGCTGGATTAAAAGCTGGAAGCTGCAATATGTGGTTTTAATGAGTCAAAATATAGTACACACTGTACCTTTAAGTCATTGCCTTCACCTGTGCCTCTGCTGTTCCAGCTTCTGTTGGCTGCTGATTGCTGATGCTCTTATCTCTGCTACCTATGAATACTTGCCCTCCACACAGTCAGGGTATGATTATTAATTTTCATCCCTGTCACACTCTGAGTTTTCCATGTGAGTGGTCTTGAATGTGTACCCTGATCTGTTTTCTGCCTCCTAACTGTCATCTCGGCCTGCACTATGAGTTACTTTGTTTATGTATGCAGACCCTGATTACTGCTTCACAGATTTCAGACATTCTTTGCCTGCCCTGTTGCTGACCCGAGTTATAATAAATCTTTCTAATGCATAAAGTGGGGTCTGAAAATTGAATAAGTCACTTACTACGCAAAGGGTTTGATATATATAATAAAAGTGTGACGGTAAAATGTACGCAACCTTAAGGACAGTAAGGACACTGACACTGGTGCAGAAGCTGGTGAGATGGTAATTTACTGAATTTAAGACGCATTTTCAGACTTGTACACACTCGCATACACACAGACGCCGAAAGGCAATGTTCCGGTAAAAAAGTAGTGTATTTGAAAATACGACTATGGTAAAGACCATATGGAACTGTCCGCTAATATTCCAAAAAGTCTATCTGAAAATGTCTGGTTTTGCATTTGAGAAGCACATTCTGGCGGTAGCGTGCCCTCTTCCTCCCTGTCCACCTTCTTTTTTTAATTTTGGCATGCTGTTGCACCAATGCTGTCAAACTTGAAGTTCTTATGCTTATTTGTGACCCCTAAATAATAATTTGCAGAGATATTGCTTTTTTAAAAGAGACCTAAAATGCAACTTTTCTGTCAAATTGTAAATACCTTGTAGTATGGAAACATAGGTTTTGCTGTAAATCATTATTTGTTTAAAGAGACTGTATAATACTATTTTACTGCTTTCAACTTCTGGGATAGATATAAATATGATAAAATGTTACCGTTGGTGTTATATAGTATTAATATCAACTTGTATTGTGTAGTTAATGTTGGATCGCAAATTAAAATGGCTCGTTTCTCTATAATCCTGCCTCCTAATGCACCTAAATGTATCAAGTACCATAATGAAATTGTGTTATATTGACGGCTCAGTTGTTTGGTTTATTATTCTGTTTTATTAAAAATTGGGGTCATTAAAGTTATTTCAGCTGCTAAGTCTACCAGGCTATAAACGGAGCCCAAACCAACACAGCTGAGTCCAGTAGGCAGCGCTTTCCAGCCATGTATATAAAAAAGCCTTGACTGTTGTTTGCACGCGTTTACTGAACATTCTGAGATGCTACAGATCATTTAATTAACCACACAATGCTGTTATAAGATCATATGGGCAGCTTGATAAATGGCAAACATACATTAGCATTAGCTTGTAGCTACTTACTTCTCTGTCCATGTGGCATCTTTCTTTTTTGATCCAGCAGCTGTTCTTCACGAATGTAGAATAAAGTTCTGTAATCCATGCAGACAAATGGGCGTTTACACAGAGAAAGTAAAATTCCAAAAAAATAAGTGGTTTCAGCTGCTAAAACTGGAGCAACTATGAGCTTTGAGAAGAGGGACGGGTGTGTTTGCAACTCTACCATGGCGGTGCAGACACCTCTATAACTTGCATGTTTTCACTTACAGACGTGAAATACATCACAATTTGAACACTCAGTCGTTTTTTAGGAGAGGGTGGTGCAGCAGCTCAGAGAGCAGGATGCAGGAGGATTACTTGGATATGTGTGAATTAAGAAAAACCCCTCTGGTGGGGTTTTTGTATGATAAGATTGCACTACCAGATGGTTGAAAACGCCAAAAACTTGATTTTGTATCATATACGCCCTTTAATTACAACTAAATTTTAAAAAAACTTTTTTTAATCCCAGTGGGAAATCAGGTTTACTAAAAAATTTAAGAAATTAGGAATTTACCTTTTTTCCCAATCCTTTATTTCAATCTTATTTTTCCAAGAAATCGTTTAATAGTAACTTTACATTCGTTATTTGTTTTATCACGAGTGCTGCCGCTTTTATTTTTTTATTTGAATCTCTTTGCATTTGTCTTATTGCACATTTTCTTATTTCTTACAATACTATACTATACTATCACTTTTTGGCTGAGTAAAGCTCTATACAGATGAATATTGAATGGTTGCCTCTTTACTGGTCTAAGTCACCCATAAACATATCTATTTCAGTGCCAGTGGAATCAAGTGTCCAAGTGTCATAAATGAGATCTTTGGACTGTGTACACCACCAATGAATTAAGGAATACGGAAAAAGTGATTATTCACTTTCATATTAGGGCTTGGGTCGGGTGATTAGGAATTAGATATAAAACAAAATGACCACAAAAAAAAAAATTCAGGTGGAAATTATCTGTAAAATTTCCGTATTGTAAAGTTTCCATATTTTAAGTATCGGTTTGCGGTATTGGTTAAGTAACTAATACTAATACGAGTACATTAGAACGGTATTGGCCCCAATATCAGTATCGGTGAATCCTTATTAATAGGATTACTAATTTTATGTCAAAATTACCAAATTTGGGACATCATCCTGGGATCTACAAAGGAATAATTGTCAAATATTTCAGTCTCAGTTAATATTTATGATTACCGACCTGATAAAGATTAAGGAATTAGAAAAGGATCGAGGAATGAGTCCCTGACATTCTTTGAACAGCAAGTTACTGCAAATTTTCTTCTTATTTCTCTTTCAGCTTTTCCCTTCATGGGTCGCCACAGCCAATTATCTGTCTCCATTTATTCCTATCATCTGCATCCTCTGCGCATCTCACCAATGAACTTCATGTCCTGTTTCACCACATCCAAAAATCTCATTTTTGGTCAGCCTGTCCATCACCAAAGCAAACAAAAAGGGGTTCAGAGCAGATCCTTCATGGAGTCCCACCTCCACCTTGAACTCCTCTGTCACTCCTACAGCACACATCACTTCTGTCTCACAGCTCTCATACATATCCTGAACCACTCTATCATACTTCTCTGCCACTACAGACTGCTTCAAGCAAAACCACAGCTCTTCCCTTGGCTGCTGTCATACAGTTTCTTTAAATCTACAAAGACAAAATGCAGCTCCCTCTCTCCCTCTCTGTACTTCTCCATCAGCATCCTTAAAGAAAAAATTGCATCTGTAGTACTCTTTCTTGGCCTGAAACCGTACTGCTGCTCACAAATGCTCACTTCTGACTGAAGCCCAGTTTACACTGCTCATTCCTACAGCTTCATTGTATGACTAATTAACGGTATTACTCTGTAGTTACCACAGTTCTGTACATCTCTCTTGTTCTTAAAACCTGGCACTAGAACACTTTTCCTCCATTCCTCAGGCATCTTCTCATCTTGACTAGGCACCTAGTCAAAACCTCTACTGCCACCTCACCTAGATACTTCCATACCTCCACAGGTATGCCATCAGGACCAACTGCCTTTCCCATCTTCATCCGCTTCAAAGCTTTCCTCACTTCATCCTTACTAATTTCAGCTACTTCCTGATCCACAACAGACACCGCTTCTACCCTACATTCTCTCTCATTTTCCTCATTCATCAGCTCTTCATAGTTCTCTTTCTATCTTCCCATCACACTTGTGGTACATGTCAGTACATTTCCATCACTATCCTTGATCGCACTTGGACTTTATTGTTCCACCAAGCCTCCTTATCTACTTTCCTCCTTCCAGATGACCCACCAAGTACCCTCCAACCTGTCTCCCTAATCACATCAGCAACCAGGGGTCCCCCCCTGGCTACCAAGAGTCTGTCTCAACTTCTCCCTAAAAACTCACAGCAGTCTTCTTTTTGCAGTTTCCAGTACTTGATCCTCTGTTTTGTGTTGGTTCTCTTCACCTTCTTCACTATCAGTTTCATCCTACAGACCACTATCCTATGCTTTCTTTCTACACGCTTGCCGACCCCTTCTTTGTAGTCATCAATCTTCTTCGGATCACAACGTCTACATAACATGTAGTCTACCTGAGTACTCCTACCTCCACTCTTATAAGTCACCCAATGTTCCTGCCTCTTTTGGTAAAAAAGTGTTTACAACTGCCATTTCCATCCTTTTGGCAAAGTCTACCACCATATGTCCTTCTTCGTTCCTATTCTGGATACCAAATCTGCCCATCACTTACTCAACACCTCTGTTCCCTTCACCAACATGTCCGTTAAAGTCTGCACCACTTATCACCCTCTCAACTCTAGGGATATCCTGCCTCCAATTATCTTGTTCAATTAGAAAGGTCGGATTCTCTTCTAGTTAACATGCTACCTGTAGGGGATAACCACTAACAACATTTATTATTACTCCCTCCATTTCAAGCTTCAGACTCATGTCTGACACCCTTTTCACTTCCAGAACGTCGTTAACAAATTTCTCCTTCAGAACAACTACTACTCAATTTATCTTTCCATCTACCCCATGGTAGAACAACTTGAACCTGTTTCCTAAGCTTCTAGGCTAGCTACCTTTCCACGTTGTCTCCTGAACATATCCACCTTCCTTCTCTACATCATGTCCACTAGCTCTCTATTTTTACCTGTGATAGTCCTAACATTCAATGTCCCTACTCTTAATTCCACACTCATGAATATCGTTTGCTCTCTCCACCTACTAACATGCCTTCCTCCTCTCCTCCTTCAACCAATAGTAGTCCAATTTCCACTGGCACCCTATGGGTCAACAGCACCGGTGGCGGTTGTTTTTAACCCGGGCCTCGACCGATCCGGTATGGAGTTGATGTTTATGATGCGCATTTTTGATTTGGCTTATGTTTTACATTGCATGCACCTCCTTAAACAACTTTTTGTATTTTTGACATGCAACCGGCACAATAAATCACTGCCTTGTGACCCCTTATGGTTGCATTAGCAAGTTACTACAAATGTATGTGGAATAATAAACAACTTTCTAAAATACAGGAGTTTATTAACCAAACCAAATTTCAACTCAAAAATGCTTTAATCAAAAAACTCTCTAAGCTAGTAATGCAAAATAAGTAAAATAATAATGAGTAATACAACTAGCTATCAAAAGTAAAAGAGTGAAATGGGAAAATATGCAAAGAAGAAACAAACAATAGCCAATAAATAGGTAATGATATCCCAGTTCAGTATGAATTTGTATTTTTATAGTCCAAGGCTTATACTTGAGACTTTGCAAGTGAAGCTAAGTTAATTGTAAAACAATTGTGATTAGACTAATTATGACCTATCGGTTTCTGTTCAAACAATCGATTCACATGCAAAGCAGAAATTAATTGGATGAAGTAATGACTCATAATATGATCTGCTGAATGTTAAATCAATAACCTTTGGAGAATTGATACCATTTTAAAGATCGTCAACACAGTGATTGATCTAATTTTAGTTTTTTTGCATACTAAATTGTCGGTTTCAGAAACGTTTCAGAAACGTTTTTTGGGTGTTTAAAGTATCAATGTTTATGCCAATCTGGAATACCGTAAATAAAATCCTTGTTGTTTGTTAACTTCGGCAGGCTGCTAAAGACACTCTGCACTAATTAGAACAAGCCTGTGTAGCTAATGTATGTATCATAGCTAATAATGGGTTATTCTGTCAACTTAGCACCAAAAATTAAAGGAAAACTAAGGTGAATTCGTTGCAGCTGCTCAGACTGCAGGATTCAGGAGGATTACTGAAAAATTCTGAATTTAATTCTAATTTTTACGAGAAAACAACAACATGGTTAAAAGCTCCAAAAAGTTTATTTTGCATAATATAAGACTTTTAAGGAAAGAAAAAATCATCCATCTGTTTAGAAATGATAGTGAAACAATTTCAAAGGCTGATAACCATTATTGACAGATTGAAAGAGCATTTAGTGGTAATGAACCTCACAAAGAGTTGCTGACCTACACCCAAAAAACTTAAAAGTTCATTGATGATTTATCCAGGTCACCTATGAGCCTAGTCCAAATCTAAACCATCGCAGGCCTCACCTGCCTCAGTTGCCGTGACAGTTCATGATTCTTCAATAAGACAGACACTAGAGCACAAATGGCATCCATGGGAGAGCTCAGAGGCCAAAACCACAGCTGAATAAAATTGATGAAAAGGCAGTTTCCAAGACACTGTAAGATGTGCTGTATGTGTACAGTTATGGCATAGCATTTTCACAGATGACAAAGCTGCTATCAACCTTATTTGGCATAAGGAAGGAAAAAAAACAGCATTTGCTTAAAACTGATTTCTTCCCAAACTGGCTAGTGAGTAGTAGAGCCCAGCTGCAATCACTCCTAATGCATCATTCTGGTGTGACACCCACACAATCCTTTGTCATATAGAAGTTGAAAATGCCATGAGCAAGTGACTGATATCTCCACAGATCTTACCAACGTCTTCTTGGGGGGGGCAGTACATATGGCTGCATGAATAATTCCAGCCAGTGCTACAATCCTGCTACTCGCTCAAGATAAATTGCAAAACAAGTACTGCTACCACTTCTTAAAGCCAGCATGAGTTATTCACATAGGTACGATGTTTCAACTTTTAGAAGACACCTGAAGGATACCTAAGAAAGGTAAAGGACATGTGATTGGGATTATTAATTAATGATAGGAACAATGTGTGTTTTTCTCATGATGTAGTGAAGTGGGATTTCCTTAGCAGGGGAATCCATACCAGATCTATAGTTTTAAAATGTACAGTATCTTTATATAAAGTTGCAGACCAAAGCATTTTGTCCCTTTTTTCGTTCCCAACAGAACCACATCCTGCTTTAGAACCACAAACACATCAGAAAGATACAGATGCACTAGTGTCACAAGGACAATGAAAACGCCGCTATCAGGTGACTGATACCTGCCCAGATTTTGTTAATGGTACCATTTTGATGACAAATGATCCCAGCAGACAGCTATAATGCAACTTCATCTTGTGCTGGTATCATTATGCGCAGCCTGTCACAAATCAAGGCCTTTGCCAAGCTCTGATGAGCTGAAAAAAATGATTCCTGATGAAATACGTATTCATACAGGTAATCATAAATCTCAAGAAAAATGGATAGAAAATGACTCTGGCTTCAAGCAAGGTTTTCAGTCTGTTCAGCCTGGAAATTTTGTCTTTTTTCCATGTAATATGCTCATTATTTTACATATCTGAATGTTACAGCACATCTTTTGGTGATCATCACTTTGTGTGTTTTTGGAAAGTGATTCTGGGCTATCAAAGTTGACACATTTAATAAAGAAGCACAGAAGTTAAAGATTTTGTTTTAATCCACCATGTTCTGTTAGGTTGGATATTTATAAGAACTCTAATCATGGTCATGTCTAAAGCACTTTCGACCTTTCACAATGTACTAATGCCATGTCTTTGTTGCCATATTCTTAAAACATCCCATGTTCGAAGCAATAAGTTGAATCAAAACCTCTGATTTTAGAGAGGGATACCACGGATGAACAGACAGATCCAACAAGATGGATGTGCTGCTTCATTTGAGGCTAGAGGCTCTGATGAGGAAATGTTCTATTTAAGCTATTTAAAATGCCTAGTACATAAAAAAAAAAACATCTTATTAAAACTAATTCTTATCGAAGTAAGTAAAAAAGTTAAGGTGAGTTATAGGTTTACTTTTGTCACATTTATTTTAAAACGGGATAATACACATTGAGATCATGGCCTGTTTTTCAAGGATGATCTGGGCAAGAGATGATACCAGTATAATAATGCACTAAATAAAAAGCCGCTATCCAATCACATTTCAAACATTCAATTATATATACTATCAATAAGTTTAAATAATACAGAATGCTAAGGTCTGAAGTCGCCCTAATCAAAGTTAATTCCACATGTAAAATTGCATCAGCTGGAGATCAATTAGCTTTTACTAAGGTGGACCATCCAAACACTGACCACCTACATGACCTTCAACATATTCACCTGACAATACAATAAGGGTCTTTATAAAATTTGCCAGTTTGCTTGTGAAGGGGTTCATTTTAGTCCCAAATTAAAGTAAAAAACAAAAATACTATTAATACATAAATACATTTGTTTTTTAGCTGCAATTTTTTTTTCCGAAAAGTTATTCAGCCTATTTATCCATTTAATGACTTTGAACATTTTGGTGTTTTAAAAACGTTCTTAGTTTTTAACTAAGAAGAATGTCTATATTTTTGTTCACAATCAATGCAGAAAGCAGAGACACACTAAAAGTCCTTTAATATTCATGAGAATTCAGCCACTTCAGAGATTGAAATAAAATGTAGACTATGGGAAAATTAGGTAATTGTACAAAGATGAAAAAAACAAATACTGCTATTGAGCACTTAAAGAATTTATACACCCGCCTTTTCATTAAGTGCACCTGTTTGATTGTTTGAAGGAAAAAAACCAATCAATAGTATCAACTCACTATATCCTAGAGGCATATACCATACACATCGAAGACAACTTGTTGAAGTTCAAACCAAGCAGCAGAATAGGAAAGAAAAGGATTTCAATGACTTTGAAAGTGGCATGGTATTTGGTGGCAGATGGGCTCCCATTCAAATTTTTGAAACTCCTGATCCACTGGGATTTTCACACAAAACCATTCAACTTCACAGAGAATGTTTCTAATAAGACGAAAAGAAAAGAGAAAAATAGAGAAAAGTACACCAAATCTATCTTCTTGAAGTCAAAGGAGAATCAGCAGACTGGTTTAAGATGTTTAAAAGGCCAGAAAAGCTAAAAAGTGTGATGTCATTCATAAGCGCCAAGCTTAGTAAACAGTTCACTCTGGAATCTGTCCTCGCCAATCAAAGACAAAAAGGTTTTTACCTCGCTATTGCTCCAAGAAAGATTTTTCTGCACAGACATCTTGAAAGATAACCCTAAGAAGAAAAAAGTAATAATGCCAAGCCAGTCAGTGGCAACCACTATGTAGGTAGGCGTGAGCGTGACATAATTTGACCAATCAGTCCATAGGTGGGTATGTAGGGTCGCCTCGGCCAATTTCAGACTGAACCAGAGGTACTCTGAAAAAAGCATTGGCTCAGCCCAGACAAAGCCAGTGGAAATGTACTTAATAGGGGCTGGCAATCCAGGCTGAGCAGATCCTACTTGAACAGCAACATAAGAAAGAGAAACTGAGGCTACAATTTGCACAGATCCATCAAAGTCTAACAACATATTGGGAAAAAGGTGGTTGACTGATTTAATTATTCTAGCTGCTTCATTCCAATAATAGGGTGGGAATTTGAAATATAAAGCAAAAGTACAGTTCCATCTTTGCTGATGCCGCCAATTAAGGCCACTGGTACTAGAATAACGGTATGAAGGCTAGTTTCTTGGAAAAGTTTGGACAACTTGGATTCAAATGTGTTTTGTTCAAATGCTACAGCATACTTGAAGGCTGTTGCAACAAATGATGACACTTACATTATCTCAAACTGTTTTTATTGAAATATAGCAATAAGCTTAGCCTAATCCATTGGTGTTACATGAAAAGCACATTTTGGGTTATGGGTAAACAGAAGACTGGCATCATGAATTTGCATCCAACAAATGTGCAACTATCCTAAAAGTGAGTTCAGTCAGCTACTTCCATGGTGCACCTAATACACTGTCACTGTTGATTTCGAGGGGTACCGATATTTGGTTTCATAATGGTACCAATTGTGACATAAACGGTAGTAACCAGACCGAAAAGAAATGCACATTTTGGTGCTTTATTTCTGTGCTTTTTTTTTGTTTGGAGATTTTAAGTATTTTTTAAACTATGGATTCTGGGCATGCCATCAGTGTGGGGAATAGGGAATTCTATTTTTTTTTAAACACAGTTACCACATGCACATAATACAGCCCTGTTTATAATTCAGCCAGGACCACATCAGTTCTTCCTAACCAGCCAAACTGCAGACTGCTGTGCAGCAGTATGTATGTTTGTGTCTGTGCCTAAATGACATGTGAGTATATTATTATTGGCACATTGGGTTGAAATGATAAGTTCATAATTTATCTGAGGGAATTTTCCTTATCGTCTGCTTGGGATGTCAGCTTTTGCCGTGCGTGGTGCAGAGTATAAATGTGCCACATAGATGTTGATTTATGCATGTTGGTTCACTGTATAGCTTCAGTATTTTTCAGAGCGAGTTACCACTGCGTTAAAATGCTAAATTATTCAATTAAAGTGATGTTTTCGGACTTAAATTAGTGCAAAGTCATTAGCGGAAGTAGCTGTGTACATCTTCACAATAAGTGCATTCATTTTCTGATGTGATTAACTGGGCTTTTATCTGCTGAGTGTTTACTTATGGGGAAAGTGTAAATTGTGACATTTGATTACTAAGTCTATATTACATTTGATTTATATGATGTTTAACACAGACTGGCAATATCTAAATGTTAAGTTTATTCATATATTTTGGTTAGTTCTACTACCTTATTTTTCAAATGATAACTTCATTGTGAAGGTGATTGTGGGGTTTAAAACAAAAACTACACTGATTTCTCCTATATTTATATTTTTTTAAAGGGGAATCGGAATGTGAATTTGTCCTTTTTTTTAAACTGAAAACTGTAGTTGTTTGGTCATATTTAGGAATTGTGATTAATTAATTGAATACTTATCCAACTAATCAATAAGTAATGATATTTACATTTATTAGAATCACTGTCAAGTAGTAATCTTAACCTTTATTATGGTGAGCCAAGTGTTAAACACTGCTTAAAAAAAATAGAAATGTGGAAATATACATGTTTCACCCATTATTAATTGTACCTCCACCCACAGCTGGTGTAAGTTTGGCATTGGCTTTTTTCAATCTAGTTGTTTCCAGCAGTGCCAGAAAGAAGACAAAAGCCTAATAATGAAGCACCTCATAAATGGACCTTAATTATACTCAATCCGTCTTCCAAAAAGGCAGGTTTTATGCCTCAGTCATTATGGCTCACAAGCACATAATACCTACAAAGGATAGCTCATGCCAGAGGAAAAGCAGGAACAAAATAAGGTGCTTTGAAAAAAGTTTTATCCCACATTCTTAGCAGTAACAACCTTCTGTCTGAGAGAGGGAACAATTTGTTCTCTGCTAGAATTCGACTGAGCTTCACAGTTAAAAAGCAAACAAAGTAAAAGCTGAGACAAAGTTCATTACAGGGGGTACTTTGACCAGACATGGAATTCTCATTATGTTGTTTTTGTCTTCTGACTGGTGACAATTACAATTTAGATGACAACTTCCACCCTGCGAGGAAGAGAGAATTGACAGCATGGGAAGCTGTTTGCTGCAAGATGAGAAGATCAAAGAGGACAAACATGGTTGGGTGGTTAAGTGGGGAGGTATGAGTGGGAATTGATGTGTTGCAGGTTGGTGGGCAACCTTTGGAGATCCAAAGTTTCTTGGAGGGTGACAGCACCCTTTAGATGAAAATTCACTTCACTGATCCATTCCACTCATTTTTCTGCCGGTGTAAAACCTAGGACTGACATAGGAATTTAATAATATCTAAGTTAGAACTTAAAATCTGTATGCAACTTTGCAGCTAATTTTCCAGCAGCTCTCTCTAAAACATCAAGTTATTTGGATGAAATTAATCCTCAAAGCCACTACTGAAACATAGCATTGCACATTTCCGTTGCTTCACAAGACGTAAAAAGCTGTTTAAAATGTTGAATCCATTTCAGTCCCATTCATTAGAAAATTAAGCTCCACTTAACTCGCTCTTGTAGAAAGAAATAATTAGTGTTTGGGAACCCTTGCAAATTCTAATCATGTATAAAACATCCCGACAGGATGAAATAAATCTTAGAAGTGGCACATTTTAACTCTGAGTGGGACATTTTGTATGCAGGGGAAAATAATTACCTCGAAGGTAGCAGTAGGATGTAGTGTGCTAGAGGGGTTTACACCACCTGGAAAATACATATGGTATTTACTTGAATTCCTCCCCTGGTTTAATCAGAAAGGAAATAGAAAGAGGCAGCAAGTTACAGTAAGGGGTTGATGAAAACTCTGGTAAATTTGATTTGGTTTGGCAATTACAATGAAACAATACATTTTTCATTTACATTTTTTATTTTAGTAGGATAAATGCGTAGCTCCATGTATTTTATTAGAATTGTATGTGGTTAGAACAGAAAGCAGTGCATCCTTTGGAAATGAAAGAATATAATACATGGAGATATACATGCCCGGTGAATGGTTAGGCCAGGCCCGCTCATTCAACGCTTGTGTAAATTAAGTTCTAGTCATGCTATGCATTGACCAAGACAAACACAAAACACAACCTTGAGTAAAATTGTGGTCAACACACTTTACCGGTCTGTTGCTGTAATGTAGGAATTTGTTGTTTGTCAGCCGTTAAAACCTGGGTGAGAAATACACACAATGAAAGGAACTGTCAAGGATTTTAGCAGCAGATTGTGTTAGATTTTGGACATAAGACTTCTTGTGGACTAGCTACTTTTCTGGAGGACACCTATACCAATTTTTCAAACCCAATACAATACCGATGATTGGATCTGAGTACTTGCCAATAAATAATACCAATACTGATACTTCTGCCACACAAAAAAAATGCAATGAATTTGTATACAGATTCATTTCTTTGCTTGTTACAACAAATGACAGTGAATTAGATTGAAAAAAATGATAAATAAAAATGAACACAAAACTGAAAAATCAAGTGAAAGTAAAACATTTCTGTGAAACTATTGCTGAGTTTCCACATTTTAAGTGTTAGTTCATGGTATTGCTTAACTAATCGACACTTACACGATTACATTAGAATGGTATTGGCCATGATACCAGTATCATACGGTTTATCCCTAATTATTATTATCTCAAATTAAAGGTTCCAATCTTACCTACATTTTGATGCCCTGCTAGATAAGCACATTAGCACAAGATAGGTTCTGACATCTGGTAGCAGGTAGCAAACAATATCAAAATTGTTGACTTAAAGACATTTCAGAACATTACCTAACCTTGAAGAATCAAGTGCAGCATTCAGAGGTTCTAATCATCTGCAGGTGTAGCAGCACTAGTTGTGCTTACAAAAATGTTTTACAAAGGCAGTCACTCTGCAGGATTACAACAGTGGCTTAACTGCAACGGGCATTGGAGTACAAAAAAAACAAAACGTTTCGGGTACCAGTGTAGAACAGAGTGGTCGTTGGGGAAAATTCCTGTAACTTAATATGGCCAGCCCACCCCAGAATGAATATCAGTTTTCAAATTATGTATAATATGTACTTTGAAGGTCTGTCAAAAAAAGGTAACATACCGCCAACGGGATGGAAAAATGGCAGTTGCCGGTATGTAAAAAATTATTTTGCAAAGGAAACTTGGCAAAACAGATTTCACTTTCTAGATGTACATCGGCAGTAACTGTGGCAAAGGGGGGTCTGTTCAGTGTTACCAAAAGCGGCAAGTCAACTTTATTTGAAAAAGCACACAAGACAATTCAATATTCAAGCATTGGGTGACTAGGGAATAAAATAAAAGCAGCACTAAACCACCAATAACAGCATTAAAGACGACATTGGATGCACATAACACATGCCAGTGTATGCCAATAATGCCTTTGCCTTCAACTTTCTGATTTGCACAACTTTATTTGTGGTCTGTCACAAAAAATTCCGATTGAAATAATTCAAGTTTTTAAGATACAGAAATGTTAAATTTTTCAATAGGTTTTACATTTTGTTTTACAGATTTTTTCTTTGCTGTCAGACCTTAGTTTGTTTGTTTCTAACTTGCACAGGTTTTCCATACAAACATCTATATAAAGTCCAGCCTTGCTGGTTTTGAGGTAAAAAAAAAGAGAATGCAAATTCAGTCTCTTGTTTCCTGTCAGGGAACTCATGTTCACCAAGGCGACATTTGGCAATCCCAGCTGCATAACCAAGAGTATGGGCAGTTGAACACCATGCCCCTCTGACCCCGTCACTCTGGCAAAGACAAATTGGCCACAAGTGAGCATGTCACATGACATTGTCTGTGCTGGTGAGGCGGCATTTCTGACAGGCTCTCTGCAAACACTGACAACATGTATGTCACTTTGTATTGATCAGAGCTCTGGACCAGCATTTTCCCGGCCGACGCGATGATGTGACTTTGTGTGCATGAAATAATGGATTGTATTGGGAAAACTGGTTTTCCCACATTTTACTAGCAGCTAAATAAAAGATATTTGCCATTTTTATACCTAAATAATTACACTATTTTAAAATTGCATTTTTTGCTTCTTTGTCTTAAGGTGCAGGTTGCAGGTTAGCCACCTTATACCTTAAATGTCAATTTACTATATATACATTATTTTCGCTTTTATTGTTGTTTTTTGAGAATGCCAGACCGGAAGTAACGTGGGAGAGGGGAGTCCTGTCAGCTCGATCACAAGGAAACTATGGATTCTTATGCTTAGCTTTGGTTCTACAAGAACCATAGGGCCTGATAACTAGATACTGATTTTTTTTTTATTTTTTATTTAACATATTTGTGGTTATGCATAGAATAAAATAACCTCAATAAACATTTCAAATGGTATTTTTTGTACCTTTGACAAACTATGTTTTTTTGAAGAATCTACATAAAAGTAAAGTGTTAAACCATACACACAAAACAAAAAAATCTACCGAGAGGCCTGAAAAGAGCACACAAGGTGCATTAAAATACAAGGGATATTATCCCAGCATGCTTCTCCTAGAATCCAAAAGAGAACAATTGGAACTGAAGGTTAAATCAAACATGATTATCCCAGAGTTTTTCCTCCTTTAATCTTCAGCACCTGGATGCATTGTTTGCATCACCAAATATTATGTCTTGAAAGACATCCTTTTATGTGATTCTTCTGGTTCCAGAACTGTATTTCATATCATAAGAGGAACTTTATGAGGATTTCTCAGGTGAAAAAGGAAAAATCAAGAGCAGCCTGAATTCCTTCGTGTCTAGCACACCAAGTTCAATCCAACAAGCCGAAGGCATGACTTTGGCGAAACACTTATTCTTCAGCATGGGAAACAATTTCTAACAGAGCAGAAATGAAGTAAAGAGGAGAGGAAAAATAAGCAGGGAAGCTAAAGAGACTGAAATCTTAAGGGAAGAATAATGCAAAAGTGTAATGAAGGAAATGGGCTTGGCTTGGAGAATGTTTACACCTCAAGGAACTTAAAGGAGACATATTATGACTATTTTTCCACAATTTAAAATAGGTCTAAGAGTTCCAGAAAACATGTTTCTGAAGTTGTTTCCTGGAAATAACTTGTAGGAAACAATAGTTACCAACCTTTGTTTCTCTCCGTTTCAGCCCCTTGCAGATTGTGCTGTTTTCTGCTGATCATTACATATTAATGAGCTGCTGTTAACTTGGCCATGCCCGACGCTTCTACAATCTTTGCTCGCACCCACCACTCACAAAATGACTGTTACCACTATGTGTGAAAGTTATGGACATGGCTGCTGCAGTAGTTCAACCATACACACAAAAAAGGGAATTAAACCATACAAGAAAAAATGAGTTCAACCAAACATGTTTGAACCAGAATCTGCTCAAGTAGGAGGGGAGTCTCCTGCACAGCAAATTTAAAAGTGCAGATTTAACACTATCATAGTTGAAATCAGCACTAATGCAGAGTTTATATGGTGACCACTGTGGTCAACTCAGATAAATAATTCAAGACATGATAAAAAATTGTACACCATAAAGGTTGCAACAACTCTGTCGGTGTTAATGATAATAATAATACAGATGGGAGCAGTGCTCTTCAGTGACCTGGATCTGTGGACAGGTTGTACTGTAAACTACTGAAATCCCCCTCATACGATCAATAAAGTATTTTATATTTCATTGAAAATTAACTCAACATATTTTTACTCTGATAATTCCACTCCCCAGTGTTTCTGTGTTAGAAGCTGATACTCAGAGAATTCAGCAAAAAAACTTCTGAATGGTTATTGAATAAATGACTTCAAGTTAAAATAATAGATTTAATTGCTTACCTGGCACTCTGATATCTTCCTGAGACGCCGACTCTAAAGCCTTCCATCTCCATCAGCTGACTCCAGCTCTCTAGCATCGCAGAGACCCCGCTCTTTTAGCTCCGTGCGGCGGCAGGTCTTCAGCCTTCCCTGCCCTTACCGCCAGCATCTTACCATAATTAAGTCAACCCATGCCGCTCTTCTCTCCTCTTCCACTGGGACCCAATAAAGTGTTTTGAGCTCTTTTGAGCAGCCAAAAACGGAGCATTTTGCGTCGAGCTGGAACATGGTGTTTCCTAATCTAATCTAAGTGCTCTCCAATCGGAAACTGTTGTTTACTGCTGTACCTGGTGGGTCCAATTTTCCGGCTTTTGACATAGAAAGCCGGACAGATTTTGAACAGCTTAATCAGAGACTGAATGCAGGATCAATTAAGAAAATCATACCTCACTCAAAACAGCAGTTTTTTCTCCCAAATTTAGTAGTAGTAGTAGTAGATAGTAGGGAAATCCCCCCTACCCTGTCAGCCACCTCTCTCTTGTGCTTGATGCAAAGAGTCTAAATGTGCCAGATTTATGTTGGTTTCTGCATGTTGGTCCACTGTATAATTTCATTAATAGTTTTATCTGCTGAGTCTTTACTGATGTTCTCCCAGGGGGAACAGAGTCATCTCACCCTGAATGAGTACCTTGATAGAGTGCATGTTTCCTCTACTACAGTTAGCAGTCTGTGTTGTAGCAAAATTGTGGAAGCCTTTGACTATATAGTACCAAAACGTTGGATACACCTTCTCATTCAATGTGTTTTCTTTATTTTCATGACTACATTGTATATTCTCAATTAAGTACTTAAACGAAAAGTGTGAAATAACTGAATACATGTGTTATCTCAAGGAAATTTCAATCGGATGAATGAGAATATTCACAGAATATTCACAGGCTACATGTGTTATATTTTAGATTCCTCAAAGTAGCCACCTTTGCTCTGATTACTGCTTTGCATTCTCTTGAGCTTCCAGAGGTAGTCACCCACAATGTTTTTCCAACAGTCTTGAAGGAGTTCCCAGAGATGCTTAGTACTTGTTGGCCCTTTTGCCTTAACTCTACGGTTCAGCTCAGCCCAAATCATCTCGATTGGGTTCAGGTCCCGTGAGTTTGGAGGCCATCTTATTTTTGTAAAAGTACTACATAATTCCATATGTGTTCCTTCATAGTTTTGATGCCTTCAGTGAGAATCTACAATGTAAATAGTCATGAAAATAAAGAAAACGCACTGAATGAGAAGGTGTGTCCAAACCTTTGGTCTGTACTGTATATATGTATATACACTGGTGTGAATATTGCTGCTTACCACTTTCATAGGATCACATTCACTCTTCATATTTGAGTAAATACCAGTGAAAGAAAGACCACATTGTTCTAAGTTTGTAAGTTGCAGTATTATTATTAGTGTTTTAAATGTAAGCTGAAATATTGGATTCTCCTGAACTCAGCATAGATATCCAACACTATTTGAATGCAGTGCAGGTGCAGCTCAGTGTCTGCCTTTTCTCATCGTCCTTGCTGCAGGAGCGAGAGGAGTTATTCTTTTTATGTCGGATTATTGTTGCGTGTGAATGCCAGAAGGTGGGTTTCTATGCCTTTATTATATAGTTTAAAGTACAATGGATCAGATTGAATCGGATTGAAATAGATTGAATTGTGATAATAGATTCCAACTCTTAAGCATTGAATCGATTCATGAAATTTGAATCGATACCCAGCCCTTGTAGGGCTGCACGGTGGCGCAGTGGTTAGCGCTGTTGCCTTGCAGCAAGAAGGTCATGGGTTCGTATCCCGGCCCAGGGTCTTTCTGCATGGAGTTTGCATGTTCTCCCCGTGTATGCGTGGGTTCTCTCCGGGTACTCCGGCTTCCTCCCACAGTCCAAAAACATGCATGATAGGTGAATTGATCACTCTAAATTGTCCCTAGGAATGAATGTGAGTGTGAATGGTTGTCTGTCTCTCTGTGTTGGCCCTGCAACAGACTGGCGTCCTGTTCAGGGTGTACCCTGCCTAACGCCTGATAATTGCTGGGATAGGCTCCAGCTGCCCCGTGACCCTGAAATGGATAAGCGGTTAAGAAGATGGATGGATGGATGGATGGACCCAGCCCTTGTCAAAAAGCTAAACAAACATGACACTGGGTAATCGGAATATTCTAAGTTATATTAGCAGGTCATGCACCGATTGTGCACGTTTCATTTCTCTCCACATATGAGTGTGTGTTATATGAGGGTTTAATAGTACTACAGTATAATTTTTTATTTTTTTTCTCTGTTAGTTTGTCTGCAGTTAGCTTCTCATTACAGCATGACAAAGTTAATGTTATTTGGGGGATTAAAAGAAAACTGTGGTATATAGAGTGCAGCTGCAGTTAAAGGTTGTTCTTCATTTAGCTCAGACACAGAGGAAAATCAGTCTCATCTAACGTTAATTATCATGGCTTAATATGTAGGAGGATTGTTATTGATTTATTGAGATCTGATAACATGTGACGACCTCTTAGACGGGCAGAGAACATCACATGTCTATTCTAAAACAGGAATTCCTTAACTGATAAACTTTTTTATGTCCAAGTAACATATTTAATTGTGTTGTGTCTCATCCCTCAGTTTTGCATCACTCTTTCAATTGCAATAATGAATCCTGTTGTTTAAAATCCAGCAAAAAGCAATTGTTTTTGGTATGTGAGGAAAAACAGAATCATGCTCTTTACTTGTTTACTTCAGAATGTCCTGTGTGAATTATCTTAAATTATTTATACTTTTACTGATTAGAAAAACAATAAATAAAGACTGATTATGATTTATTTATTATAAAAAAATCATTTTGTGTTGGTTTAGAGATTTTATCATTCTTATACAGTATATGCTGATCATATTTACCGTGAAGTATTAAGTTGAAAACTCTCCAAACACATAAGCTTTGATTTTTCCGTGTTAGAGGATGTTTTTATAAATAATTAAAAAAAAAGAATAATAAGTAGCTCTACACTATAGTCTTGTTGAATGACTAATACTTTAGAGGTTACAGGAAGTTGAAAATACATGTAAAGGATACATGTCACAACTCATGCTTTAAATCGTAAAAGTATATTTTTTCTAATGTCTTTTGCTTCCCTGAACTGAGTTGATATGCATTCTCAGTGTGTTTAAAAAAAAAAAAAAATCAGCCAGAGACACCCCTACAGGAGCTCTCCATCTCCATCGCTTTTCTCACTCAGATGCACCCACCTTGAAGGAACCTTGTTATCTGCATTGAGCATGTTGTCATTGCACATCCAATACATCATTTGCTTTGCACGCACCAAGACGCCAGTGCCCTACTTCATGAAATAAAGTCAGGCCAGTATCTGCTTGAGTGCATATGAGTCAGTATTTGTAAAGCAATGGGTCTTTTCACAGGCCTACCTTCACCATGTACATCATTTAATTCACTAAGTAAAGCAGTTGATCCCTCATTAGAAAAAAAGAACCAGAAAACGTGAATGGAAACAGTGGTGGCTGCATCCAAAAATAAATTAATCCATTTGGGCATTGTTAAGGATCATGCCTCATCCTTATTTGGAGTATAAAATTAGGTTTGTTTTAGATGCTTTTTGTACTGTATTGATGCTTAATATGTTCTACCATTATCTAATACCCTAAGGTTGATTAAAAATGTTACGATTTCTACTTGGATTTAAGCTTTGCCGTTCGTTCTCTACACTTAAAAGATCCCATTCTGATACAATTTGTTTAGGCCCTCTCACTTTCCAGCTATTGGAATTGGAAACTACACGTATCATGTTCATATGTAATTGCACTACAGTTGTACAAAAAGTTATGCCAGGATCAGAACCCAATTTTTTAACTCAATTTCAGCAACATTTTATATCTGTCTCACTTGCCTTATCCTTTAAAATTTCCTTAATTTTAAAATTCTGAATATTATGACTCAAATTTCTTGAGTTATAAAAAGAAAAATACATCCTCCTTTGGGTTTTTTTTGTTAAATTTATATAATTTTAAGAAATGATAAACTAATGTTTTGAAGTGGCAAAATCTGTGTCCAGACCTGAACCTCGTAGATAATCTGTAGAAGGTTTAAACTTAAAAATGTAGACAACAATGCCAGAAATAACTTTTTGAAATTAAACATGCAAAAACCTACAAATAGAAAAAAGTATGCTTGATGCAATACCAGTAAATGTTTTTCCATTGATTATTATTTCCAACATGTCAATTTTTTTAAAGGGTAAATAAAATTAAATTCATTTATACTCCTTTTTTAGATGGTTTAATTATATTTTGGGAGATTTTTACTCATTTTTTTCCTTCAACATATGTCTCAATTGAGTGACTTTATATAAGATATTCTAAATTATTATTTTGGGTTCAACTGTACAATCACATACTGAAAAAAATATCTACCACAGTAAGCTTTACTATAGTTAATATATGTAATATATAAATATATTAATCAGAACAATTTGTAATAGCCTGTAAACCACAGGTGGAAGCTTGATATATATTTTGGAATTATGCAAAGGAACAAAATAATTAATGTAAAAAAACGTCAAACTTATTCTAGATTCTACTTCTGGCTGACCTATTCAGGACAGGTCTGTGTGTAATATTGACGTGTGGAGAACTTTGTATTGAAGAATGGCAGGGAAATTATGTCTGCAATTAATATCACATAACTTGAAAATATGTTGAAAGTATTCAATCAGAGCCATGAGACTAAGTGCCATATGGATCCTTTGCAACCCCATTTCTCTGAAGACCAGCTTTTGTGCCATTCATGTTATGAGTGGTCATTACACACAAAGCGAACAATCTGCAATAATCATTAAACCATAATGCACCATGGCATGTTGCTGATTTTTTTTTTTTCATTTATTGATTTCTGCATTATAAAAATTCTCTGTCCACAAATAAACTACTTTTGAATGTTATGGGCTTTGCCTGAAGTTTAAGATTAGAAAAAGTTTCTGTCATGGCAGTATCTTCTGTTTCTTTGACCTAAACACTCATTTGCATGACGTTGATACAAAAAGCTAAAATCTATACAATTATAGAGTCGAAAGTAGCTATTTTAGAATAAATTTAAATATTGATTTAGTCTTATTAATTTGCTTTAGTCAGAGAAACTCTTATTTGACGACTGGTTCATAAAAAATAAAAATAAAAAAGTAAATAAAAGACTGGTTCATCACTGTTGAACTAAAACATACTGGAATCGTAACTTTCATATTAGTGTCCTGCTTTTAGCATGACCTCTTGTTATCTTTGATATGAAAATAGTTTGATCTGTAACATTAGTGTGTAAAAAATATGAATTATCAGTTGTAACACCTTGACAGACTTAGTAATTGAGAATAAATGCCAGATTCCTTACACAATTTGTGGCCATGATCTTCTCAGACCAGTTGTAAGAGTGTAGAGTGTTTTTTTTTAACCTGTAATTGTATGCAAGTATTACATTAACATCAGGCTTTATCACATTGCAGTGAGTTGCTTTTATACTCATTTAACATGTCATTAATTTTCCCAAATGGCAACATAATACTTGCTGTTAAGAAAAATTTATGATCCTTGAAATTATGAAATCTGTAGTTTTAGAAGTTACAAGATAATATAAAAGGGGGATGATTCCAGCAGCTGACAGATACATTATCAGTTTTTGCTCCAGACATATTTAAAAGGAACAGAAACCACTCGACCTGTCAAATGTTAGGCTGAAAGGTGCTTTCCCTCCATTTTGTAATATTTGAATTAAAGTATTAAAAGGCAATGATGCTGAAAACAATTTGGACATTTTTTTTTCTTTTTTGTAAATCTATCTCAATATAGGCATCATGCACTATGTTTTAGCTTTTTAATATAAATAATATCAGAATTTGAGCTCAGGCAGTCCTGCAGCATTTCATAAAGCAATGTCAAGGCATCTTTTAGTTTGGAGCAGGGACTCACAGTTCACTGATACACTACATGCAGCATCTAGTCCCACCTACTTTGTCGGAGCCATATGCAAAGCAAAGCTCGCATCCAGACCTGAAAGGCCTTTTAATAAATACATATGAGTGGTAGTGCATCAAGTAGACGGGCCATTGCATGTCTTGTATACCAAAGAGGAATTAATCATTCATGAATCCCAATTATGTTTTAATCCACATCGGAGATTGGAGCCGATGATGAGGCATCCAGTGTGGCAGTAATGTGGCCAAGCGCCTGGATAAGTAAGCATCTGTCTGTAATGACAGGCCAAGAAAGAGAAGAATGGCTGACACTGGCCCTAACATAACGTCAACTCAGCTTTCAATCTGAGCTGTGATTTTACTGTATTATGATTCTCTTAGTTAATAATGTTTAGTTTTGTTCCTTTTTGTCACGTTTTAATATTATTAGTAGCCTTTAGGTTCTATGAGTTTGTTTTCTTCCGATTATTTTCCCTTTTACTTAGCATTTTAGTTGAATGTTATTAGCCTAGTTGAACAGTTTGTTGACTGACGTATTGTAACTGGAAGTTGAATTATCATTTGTAATAGATATGTTTTGGAGAGAAGCTGTTTGTGTCCATTTTGTATATGCGCGTTTGGGACGTTTTGGGACAGTATGCAAATTTAATCCATTGATTGTTGTATAACGCCATACTTCTCTAGGCAGTTCTCTAGACTGAAGGCTGTTGAATTTCTGATAATCAGGTAATGCCTCAACATTAATTTATTAATAACTGCCCTTGACAAGAGTTATTCATAGCCAAAAAGTGTCAGTTGTCTTTGCAAATATAATGTTTTGTATTGAGCCAAAGCAGTTCACTTGGTCTCATTTGATCAAAGCACCTTTTCTAACAACTTTGCTATGTTGTTATGTCTTTATTTCAACAATTAATTTTGTCCTCTCAGTCTTCCACAAGGACATTACTTGTAGAGTCCATGACTAATAATTATCTTGTTGACAGATGAGCTGAGTTGCAACCTTACCCAGTTTCTATGGCTATTTATCTGATTAATATCAATTTCTTTCCACGAACCAATCATGCACTTATTTAAAATAAATAAATGAATATCAAAGTGTGTGGCTTTATGTGACAAAGTGTAAAAAAAAAAACATACTTTTGCAAAACATATTTTTATGGCATGAACATTACTTTTAATTAGATTGCCAGAGGGAATTTCCTCTCCCTTATGTTATTTTTGTTGGTTAATTCCCAACAAAAAATAAGGGTTTTTTGTTTTTGTTGAACAAATGGAAGAACAAAAACAAAAGGCAGTTGGCTTTGATTTTCTACTGGTAATTTGTTCCTTGGCAGTATTCTCCAAATCGCTCAGTACAATCTCTCTAAAAGTTTTCATTAATCAATTGTTTTCCTTTGCCCCCCTCACCAGCCTCCCCTTACTCTTCAAAAGGCTCCAGAACAAGACAGCTGGGACAGGCAAAATCCTTCATTCATTAATGAAAGGCATCTATTACTGTCAAACGACGACAGAGTTAATGTAAATAAATGAATTCTCCAACCCACTTAACTGTGGTTTATTATGATCGAGCAAGGCATAATTGTGTTTCTGATCAGTTTAGATAAATTCAGACTCACAGAACCACCACCCCTTGTGCCATTTCTCATTTGCATGCCAAGTTCAGCGACTAAGGGGGATATATCACACGGCTTATTACTAAGTCTTCAACTAATGACACAGGGATATGAGGGAAACTATATCAGGGAAAATGTGGTAATTTTAGGCTTTGAAAGACCAAAGCCTCTTAAATATGTTACTGGGTGTTGCTTTGGCTGCTAGTGGGCAAAAAAAACAGAACATATTTTTCTGTAAATATCTAAAGAAACCCATCTCCGTCATATGATTTTATTGGAACTTCAACAACTTTAGTTAAATTAGATTTGAGTTTTAATCTTAGGTCTTAAGAGGAGATAAGTAAAAAAAAAGAAAAATTAATGGATGCGCCAAAGAAAAGCCTTAAACTTCTTTTCACAAAACAGTTAAAAATAAAAATTACGCAACATTGACATCATTGTTTAAATATACAACAAAGATCAGCAAAGTTGTAATTCTATAAAACAAATGTAGATTATTATACGCTAAAATAATTAAATAAACAATTTTCTGTAGGTCTTTGTGTAGTTTGAATAAACTTTAAATAACTTATTTTAATAGATATCAGCACACAGCGTTTTACTCATACCTGACTCGATGTTGTATAATTAAAAAAGAAATATTCAGTTACATTACCTTTTCTTTGTATTTAACTTACCATCCATTCAGGCGTAATTTCAGCCAAATAACTTTCCCGAAAAATATTTATGATTGACAGTTTTGTCCTCACCACTTCTAAAATGTGTTCCTAGCACAATTTCCATAAAATCAGTATCCAAACTGACTGGTTGTTAAATCAATCTATTGCACTATAGGCCACAGTCATAGTGTGTTTTATGCGTAGATGCTGCAGCATTTTTCATAGAGGGGGACGTTATAAAGTTTCATAAAGACTGACAGTCCACTGGAAACACCTTCAGGGCATCTTTCAAGCCTTGTGTTTAAATAAAAAACAACAACAGGTGACTGATTAACTCATAGGCTGTCTATTGCAGATGTTCTAAAAAACACAGTGTTGCTGCTCCATGCATTCACAGATCTTTACACTGTGGGTACTGACTTGTAAAAAGAATGTGTGGTGTCAGGTATAATTCTCTACTGGCGGGATAAAAGCCTCAGTGTTTATGCTGAAAAACGCCCTGATGATTTGCTCAAAAGAGGTGGGGAACAAACAAACCCTTTGGTCACCAGTATATAAAGTCATGTTTACATAATTAAGCTACCCTCACGTAATTTGGAAATTTACTGGTTGCTTACCATGATAACATGGGAGTTTTCCTCTTTAGCCCTATGTTAACTGTTAGAGCTAGATGTAAGTGGTACTGCGTCAAAAATGTAAACCAATCCTATCTTTAGCGATGCAGCCCGAGCAAATGTGTCAAGTAACGAAGTATAAATACTTTGTTACCTTACTTCAATAGAAATTTTGGATATTTATAGTTCACTGGAGTAATTATAGAATGGGCTATTCTTTACTTCTACTCTTTACATTTTCATCCTAGGTTCATCTGTACTTTTTACTTTCTAAACCATACTTTTTATAAATTGCTTTTCTTACTTCTTTTTCATTTAGTCTTGTCATTTTATGTAAATAAACACAGAACAAACTTTAACTTTAATGCAAACTGGATCAAATTTGACTGCGTTTTGATAACAATTTTAAACATGTACCATTCTGACAGCCTTGATCCATCCCATTCTATACACACAGGGGTCACATTAACCAAATGTTTCCCATATTTATCCAGTTATTTAGAATGGTGGCAGAACAATCTGAAGGTCCTCATTATTGGCAGATTACAATTTACACCCCTGACCATTTAGTCCAGACATGCTGACAGTTCATATGTCAAAGATACCCATGGTAGAGACTCAGGGAAGTGCACAGTTACGAATAGGCAACTAGTCATATCTTCTGATCCATGAAACAAGTATTAATGCTCAGCAGTCCACATATAGTTCTTTGATGTATTTGCATCACACTAAACTGTATTAATTTTAACTGGCATATGCTGCTGAAATAAGATGGCTAGTATATTCCTAATTTCTAAGAATTTTGTATGTCATTCTGGCCTTTAGTATTAGTGCTTTTGGGGGAGGTGTCGTAGTGCTGTGGTGCAGCACACAGAAGCATACTGAGAGAAACAGCGGAAGCTGAAATCCATATATACTGAGGTAGCTCCCTTGGAAGATAATTAGTATCGATGATAGCGCTAGGGTCTCTGTGCTTGTTTGCTACTATACGTGCTGCTGGCTTCAGGCAGTTCTGACTCAGCGCCCTGAGCCAAAGGCTTGAACTGATACGTTATTTAGCAGCTACCAGACCACACCTCCGTGCCCCCCCCCCAATGGCACTCATCCTCCACACTTGGCCATGCCCCTCCGTGTCTCCTGGTCTGGCCCACCTTGGTAGAGTTTTTAAAATGTTGCCTGGGGGCGGGATGATGCCTTTTCATGGGGTTCAGTTACCCTTTAATCCTCAAGGGGTCGCCGGGGGCTGGTGTCTATCTCCAGCTATCAACGGGCGAGACGCGGGGTACACCCTGGACAGGTCGCCAGTCCATCTCTTGCTTTAGTCTTTAATGTTATTTAAAATTATACTCTAAATAGTTTTGAAACCATTACTATTTTACTTTTACTTAAGTAAAATACTTTACTTGATACTTCAACTTATGCCGAAGTCTTTTTAAACCATAGTAGCTATATTTCAACATGAATGTAGAATTTGATTACTTTTGACACCTCTGAGCACGACGAGACGCTTCTGGGACACGTCTGAAATGTGTGTATGATCCAAAAGAGCATTAGCATAAGGTCATGTGGTTAGATGAAACCAAATTGAAAATAGATCATTTATATATTTTGAAAATAATAGTATAGATTTGTGTTTGTGTTAAATGCAAAGTTAAATACAAACCGTGTGCTTTCAAAGATTCAAAATGAATGTCAGTTGTTATACACTGACTTGGAGAGAAGTGTAGGCAAGAGTATCTAGGTCATCAGATGGCTGACCTAAACATAAAGAACATACCATCAGCTTGGTTTTGGTACACGTCTAAAGTGATGTAGAATTTTGTATATAAAACAGTTTTTGTAAGCTGGTGGGTTATTTTAAACAATTTAAATGCTTTATGAAATTAATTACACTACATTTGATTCAAATGTCAACATACCACCAATGAAGTGAAGTGAGCATATTATGTTATGAGCCTTTGGCTCCCAGCATGGGGATGGAACATCAACTCTTACTCTTCTTGTCTATTAACCATGGCCTTTGGCGTATTTCATCAGCAGGGGTGAGTAGTCTTTTTGCCCTCCAGCCAGAAACTGGGTGGCGGGAGCTTGAGCACGCAACATCACGTTTCAATTTTGGTATATAGTACATGCATGTTCTCCCACTGTCTGTGAGGGTTTTTCCTGGATAATAGAGTTTCTCAACACATTCAATAAAATATATATTTTTATTTCTCATTTTGTAGAACCTGTAGTGGAATGGTGACTTGTCCAGTGTGTACCCCAACTTTTTGCACCAGCCCTCCTAAAACTCTGAAGTGCAGAGGATTAGGTTAGTACAGAAAAAAAGAAAATGGAAATTGTGCTAACTGGCAAACTCTTTTGGGCCAGAGTGGCCTTTATTGAAAGTGGATGGAGTTGAAAGGGGGAGAAAGGTGGAGGAAGACATGTGGCAAAGAGTCACCTGGGACAGGACTTGAACCAGGGACAGTCACATTGAGGACTGAAAGCCTCTGCACATAGGGCACCTGCTCTAACCACTACAGTATAAAACCAAAAATCTTTTTTTTTTATAATGTTAAGACTGTAGTGTCTGTACAAGTAAATCTTGTGTGGCATCATGTCATACTCTATTTTTTTTACACTAAGGCCAAAGTGTTCATGCATTTCTTCAGATTTGTTTGGCTTTGGTCTCTCTCCTAAATGTGCCTCATCACGAAACTGTATGCATGTGCATGACAGTCATTTTCATCCTTGCCGTGAACGAAAGTTGAACACTTGTTCAATTAATCATTTGCATTGAAAAATGTTGTTTGTGGTGCAAGTTAATAGAGTTGGCAATGGAAAAACAGTCACAAAGAATTTCACTGAGAGTGAAATTGTAACCATCAGTGAAGTGGGAAAAAGGTAATACGTCCTGTTAATGAATACAGCTAAATGGAAAGAAATCTAAATAACAATGCAATTTAGTCAAGACCCTGAAAAATAGCATTCATATGAGTATTTCCGATGTGGTGTATTAGACACAAATGAAGGAAACACAATTATGAGGTGTTGAACAGAAAACAATCCATAAGGTCGTACAAAGGGGGGCAGTAGGAGAAAATAAGATTTTTTTGTCCTCATCTTATCCAGCTTCCTCTGGTTTTACTTCCTCTGTACTTGTAATAATGACCCGTAGTTGTTCCTATTTAAACTAATAAAACTATAAACATCAACTAATAAACACGATTCACAAAGCTTTAAGCGATTATGTCATGATGAATTCATTGGAAACACCCTAAACAAAACATACATTTCTCCAGATGATGTTACCATCAAGGGTAGCCATCAATTTCATTATTAGGGCCACATGATTGTAACTTTATCTGTCGGTGCAGGAACATGTTGAACACCTGGTTTTGCATAGTTCTGCCACGCTTCTGTGATCAATGTTGTTGACTATCCCTGGTCTGTTGATGACTGTTTTTTCCATGTCATTGTGTTTCTGTCACTCCTGGACCGTATATTTTTGTTATGTTGCTCTGTCTGTTTCTCTCCTCTATCCCTTCCTCAATAAGCCTCTGTTGCCCTACTTTCTCTTCATTATCTGAAAATTATTCAGCAAAAATCTAAAACCTTATGTCAATAACTTCTGCAACAATCTGACTATTAGATTACAAAAAAAGGAAAATAAAGAGCATTTTCATGCCATGCCATGTAAGAACCACGACAGGCATTCTTATAATAAGGGCAAGCATTTAATTTCCTTGTTATGTGTAGTACTCTGGTCAGGTTGTTTTGATTAAATACTACTTAATAGATAATATACTGTCAGAAATAGAGGTACATAATAGGTAGACTACTGAACCCCAACGTACAAAAATTAAATCAACAAAGTCTAAAGAAAAATATTGGACTTTAGCAAACTATCTGTACCTTTTTCATTGTCTGAAAGGTATATACATGTTCCTCAGTTCTAAAAAGTACCTTTTTGTACCATTTTTTTTGTATAGGGTACAATTTCTGGTGGTTATCTTTTTTACAAGAAATAGATCCATTAGCAAATATGTATAGCTCTATTGTTAACACATTTTTACATTTTACTTTTATTTATTTTTTTTATCTAGTGAATAAACAAACAGGTGACTATTGCTACATGATTGTCAATTAAAGTGTCATTCATTTCCCCCCACCCCACCCAAAAACATTAAATAAAATGAAAGATAGAAATAGACTCCGACCAGATTTCTTTGACCCTGCTGATGAAAAAGAACGGACAAGAGACAAGTCTAGAGCAACCTCTGCCTCCAACATAGCTGATTTAAATTTTCCAACTACTTCCTCAGGAAGTCAGAGTTCTACAGAGGCCTGTTAAGAAGCTATCATTTGATTCAGGTGCATTAAACCAGGTAAAGAAGTAATACGTCCTGGAGGACCAACTTTGGGAACCTCAGTAGAAAGGAAAGAATGGATGGGGCCATTTATCTTAACATTTTTGAGTGAAAACCTTCTTTTATCAGCAAGGGTGTTGAAGTTGAAACGTGGCTGGGACTTTCCGCATAATCCCAAAACACACCGCCTGGGTGATGAAGAAGTGGCTTCGTAAGTGGTCTAACCAGTCTCTAGATCTCAACCTCATAAAAAATCTTTGGGGGAAGTTGAAAGTCAATGTTGCCCATCGACAGCAGCAAAACATCAGTGTTCTGGAGGAGATCTGCATGGAGGACTGGGCCAAAATAGCAGCAATAATGTATGAAAATCTTGTAAAGACTTACATAAAACATTTGACCTCTGTCATTGCCAACAAAGAGTATAAAAGAAAGTCTTCAGATAATCTTTTATTATTGACCAATAACTTATTTTCCACCATAATTTGCAAATTTAAATTCTTTAAAAATATGAGCATCTGATTTTATTTTCCCCCCTAATTTTGTCTCACATACTTAAGATATACCTATGATGAAAATAATAGGCCTCTCTCATCTTTTTAAGTGGGAAAATTTCCACAACTGGTGGCTGACTACATACTTTTTTGCCACTCTGTAAATTGCTGCAATCTTTTGTACATGACAAATTTTTGCCAAGGGGGAATGACAATGATACCAAGAGTCGGATATCAGATTAGCATTAAATATGCACTCACTCTATTTAATGGGAATGACTAATTGACTAATTATGTTATGCAATCTTAAAGCTGTACCTATATAGATGTTAGTCTAAACAAAATTTTTGCAGACCATCCATTATTGAATTTTTTCAGCTATAGTCAGTTTGGGATTTTTTTAACATCAAGCTTCATTGATTTTGGCTACTAACTCTTAATAGATATCACATAACCACCATGTAGTAAAACAGTGAAGAAAATGCTGCTAATGCTGTTAAAGCAGCAGCATTTTAAAAGAGGATGTTTTTCACCCCGCTGCTTTCATTTATAGACACTCGACTAAGAGCTGACCTGTAAATCTGGGGTTTTCCATTCTTGGCCAGTGTTCATCTGTAATGGAGCATGAGGGGCTCCTCTATTACATCCTAAACCCAGATGCAAAAAAAGGGTGGAAACTGATCTTTTTTTCAGAGCATTGAGGAAATAAAACTGGTTTATCACCAAATCGGGTGATCTTAGTACTCATGGTACCTTAAATATATCCCCACTGAATAACATCACAGATTCTATTCATTCATTACGCCACAAAATTCAAACACATGTCCACAAATAATCTTACTATGTTTTTTTTTCTCTCTTAACACTCTACAGTCCAAAGGGATCAAATATATTTGCTAGGCTTGTGTTCTATACTCTTAAGGCAGACACTCTGAGTTTATGACTTGAGCATTTTCCGTTTGAATAGCTGTAAGCTGAGCACGTACATCCTGTTTAGGGAATAATTGTATAATGAATCAATGAGCAAAACAAAGCCTTTGCAGGTCTGTGGAATCAGTGTCTTTTCAATCATCACCGCTGAGGACTCCACAGAGAAATTCCCAAGGTGGAAAACTCTTTATCATTTGTCAGTCGGTGCGACATCAGCTCCGGGACGAGGAAGGTTCTGTTTGTTCAAGAATGTGCATGTGTTTGTATGGCTGCCTCTTACAGGGCCCCTTCTTATACATTAAGTAATGTTACAGGCAAAAAATTTGTATTTTATTTGTTTAAAATGTAATGATGTTGACGTGCAGATAATTTTTCAAAGGAACCAAGAGGATCAAGAGTCTATCTCAGCAATGCATTTTATTTCTGGCAAAAGGACACTTATTTCAGTTTTGTCTTTATTTAATTGCAGAAAACTGTCAGCCAACCACTGTTTAACAGCTTCTAAGCACAAACTGTGGACATTTCATTTGGGTGAAACGAGGTGTGAAACTAAATATCAACTGCACAACAGTGCAGTTTTCTCTCTGTGTTCTTTCTATTTTCTCTCAGTGTCTTTCTCTAAATAGAAGCTATACCTGGTCTTGCACTCTGGCTGTGAGGCCTTGTTGGATACATGCATCTGCTGGAAAGGACACGTTATTTGTGTCCGGTCATCAACTTCTTACTTAACATAAAAAGTATTCTTCCATCATTTATCTTGTTCTTTTTGTGTCTCTGCTTTTTCTTTGACCCCCCAGTTGCTTGAGGCACTTTACTCCCCACTGTTGCCACATGTTTGCTGCAGAATTACTGGGAAGTCAAAGACAAAATACAAGTAATTGTCTGACATTGCTCCATGCTTGTCAATGACTGCATTAAACAAAAATTCACAGCATAATTTTCCGTCTCTTATCTGTTAAAAATATTTGAAAAGTAAGTAACCCAATTTAGAACATTCGTGTACATCACTGGGGGAAGTTGTTGCTGAGGAAGAATACCGACCCACTTTTTAGAGTTTTCAGAGAGTTTTCAAGTATGAAAAACCTGTTTAAGGTAACAGCATAACTTCTTGGCCGTACTAAAGTCCAGACCTAAATCTATTCTAACCATTGAAAAGTAGACTTGCTTGTTTATTTAAGATCATTGTCCTGGTGCAATACCGAATTATGTTTGAGCTTAAGGTTATAGCTTTCTGGTTAAGAGCAAAATTTAGGACTCCATTAACTCCACTACGTTGTCCTGGTTCTGATTTAGTAAAAACCCTTAAACCACATTAGGATATGACATCACATGAAACAGTCCCCTTCCATCCCACCGAAGAATATTTCCCCCAAAAGTATTTGGAATCAATGTGATATTTAGAGGTTAAAGTGAGATGAATGATCAATTTTCCCTTGGCAAACTCATTGATGCCTTTTTTGCCTTGGTGCTTTCCCCCCTTCCAAACTGATAGATGCTAATAACTTTCTCAACTGTTCTAGAGGTTTTTTTTTATTATTATTATTTATTTTTTTTACTTGGCCATGACATATTGGTTTTTGAATTATTTTAAACATACTTCATGTTGTCAGACAGGTTCCCTGTTATGGATTTGTTGTTTAAGGGGTCAGGCACCCTGGAATTAAAATGTTTAACAAATAAATCACCTATGTGTGCTTGTTTATTAAATAGCTGGGAACTGAAAAAAAATGCAAATACAGATCCATCTCTTAACAAAAATGTGTCTTGTTGCATGCTTATCAGCTTCTATGGCATCTTTTTTACTTCACTATACACAAGCAGTATATAGTGTGTGTGTGTAAAAAGAAGAAAAGAAGGACTTTTACTAAATCTGTCCCTCTGATTTCCTATGACAGTCGTTATTAAAAACCCAGCATGGGTTTCAGTTGCATTCAAGATATTTCTCCAGTTTTCTTGGATAATTTACAAAGCTCAAGCAGGTAGGTAAGCTGACTTCTTTTAATTTCCAAACACACCATGTAAACCAGGAATTAAGCTAGCATCTGGTTGCCTCTAGCCTTTTTTTCACACTTGTATTCATAGTAATTGCAATCAATATATATTTAGTTCTATATTTTATGCAACTAAAAAAGTAAGTACATTTTTATTTATAGAGCACCTGTCAACATATATAAATAATAAGGTGCCTCACTGTGATGGCTGCCATTAAAGCCACACAAATTTGGTAACATATACATATCACAGAATAACATATATATTTTCAGAGCACTACACATGTTTTGCTTTCTTTAAATATATGATTTAATTAATAGAAAAATAAATTTGTTTGATCTAGGATTAGGGTGTGCAAATCAGTCGGAATTTGTATTTGTATTTCTATTTGTTAAGGGGGGAAAAGTATTTGTATTTGAATTCGAGTAACATTCAAACTGAGCATTGTTTTTGCGTTACACCCTATTATCAATTTTCATAATTATGGATATGCAATATTGGTTAATCTTTTTTTCCATAAATCCGGAAATGTCATGTAACAGGAACATAATTGAAATGGATCCAAAATAAAGGCCATTGTGGCCATAAAAAAAAGAACTGTTCAGCAAAGACTTATGGGTAATGTGTTTGTGTTAATTGTTGAAGTTCTCCGTTGTACATTATAGTTTTTGTTCCAAATGTAGCCGTCCTCCCTTGATCTCTTTTCACTAATGTTGTAGTCAGTGTTTGCTGGTTATTTTCCATGCACCATCATAGACAGCGGTCCACAGGAGTTATTTATTAAAGTTATTTCTTAAAGTATATGTTATAAATAAATAATTATAAATACCTTGTTATTTGTGTCTTTCTGAACAATGTGTGTGGCTCTACCCCTCAAATTTAGCTTCTTTTTTGTTGAGTGACAACTGTTAAAGTCCCTTGGCTGAACTAAGGGGTGGATCAAACCTGAAGACCTGCAAATTGGCTCATGTCATGGGGGGATATGGGTTTTGTTATATTACTTTCAGTTAAGTTTTTGTGTTCTACCCCTTCATTGTGTCTTTGTAGGCTGATCAGCCACTATTTCAGTGTTCCCTTTGTCTCAGTCAAGTAGGTCAGTCAGGATGTTTACATGCAGCAAGATAATTTCGAATTATTGCCTTAGTCTGACTAAAATAAAAATTTTAAAAAGTATGTATACATCTTAGTCCGGCTGGATTCGAAATGAAATGGAGTTTCATAAACTTAGCTTATCTTGATGGGTATAGCGATCGAGAATCAGACTACTCCACAGCCAGCCCCCCACCCTTGACCGCACTCACACCCCCTCGGGATCTTTGAGAGCCGGAAATGCAACCCAGCAATAACAACAGTATTGTTATAAGAGCTTTATGGCGTCTATGACAAACCCAAGTCCCCAGGAGGAGAGGAAAAACACGTCCTGCTCCTTCGACAGTCAGTCTTTTATTTTCCCTCTGAAACGTCTTTACACATTTTGCTCAGACTGATCTCTGTTTCTATGCATTTTTGGACTGTGGTCAAGTGGGCCAACACTTGGAAATGATACAAGATACACTTCCAAGGTGTATTGCTGCCTGTCACTTCACTTTGTGATTGGCTGCACATAACATTCAACAGGCTGGATACTTGCTTGTCCTCGCAACAACTCACAAACGGTGCGATTTCTGGCTATGACTACCCAGCATGTTGAATAAAGCAGATTTGTGGTTGGAGTGGTGCTGATGGCTTTAAGAGCAGGCCAGAGCACTCTGAACACACCACAAACAGTTTAAATATCTGTTAGGATTATCTTAAGATCCACTCTGATAATAGGGGCATATCGGAAGGGAAGAATCGGGGCACAAATTTGCCTAAAACACGTGCCATGTGAATCATGCCTAACTTACCTGAATATCGTAGGTTTTATTTGTTGTTGTTTTTTTTTCAAATCTATCTCGGGGATGAATAGATGACTCTTTAGGTAAAGAGTCATGTGTACACATGAAAAATAGGAAAAACAAAATTCCTGTTTATTGTCACTCTTTCTGCCCATGAATGGAAAGACGAGATTTACCTTTACCAGCAATTTTCCTTTTTATTGAGTTAGTAATTTAGTTTTGGATTACAAAGTGAGGATTCACCAAGACATGCAAAAGACCCTAGGGAGCGACATGCACAGTATAACGCAATATTTTACCCGTCTTTTCCCGAAGCACATCATTTATTTAGGTGCCATAAAAGCTAAGGGTCTTTCCAGAATCAAAATATGGTTCAGAAAGAATGACAAACCCGTTTTTTAAATCTTATTTTTGATAAATATGAAATCTTCTAATTCTGTCTTTTGAAACATGATGACATAGCTTTCTGACTGGGACAGAAGTCCTCCTTTAGATTGAATAGCAAAACAAATGTTACCTTGGATATATGGATATACTTAAATATAGTTTGTTGTAGTTCAATAAAGCTGTGTGTGAGTCTCATCACCTTTTTTCAGTTCAAAGCTCAATCTTTGATCCCTTGTAGCATTCTTGTCACGGATGTGAACTACACCTGCTCCCTACCTCTGTTTCCTGTCTTTCCTGATACAGTGCATTTGGAGTCAAATGCACCATTTAGTGTTAATTCTTATTTTGGTTCCCATTCCATAACAGACCTCAAAGTGCAAGAAGCTTTGAACAGGAACAACAGGTTATCCCACCATGTGCAGACTTGTGTTTTGAAGTGGATTCTTCAAAGCAAGCTTCTTTAGTAAAGCAATGCTTAAGCTCCGTTCAGAGCAATATATTGTTTTCAGGTATATGTGAGTGTGTGTTTTTACATTCAGAAGCCTCATTTTCTGTCACCACCCGAATGTGTGGCAAAGTCAACAATAAATCAGTTTTTGTCTAGAATTAAATGCAGTTTCTGCATAGCTGAAAAAAGAAAATGCACAATTTTCCTCTTTATATAAAGTGCTTTCAAACTTATGAATACAGCATTAAACTTTTTCCTATTTTCTCAAGTTGCAACCACAATTCTAACGTATTTCACCATAATGTTTTTCCTCAAAGATAAAATGTAAATCTATGTAGCTCCTCCAGGATGATCATATCTTGATCATATCTTATTGTATGATTAGTGATCTTTTTGTCCAGCCTTTCAATTTAGTTAAAAAGTGTAATAGGTATGTAAGGTACCACAAAATCCAGCTTTGGTAATATTTAGCTGTTAAAGTCACAATTTGGAACTATTAGTATGCTTAGATAAAACATAATGTTTTGTTAGTTCGTTTAGCAGAAAACAAATAATATTCTTTTCAATTTTTTAGATTATTTTGATTTTACAATATTGTAAAACTCATTTAGTGGAGATTTGGTTGGCTTTTATTTCATTGAGCAAGTAATTAAGGCAGGCCTGGTTAATTTATGTTTGTGTAGATAGATAATATAACAATAATAATACAACAATATATATTCCTCCCTCTGGTTTTCCTGCAGCTGAAGTCTAGTTTATGGATCAGGAAACAGTTAATTCAGAGACTCTTTTCGACTTCTGAATGGTTCAATTATATAAATGTTTCCTTATTTAAAAAATGTGGCTGAAGCAGCACTTAATTCAAGTCTCCAGTGAAAAAGCGAAGCGTGAATTCATTCTCCAGAACAACTTCTAAACCCGCATGAGAAGTCATCTCTCCAAGGCAAAAATCTAAAACCTCATGACAATGACCTCTGCGGCAATCCAACTATTGGATTATAAACAAATCGGGTGTGCATTTCAGTTCCATGTGGAGCAGGAACCGCAGCAGGTATTCATATTTTAAGTGCCATTCAGCTTGTTTGGATTTAAAAATTAAAATGAATAAAAAAATTATATTATTGAATAAAAATGTTGAATGAATATTGAGCCCCCGGCCCACAGATAAAAAAATGGATGGTTAAAAATTGATTATAACCAGATTCTTTTTACCCTGTCAGTCAAAATGAAAGCTAAATAAACATGTCTAGGCCAACCTCTGCCGCCGACTTGTATTTATTAATATGTTTGATAAGACTGGATTGGTACAAGTAGCCATTTGACATCAGTTGATTTTTTTCCTCCCCAGCTTGATATTATTTCAGGTAAGTAATTAGGTCCACTGAGCGAGCTACGTCCTGTATTGCTGTTGAAAAATTGCATACGTTGACATAAAGTTTTGTTTTGGTCCATCTCTGTCTGTCCACTGTAGAGATTAGTGATAGCTGGGAGTCCTCTCTTGTTCGTTTCCGGTTTTCTTTTTTAAAATCATGCCACAAAACTTTGCATTGTGCACTTAGTTCAGGACTAAAACAAAGCTGTATCTATTCATGAGACATTCCTTGTAGTAAGGGTGTGTTAAAGAAATCAATGCCCTACTTCTTTAAAGAAGGATGAGGCTGAAGTCCTGATGGCCGTTTTTTTGTATTTTATTAAAATGATCAGCAAGTCTTATAAGGGAGTATTACTCAAACTCTACCGCACTGTCCCATATCTGCCTACTGACTGAAAAACTCCTCTATTTCCAGCCCTAAGATGTTATACCTTCATAAACAGGTTAACCAAACACTTCTCACTGCAGCCAAATTAAACAAACATCCTTACTGACAAATGTTTAAATCTATTTTTTTGCAAAATTATCTAGATACATTTATTAAAATATAATTAATAAATTAATTCACATGACCTTGAAATATACTTGTCACATTTGTTGGACTGGGGATGAATCAACGCATTGCAGGAAAGTGGCCATCATTGATTGGAGATTTTAAAACTTGCCTCTAGGTTTAATTTTAAGTATATCCCACTGAAGACATTTTTGTTGGTTTTCGTTTTCCTGTTTTACCATCACAAACTTGAACTTGTGAAATTTAAATGGAACTGCGCAATTTCAGTCAGATAAGTCTAAAATTTATGTTTTCAGTTACAAAAATAAAGGTAAAAAAAAAAGTGAAATCAGTTGTTACCCACTTAAAGGTATAGCGGAGATTTTTCTAAGTTTCTTGAAAAAAACATCCTGTACACTTTGAGAAAAAAAAAAAGCGCAGTCAAAACAACAAATCTTTTTGTTAAAGTTACCATATAGACCTAGATAATTATTATTGTAGTAATCTGAAATGCATTTATCTAACTAATATGCCAAACTTACCATAGTTGGATAATTGAAGCACATTTGTTTCCTTGAAGCGGAGACTCCCTCCAACGTCTCAACAAGAGCTGCACTCATGGAGCGGATACATCGCTCCTGAAGGTGGTGGTTTTGGTTAGGGACCATCAAAAAATGTCTATACATCGCAGAAAAAAAAAAAAATCAATATCTATGTGATCTTCTGACAAAGTAACCCCAAACTTTAGCCTAGCTGCCAAGTAAAAACCATGGTAGAAACGTGGCAAGGAGGAATCAGTTGAGAGCCCGACCATTGCTGTTAGCATATGCCATCGTTGGAAAGAATCTCCTAAAACACTCTGGTCTTGTTTCTCTCTTCTGTGCTCTTTCTCTTCTTCTCATTAACTTTGAAGACTCTTTTTTTGTCTTTTGCGACTTGCAGCCATTTTAAAAGAATCCGGTGAGAACTGTGAGACAGAATGAATGGATAATGGCGTAGTACTACAGATAAACATGTGAGATTGCGGATGCCCAACCGCATGACTTTGTGGTTTAGAGGATTCAGTTGAAAGAAAAAGATACTCCACATTACCTTTAAATGCATCTTTAAGCAATAAAAGCAATTAAAGAGGCATTTACTTTCATGCTTTTAACATATCTATAAAATAAGCCTCGGTAGGTTGAAGTTGCTCTCTCTCTCTCTCTCTCTCTCTCTCTCTCTATATATATATATATATAAATATATATATATATATATATATATATATATATATATATATAATGATTAACTTGTATTTTGATTACATAGACATGGCAACTGAAAATAAGAGTGTGCACTAAAAATAAGTTGCTCTATGGTAAAATGCTAACACAACGTCCTCTCATCTGTATCCAAAGCTTTTATATTAACACATGCTCATTTCCCACTATAGGCAGAACAAACGATGCACAGAGCTTATCAACACAAGAATACAGGCCAGTGTTTTCTCTTTCAATTTCCTCTTTGGAAATTACTCCCTTTATGCAAAGATATAAATGATATTTGGCCAGATACAGCAGTTGCTGAATATTTATGAGGGCAGTAAATTGTAAACAGCATCATTTAGGGTGACTGCTGGGGGTGAGGTCTGTGCAACATATATATGAGAAGTATTATAAATAAAATTTGAATAATTCCATGCCTTCAAACATTTGTATGAAGTTCTATCGATAAAGTTAAGTAAAGATATTGGGGGGGGTGCTACTGTTTTTTATTTCTTCAGCCATAACCTGTCAGTCTCATTGACAAATATGATTTGCTGCAAAAAATATAAACTGTGACATTTTAATTATTAATAATATGTCCTTACCTCTTTCCAAATTTACAAACAGAATTCTAATAAGTATCCTCGTTTCCTTTTTACATTTTATTTCACTTAAACTAAAATCTTTAGTGTATTTTAATTGGAATTAATCTGATAGTTTAACAGAAAACTGAAAAATTCTGAAGTTGAAGTTCAAATCCTGATATCCTGGCAAACTGATTGGATGGTAACACAATTGTCCCAGATCATGACTTGGACCTTCAGTACATTTTGAATTAGGACACATCTGTTCACTTATAAGGTAGAAAGGAAGAATTTATGACACTGCGTTAAGCAATTGTTGTGTTCATGTTGTAAAATGTTACCTTTCTTAATGATCTATCAGGGCAACATTTAAATTAAAGACCATCATTTTCACTATGCATGCTAATTGTATTGCTTTAACAACAGGACATCCTCAAACACATATTTTCAGAGAAGCACAAAGGTATAATGGTTTGCATAATCCCAGCAAGGTCCTGTAGGGGAGCACTATGGGGGAGTCAGAGTTTTTGTGGAAAAGAAGATGAGATAACCCAAGGAAACATCTCTGGATGTTTGATAATTACGAGGAATAATAGTGTAGATGATGCACCCGAAAGAAAGAGATCCTCCACAATACCTTTAATACCACTGAATATGCCATATTCTCCTGTGGTTTGCTGTCAGGTCCTCTTCTTAGGCTAATTTTGTGCACCTCAACGGTGAATATCAGGTAATAATAAAATAAAGATATCTGCATAATGTATCCATCCTCCTGTACTTCAGTTTCCCTCAATAAAAGTGCATCAGATCCGTCACAGAACAACAAAAAAGACTTGAAAATCTTGCTAACCTGTGGGGAGGTTGACTTTCGACTAAGAGAGCAATTCTAAACACATAACCAAAGCTACAACTCAATGCTCCTGATCAAAGCTTACTGTATATCCTAGACTGACCTTATCCAAACCTTAATCCAATTAAGACTGTTTCAAGAAATTATTTTCATGATGTCAACAGATTTTCATTACATCAAATTGACATTGAGCTATTTTGGAAAGAAAAACAGGCTGAAATGTCAGTCTTCATCTTTTTAAAGCTGGTCGAAGCATAACAAATGATAACAAAATTAAAGCAACATTTTGCTTTATTTGCAAAAGATTTTGAAAACCCTGAATGCCTTTCCGTCCATTTCACATTTATATCCTACATTAGGTTGGCCTATCAGATAAAATCACAGTAAAATAATGTGACATCTAAGGTTGTGACTTCACAAAAACGTGGACAATGGCCATGTTCTGACATGGGCTGTATGACACCAGTATTTCAAAGGGCTATCATCTATATGCAATACTCTTAAAACTGAAATTCATAATCTATTTAAACTTGCTGTAGATTCAGTTAACGATGCTTATTAAAAAATATAGCTTAACTGCCATCCCATTGCCTTACTGTCAATCCCTAGTATGTGTGTGTGTGTGTGTGTTAACCTTTTTTTCCTAACTGAAAAAATTGTTTTCGCACCTGGGTCCTGTCCGCGAGCACCTGCTAGGCGCAAGTTAATTAACTAAGAAAATAAGGCATGCTTTCCACAAAATTAAATAATAAAAGTAACGTTTAAAAGCTTTAAACTTGATTCCAAAAAAGCATTTTGCTATTTTATGTACGTTAAACACACCAACGGTATTAAGAGAGTGGGTGGTTAATACAAGGCCTCTAATGACACACTGGCAAAAAAAAATAAATAAAAAAGTTGTTTTCTGGTGCACACCACTTACTAACTTGTGCAAACCATTTATTTTCTTGTGCGTAAACAAGGGTGTCAGTTTATTTTCTAAATTTCTAGGAGATACATAAATTTGAGTATGGTTTGAAGAATGCTGAGGACAACTATTATTATTTATTCATATATAAGTACTATATTTATCCTTCTGACCTTTCACTGCAAAATACAGTACAATGTAGGCTACACAGAATCTTTATCAAATCAATAAAAGTTGAAAAGAAAGCATATGGTTTATACAAGGTAGTTAGTGGTGAGCAGGAGAATGTATCATGTGAGCACGAGTTAGAAACCAGTGTGCACAAGAGAAAAACTTTTTTTTTTGGCTCATGTAGGGGCGCTGTAGGTTAGCACTGAATAAAAAAAGAAATGCAAACTTTGTTACCAAGTTGGTCAAAAAATAAATAAATCAGTCTCTTTCAAGCTCCAAATGTTAGGATGAAGCTTAAACAAATGTAAGCGGACTGTTAACATTTTCCTCCTGGCAGCTGATTAATTCAACCTGTTTGTATTTGCATACCGTCTATTGGTTTTAGCGTCTCTTTGCTTTCAAGGTTACCTCGTCATATTGAGATGTACCTCAAGAGCTTATGAGGGCTGCGGTTTGTTTGCATGCAAGTGCCACAGATAAACAAAACAAAAGAGGGAAAAGAGAGGGAGGGATAACAAAGTAGAAAGGAAAATAAATGCCAGCTGTCTGCTTTATCGTAGCGATAATAATAATATAAGGGACTTGGCAACAGACGCTTCAAGAAGTTGCACTGGAATATCTGCAGGAGCACATCACATCTCTGTGGCTGGGCCTATTGCCAAATATCATAAGTACTACTGACAATCTCTCATGTTGCACTACTGTAACATGTTCAAGCGACAAAAATAAATGGCAGCTTTTGAAATTTCTAATAAGTAGCTTGAGAGGGAACAGTGATGTGGGGTTTAATTTGTCAGCATGACCTTCAGATTTAAGGGACTGGTGAGCACTGATGAAGAAATGCTAAACTGAACTGAATTACAAAGCAGCATGCATTCAACCATTCCGTTTTCAGCAAAATTATGGCAACTATAAGCTCTTGTTATTTCTTTTTTTCAAAATAAAATCAAAAAGGAAGAGCAATAAGGGGGAGAACTAACTACACTATTGCTGTTTCTTTGGGATGGTAAAGGACAAGCAAATGCTGCTAATCAAATGCATTTTTAACTGATGATTAACAAGCATGATCACCTTTAGAAAAGCATGAGTTTTGGCACATTTATGTTCTCACCAGCCACCTTTTTAGGTACATGATATTCACTATAATACGTTGGACCTCTATTTGCTTTGAAAACTACCTGAATTCTTCATGTCTTAGATTAAACAAGGTGTTAGACATTTTTTCATAGATAGAGTTATATACAGAAAGGTTGTTGGTGTCAAGTTGTGCACGCACGTCATTTGCTGGGGTGAGAAGAGATTAGAAATTACATAATAGAAAATTGTCATTCTTGATCAATCTAGGAAGTGATGTAAGGTAATTTAAAAAAAAAATCCTTATGATTCTGTTGTGAGAACGATAACAGAGAAAAATCTTTAGCTCAGTTGCCAGACTTTATTTCCTTACAAATTCATGCAAGGGTCAGATTGTGCAATGTGCAAAGAAACTGCTACAAATCCAAAAGTGCAATCTGAAACTTTACTGACCTTGGATAGCCTGCTTAACATTTAAGTTCAGGAGAGTACACAAGACTAAACAAATTTTACTTATTTGAACAGGTTGTAGAGAGAAAGCCTCCTCCTTCTCAAAACAATGTGGCAGCACATCTGAGGTTTGCAAAGTTGTTCCTGAGTGAACCACAAGACCTTTGCCTCATTTACCCAAGACATGCCTGGGGTCGATGAGGCCAAAGTAGGGATCTCTGACTTTTATGCACAGTACCATGTTTGGTGAAGATTAAAGGCAGAACATTCATACCAACTTTTAAGCATTGCTTTGGAGGGTTTAGTATAACCTGGGCTTCTTTGCTAACAAGACCTAAGAGTATTGTAGTTATGAAGTAATCAATTCATTCCGTTGAACTTAAAAGAATTCCAGATTAAAGTTTTAGGCCATTTGTCTGACACTTGAAGATTGATCTTAAAATAGATAATCAATAGATAAATGTTCCTAACTAGAACATAATATTTATAGCAGAAAGCTGGATAAGACAAAGGTAAATATCTTGAAATGGCCCAGTCAATGCCCAGACCCTAACTGAAATGAAATACTCTTGCAGAACCTGTGGAATAGGAATGTCATTTTGACAATTTGGGCCACGCAGTGGCATAGTAGCTAGCACTGTTGCCTTGTAGCAAGAAGGTCATTGTTTGAATGTCGACCTGGCGTCTTTCGCCAAGGAGTCTGCATGTTCTCCTTAAGCCTAGATTATACTTCTCCAACAGGAAATTTGCACCCTAATGCAGATGTATTGATGGATACGTTTTTCATTTATAGTGCTCCGTTTCTTTATCTTTGTTTTTTTATGTTGATTCATCTGTGTTGCAAAGCAATTCCCAACCAGGAAAGCAGGGGGTGCTATATTTTCATGGCAGGTCTGGCTACTGTTGCAGAGTAGTTTCAGGTTAATTTGAGTTTTTTTCTTCAGCTTGTGAAAGCATTATCCCCTCAATGAGCAAGGGATGACAGAAAGTAATTTTACAATAAGATTTAAAGCTTTTTACTAAAAGTGCAGCCCATAGAATACTCAAAAAATGCATGTAAATAAACACAGCGTTCTGTTTTTTTGTTTCTCGACATCTCTTTGTGTTGAAAATCGCCAAAACCCCATATTAGATAACTATCCTCTCAATATAAAGCATGTAGTGCCCAAACGCTGCATTAACTACTGATTAAAGCGACTATAGAGCAACGTTCTGGTGACATGATCTCTGACTGTTGCTAAACAGACCAATCACAGGCATACGCTATCCATTGACAGATAGTTAGAAAATGGGTCTTGACTCCGTCCGTCCTTGCGTCAACGGATAATGGCGCTGCTTCAATCTGTCTCTGTCAAAATGGAGAAGTATAAACTAGCCTTTTTGCATGCATGGGTTTCCAACAGGAACTCCGTCTTCCTCCCGGAGTCCAAAAAAAAACATGACTGTTAGGTTAATTTGTCTCTCTAAATAGTCCTTAGGTGTGTGTGTGTACCCCGCGTCGTGGCTGATCACAAGTGGAGATAGCCAGCCGTCCACATTTTGACTTAATCTCTCATAAATAATGACAGCGTGAAATATGTTTTTTTGTACAGGCATGGTTAGATTTAGATATTTTTCAAACCTAGTGGGGACAAGATCATTTTGATGATGTCTATGCACATTAATCCATGGAGTTGAAAGAAGATATACTTACCTCTTAAAATGACTGTGCATCAGCTGCACATGAAGTGTTGAACTTTGAAAGTCAAATCACCTTTCTCATCAAAATAAACCACATGTAACCACATGCTTGAAAGACTCATTATTTTCGATTATTTTCTCCTGATTTATAGTAAACTGTTGAAATAGGCAAAAAAAGACAAACACTGCAATCCTCACTCTGTTTCTCCATTAAAAAAAAACATTCTGCAGCCTTTATAAGTAACACCATAGCATAATCTAGATGTGTGTGTTTGTGTATGCTTGTGTGTAGAATTCAAACAGGGCCATTTTTCACCATTTCAGTTTTTTTACCTGTTAAATGAGAGCAGTTTAATAAACTGTGAGGACATTTTTCCTGGTCATCACTTTTGGATAATGTCCCTAAATTATATTGGTTGGTATTAGGGGTTTGATATGAATTAAGTTTTAGTAAGTTTAGGGTTAGGCATAGATTGATTATGCTTACACGTAGAAAAAATGTCAAGGTTAGGGATGATACAATCACAAACATGAATGGAAGTCATGAGGATCCTCACTACTAAAGACAACGTTGTGTGGGCATGTGTGTTAGTGTGTGTGTGTATTACTAGGTACCAGCATGAAAGTTGAGGCGCTTTTAGCATTTCAGCAATTCTGATGACCAGTAACAGCATTTGTCGGATGATAGTTGTACTTGTGAATGAAAGTGTTTCCACTGCCATGTCAGATACAGTAAACACCAATTAATTACTCTCATTAACTTCCATGGGGATTGCAAAGCTTGAGTAAAAGCTGAGTCTGCTGATTAAAGGCTGATGAACAAGTAGAAAGATAGCCAGTTAGTTTTATAATGCCACCAGCACGTTGTGATGACGATGGCAGCAATGAACCTCTTATTGCTTCTCTCAAACCAGAAGCCCCTCTCTGGACCATAATCACCACATTTTGTTGGGTGCTGAGACTCCAAGAAAACATTAATGACCTCGTAAACAACAAAGGTCTGTCTGCATAGCTTGCATATTGCTAAATGTCGAGAAAATAAGTGAGACTTAGGGATTAGGTGAAAATAAGTTTGTGGGTTCTGCTTTCTTTTGCACAAGAATGCATTTTTTTATGAGAGACAATTAGATGACATTAGGAGAGGCAGTCAGCTGAAAGGAGTTCCACTCACATCCATCTGGAAGTTTATTTCATGTGCATATATTGCTTGGATGAAGGTTTTGTATCATGTATGTGCATAAAGACAAAGATACTTTCTGTTACCAGAATCAAAAAGTTTGTGTCCATGCATATCTACATTGAGTGATATAAATAATTGATCAAATACCTTACCCAGAATGGAAGCCTTTATCCAAGTATACATGCTCAGTCAGAAAATCAAATTTTATGAAGGAAGTGAAAATGGGTGGCAAAACACACCCTTTTGACCTGGTAGTATTTTGGTTGGCTTATTGCATCACACAAAAAGTGGACAAATGCTTGTTGCAGTGAAGCAGGTGGAGTAAAAGCCGGGTATGCACAAATAAATGCCTACAACAACTCTGCAGCATTGAAAATTTAGTAGATACTGTACTGTTTGTGTTACACTTCTACTGTGTAGTTTTAGTTCTGTTCAATTAACCTGGGTTGTTGTATACATGCAGAGTAACAGTTTTTTTAACAGCAGTATTTGGTAACTGGGCAACAGGCAGAACTATGTGTAACCCTGCCACCAAAATTGGCCTTGATGGAGACAGAAGCAACATACATATAATAAAATATCCGCTTGATAGCAAACAATTATATACTACTGAAGGAATCATTCCCTTATATAAGAAACCTCCAGCAGAACCAAGCTCAGAATACGATTAATGAGTCAAGAAATATGTTATGTTCTCTTAAAGTTTCCTGACCCACATTCAAAACACAATACAAAGTGTAGAGCAGATTCTGAAAATGTAAGCGGTGATTTTAAGGATAACAGAAACTAGCTAGGAAACTATCAATATGAAAACTGGGAACGACGGCACTGAAGAGAGTTAAATAACATAATAATAAATTACATTGAAGTAAGAGTTTGATAAGAGTTTGAGGGTGTGAGGGGCTTTTTATTGGTAGAAGATCTAGGGAAAAAGAATGCCAAATTTGAAAATTGGAGGGTGGATAGGCAGAGGCTGGCTGGTTGTGAAATGAACTGAAGAAGACCTCACGGTTGCCAAATGTGAATTGGTTTCCAGGAGACCAAAGATTATGAATATAGGTCACTGATCATTCTGCCATTTAAGCCTGTAGGGATACACTGAAAGTAGCATTGGGGAATATTGCAAAAAGGTACACGCATATGGTTCAGCAAAGCACACAGAACTCAGGGAAGTTGGAGGGTTGAAGGAGCCATGAAAGGCTAACAATCAGACACTACATGTTTTGGAGTCAGCTGCTTATAAAGCCTGCTGATCACTGATGACAGCCATGTGTGCAAGTAGATCCAGCAGTTGGCTCGACCCTCCAGTCCTATGGACAGTTCCTGATTCTGGTGGCGCCCCCTGGGGAGCTCAATGGGAAGTGAGGAAGAGAAAACAGATCAAACACAACACAAACACTCTAGACTCGTGACAGAAGACAAATCTAAATACAAAAGTGTAAACCTGAATTATTTAAAAACGAGTGGAGTTCCCAACCATAGTGGCAGTAGTAGATCAGGTAATGTCTTACGCTGCGCTTTACTTGTAAATTAAATGATATCGGAACACAAGTACTGATGTGAGACCAGAGGCCAATGCTGATATCGGAACATACATAGGCCTCCCCAGATCCGGTAAGAAAAATAATCAAGCAGTGTGAGAGAAGGGGTATGAAGCAGTGACAGAACAGTTATCTGAGACTGATTTGCAAATTCCAATAAGGCAACTTGAGTAACATAGAAGCTCCCTCATTCAAATGAGTAAATTCATGCATTGCAGAATGCATGAATCATGCACGCAAGAAAACATATATCAGCTGTAGCTGCAGCGAAAACTAGCCTGCACATAGCATAGGATAAAAAATAACTGACATGGGATAGTCATGATAAATGGAGGGTTTGAAAAAAAAAAAAAAAAAAAGATTAACGCAATTTCTGTTTAATCCCTGTAGTTTTTCTCCTGCTTCATAGCCGCCTCCCCCTCTCACCTCACAGGAGGGGTAGACTCAGTTGCTCCGGTCTCGGTTCAGTGTCTGGACTAATTTTCCTGATGTAACTAGAAAATGTTGCAAAGAATTGTTTAATTTGCTGTCATTCACTTCTATGGCAATGCTTAACTACTTTGAACAAATTAAACATTATTTCAATTACTTTTGTTCTGACTGAAGAATTACTAGATTTTATTAGATTATTAAATCCCACCGTGGCCAGGTATGCGTCTTCATCATCCTTCCTGCTCTGCACCTTGCAGTAGCAGTCCTGGGTCCTTTCACTACCCACAACCTGACATGAGGGACCAGACTGAACTTGGTCAAAGGAGGTCCGGCAGTTTTAAGAAGAAGGAAGGATGCTGATAGTGTGTAGAGAAGCTTGGTTTGTGGTGCAAATCAGATTAATGTGAAATAAATTCATATTCTGCACTTGATATGAGCATGGCATTCACAGCTGATAACAGTTCTTCCTGTTCATCAGTAATTTCTTTTCATGTACTCTTGGTTGCCATGGATCACTGATAGTCTGTTATTATTTTTGACTAATTGCCGCATATTGTTCCCAGATCTTAGCATACAGTTAACAGATTGGATCCTTTCAAAATACGACAGCTTTCAGATCCTTTTCTGGGAGGATCCAGCTCAAGTTAAGCCCTGATCCTGGATAAGCGGTACTTCCTTACAGAAAGAAACTAGTATATAGTATACAGTACATATAGTAAATAGCAAAAGCTCAATTAATGGCAAATGTATTTCTTTAGTGCCTTTCTTTGTCTTTACCTCTTATTGTCCATCAATGTTTAATTCCATGTCAATTAATTTCAGTCATGTTACGGATCCCACTTTGTCCTGTATTTTAGATTCACTGTTTGCAGTTTAGTTTAATGCTTTCTTTGGTAGCATGGAAAACGTAGACTGCTTATGTTGGAAAGATTTAGATGCAGCAAACTATGTAAACCAGATTCATCATCTTAAATCCACTGAAAGTAAAATATTAACCATCTTTCTTGTTTTGTTCAAATAGGCCTATTCAATTATAGAGGCAAAAATCACAAATACAACTAGTGATGCCAAGTAAAAGAAATTATGTAAAATAAAAACACGAGCTGTGACAAAGTAACCTTGTTTTCCAAACTCTGGAGAACCCATTTTGTAGTGAAAACCGTCCGGCCTCCAAACCATATTTCGTTGACCAATTGGTCAGCATTGTGTTTTGGGGCGGAAATTCATTTGTGATGATGGTACCAAGTGCCCATCTAAGTGAAACAAACATAGCCGTGCCGGTTGACACTCGCAGAGAAGCGGGTATTGAATCGGTTGTAGAGGAACGGGATACTATTTCTTCATTTTAAAAAATTGCAAAGAGAAGCACCTTGTGCATTTCTTGATGGTAAAGACGTGTGTGCTGTTCTCCCAACTGGATTTTACAGGCGCACATTGTATACCTCATATGCGTTGTTAAAGTGATTGGCTAAAGACAAATCATGGTAGCCAGTGCCTGCCGGGCCTTCCTCCAGTCAGCTAGAAAATATTCTACCAGATGGCCCTCCCTCTTTCAGACGGTTTCTGCAGCAAAGATTCCAGATCAAAATGTTTAGACTCGACACAGGGCAGGGCTACACATAGATCTCGCTGATGCCAGGTTAGTGACAAAGGCATACCTTGTGACTCTTGATGACTTTATATTTGTGTAACTTACCTTAGGTTATTAACTAATACCGTCTAAAGATTAACTAGAGTTTCTGTTGAAGAAGGTTAGAAACATAAAACCTTGTGGTGAAAAAGTCGGATTTTCGTCAGCAGTATAATATTTGGAATAGTAATAAAATAAAAACATAGTCTTTAAAGTAAAAAATAACTTCTGCATATATTCTTGTATTTATATAATTTCCTGAACGTCAAAAAAAGATGTACAGAGAACTAGAAATGTTTATAACAAAATGAACTGATGTTAACAGAAAACCAACAGCGGTTTTCATCTTAATAAACTTCCAATAAGTACTAATAATTGATTTACTTACTCCACCTCTTTTTTTTTCACAGTAGCATCAATTATTAAGTTTTTGTTGTTGTGAGGCCTTCTGGTGATATTGTTTTTTCAAGAGACGAGTGGGGTATCAAATCATCATAGTGTGCACAGATGGGCAACAAACACGCACCTCATCTTGCAATCAGTGGAGCTTCAGTCATTTGTCACAATGACAGAAAAGAAGATGATCAACAATGCAAGCTACACCCAACCGGTGCTGTTTTTGTTTTGATTTGGGATTGACTCTGTGAGAGTCGGAGACGGCCGTCTGAGCACTAGCACCGGAGGCAGATGATGTTCTTGGGGGTCATTAATTAACTCATCCAGGGCCTTTATTAGCTCCTTAATGGATCTGGTTAGAGCATATCAGGAGCTTGATTACCTCCCGTTGGCTACAGGAGGAGATTGACTGTGTGTGTGTTAGCTATCTGAAACTGTAATGTCCTTCTCACAGACACTGTGACAAGACAGAGTATTTGTCCCCTTAAATATATCTACTGTTTGTTGTTCTGATCATCAACACATTTTTAATATATGAAATAAGTTTAATAATTTTATTTTTACAGGAGGAAAAACAAGCAAAACTGGCCTTTTCGGTAACTAGCAATGAGTCTATCACGTTTCTGTGAAGAAAATTTTCATCACTCTTCATTTTAAACTGTTCTAATTAAGCTTGACACGTTTTTAATAATCTACAGCCAGTTTTAAAGTCATGCAAAAGCAACATACAACATTTGGAAATTTATTTATTTATTTATTTTTTTTTTGGCGGGTAATGGTTGAACTAAAATAAAACAAGTCAAATTTCTATTATTTTCATTTATATAGTTCCAATTCACAACAGGTCATGTCAAGGCATTTTTTCAAGAATAATACTTTGAAATCTATCATACATACATTGCAGTTCATCTTTCAGTTTATTAATATGATCAGTTTTAAAGATTTCGATCTAATGAAACTCAGCAGATGGAGTCTTGGATTTACGGCTTTCAATCCTCCTGGATGAACATGTAGCAACAATGGACAGTTGCCTGCTTTTTGTCATGAACTTTACAGCGATCCCTCATTCTGAGCAAGCATGTAGCGACAGAGAACGAGAAACTCCACTTTAACAAGAAGAAACCTCCAGCAGAACTTGGCTCAATATGGGTGGCGATCTGCCACAACAGAAGACAGAGTACAGACAATGAAAGAACAAAATAACTAATCTAATGGTGCGTTCACACAACCTCAAACGTCATCATCAGGAGTTCCAATATTTTATGTATGCCCGCATCAATTTTTGAAACTTTTCGTGCATTGCAGCTGTAACTCGCGTTCCCCGCTCGTGGCGCTGACTTACAGGCCGATTTACTCCAAAAGTTTCAATGGTAACACAACCAAAAAGGTATCCAAGATTAAAGGTACACATGTCCGCCATCTCCTGGTGTAAAGTAGTAATTAAATTAGTGTCCCTATCTCCAGCTGTGGCTCGTTAAAGTCAGCAATGTCACTTGTCACAATATTGCGACTTCGGCTCCTAGATGGTTAAGTGTGTAGAGTGCCGTTTTCTCTCCAGTTTCCTAGTATTCTGCTTTAAAGTATGCAACTCTGCATTAAACCAGGGAGCCAACCTCTTATGGCCGATTACCTTCTGTTTTAAGGGGGCTAAACTGTCTATTGCCAAACGCAGTGAGGAAGAAATATTTTGAACCAGACCATCAAATTCTGAAGAGTTAGTGATGGAATTACTGCCATCCACTGTGGTATTCTAAGACAGATAGGGAAGCAAGAATGGAACAGATTCTTTAAAACTTGTTACAGCACTGTCTGATAAACTTCTACTGAAATGAAAATTTTCTTCAGATTTTTGAACGTTGGGTAAAGTAAATTCAAAGGTTATCAAAAAATGGTCAGATAAGACTGGGTTATGTGGGAAGACTATTAGTTAATCACACTCAATGCTATATGTCAGTACAATGTCTAAAGTGTGTTGACCAGAGTGTGTGGGTCCCTTCACTTTCTGAGTAAAGCCAGTTGAGTGTAAGATGATATTAAAAGCTGCAGTTAGGCTATCACTTTAAATGTCCATGTGAACATTGAAGTCCCCTATTTTAATTGCCAATAAAGATCTGAGATCTGGTCCAAGAATTGGGAGTAAGGGTCTGGTGGACGATACAAAACCACAAACAAAAGTGGTTTTAATGTTTTGCAGCTTGGATTAGGAAAAATAAGTATTAGATGTTCAAAAGAGCTGTAGTTAATAATTGATCTAGGGCGAATTTGCAAATCTTAATGAAAGATGGTTGCAACTCCTCCTCCTTGCCCAGTACTTCTATGATCTGTATATTTTGATAATGGAAGGAGTTGACTACTTTGTAATTACAAAAATCTCCTGCTGCAACCAGGTTTCTGAAAAAAAAGATCAATTTTATTATCACATATCAAGTAATTTACTAATAAAGTCTTTGAGGACAGGTAATTTCAAAGCAGAAAGTTTAGAGTTATCAATGTTTTTATTTCCTCGAGACATGCCTCTAATCTACATAACTAATAGGATTTCTCAGGATTAATTGATAAATGTAGTTGTGTATCATTGGCATAACTCTGGATGTTTGTAGAAAATAATTAAATGTTCTGAACATTATGTGAAACATTATGTGACAAAATAGCCAAACTAGAGGAAATCTAAGAGTGTAAAATACTTTTTTCACAGCACTTTAAACGTAGAATTCAAGCTTGCTAAAACATGCATTTTATTTTTAAAATTTCAATAAGTTGTCTTTTCAGAAAATAGGAAAACGGAACATACTATCAAGGTTAATGTGATAAATATGATTTTACATGTCTATCTTTACAGAAAAGACAACTAAGGTAGCATCTGCACCATCTCCATCCTCTTCTCTGTCTCCAACTCCATTACCATTAACCATTACAGCACTTGTAGTATTTGCAGCCAGGCAGGTGCCAGCTTGCGCAATGTTCATCATGTAATTGGCTGCACAGCCAAAGTGTCTGTTAAAACCATCTTTTTTTTTTTTCTTTTTTTTTGAGAAGATACTGAAAAACATTAGGTTAATGGAGTCACTTTGTACCTCATGTAAATACTTTGAATGGTACTTACTTAAATCCAGATGGTCTTTTAAAAAATACAATTACTCGGCCAACAATAAATCTCAGTGTCTTTGAGATGGCAGAGACAACCATATAACAGTGGTGATGAAATATCCAAATAAGTATATTACGGGTGTGCAAAGCAGCTGGTATTTGTATCTGTATTTTTGTAATGTTGAGGGGGAAAATATTTGTATTTGTATTTGAGTAAAATTTAAAATAGGCATAAAAATAAAAATTGTCCATGTTACACTTCTAATTTGCGTTATATGCAATTATACAATATACTAATTATGGATATGCAATATTGGTGGATGTTTATTTAATCCAGCAATGAACATGACAACGAACATCATTGAAAAGAACATTGAGTACAACAGCCATTACTTCATCCAACAAGGACAGAACATGGCTCTGTTGATGATTTTGTGCTTGAGTAGGGATGGGTAGTTGGGGGGGGGGGGGGGGTGCATGTGATTATGCATTGCTGATGTTTACAGATGTTTGACATCACTGCCTCTGCAGTCTGCAAAAGACAGAGTGACTTAAACGTGCCAAAATAACTCCCACAACTACAGAAGCCTTGTTTTAATCTTTTTAACCGAACAATAACGCTCAACAGGCTATTGTCTAAATTACTGACCGAACAGAACTATGTAAACGGAGCCCTGAGTGGACATGAGAGCACCTGACTGCGGACGTTAATACTTGTAGCGTAATGGAATAATCTCCCGATCAAACTCTGGTTCCCGAAAGGTAGAAACTGCCTCCAGAGCCAAGTTAAGTTACAAAACTCTATTAAACAAAAATAGTCATGCAGTTAAGCCTTATTTTCGCTCAGCTGAACCCTTCTGTTGCTGTGTAGAGCAGCTGTGACAGACATCTACATCCCCCTCCATCCCCCTCCCCAACTTCTAAACGTCTCTCTTATTATTTGTTTGAAATAAGTATTCATTAAAAAAAAACATTTTATTTGTGCCTTTACGAATACCGTCTTCAGGTTCAGGTTGTAAAAGATAACCCAATGCGACCTGTTATTTAGTTTAACAAGTGTGAGATAAAGCTGCATTGGTAGCAGCCCCTTCAATAAATATTTATAAGTCATAAATGCCTAGATCGGTTGTAGAGTAATGGCTCGGGGATCGCGAGACTTGCAATCGGTTGGTGGCATCATGCGTAGACAACGCTGGACCAGCATCTCTAAAACAATGCGAGAGATTAAGCTGCTCCCGAAACTCAATAGCTGTCTAGCTGGTATTAGCATGGGTGATAATAACCAAAAGACAACGCAGGATATGGATGAGGTGAAGAAGGACAGCGTAAGCCTGAGCGATGGAGTTGATAAAACATTGAGAAAGATGTTAAATGCATCGAGGAAACAAAAATCCAAAGAGTGGACTGTTTTTTGGTTTTATAATAAGGAAAGGTAACCTTGCATGGAGCCATGCTATTTGTAAACTGTGTATATTGGCAACACTACAAATCTGGACCAGCATGCAAGGAGGAAACAAGGGCAAGAGTGCGGTGAGCTCAACAAGGAAGAGCGTGCAGCAAGCAGTAGCACACAGCCAAAAACAGGGACCGCCATTTCAAACTTTTTCCAGCAACTTGGACAGAATTCAGCACACGCTAAGGATATCACGGCATCAATAACGTGTTTTATCGCCAAGGGATTATTTCCTTACAATATAGTTGAGTGGGAAGGATTTATTTCATACAATAGAACCCAGATATAAAATACTGTCCCGAAATTATATGACCAACACGCGTATGCGAGCGCCATATGCCCCAGTTAAGAGCCAAGTTGAAAAAGAACTGGCAAATCCACAAAGAGCCGCAATAACAACCAACGCTTGGACATCATGTGCGACCGAGTCTTATATACCGATCAATACCCACCACATCAGTCCAGAATTGGAAGTTAAAGACCCACTCCATAACGTTTACACCATAAAAACATGTATTTTTGAAACGTTTTGGTGACACAACACCATAGTTGATGATTGTTTTCGTAGCAGTCACTACTTGGGAGGGTCGGGCTGTTGTTTACAACACTATAGAACTTTTCAACCACGGACTGCTTCTCCGGATTTACTGACTGAGTTTCGCTTTACGGTAGTACGCTATGCGCAACCAAATAATATAAACAAAAACTGCGTTTTATAAACAAAGAAACCAGAGAAGACACTAACAGAAGAAGCAAAGAAAATAAATTGGGGTCTTGCAGCTGTATGCTACACGAGCTGATAGCTGCTGGAGCTTCACTGCTGCAGAAGGCTAGTTATGAGGAGTCATACCAGGGCGCATCCGTTCTAAAATACAAAAATGGTTTAATAATGATTATGATAATATAATTACTTTTACATATGTGTGCAAGAGTGTAATTCATTTTGAACATTAGATGAAGATGCATGATATAGTTAATTCAAGTACAAAGAACAGAACCAGTGAGACATGGCAAACAGTAATTTATGGTAATTTTTCTAAATTTTATTTCAGATTATGACCCTACTTTAATAAAGAAGAAAATGTCAGCGTTGGACCAACTGTTGGGGAAAGTCTTTGAAGTGAGGTGAGAATAGATGCTACATCTGTAAGAGTAAAGGCCAGTGAAGAAGTTACGAGGTACAGAGTGTGTGATCTGTTGCCTCTGCAAAAGAAAGTCACTAAAGTGGTGGAAAGAGCAGCAGGACTTGCAACTGCTGTCATCTGTCCAAAAGATACCTCTCCATCCCGGCCACCATTGTGCCATCTGAACGGGTGTTCAGTACTACAGGAGATATTGTTTCCAGAAAATTCAGCTGATTTTCCAGAAGGAAAATCTGCCCTCCAAAAAAAAAAAAGTAATGATGAAATAACAGGGAACATTCACAGCCATACTGAAAGTTAACTAATTACTTTAATGTGTGTGAGGTGAAAGCAACAATGATTGTAAAGTAACACTTAACTGCATATGAAGATAAAATGAAGGGAAGCACTTTGGATTGGATTATGTTTCCCAGTTCAAAAAGCGGCAGTTTGATTTATTTTATAAAAATCAGCAATTTAATTTACTTTATACATTTATTACGTTCATTAATTTTCTACTTTTTACATTCTTCACTGTTAAGTATTGTTGATAAGAATGTGGTTGGTGCTTTGTCCACTCTGGCTTCCCAGGCCTGAGGCTACATTTTGAGATGACCGCAAGGGTGTAATTATAAGGTTATTTTTACATGGTTTGTTAATAGGTGTGCAATCTATTTACATTGAAATGTTGCATCCATGTTTCTTACCTCTAGTGTTCAAACAGTAAGCTCAGGCTGAAATATTGCAATTTGCTATTCTTATTCTGCGCTACTTTTACCTCTGGATTTACTATCCAAATGATTCAGACACTTTTTTTATTTTTTCCATGTCTAAAAATAAATATATTGACATGTGATTTTGTTCTCCTGGTTTGTTGGTTGCTGTTTTTTCGCCAGGGCCATAAGGCCACAATGCTTTGGAATAAGTGGTCTTATACATATTTGAAAATAAAATATTCTACTGTCTCTTTAACAGAATTGATCCCAGGCCAGATAGGATCTGGGAATGGGACCTGTCCAGGGAACCTCTGAAGAGAGATGCCCAGGAGGCATGTTGAGCAGATGCCTGAAGCATCTCAATTGACTCCAGTGGCTCTTTTTTGAGCTCCACCTGATGTAGAAATCCTAACCCTATCTGTAAGGCTGAGTCCAGCCATGCTCAGGCGAAAGCCTGTTTCATCCGATTGCACAGTGGAACAAAAATCTATTTAGTCAGCCACCAATTGTACAAGTCATCCGTCTTACAAATATGAGCAAGGCCTGTAAAGCTTGGTTTATGCTTGACGCATCAACGAGCTCCACATTGCTCCACACGGCCAAATAATGTCATTTCAGCAACCTCGCCTCTCTGCGCGCTCACTGCGGAGACCCAGATTTCCGCACCGTGCACCTAGGAAAATTTTTAACTACACGGTCGTCCCGCACGGAAAAACATGGGTGACTGGCAAGAGCTCCTATTGCTGGAGGTTCGTAAATACAGACATCTTTATAATTCCGCCCATAGATAACTGTGATTAACTGTGTTTTAATGGACGAGTGGAACATCTCCTTTTTCGTCTTTTTTCCTAAGTAAACAGCATAAAAGTTCTGATTTGTTTAAGCTCATGGGTGTCGCCATCTTGTAAACAACTGTGAATACTACTTCTACAGTACAAGCCGCAAAAAGTATAAACGCTGCTAGAAGGCGTCTCGGCCAGTTCTGCACGTCTCATTTCCGCGCTGAATGTACATGTGTCAAGCATAAACCAAGCTTAATTTTCATCATAGCTATACCTTGACTGTGAGAGAAAAAATGAGAAAATAAATTCCATTAAATCACATGGTCTGATTTTTAAAGAATTGATCTGCAAAATATGGTGGATATTAAGTTTTTGGTCTATAACAAATGTTCCTCTCAATACTTTGTTTTATACACTTTTTTAGGAATTATACACATCAGACGTTTTCTGTAAGTCTTGACAAGGTTTTGATACATTGTTGCTGATATTTTGGCCCATTCCTCCAGGCAAATCTCCTCTAGAGTGGTGATGTTTCAGGGCTGTCATAGGGTAACGCAGACTTTCAACTACCTTCAAAAATCTTCTATGGGGTTGAGATCTGGAGACTGGCTAAGCCACTCTAGTGCCTGGAAATGCTTGTTATGCAGCCAACCCTCCATTACCCTGGCGGCGTGGTTGGGATCATTGTCATGCTGAAAGACCCAGCCACATTTCATCTTCAATGCCCTTGCTCATGAAAGGAGGGTTTTTCACTCAAAATGTTTGTGGCCTCGGTCACTCTTTCGTTCACATGGACCATTTGTCTTGGTCCTTTTAAAGTAAAACAGCCTCAACACATGATTTTTCTACCCTCATGCTTCACAGTAGGTGTGGTGTTCTTTGGATGCAGCACAGCTTTCCTTCTCCTCCTTTTCTCACAATCCTCTTATCTGTAATCCAGATGTTCACTAGTAAACTTTAGATGAGCCTGGACATGTACTGGCCTAAGCAGGAGGTAACGTCTGGTACTACCGGATTTGAGTGCCATGTGATGTCCTTTACTGATGGTAGCCTTTGTTAGCTAGGCCCTAGCTCACTGCAGATCTGCAGGTCTAGTGATTATTTTGACCCAATTGTGTGGGATTTTGGGTTCAGCCCCAAATCAAGTTACAGTCTTCCCAGCCCAGTGCAGGTATATAATTTTGTTTCTGGTGTCCTTTGACAGCTCTTTGATTTGTTTGGAGTGTGACTATTTGAGGTTGTGGACAGGTGTCTTTTATACTGATAATGAATCCAAACAGGTGCCACTGATACAAGCAACAAGTGGAGGACAGAGAAGCATCTTACAGAAGCTACATGTCTATGAGAGCCAGAAATCTTGCTTGTTTGTAGGAGACTAAATAGTTATTTTCAACCATAATTTGCAGATAAATTCTTTAAAAGTCAGACCATGTGGTTTTCTGAATTCTTTTTTTCATTTTTGTCGCTCATAGTTGAAGTATACCTATGATGAAAATTACAGACCTCTCTCCTTTTTAACTGGGAGAACTGGCACAGTTGGTGCCTGACTAAATACTTTTTTGCCCGACTATTTCCTGGATATTGTTTTTTCAGTCACGATAGTCTCATTGCCATAGGTGAGAGTATGATTTTATATAGACTTGTAAATTTAGAACCTTGCTTCTTGGGTTAGTCTTTCTTCACTATATTTCAATTCCATAAATCCTTACTGCAGTACGTTATAGAATATGGAATAATATTGATGTGAATGCCAAGTTACCTACAACCAGGCCATTATTAATAGATCCATGAAAATGAAGCTTGACATGTGTGGTATACATTGGTCTTTAGTTTGCAATTACAGGGCCTGCAATACCTACTGCATGCTACAGCAACAGCCGTTAATCATGTTAGCAATAATATTCTGAGTTTGGCTAAACAGTGCTAGGCTAAAGCATCGACCACAGCAATGCTCTGACTACTATTTACTTTCAGCCATGCCCTTAGTTGATACTGAGGGAGCGTCTTGCACGGGTAGTGACCATGTGACAAAATGACCTCCACATAATAGCCAGAGATATCATTCAATTCCTGTTGTTGTTTTATCGCCATTTTTTTATAATTGGTGTTACTGTAGGTGTGCTTAAAGGCAAAGATTTTTTTAAAAGTTTTATTTGACCAGAACAAATTCATGTAAAGAATAATAAATCTAACTAAAAAAGTCTAATCATTTGTTATATATTTGTATTCACACCCTACTAGCTTTTTAATTAAGACAGTATCGGCAGACCAAATGACTTTTTACTATTATCGTTGGATACTTTTGGTGACTTTTTTACAAAAGCGTGTATCATTAAGAGTCTTGTCAATCAGCATTGGGTGCAACCGCGGGCTCACACCACAGTACCGGTCCTTGTAAAGCTGCCCCCCCTCCCTGCATTCTGAAATACATGGAGTTTTCTGTTTTGACAGTCTTTATCTCTACATGATTGCAAACATGGCAGCTGTCGTCAGATGCTATGGATGAATTTTTTCATCTGTACCGATGACAAAACCCTCTCCACTGAACCATTGCTAAAAAAAGCCTTCAAGAGTTAATTACATCTATTCAGAACTCTTTCTTTGGTGACCTTTCCTCACAGGAGGAATGACACCGCTCTGGTCTCTTCACAAAGTTTATCTTCCTATCAAGAGAGCATTTTCTGTTTAATTCCACTTCTCTCCCTCTTTAACCTTTGAAACAGCAGTTCAGTATGCAAATCGTCATCTTCATATTGTTAGCGTGGTGAATTAGCATTCGCCTTTTTTTGCCACATTATCTCACTTTGGGTTTACATAAACGTTCATTGTCAGGGTAGCAGTGACTCTTTGAATTATGCATGAGGTCCTTTCTTAGCTGAATCCTAGAAGTAAAGATCAGCATATTTTTAGACATTTTCCTATTTTCTCAGCATATTTGGCCTTACAATATAAGCATTAACTATAACTCTGATAGTAACACCTTACTAGCATGCAAAGCTCACATCTTCTTTGACAAATATGTGCATAATATCAAAGATACATTTAACTGAACTTGACAAATGTTTTGATGTTGTGTATTTTTATGGCTGAAGAGATAAGCAGTGGAATACCGCTTTGCAGCTCACATTGCTTACTCGTGCATAATTTGTACTCTTTCTTATCTCACTTGATAGCTGGGTGTTTTGAAAGTGGGCTGAATAAGATTAAATGGAAACATTGTCTAAGTCTACTAATTAATACGGAACATAAGCACTTGCAGAGATTGATTACAGAGATTGAACATGTGAGAGCTTTTGTTTTAGGAGAATGGGTACCTTAAAATCTATCTTGTATAAGAAACCTCAAATTTGAGTCAGTTGTCCAAGTTGTTAGTATCTAGTATCTGCAATATTTTCAACTACATTATTTATGTTGAAAAGTTAAATAAGTGAATGTGATAAAGAACTATGGGCTGTTTTATTTACTGAACTTTATTATCATCTAACAAAACCTAATTATACAGCTATCGTCGACCAACATTAGAACCCAAACAGAGTTTGGGCAGAGTTGCAGAAAAGAATGACCAAAAATTAAGCTACACCTCTGTTTAAAGTGTTGGGTCTGACCCAGGATATATGAAAGTATATCAAAGGGCCCTATGATTATGGATGACTCCAGCATTCCCAAAATGCTGGTCTCCTGCAGTTTCACCCAGAGCAGGCCGCTGGACTAATCCGCCAGCCCATCCTGGACTTTACAGTCTTTGACTCGACGAGGGACCACTAAACGTGCGGCAGCCAAACCTTGGACTAAAAGGAGATCCCCGCTCTCTAGCCGCGACCGATCCAAGCATAAAGTCCTCCGCGGACTTTCTTAAAGAGAGAACCTGTTCCTCTTTCTAAGAGTGTGCTGGACACATGCTAGAAGTTCCCTCCCCGCAATCTCTGAGTTTGACTGACGATCGAACTCTAATTTTCCTTCATTTGTCTACCTGCGCGCACTCAAGGAACTCCCATCCGCACCCTTTTTTCTCTCTGCCCTTTTGTTTTTTCATGTTGTGTGATTCTTTCTGCCCTGAAAGGAGTTTTATTATTATTATCAATACTTTGTGTACATGCATGTTTCTGTAAAATGTTTCATCAAGCATTTCTATGTTGAGACTATTTGAGTTTTCTTTTTAATGGGTAAACTGAGTTTTGATTGTGCGATTGTGTTGAAATAGTTATTAATTAGTAGACAAACAGTGTTTGGATTAATTGAACATTACTGCCATTTGAGCGCGGCCCTGAACAGCTGATCGGATGGTTTCCCTGAGTGGCAGGTGAGCGCTGAATGCCATTTATGTTAATCGTTTTGCTCAACCTATTAAAGTTTCTTTGTCAGCCGAAGGCTAGCTCTTTTGATAAGCGCCACATGATCTCTTTGTTCAAGAAAACCACGACACGTCTTGCCCAGATTGTAAAATAAGTCATAAAACGTCCCCCCTGTTTCAGCATTCGCCTGCCTGCAGACGTAACTTGCATCTACGCATGCGTGCGTCATTAGACGTACATATGTTTGGAAACCCCTGTGACATGGTCTCTGGCGTCCCCTCTGTCTGCCATCTTGTTTACGTAGCGTTAGCCCTTAGGATAGCCGTTAGCCGATCGGAATAATTGGTTCAGGGTTTGATGTTTTATTTTTGTTGTGGTGATTAGTAATAAATTGGTTAAACTGAATCAAAGATCTGTTTCTTTTATTGAGTGTGTGTTTGAAAATAACTAGTTAGACGTTCTTTATCAATTTTAATTGATCACTACCCTATGGAATGGAAAGCCATGGGTGCAGTTTCATTTTTTAATAATCTTCAGTCATTGATGTTCCGTTCAGCATACTGTATCGCAGCAAGTGCTTTCATTGTAAGATGGTCTGGTTTCCCCAGCTTGTAGAGTTGCCCTCGAAACTTTTTATCCCTCTTGTTCTCTCATCTCTCTTATCTTATTTTCAGTACGTAAGGAATCCGGTGGTAAATTAGCAATTTTCAAAGAAAAAAAAATCTTTATTAGACACCTTTTAAATGCAGCCAAAAGTCCCACTCTTGTGGTTTAAATGTCATCCTAGGAAAATAAAAGAAAAAAAAATCACAGTCTACTCAAACTCAGAACAGATCAAGACCAAGAAGTAAAAAATGTCACAATATCACATGGCTTGGTCTTGACGGCATTACTAAAGCTAATCTTAAACACTAGAAAACGGATGGATTTTTCTGGGTTTTTTTTATATTTACACCATATTTCCAATGACTGTGGCAACAATTCTTGTTTGAGGTCATAAAGGTTTGCAATTTAAAACAAATAATAAATTAGTCTATCATCAATTATGATCATGGAGATTTGTATTTTATATTCATCACAGACATCAATTAATATTTGTGTGTTTTGCCCTGCCTCACCTTCTCTCTTCAGTCTTGTATTTGGGTCTGCATTTACCAGTAGCAACACAGCAAGTAACTGCAAATTGAGAGAAAAATCCCTGCAAATGTTGGGGTTGTTTTTTATCAAGAAATTAATAGATTCTTATAACATCAGTGTAGATCAATTGTATCATTTCAAATTTAAGCAGTGTGCAGGTTACAGCAGCACACCATAAAATATATAGTGGCCTCATTGAAAGTTGTCTGGTGTATCTTTGCAGGTTAAACTTCCTTAAATTATTGAAAGTCATTTGAGTGTTGTTTTCGTTTTGACAGGAAATAGTTTCTGCCCGAGATGCTGGGATATACTTTTCATCCTCCTGATAATATATACATATATTTTCCCTCAAAAAAATATGAATAATGACACTTTGAGAACTATCTTTTAAATCCCATCCTGAAAATTAATTAAATTCCTCTGCGGTCAGTGAATAAATGTACTTAAGGTTATGCTCAAACACCACAATCAATCATTGTTAAAAGAGAACATTAAAAGTTGATGAACAAATGTTGTATTGCTGCTTGAAGTCCTTGACCATGCTTGTATATCTTAAGGATCTTTATACGGTTTTAAAAGTACTTGATATTTTGATCATGTTTAGCTTCCTGAATTCTGTTAAACTTTCCCTTTTTCAGTACCATTCCCAGTTTTTCCCCAGAATTAAGTAAAGGTGGGGTCACACTACAATAAGTTAACAAGAGTCTCTGTTGGGAAAAAATGTGCTGGGTGTGGTCAGTTGGCAGGGAAGGTCAGCTCAAACATCAGTTTGTGGGAGAGTGGGAGAAATCTGGATTCTGTAAGCGTGAGGTGAAGTTAACATACCTGAATTCAGGCAATATGTTCTGTTCCAGCCACCAAATGTTACTGGTTGCTGCATCAAACTGTCACCCTCACACAAGCTTCAATGAGAATTGGATGCATTCTATTGGCCTCAGTTTTTCTGAAATATCCTGTGGTCTGTGATCCCTCAGCATTTCCAGCTGTTGACTGTGTGATGGTACGGTCCGTACCTGAGTACTTGGGCCACGGTACAGTTCGGTACATGTTTTGTGCAAAAAGAGACTGCTTTTTTTAATCCCAAAACATATATTTCATTTTTTTTGGGAACAAAAGCAGAATATCACAGTTAACTTAACCTTCCCACAGTTACAGGTGTGGGCGGGTGAAAGCCGTGATAATACAACATAAACGAGCTGTATGTCTCTCTGGGATTATGGTTCACACACAGGGCCGCAGTAACAGAATATTTTCTGTATTTTACCGGTTCTTTAAACGAGAGCGCATCTGACCACACTGACACAGGTGGCAGAGAAATATTCTTTGTGTGCCCGCTGCTCAAAGGGCATGTGTGTGTGCATCAATGAATGGAGCGCAGCACTTCTCCTCTTTGCTTTGCACTCCGGCACACAGTAAAGAGGAGATGAACACAGCGCAACCCGGCGCCCCTGAATGTTGGAGCCCGCCCGGGCAGAAAGCGCTCAAGTCGGGAGAAATTTGAGCAGCGTCTCACACCAGGGCTGATTTCCGAAAAAGGCGCAACCGACCAGTGTACATTTTTCCGCTCCTCACGGTGCTCCGTGATGCGCGCATTATGGAGAGGAGGACATGTCTCTATGCCAACCAGCTGCTGGAACGGGGAACAGCGAGCTGGTTGTTGCACCTGTGTCCGGGAGCGCGGCGCAGTCTGGTAACGTCGGGCCGACGGTAACTAATCACCAGCACAAAATCAATGGCAGTACCAAAGTACCACGGTACAGGAGGACGGATTGTCCCGTGCAGGGCGTACCAAACGGTCCGGTACTTTACCCTGTGCCGTTGCATCCGTAGTGAACACCTAGTCTGTTGCAAATCTTCCAAGACTGCAAGAGCCATGTAGTGTGTAGGTGAAAAAAAACAACAAAAACCCGAAAACAGATGTGAATACGTTTTGTATTTTCTGACTACGAAAACTCTTCCAGCCAAGGTAAATATTTTGTCTAAAGCTGTTTGTTAGTCAGCGCCCACTCAGTTGACACCAATACAAACATACATCAAAACGTGGACCAGTGCCTGAGTGTTCCATCAGGTTTAAGATCAAGGAATGATTTTGTCGCGGTTCCTGTGTTGTTGTTAATGATCTGTCCTTGCTTCCGTTCATTTGCGGCTGGCAGTGTAAGTTTTAGTGACATATCTAGAAAAACTTGTAAGTAGGTCCAGTTATTTAAATTGATGATCTTTGAGCCGCTGTTTATTTTTTGTTTTTTTGCTTGTTTTTTTTTTTCGTTTTTAGAAATGGCTGAAATGCTTTTCCAACTTGTGCAACATGCTCACTTTCAAATAGTTCATTATAGCCTTATACCACCTTTTAAGTGAACATCATCTAAGTCTGCATCTAGACAAAAATCCAAATTACTTTCAGAATTTTGCATCCAATTGCTACTTTTACAAATGATTAAGTGTGAATGTGGTATAATAATCCCACCTTTAAAACATTTAAAATATGTAATTAAATCCCAAAACTTACTGTATGAATCATAACCTGACATTCTAAAATTACAATGTAATCACTACGTTTTAGGGCACAGCAAAAATAATCCAAACAAAATCGCTCAGACTTCTTAGTTTGCTCAGGTGCACAGAATAAAAGCTTTAGCAGAAGAAAAATTCCTTCACCACATGCCACAGCACTGTAATTCTGCTTGTCACAAACTTTTTCTTTTATAATGCTTCATATGCTTTTTTTTTTTTAAAGACAACCATTTGGCAGAAATCTTGACAACTGCAAACAGAGTAAGAAACATTAAACTGTCAGGTAACTGATGTGGATGACAGACAAATCAACTACTGGGTTTTCGTTTTTTTTTTTTTTTTTCTTAACCAGCAAACATGATTCATGATTACATATTTGGATATCATACATTTCATGTGTACTGTGCAGTTGCACAGTAAAAGTTATCTGACTGCAGCAGTGAGTTTTACTTTGTAATAATAAGTATTTTCAAATTTCTCTATTTATTTTTACAAAAATGACCTGCTGTGGAGTTTCCTCATTAACACCTTATGTGAGGCTTCCATTGCTGCTACCATCTCAAAAAGTAGAAAGACTTTTAACTCCCACTCTATGTTATCATCAATATTTACACCTGCGCTCTGAGTTGCACTGTTTACTTCTCAAGGAATTAGGCTTTTTAGCAAGAAGCGACATGACCATGCAGATCCAGAAGGATGTTAAAGACTTTGAACCCTTTTGCTGTCAGAGGGAAAAACAGCATCCACAAGTATTTTGCTGAATAGCTTTATTAATATCTCTTGCTATTGGACAAGTTTGAATAGAGGAAATATTAAAAGGTAACTTTGTCAGCGTAAAGACATTTCTACAAACTCACTGACACAGTTCAGCACAAGTCAAAGTTGGAATTATTTTAAAATGGTGTGATGTTGGAAGCAACAATTACACAAGACTCCCAAAAAGATAGTATGTCATGTTTTACTTTGTAAACTACTGTAGTGAGCCATACTGAATCTTCTCTGGCAAGTACTTAATCCTCCCACCACAGAAACAACCAGCTTTTGTTGTGTCTGTTACGTTTTTCCAGTCTAACTGAGGTAGTATGCTTCACTCTACGAAGTGCACCGCATTGTTTCCAGCAGACCTATGATAAACTGAGGACACAACCACAGAGTCATGCTATTGATTATTCTATACTAGTAGTTCACATCACAATTACATCTAATAGAACAGCTTAAGCCCCTAACATTTGAGCAAATCTCATCCCAACACATTGATCCGTTATCCTGCTTAGCACACAAAGGGAAAAGTTTCAATATGAGGAAGAAACTCGAGACACGCTGACAGCATTATTGCAACAAAAGTAAAACAGTTTTTGAGCGACGCGGTTCAATGAGAAATGACAGTAAACTGCATCAGCTGCTAAACTGAAACTAAATCCACACTTTTCATTTAGATGGAAAGATTTTACAAATACATCCATAAGCTTCCCAAAAATATCATTGCAGTTTTTCCTTTAACATAACCCATTGTGCTGTAGTGGTTTTCAAGCTTGGTAAAAATGGCAAAAAGTCTCAAAGCTTTAACAGATGTGGGTACCAGTTTGAGTCAGGAGATTTCTTTCCCGCACAATGCACGCGCAATCCATCTTGTCCAACTGCTATCCCAAAATGTCCAGCAAATCCTGCATTAGAAAAAGTCAATTTATTTGGTTAGCTTTAAAAAAACAACATCCTTTTAAGCAGCAGTTCACTTCAGACAAAAAAGAAGCTATTTTATAAATCTTGATAGCTGTTGGGAGGTTTGTAAAGGCCCAAAACCCAGGGAACATCACAGGAAGAATCAAGGAAACAAACAAAAGAAAGATACAGAGTAGCAACATGGGGAATAGAGGTCCATGGGAAAAATAAGATATAATCTAAGAAAATACACAAAATGAGCAACATGAGCAATATGAGAAAACTAAACTATGAGCCAAATGACCAAATCTAAGGAATAAAGAAACAAGTAAATAAATAAAACAGAAATACAGAAGAACCTAGAGTCCAGACTTAAACATCTCCAAAACCAACCCAGAACTGTGACAGTAGTATTATCAGTTTCCTGAAATAATCTTTTTTTTAAAGGTTTTGTGTTCATAGTGGCCTTCATTTGACAGTGGATAGTATTGAAAGAGGAGAAAAATGGGGAACACATGCGGCAAGGGTCCACGGGGGCAGAACTTGAACCAGGGATGACCGCACCAAGGACTGAGGCCTCTGTACATTGGACGCCCTCACTAACCTCAACATTATTACATTTATACCCCAGGCAACTTGACCAACATGCTTCTTCTGACTATAAACAGTATTAAGGTTATAGAGAGGCCCTGCCAGCGTCTTGACTTGAATCTGATAGAGAATATCTGGTGGGAGTTAAAGATTAAGGTTATGGCAGGGGGGTTTGGATGAATCATCAGCAAAGATAAATCATATAAATAGCAGTGGAAACATATATGTGGATTTAAAATAAGTTTTTCTTAATAATATAATGGTATTAAAAAATGAAGCGCTTGAGGTCAATAAGTATTTTTTCTACTGACTATTGAACAGGGAGTATATAATATTGGACATGGCATTTAAGCAAAACATAAACTGCTTTATCATTGTTTGATAGCTGTTTGTCTTATTTCCTGGGAAACAAGCGTCTATGCCATATACAAATAATTTATAAAATCAATTATTTTGTTGTTGACTATATCTTTTTGGTTTTATTGAACATTCTTTTTACGTCGTTGCCTTATTGCTTCCTCTTTAAAGTCATAACTCTTCCAAGAGGCTTCAAAATCTGTATTCTGTGTGAACAAATAGTAAATTTAGCTATGTGAAAAGCGAAGCTAATTTTGTTTTTGGTTCCCTAAATCTGATATTACCAATATAAACAGCCAATATATCACATTTAAAAAGAATTTATAAAAATGGGTTGTCTCTAAATAAATAAAAAAATCATTATATTCCAAAAAGGAGCTTCAGGCTTCAGATCTATTGCTGAGACATTCAGGCATTGTTGTATAGCACAGGTTTCCCTGCTTATTCTCTCATCTGTCTTTTTGTAAGCAACAGACAGAAGTGCACTCAGAGGGCTGCATTGGTAATTCTGCAAACTGGGATGTAATAAAAGTCACAGATCAGGAAACTCTATTCAACTAAAACACAACCTTATAAAACATCTTTATTACCATCAGAGCTATTTACTGGGGTACTATCAAAGAAAATGACCATTTATAGATGGTACTCTGTGAGGCAGACAATGGACGGTAATGGCATTATGATGACTATGATTATGTTGCTAGAGAAAACAAAAGGGAAGACTGAACTGATAATGTGCAACATATAATATTTAAAACAATGGCAGACATTTAAACATCTAAAATTGGCCCAACATTTTTGTAGTTCTTTGAGCATAAATACTATTATTCGGTTTGAACATTATGGAAAAAAAAAACACACCAAAAAACAAGCAGCTCTCCTAACGACTCAAAAGCTGACTCCTGATACAGTATACTTTTACAGATTATGTGAAGAAGTGTAATGGAAGTGTAACTTTCTGACTGCATACGAAATATACATTGGCTACTTGACGTGAAAAAAAAAAATGGAGCAAGCTCCTGTGCTGTCACTGGTGTGATCTGCCGTCTTTTTTGCCTGAGGGAGAACTATTTCACCGGCATCACTCGGCAGAATCTGAAATCAAAGCAGCGGACCCCTGCCCAGCCACTGGAACATTTTCCTTATCTTTGCCGTCTTGAGCACTCCCGGGCAGACGTGACTGTAAATGGCAGCCCGCCCCCTGAAAATGAGTGTAATGTCTGTATCTTGGCTGAGCACACTTTGCCCTGTAGCATCCACCAAACACTGTAACTTTACACAGCAAGTGATGCTGCTTGCCAGGTCCCGACATTTTATCAGGTTCCTTTAGTCTGGCAGCGTGAAAAATAAATTCTAGGTGAGGGGAAACTAATCCTACAGACTGTCTTACAGCCTTCCAAAAACCCAAACTAAATCACACTCCTTGGGTTTGAACAGTTTACCATGTTTATGTGACTGTGCCAATGTTGAAGTAGAAATATTTTAGATAATAAAATGCTATATATGCATTGCCCAGGAAAATCTTTTCAGAGCGGGATATGACTGAATCAATAGAAAACTTAAATTCAATTTAAGGAATATTATTAAGTCATTTTGTAACACTTTCACAATAAGAGTGCTGCATCGCTATTAAAACACAACTGATCTGCCCTGAAGATTGATAAAGTATTACAAATGTAATTGAATGAATGCCCTGGTAGTTGAAAAACTCATTTATCAAACAATTGTCAAATGGTGGCTTGTGTGGAAGTAGCTGCTAGCATGCCAGTTAGCAGTAAAAACTTTGATATTGAAGAACAACTCACTAAAAAGCTGAATACTCAACTTTTTATCATCCAAGAAAAATAAAAATAAAGCAACTACTCATTTTTGTCCCACTATATTCATCTTTCACTTTGGCCTGGCAAGTCTCACTCCAAATATATAAATTATGATAGATGCAGAGGAATAGTTTGTGCTAAAAGCTCTGCCCCGATTATTTCAAAGACCAGGGGAAGTTCTACAGTGAATGACTCCCCGCATGAGGCCCCCTCCTATTTTATTGTGTTGATCTTTCATTAATAATTTCTTTATCTCGTCTGTTACGTCTGCTTGACTTTATCTTTCCTCATTGGAATTACCGTTCTCTGGTTTATGTTTCCTTCTACTGTTGTGTTTCCTTATGTTTTCTATTCCTTCTCTTCTTCTTGGTATATTTATTAGTGCTTTACTTAGATTTTATCATCGCTCTGAATGCATTAAGGTAAATAGTAAAAGTCTATCATCACACCATAAACACACTAAAGAAAATATAAATGCTACCTCCAGCAGCCCACACAAATACTTCATCTTCTCCCTGAGGTGCAACCCGGGTCAGCCATCATCGACTGCTGGGGACAATTAATGGAGCCATGGGGGCTGCGGGCTTACATCACCAGTTCCGCAGCTAGGATCTTCCTCATCCCCATAGCCGTGCATGTGTTATGGGTTCATCTCCAGGAAAATCTGGAGAAACTGAAGAGGAGACACCAGGAACGGCGATCCTTTGCAGGAGCTCATTGAACTGTGTCTCCACCATCGCCCTTGCCAAATTACGCATCATAATGACGTTTGTGATTGTGGTGGCCTACGTGGTGTTTTGGGCTTTGCTTTTAAATGCGCAGATGTGGTATGTGTGAGACGGCGCCTTGTGTTCTGCTTCCTGCGGCTGCCTAAAAATGCAGATCTGCATGAGCAGTGGTATATGGAAGAACATCAAGGTGTGGCTGACTTTAGCCATTTTACCCACTGTGGATTCCGCACCCCGTCTGTTTAATTTGGGAGAGACCAAGAACTGTTCTCTGCATCCCTCCCCTTTCTCTTCTTCCAACAGCTTTGGTGCACTGGCACACTCTCAGTCAGCAGGAGGGACACAGTGACAGATAATAGAAAACCTTGTAGCGGTACACATTTTTTATTTTTTTTTTCAAAAACTTTTGAGCCCCCCTTTTGTCATAAAAAATTGCCGCCCTGGGCAGCTACCCAGTCTGCCTGTGCTTAAAACCACTACAGTCTACGAAAGTACCAAGTTAATATTTCGAGGAAACTTATCTCAGTTGGCTCTGAGATCTTTTTCTTTTGGTGATAATTCAAATAGTTGAGTGTTTTGTACAATTCAGTGTTGTGTCGAGTGTTAATTGTGGCTAAGCTCTTTCTTCATCATGACTGTCTGGCATTCCACTCACATTAATGCAGGATAGTCCTCAGTACACCAATAACTCTTCTGCTCAATACACCACATTAACATCACAATACTTGAACTCATCTATAATATGAATCTATAATATTGACTGCTTTCCCTTCCAGGCAACCTATTGAGTGACCATTTCAGTAGTATGAGTGCTTGTGAAGTGCTGAAGTTAAGAAAAGGGACTGTTTTTCCTCCTTGTTTATGTCTGTTTTTTCATAAAATGAACCAAACAGAGAAAGTTTTGGCAAAAGTAAGCACACAAAAAAAGCTTTTAAAATTATTGATACGTTTGTAAGCCAGCAGAGATCTCAGCTGATGGTAACTGGGACTCTGAGACCAGTTCTCCACAAAGAGTCTCTAATACTGCAGATGGGAGTAAGAAATCCTTTAAGATTTAGTCTCTCCAACTGCAAAACTGGTAAACATAGGTATAAATCCATTAAAAATTGCTTTAGTCTAGGGGGACAAATGGAGTTAAATCCATCTAAACTAAAAACGTGGTTATATTCACTTTGTTCTTATTTGTCTTTGTTTTAGTAAATGTGTGAAATCCTTGATCTATTATTGAACATCTCAAGTTTCAAATATGATAATGTGTGCTCTGGTATCTGCTGTGAGAGCACTGGAGGAGTCGTGTTCTTTCAGTTTTTACCTTGCCACCTCAAAGTTTTGAAGAGGAAGAGCTGCTTTCTGCTATACAGCTACACTTCAAATCAATTCTTCAGATTTAAATAATTTTTATATTCAAAACATATCAATAAAATACAGCCATGTTGTTCTTGATCTTTGTCATTTTTTTGTCTGAGACCCAGGAGCTGTTTAAAGCTTTTGTGTAATTCCAGTAAAATAAAAAAAACTTGAAAGGATGTTTAAAATGCACTTAAACAATATCTTCTTAAATGTCAACTGGTCAGTTTCTCTCCATGTTGTTTCATCTGCAAGCAACACTTCAGAGGCAAAGACCCCAAATTGATTTGCTTGCTAGAGTCGGCTACCAGCTTCCTCCGGTGAGGCAGCAGGGGGGGCAAACATGTCTCCTAAGGGCACCTCAGCTGGGGTACATGAGTGATTGGAAGGCTCCACACATTTAATTTCCTGCTGAGGTCTTCATTATTTTTTCTTGGATTGGTTTTTCAGTGGCTTTCATTTCACAGGCCTGTAACACAACCACGTTTACTGGGAATGGCGGACATTCACTTGCATGCATAATGATTTCCAGTGCCAGTCATCAGATCAACACTGATTGAGTTTCAATACTTTTTTATTCTAGCTGGAATTGGAGTATAGACAACACACCGAGTATTGTCCCTTATCAGGCAGAAGCTCTGCAGTCATTCTGTCGCATTCACAGCTAGACAAACATTTGGCTTAACCCCCAGTCAATATGCAATTAGCCATGGCCAAGAGCTCACTAAACTCCAAAGCTACAGAGGGTTGAATTTGATACTGATTCATTCATCATGTCAGCCATGCAATATTTATATCCTGATAAGAATAAATAATTTAATCCATGATGATCAATTATGTATAGATTTAGGAGAAGTAAATGCAATGTTTTCTATAGACTTTACCCACACAGGGCCTAAAGGAAAAATGCAATAATTAAGTGACGGAGAGGATTTTGTTTATGTCAGGGTTTTAAATGTCAATCAGCGAGTATTCAGTCGACAGCAACTCAATTGACTGTATAGATTCAAGCTGTCTTATCTATGCCAGCGCTCTGTCCTTTGCTTTCTTTCACCACACACTTTTGCAGCTGCATCTTTTCTGTACGTTCTTCGTGTGCAGTTCATTTCTCTGCAATTTAGAGCTTCATTATTGTTTCATCACCGGGATTAATTATGCAGAAAATTTTCATTTTCTCCACTTCAGCCATCATTCATACATGATGTGTGATATGCCCATGTCTGACTGAAAGTCTTGGATTTAGTGTTTTGCAACAGTACTCTGTGTCATGATATAGATTATAGTCACGCAACCTTAACAATTAGCTGTTAGATTTGAGAGCTTTTCTTCAACTAATTAGATGTAATATTATTTTATCTCAAATGAACATAGCTCACTCATACATATCTGTACTGGAATGAAGAATATCAAATATAGAGTGTGTTACTATTTAGGGACATTGTAAGATATATTTTTCATCATGTCTTCGTTTTACTTGCTATAGAGTATCTGCAGGGTTTAGTCATTAGTTTGCACATTGGAAACCATCTTAGTACTATCGCAGAAGCTAATATCTACAGTTTGCCTTTTGAGGGTTACAGCCAATCAGCATCTAGAAAGGTAAATTGTGCACCTGGATTTGCTGCTTTGCAAAAGCTAGGTAATGCTAGTGTCAAGTAGCATTAGGCCTAGGGACGTTATGTTCAAAGCTGCAGTTTACTGCAAAGAATTTGTAGTCATGTTGGCATAATGATGGACTGAGACTATGTATCTGGCAGCAAGCACAGACAACAAAAACAGTTTTTAAAATGTCTATTGAAAGGATTCCAAAGTGGGAAAGTGATGTTAATGTGTGTGTGTGTGTGTGTGTGTGTGCGTGTGCGTGTGCGTGTGCGTGTGCGGGGGGGGGGGGGGGGGGCAGAGGAGGACAGGTAAGTGGACAATAGTTTGACATTGAGTCTTATGTTTCAGAAGGAAGGTAATGACAGGAGTGGATGGTTTTACTGTGGAGATGAGCAGAGATGGTCCCCGGAGGAATTAAGTAGAAAGCCAGAAGAAAGCACGTAGAAAGATTGAGGTTGGCTGGGTGTGGGTGGTTAGGCGAAGTATGTGATCCAGTGTTTCTTTGTTGTAGATGGCTTTGGAGATTAGAGAACCAGTAGAACAGCTGGAGCAGAAAACAAGTGATTGTTTCTGAGAAAGACAGGAGGAGTGGCCGAGAGGCAGACAGGGGAGGAATCCAGATAGTATTGGATAAAAGAGGATATTGACTGGAAGGAGGAATCAAGATTGAGGAAGGGGAAGAAACCACCAGTAGAACCTCACTCAATACGAGCGGCCATCTACCACGACCATCTCGGGGTTTTGAGAAAACAGAGCATTGACAAAGAAAGAGCAAAAGCAACTGATGTAAGAGTACTTTCTATGTTAAAGAAAATAAAACGTGGATAACGAATGCATTGATTCTAAGAACAGTGTAAGGAGGCAGGAGCACATTACACCGGTCTTAGAATCATTGCATTGACCCTCCGTATGTTTTAGGATCTATTTTAAGGTTCTTCTTGGGCCCTTTTATCTTTCAGAAATGCTTTTACGGTATGAACCCTTGCGGTCTCCGCGCTCCTCTGGCAGCCGTCTCCTTATCATCCCCAAAGTCAGTACACGGACTCATGGTGAGGTGTCCTTCCAGTATTATGTCCCTCACCTCTGGAAGAGGCTGTCGAAGGACCTCAGGGCCGCAGAGAATGTTAACGTTTTTTTTAAGTGCAGCCTCAAGACTCACCTTTTTAACATTGCTTTTAACAGATTTTTTAAAAATAATTTCTATATAATTTACCTGTATGTTTTATTTGATTACATTTTTTGTTCAACTTTTACCTGACTATTATACTGAGCCCCGCAGGGGACATGGTGGAGAAAATATTTTAAGGTGAGAAAAAAAATAAAATAAATGGATTTTGCGAGATCTTGAGAAACTTTTGCGTTATCTCGAGAAAGTTTTGCGTTATCTTGAGAAAATCCGACTCCTTCAACACCAGCCATAGGTCCTCTTTTCTCACACATTGTCCATTTTCTCTGCATTTTGCACACATCCAACGATAGCCATGTAATTGTCCAGAGTATTGCAACTGGTGGCTAATGAACTCAATCAGATCCACTAGTTCATAAGCTGTTTACGATGAGACAGTCCTTTTGTGCGCAAAATCCTGTGGGCAATGTCTTTCACTTATATGAAAACAATGTCTAGACCTAAGCACTGACTTTATGTCCTGATATTTGAGGACAATCTCAAAATAAAACTCTATTAAGCTCTCCCGTCTGTGAGTGTCTTCCATCATAGCAGTGCACAAGGCTGCAGAAAACTGAGTCGGTAACGATGTAAATGCTTGAATGGCTTTTCGAAACGTTCTCAAGATATCGCAAAAGTTTCTCAAGATAACGCAAAGATTTCTCAAGATAACACCAAACTTTCTAAAGATAACGCAAAAGAATCTCAAGATCTCGCAAAATCCATTTATTTTATTTTTTTTCTCACCTTAAAATATTTTCTCCACCATGTCCCCTGCGGGGCTCAGTAATATTATCTATTACTTTTTTTTTTTTTTCTTCCCACTTTTATTTGATCATATCTTATCATTGTGTTACACTTTCTAATTTAAAGCACTGAATCTTAACATTATTACCACTATTTTACTATTTAATCTCATTATATACAGTTTATTTTAATATTTTAACTTCTTATTTTAATCATCCTTCCAGTGTTTCCTCTATGGGAGCCCACTGATTTTTGTTGCTTTTAAATATGTGCATGCATGGAAGACGGGATGGGTGAAGGATTGTATAGTTGTAGTGATGTTTTTATTTTGGGTTTTGGGAAGGGGGATAATTTTAATCTGTAAAGCACTTTGATAAGCTTTGTAGTTTGAAAAGCTCTTAATAAATAAAGTTTGATTTGATAACTGAACATAGAAGATGTTTGGTCATTGGGAGCATCATCTGAGTCAATACTTCCAATCCAACAGGAAACTGTAGCTGAGCAGGCTTTTAGAACAGTTCTTGAGGGAGCAGATACGAGATTTAGTTGCCTTTGTCTGGGAGGCGACTAAATGGAACTGAGCTGAGGGAAATTGGTTGAAAACTAAACTCCAGGATCACTATGGGATATACAAAGCCAAACAAATATAATTCAACTACGAAATATGCAAGGCAATCATTCTTTTCTGAAATCATTAACAGAAAAACGGCCAGCCTGCCAATAGCTGTTGACAGCTTATGAACATTTTTGAACATCAGAAATCCACCCACACCAATCAGCAAAAATCTGGTGATCATGAATCAAATTATGTAAATGTCTTCCATGTCTTCAGTGGACAGTACTGAAAGACACATGATGTTCCACTTTCTCTAAGAGTCCACCACATATGCATTAGCATGTTCTATTAGGACATGATGGTTCTCCCTTAACCAGTCTACAGGTAGAAACATTTTCATCAATTTCGTTGAGAGACCAGCTGATTAAATCCATAGTTGATTTTGTTTTAGTAGAATGCAGGGAGAGGCTCCAGATAGTTGACAAGACTTAAAAAAAGACAGCAGAGGGCAGGCAGGGTTGGGAGGTAAGGGAAAAAGTGTCCATCCTCGCAAAGAATAAGAGGTAGACTGTAGAAAAAATAGTTGCTTCCAAAGTGTATTGTACTGCCAGTCACCTCGTTTTCTGATTTGCTACATGTTACATTCAACAGGCTGCATGCTCGTTTGTGCTCACAACATACCATACACGCTGTGATCTCCGGCCAAGACAATGACTGATTTGTGATTGGACCAGTGCCGTAACCTCCTGAGCAGGCGAGGGTACTCCGAAAACAACACACACATTAGAAACACAGTAGAAATATATTTTAGGATCATCTTAAAAGCCATACCAATGTCTGAAAATGTCTGAGTTTTGGAATTGAGGCAAAATCGTCCATAAACTCCTGCTGTGTATACCAGGCCTAAACTGGCTACCGAATTTTATTACCTTGCATATCCTGAACCTAAGACGCTCAAGTGATTTTCCCTAAAACCGCAACTAAATTCGGACAGTGTAAGTTAGTGGCTTTAGGTTGCTCAGAGCTGCAAAGAGAGGTAGTTGTAAGCACAGTTACCTTGCAACAAAAAAGGCCCTGGGTTAAAATTCTAGCCTGGGGTCTTTTTGCAAGTTATGTATGTTTACTAAGTGCATGTGTTGCTTTTTAAATTATTGGGCCCTCTAATAAATTGGTGTCTTATTTAATTATATCATTGTTACCTACTGCAACTGGGATAATTAGCCAAAACTATACGATATGTCAGTTCTACACATATTAGAAGTACCTCTCCTGGAGGTGAAAATTCGCTCAACAGGGGCTAACACCAATGAGCCCAACAGTGTTGCCAACTACTTTTCAGACCCCCTAAGGACTTTTTCCCAAATAGAGTGCCAAACAACAATTCTAGTGACATTTCTGACAAACCTTGAAACTTTGTTGCTGATATTTACTGCAGATTAGAGATGCGACTTCCTTTGTAACCACGCTGTCCTGCAGTAAGGGAATGATCTGCACATGTGAATGCAGCTGATTTCACTCAGTCCCATACAGACAGAGAGAGGGTGCTGATTTCAACCGGTCAAAAACAACTTTGTTATGTCTTTGATATTAACTGAAAAGAAAAAAAAATCTGCAGGTATATAAGACAAATCTTTCTGCTGCCCAAAAATATCAAATCAGGCCATAAAAAGAAGAGAGAGAGAGAATGAAAATAAAGGCAGAATGAGGGGAGATTTCTTTCCAAGAGGTGAACTAGTTTGCTTGCTGTTATGCAAAGTCCCATTAAATTTAACGAGTATAGCCTTCACATGTGAAGTCTTTAGCTTAGCTAGTTGCCAACCAAGCTGTAAGTGTAAAGATAACTAAACTATGGGCTTATGATTCAGCTGACATTTAGTTGTCAAAATCATTGACATGAATCAGCACTCTCTGTTGCGTTGTATTCGGCTATATAAGCCTTATTTAATTTGCCTGCTTATAGCGACACTTACTAATAAAAATGAGACGAGATGCAACTTAATTTGTTAAGCATTTGAGAACAAGTGGGCCAAATGCATCAATTCAGGGGGTAGATGACATTAATACTCATCAATATTTTCAGATCTGATTGTTGCATAAGAAACATATCCATGCTTTTTTTATCCATTTTTCTTAACCGCTTAATCCTCAATGGGTTGCGGGGGTGCTGGTGCCTATCTCCAGCTGTCAACGGGCGAGAGGCGGGGTACACCCTGGACAGGTCGCCAGTCCATCACATGCTTTTTTTATAATAAAAAAAAATTGCCAGTCTTGTTCTTATGTGCCTAATGGGGCCCACTGACAGTGAGAGTGTGCAGGGCCCAGAATGTGATGCTGCACCCCTGAACGCATGGGCTGCCACATGGGACTTTATTCAGAATTACCTTACATATGCACATATGAAAATAAACTATTCCACATACTTTACTGAAAACATTGCATAAAGACTACTAAAAAGCTTGCATACAAACTACTGAAAACCTTTCATACACACTAGAGCTGGGGTCCCCAACTCCAGGCCTCAAGGGCCCTACCAGTTTTTGATGTGTCTCTGCTCCAACACACCTGATTCAAATTGTCCAACTTGCTCGTCAGCATTACAAAGTTCTGCAGAGGCCTGCTAACGAGCCATCATTTGATTCTGGTGCGTTGAACCAGGGAAATAACTAAAACCTGTAAGATACTGGCCCTCAAGACCTGGAGTTGGGGACCCCTGCACTAGAGAGAACCTTTCCTACAAACAAATGTAAACTCTCATTTTAACTAGTGAGAACCTTTCATACAAAGACATGAAAAGATACACCCTTTATACACACTGATGAGAAACTTTCAAACAACCTACTAAAAAGGTTTCACATAATCTAGTAAGAACTTTACATACAAAGTGATGAGTACCTCTCATACAAACTATTTAAAAGCTTTCATATAAACTGGTAAAAAGCTCTCACATAAACTCATGAGATCCTTTCATAAAATAAAACTACTGAAAATCTCATAAACTAGTGAGAACATTTCATGCCAACTAGGAAAAAGCTTTCATATAAAGTTTCACATATCAAATAAAGGTTTCACAAATCCCAAACTAGGTTTGAATTAGTCTACTATTAGTGTAAATAATCTAGCCCAGGTTTGAAATATCAAGGTTGTGTAGTTTTGGAGGGACTGATGTGTGGTCCAGATGCACAGAAAATGCTCAAATTGGCCTTTATTGAAGTTTGTGTAGGAAAGTGGTGGTGGTGACCTTGATGATCTTAGATTTAGTGCTTAGATTAAATGCTTGGGAAAGTATGCTATTATAAACACAGCTTTGCTCCTTCTGAAAGCATGGTTATATTCCCACAAGAGACAGAAATACGGTCACACTTCCACAGGTGACAGTAATACATTTTATTTCATGTAGAGGAGAGAATAAGGCTGTAGAGTAGTATACATCATGGATGGAGAAGACGCTCTGAGCTCTTTTGGCAAATTGCTGCTGCAAGAGACACAGCTCTGTAACATCCTCTGCTAGACTGCTTTTTAGATTTTTTATGTCAGAGTTTTGATTCTTAATTAAACCAACTTAAAGACAGTTTGTTTCCCTAGTATTTTAGAGTATTTGCCTGATACTAAAACAAACAAGCCTGACTGCACCTTTGGCTCATAGTGATAAGCTAAAGTGTTTAAACTTTAAATAATTTAAAGTATTATAAGAAGAACAAATTGTGTTTTCTTTAAAAACCTTGTGGCTCCCAATCCCAGAACCAGATGGGGTCTAGGTTGACAGAGAAAATATTTGACCTTTGTCATTGCAAACAAGGACACATTACAATGTGTTGGGGTAAACTTTTATTATTGGCCAAACACTCATCTTCTGCACCATAATAAAAGTAAATTCTTTAAAAATCTTGCAATGTTATTTCCTAGATTCCTTTGCATTCTGTCTCTCACAGTCGATGTGTACCTAAGATGAGAATTACAGACCTCTGTAATCTTTTTAAATGGTACAACACGCACAACTGGTGGCTGCCAAATACATTTTTACTCCACTCTATATGCCTATATCATTACCTATCACTCGTCTTACATTCATCAATCGAATGATCTATCTTGCTTATCTTTGTTATATTACAATTCTTAAATATATTCAGTAAACTTCCATTTATCGAGATACTGATGCCAATGCACAATTGACATTTTGACAAAATCCAACAGCCTTTATAGACTTTGTAGATCATCACAGCGTAACTTTGCATAACATAAATGTTTCCCAACTAGGAAATAGCATCAAACTTATACTGTTTCCTATGTCAACGTAAACTGTATTTAGCAATGTTCCATTGCATTGAAATTAAATAAATGATTTGAGTAACTTTAAATAACCATGATTAACTAACACTAAGACCCATTGTGGATAGCTGTAAGGTAGTTTGAGTTAACCACTCTGAGGATTTATTTGGTTTTATACTTATAAAAAAATACTTCAGTCTAGTACGGACACAAGTGTTTTGCTAATAATAATTTCGAGGTGCATTACTTTAATCATGCCAAATTTCCACTTTTTAAAAATAAAAAGTAACTTTCAAATCGGAAAAAAGGGGAAAAAATGCAAATAAGCAACAAAAAAACAGTCCAGACAAACTAGCAGCTCTGATGCAGAGAAGCAAAAATTATTTGTTGCTAAAAACTATTTCAGTGTGACTACCTTTCTCCTTTTCTGTAATGCCTTTCGGTTTCAGACATTAACAGTACTGAATTGTCTTTACAGATGCCCCTTTAATCAAATACTTATGTCATGCAAAAAAATGGAAAATAATTATTTAAAAATCATTCACTTTGATTTTTTGTATTTTTGTTTTAGATTATTTCCCTTACAGTTGAAGGGGTCCTCTGGTAGAAATTACATTTCTTTACATGTTTTGTAAGTGGGAAAACTTCAAAAATCTGCATTGTACCAAATACTTGTTCTCCCCACTGTATCTTCCTTACTTAAATGCCTTTTTTTCTATCTTTCCCCTTTTTAGCAGTGTTTAAGAGAAATGGGACTGTGTTTCATCATATCTATGCCTCAAGGACACTGGAAGTCATGGAGTACTAATAAAAAGTTGAAGAAATCTGTCAATTATATAGTGTTTTTAATTATTTAATTTTCTAAATATAGCCTCAAATTACAGGCCGTGTTCTACATTTTTCAGTGTGATATTAAAGTACTCTGATAAAAGATAGCCTTTTTTCAATACTTTTTACACATCTTCATGTCAAAATGTTTCCTCCTAACACTGGTCAACGAAAATTAGCCCAACAAGAGTAACAGCAGCTTCATCTTTTTAAGTCAAAATGAAGATGCTGCAGATGTCCCTCAGGGTGAAGCAGGTAAACGGTGTTGAATTAGACTTTCTTTCTGTACACACTCCAGCATTTTTCGAGTGGAACAACTTGAACATCTCGCTGGCGGAAATAATTGAAGCTAAGCGAGCTAAATTGCTTTTAAGTGCAAACCAGCTCTTGAGTCATTTTTAAGATAATTATGTCAAAATATCAGATTATTCGCCAAATTAGTCAGGAGGTAAAACTATAGATGATGGAAAAGATGAGAAATTTGAGAGCAGACGGGGGACTGGAGTACAGGGAAATTATAAAATGGTAAACAGGATGAGGGGAAAAAGTTAGGAGAAGATGTATTTGGTTGTTTTTTTGTTGGCATTTTCCTGGGTAAGTCTTAAGCTTATGATGAATAACTTACTCAGTTTCAAAGAAAACAAAGTGGCCCTCTAAGAGCGTTTTGCCATCACAGGTTTTCTCTTAGTCTGACAGTAACAAAGTGAATGAAAGGAAACAGATTTCAAACGTGCTACAGATTGTCTCACTGTATAAAAATTTAAAGTATGCTTTCAATTGTGTGATGGTCCATGTTAAAATGATAATTTTAGTAGACTAAACACGAGAAAAAAAACATGCTTCTGCCATTTATGACTATATACTGGACAGATAGTGTACTCAGAGTAATTTGCTCAAGGAAGGAATGATAGGTGTTAATCCCATGAGCTGTGCCTTGCATCTGACATTGCTGACTCTTGAAACTAACCTCAATTTTTCAGAGGCGTCTGGAAATCAATTTGTTCTTGAGACGCTTCGACCTTTTCCTCCACCTTTTGATTCTTTCAGAATTCCTATTGATTAGTTTAACTTGCAAGGATCCAAACACATTTGCTGTAGCCTTCCACGAGATTATTAGATTCGGATTGCCATTCCTTGTTTCTGCCGTTCCTTGTTGCCGTTCCTTGTCCATTCCTTTACCCAACGCTCCATTAATCAGTGTATTGATAGCACTGTTAAATTGCAGTAGGTCTGCTGCCATCAGTGGGATCCTGTTGTGTATTTTATCCCAAAGTCTATGATTACGTTTTTTTACGTATGCAGAGCATCATCTCTAATTGCACAATTTGTCAAAAGCAGTTTTGCTAAATACATAGAAGACAACACCATCTATGACACCACCTAAAAACAGGTAACGAGAACAACAGTTTACTTCAGACAGGACAATAACAGACTGGATAAACTCCCAAGCCAGGATCTTTTAGTTTTGTTTCAATTAGTCAAGCAAGCTGTGGCGGTATAATGTAACAAGACATGTTTACACATTTTGAGCACTTTGGGCCCATATACACATTGTTTAAATGGCACAGCATACCTTAGTATTGTTGATAATGTTCATCGTTTATGTAGAGGTAACCTTTCACAGAAGAACAACAGATGCCAGATTTGATTGAAAAAAAGATTTTATCAAGCAATCCGGCAGTCCACGACTTGAATTCCAAAAACAGTAGCAGGAACCCATCTGAGCATTATTGCTGACCATTTTCATCCATTTATTGTGGAAGGCATGTAGCCGAGAAATCCGCAGCACCTTTCTGAATCAATTTTGTCTGTATGAACCTAAATCTCTGAGGCGTGTCCATGAAAGTCTCACTTATCACCTATTGACCGCCAGATAGGACAAAGGCAGCCACATCAACATTCTACACATATGGATAATAGGTTGATAAATGTTTATGACACCTTCTTAGATCTTGATAGCCAAAAACGTCAATGACAGTGGAAGCTTCGCACTGTACCTCAAGCAGCTTGGATTTCTAGATTCTGGTTCTTTGAGTCCCAAATACAATACATTAATTTTCATCCAGAAAGAGCACCCTTGAATAATAGTTTTAAAGTGTTTCACTTTAGGCCAAGTTGTTCTGTCTTAAAGAGTGGTTTAAAATAGGGAATTCAACAGCTGTACTCCCATGTCCTGGATATAGCTTGAAGCACTCAAGTACTCACTGAAAATCCAACCCCCGCCAAATTCTTGAATAAAATTTACTTAACAATAACCTCATGACTACGGTCACCACAATGGCTAATGCACCTTTTAATAAACTTATAAACTTTGCATTGATATGCTTTTGTAGTCCCCCCCCTTGCCCCTTTTATCTGGAAAATAGGCTAAGAAGTAAATATGACAAACTCTGATATTTTTTTTTTATACTAACAACTACACATTTGGGTAGCAATCAGTAAGATACACCATGGAAAATATGAAGACTGGCTCCAAAGCTCTGGTTTTTGTATGAAAATATAATCACCCTTAATGTCAAACTACTCAAACAAATGTAAGATTGCTGTGTTTGCATAAGACACCATATTATCACAAAGTTAGACCTGTCTCAGGCAGAAGACTCTACAAACATCCATAAATTAACAATGAGGAGACTTTTCGAAAACCACAGCTTGTGTTTAGGCGGGAAATGAATTGAGAGTGGATAAAGCAGAGAGAAAATGAACAGAGTAAGACGGGGTAAACAAATGTGAATGGAGTAAACAAGATAGACGAGAAACAATTGGAATAGGTCTAAGATTCGGGAGATAAACAGGGAGGAAACATTTTTCTTTCAAAATGCAAAATATCTAATTTAGCAAATCAATAACCTCAATGATAAATTTATTGCTGGGATGAAAGGACAATTTATAATGGCTTGCTATTAAAATTTGCTGAGTAACACCAAATTTACTAGTGCATTAAATAGTGTGCCTTTGCATAGCATTGCCTTATGAGGATTTTTTCTTTACACTGGGGGGAATTAAAAGTCTTCTTAATGAAGGATCAGTTGGGCTTTCTCACCTCTTCTTTGGGATGCTTATTACAAGATGAACATACTATAAATATAATTTTTAGATACTTTGAAGATTTACTGCAATTTGATTAGTAATTTGCCTGGTATTCCTAATTATATCTTGATTGCTTGAAAGCAAAGCAGAATAAAAGTGGAATTATCTAATTAAGCATCATTAATTTAGATTTCGGGGATATATTTAATTCATTGCACTGGTGTGAGTTAAGATAAGGATCTTTGGGAGCTTTGAGATGGGAAATTGGGTTGTATTTGTGAGGAAGTTAAACATGCTCATTAAAGGGGCATCTGTAAAGATAATTCAGTACTGTTAATGTTTGAAACAGAAAGGCATTAAAGAAAAGGAGAAAGGTAGTCACACTGAAATAGTTTTTGGAAACAAATTATGTTTGCTGCTCTGTATCAAAGTCTAGTTATTCTGGATTGTTTTTTTGTAGCTTGTTTGCATTTTCAAAATTATTATTAGCAAAATACTTGTGTCTGTACTAGACTGAAGTATTTTTTTTATATGTATAAAACCAAATAAATCCTCAGAGTGGTTAACTCAAACTACCTTACAGCTATCCACACTGGGTCTTAGTGTTAGTTAATCATGGTTATTTAAAGTCACTCAAATCATTTATTTAATTTCAATGTAATGGAACATTGCTAAATACAGTTTACGTTGACATAGGAAACAATTTAAGTTTGATGCTATTTCTTAGTTGGTAAACATTTATGTTATGCAACGTTACGCTGTGATAATCTATAAAGTCCATAAAGCCTGTTGGATTTTGTCAAAATGTCAATTGTGCATTGGCATCAGTATCTCGATAAATGGAGGTTTGCTGTAGAAAAGTGGAAACTTACGAGAAAACAGCAACAAACCCGACAAAGCTTTCTTATAAAATAGTAGACTAATGTTTTATATCCATGAATATAATCATGTATTCAAGTGTTTTCAAGTCTTTCAATTTGAGTACTTTTAAATTGCCAAAATCATCTGCAAGTGAGGGTCATTTTAACTAGAGCTTTCTACCTCCCTGAGGATTCACTTTCAACAAATTCACTGCATTATGACATATTTCTTATACAGGCAAGAACACTATTTCTGATAATAGAGAACAGGACACCACCTTACAAGAACCAAATGCACCTTTTAACTAAACCTACTTTAATGATCTCTGTTTGGTAAATCCCCTTCACTGTATTGCATGTCCCGCGACCCCTTGAGTATTAAGCAGTTCAGAAAATGGATGGATGTATTGCATGTATTGCTTGTTTTATCTCAGTTTGAAGAGATCCACATAAAACTATTTTTTGTTTTATACATTATCACATTAAGAAATAAATGAAACTGTGTATAATGCAGGGGTGGGGAATGGTGACTCTCTTCTTGACAGATTATGCAAAGTGTTCCTTGTTTGAAACTATCTCCTGATTGTTAGATTACATATTTTGTTTACTGCTGACTACTAAAGTGAAACTTCCTCTTCTGTTTGATTATGTATGACGTCATCTGTAAGAAATGAATCGATCAGCAACACATATGATAGGGTGTGGTTAAATCAACCTATAAATACTTGTGAATTTGTCAAGAACCTCAGAGTCGTCTGTGGAGGCTCTCCGTGCACGTAACATAAACTATGTACAAATATAGCTGACACTTTGTTTTATTCTCTCATCCGAGGCCTCTCAGACACCCAGATTTCTACCACACTGTGTAAGAGCATATTTTGTGGCAGATTTGTGGCAATATTTGGTGTCAGAGCTAGAAACAAAAGAGTAGGGTTTGATTCTCTGAATAAACATACAAGATGCAAATAAGTCAGACAAATATGCCATGTAATAGCAAAATATTACAAAGAAGAACAAAAACATTTTGAAAGTTGAGGACGAAAGAAAGCTGCCGCACTGACCAAATTATGCTTTGTCATGAGAAGGATTGTGCATCTTAGACCCTGTTATCAACATGAATTGAGGGTAATCAAATATTGCCTGCGTAATGCTCATAAAGAAGGATTTCTGAGTGCAATCCTACAGCTACAGCTTTATCAATATAAAATAAAATCAGGTCAATTAAAGGCAGTGATATTGCTTCTTTTTTGTTTAATAATTTTACGCAACATAACCAAAAGAATAGCTGTAAAACTGATTATATAAGCAAACTATATCAGGGTTCATATGCCCTTAGATTATAATAATATTGCACAGAGATGCACATAAATTTTGCCATACCCTAAGTTCCACCTTCTTTAACACTTGGTGCAATGTTGTTTGCTGGGGCTCAGTGATGTTATCAGGAATTAGCAGGTCTTATGTCTGTTCTGCACAGGTCATCACTCCTTAATCCACAGCCATCTTGATGTCCGTTCGTGCCAGCAGATATCCATCTGCTCTACAATGCCAAGAATCTTTAAAGCCACACAGTGGATTTGGCTGCCAATTCACATAACAAAATCTTTCATTCAACACTTTATTTAAAAAATATCTTTGGAACAGACAATTCAAGCGACTTGGCTTACTGTTTTTAGACCTAATTATCATGTATCTGATCTGTCTTTGAAAGCAGGTAAAAGAAACAATGTTACATGTGGTCACCTGTAGTCTCACCAGTTTTGCCTCACAAACATGAAATGGTGGGTGGTGCAGAATATTTGAAACATGAGAGTCTCAGCTGCATAACCAGCACTCTTATCATGCAAATGTGATACATCTGTCACATCTCTCCTCTAAGTGCTTAACCAAAAAGTAGTGAGTGAACTTTCCTCCACAGCGGCAATGTCACTGCTTATCATTTGCAGCGACAATGCATAGAATCGAACAAGATAGCGCCAAACACGGATGGTGCAATTTTCCCTATATGGCACACTCGCATCAAATATATAACATTTTCAGAAAACCTAAAGCACCAGAGCTACCCCCCTCACTCTTCTTAACATTATGCCTTGTCGATCCACATTCATGTAACGAGCCTCGGCTTGAGTGGAATAAAAGTGCACTCAGTCTCAAGCTTGAAGCCAAAGCAAGCATCAGTAGTGACTAAATTGACAATGACTTAAGAGGTCAGCCAAACGGGCCTGAGAGCCTGCTTAAGAGAAAGATTTAAACAATATTAACAGGAAGGTTACACTACTTAAACCGTCAATATTACTGCTATTGTTGCTGCTGCTATTTGGAGTGACTGATATACTTAAAAAAATACTGTTTTTTAAAATAAATACTCATCCTGGGCCATTTATTTTATGATGTTTTTGTCTGTTTGTCTATTGTAAACACAGTAGCTTTAGTTGGTGGAGACTTTATCTGATTGCAGTTTGCATTTCTTGTAGGTAGATGTCACTGATTACTACACAATGAAACATTACTAAATAGTTAGACATTTAAACGTATTAAGATTGTTATGTTTTGCACCAAGCATATCTGAATTTAGGCATCTAGATGTAGTAAACACTACTTGCAGTTTAATTGGAAAATCAGAGAGGGATATGATGAGGATTTACGTGACCATGAACATGGCATGATTGCTTGTACCAGACAGTGTGGGGATTTTATGAACAACCACCTCACTGATTTACAGAGAATGGTCTAAATAAGTGAAAATACCCCTCAAGTTGTTGCATGGACTAAAATGCCTTCTGGATGTTAGAGGTCAGAAGAGAATGGGTACACTGGCTTTGGGTGATAAAGGTAACAAAAGCTCTAATGAGTACTCGGTTCAAAACCAAGGCATGCAGAATCTTGATGCACAAGATGTAGGCCAATACATTGTAAGAAGACAACATCAGGCAACCCTTTAGCCAATCTGCCTGCGATCAACAGCTATTTCCTTGTCATGAATTGAGTACCTCACTAACAACTCAGCATTGTTTAAATGCCACAGAATGCTTAAGTGCTGCTGCTGACTATGTCCATCCCTGTATGACTACGCTGACACATCATCTGATGCTACTTTCAGCAGGATAGAGCACCATCTCACAAAACTATTTTTAACACAAAGGTTAAAAGCATCATCAACTGGTTTCTGTACTGTCCAGTGGCAAGATTTCAAACAAATTGTATACCTTTGGGATGTGGAAGAAAAATATTATTATCATGAATGTGCAACTAACAAATCTGTAGTGACTCGGTGATGTCAGTACAGACAAAACACTTTTAAACATCTTTGAGATATTTTAGAATCCATGTCATTAAGATTTCAGCCATGCCTGTCAGTAAAAGGGGTTCCAACGCAGTATTAGTAAGCCAAGATCATAAATGTAGGCACTGATTGTAAAATAATCGTAAACAAAGGCAATAATGTGTTCTCTTTTCTGCAAATTACAAGATTTAAAAAAAAAAAAAAAAAAAAGAGGAAATCTATTTTGTCCAGACCTACAGTTTTAAACTTTTGCTCTAACAGTTGTTTTAGTCCATGATCTCCGGAGGTTCTTTTGACTACCTAATCAGGTGTTCCAATAAACCATTATGACACAGTCATAGCAACTGATATAACATTTTCATTGACTTAAAAAGTAAAATTAAAAATGTCGTATTTTCTTCAATTTTGAAATTTCTAAACTGTTTTAGATAACCAAAAGAATCTACAATTCTTATCGCTGATAAGAGCCAACTGTCTGCACGTGTCAAAAATACTTTGTCACAGTCTGACGGCATTTAATGGGAGTAATAACCGCTAATAACGGCCATTTAATGGGCTGATCACATCCAAAACGGGGGCAAAACCATGGCAACGGTAAAAAGAAACTTGTACTGGACTTGGACTGGAAATGGAAGAACAGTTAGTTGATTTATGGCAACAGCAGGAATGTTTATATTATCTTTTTATCAGAGTAAAACCACTAAGACAACCATCAAGGCTTCTTCCTGTTCCTGTCCCATGTTACACAGCCGAGAAAGATCTCGTGTGTTATCTTCAAGTGTATGTTCTCTAAATCTGTGAAGGATGGAAGAATCCTATAGTATGTGCCAGCCTGGTAACAGCTTTAAGGGGATGGAAGGAAGAAAGCATAAGAAACATAAAAGAGGTAAAAACAATAATCCTGGATGGGGAAAACAAAGCATAAAAATTAAAAGGAATAATGAGCTCTAATTACAAAAATTCGCAAAAACCCAAACACAGATAAAGTCAAAGTAAAACACAGACTGCATCCTAACAACTCTAGTCTAGTGTGTATTCAATATAAGCCGAGGACCTGTTGTTGTTATAGCGCTGGATCACTTGTAAAATGCGTGGCTGAACTAAGCAGTGCTGTATTTATTTTAGTTTATATATTTAGTTTTCACTTATCACAGTGCTGATTCATACAGATATCTTGGCTTAGGAAAAAATATTACCAATAAAGTACCTTAACAGAAGATAGCTTTAAATCTCAGAGCAAGTCAGAATTCCAAATTTCACTCTCCATTGCAGCCCTTTCAATTTAGCACTATGATCTGCGTTGTTCAAGAAACAACAGAAAGGTATGTTTGGCTTGTCATTCTCTTGGTTTGCTCAGAATGACAGTGACAACTAAATTATTTCAAGCTTTTAGTGGACCATATAATTCTTGATGATACTTCTGGCCATTTTTAAATAAACAATCAATGATCTAAGCTTCCATATTTGATGCTGAGATTTCTGAAGCACAAATTGGATCTTGTGGCCTTGAATGATTAGATTGGAAGGCTAACTGGATTAGACTAGGTGTACCTGAGTCTATGTAGTGAATTAGGAAACTGTACAGTTTCCAATAAAGGTTAGATTTTGTCATGTATCAAGAAGTTGTATCAAGAAGGATGCAGCCAAGATGATAGCAGCTAAATCAGCACGACTTAAGACAGGATAATCTTAGACACTGGGGATATGACAACTGAAGAATACATGGGCAGAACAAAACAGAAAGACTAGGAGAGAGAAGCATATTGTTGGTTAGTAAAAGGCTGTTGCTGTGAGGGAAGGTAAGTAACGAGAGTTACTAAAGCAAACATGCAGGATACAAAGGTTACCAGTGAAGGAATGACACAGAAACTAGAAAAGAACACAGACAAGAAACAGCACATCAAAAGAGTTAATTAGGATTTAACCCTAAAAGTGACAAACTAAGAACCAGAAACATCACAAAGTAAATAGAACAGTCACTAAGCTTTACACAGAATAGCCTAAACTAAACCATGCACTGCAAAGTGCAAAGATGTTTTAATAAGAAATTAAAAGTGAATATGGGCAGCCATCAAAACTGAGCAAAATGCAAAACCATAGCTATAATGATAATTGTCTGATTTGACTAATACAACTTGTTTTTTTCAAACTAAACACAAGCAAACATTTGTCCATTTTATAGATTTACTTGGGTGTAAAATGTGTCTCTGTAGAAGCTATCTTTCAACAAATAGGTTTTCCACATCCCACATTGATGCAAACATTTATAGATAAGGCATTGCAAAATATGGTGTAATATTGCCAAAGTGTGCTATTAATTCAATGCTGGCTGCTCTGTGTTGATTGTTTTTCATCCGCCAATGATTGGTCAGCTGTAGGTTGACTGTGACAACCCAACCTATTACAGATATTGCATATAGACAGCAGTATGTCATCTTAGAAACACTTTTGACCCACATGTTATTATTGAAAGGGTATAATCAAGGCTCTTCTTCAGATACCATTATATATGGTTTATAAACTCCACAATATATTGATTTAAAGTTTCATAGATTTCAAGATTTCCTAGATTACTTGCTAAAACATCTCTCTTGCCAGTATTTTAAACTCAAAGTAAGATAAGTGAGACCTTTGATAATAAATGAGCATAATCTGCCATACATATTTCGAAAATCCACCACTACTGATACTCTAATATTGCATATTTTAATCAGTGTTTACAACTTGAGGACAGACTGCCAAAAGATGGGAACAGGTTGTTTGTCTAATATGTTTTGCAAATGAGCCTGTATAGTGCTAATGTAGCCAGACTTGGGAAGTATTTTCACACAAAGTAAACATGGACCCCAACACAATTTTCTCCCAAGGGGATGGCAGTATCTGGAGAGGGACAGAGAGGACGGTGTGTGGTTACAGCCATTACTCTTTTAAGTAGAGGAAAAACAGTTATGCACACCAGGGGCTTTAAACTCTTACACAGCATATTTCTCCCTGAATCCATTCATTGATCATTGAAATCAAGCCCAAGCAGATTTATTTGCCAGTCAGTCTCTATCGCTCAAGTTGGCAGAATATTTGTTTGCCTTGTTGTCACCCTGTCTCTTGGGAGCTATCATCCACCTGTTCGGTTTCCGGGTGGAAAATGTTTTTTTCTGGACGTAAGCATACAGTCTTTTTTTAATCAAGATTAGCTTTAAAGGTTTGGAGGCAAATTACCCTTCTAATTCAACTAGGAATTTACCATTAATAAGAGAGAAAAGTCTCAGGGAAAGGTTCAAAGTCAGAAAAAGTACAAAAGTATTTTCTATTTGTTTCCAATTGTGACACCTAAACAGGAAAGGAGCAAATATTAAATCTCTAAATTCATAATCAAATATATTTATTTCCTAATTGGGCTAGAGTGTGGCATAGCATTTGAGTGGGCAACACATTCACAGATTCCAGTCCTTGACTTATCCCTTTAGCTAATCTTTGGTGATCTTTTTTAAGCATGCTTTTATTTTTGTAAGTATATATTAGGCCTGGACAATTAATTGCATTTTAATCTAGATTGACGAACATGAAAAGAAAATAATCAAATTTTTTGTTCCATATATTGTTTTCCATTCATGCTGTTTTTATGTGGCAAAGCTCAGCATAGGGTAATGCTCTATGTCACAGGTCTGCAACTCCAGTCCTCGTGGTCTGGTGTCCTGGAACTTTTACAAGTGTCACAGGTCCAACGTAGCTCAATTAATTTGGTTACTCACCTCCTCAGTATGCAGTCAAGTTCTCCAGAGTCCTGCTAATGACCTGATTTTTTGACTCAGGTTTGTTGAAGCAGAGTCACACCTAAAAGCTTCAGGACACCGGACCTCAAGGACTGGAGTTGCAGACCCCTGCTCTATGTCCTACCGTCCTGACTCCTGCCATAGCCCCATGTGTGTTTTCCCAAGTGAGGCTAAACTGCGTTTTAGCAGTCAGAGGGGAAAGAAAACAGGGAGATAATGGCTGAAGAAATCCAACTGTTGGTAGAGAAGAAAGATATCAATATGCATATCAATAAACAAAGACTGTTATTGACAGTTCAAATAGAGGTCGGTTTAAAGAAGATTAAGAACAGAAACTTAAATTATTAGCTGTGTTTGAAACTGCTTTTGCATCAAAATACTGGACTTAGATTGTTTAATGCCATGCTCAATCCAAATAGAAGTCATTTTCAAAAGGGTCAATGACTTCTTATCTAGATAATAAAAAAAGAAAAATGTCTTGATCAAAATAATGTTTTAATTTTCCTTACATTGTTTTATTGGTTTACACATGAGTCAATGGTGCTAATTTGTTAAGACTAATTACAATTGGTAAGCTAATTTAGGTATCATCCCAGCATTTGAAAATCAAACCTTGGTTCTTAAAACATCCAGATTCCTCCAAAAGCATAGCATCAGAATTCAGGGTTTCTATTTTTATTGCATTTGTATCCATTTGTGTTCTTCTATTTTTAGTTGTTAATTTATTTTGATCAGTACTGTGTTGGAAATGGTTTTACACCAGTCTTGAAGGGTGCTTAGTACTTGAAGGAGCACTAAGCATCTCTGGGGCCTCCTTCAAGACCAAAAATCATTTTGGGTGACTACCTCTTGCAAATTCTATTTAACCCTTTTTGTTTAAGTACATACAGTAATTCCATACATTATGTGTTCATTCATAGCTTTCATGCCCTCAATTGAGAATCTACAATGTAGTCATAAAAAGAAAGGAAACTCATTGAATGAGAAGATGTATCGAAACTTTTGGTATGTACTGTATACTAATATATATATATATATATATATATATATATATATATATATATATATATATATATATATATATATTACTGACTGTAATTTTCAAAGGTTTCTTGAAGGCACCACTGGTGCAAATGCAGCGTACAGAGAATTTCAGCTTTTTTTCCCGTTCGTAAGGAGAGGTTTGAAAGATAAATGTAAAGAACGATGTTTGTGTGGCTTAAAAAAGAACGATCGGTATTATATTCATGCACATTAATTTTTTTTAAACTTTTCAATTCATGTTGAAGAAACAACTTATTTAGTGATTGGGTGAGCTCAGCTCCATCTCTACGATGCTGGGTGAAATGAACCGATTTTTATGACATGTGATCTGTATGTGTTCCCGTGCTGAAAGATGGTTCAGAGCAGAGAAAATCGGGTCTTTAATCTGCTGGAACATCAGCGACAAAGTGTCACAGAAAGTAGCTCAGGGTGGTCAGAAATGTCGCTAGGGTTGTTGCTTGGCGCTTTTTGTAAAAATAAATGTTGTTAAGGGGGTCTGAAAATTATTAGAAATAGCGACAAAGTCACTAAGTTGGCAACACTGGCGTCAGCACACTTTTCCTTTGACTTTACATGTAAACCTGACTCTCATGACACATCAAACACGTTTGGTGTGAACGCACTGTTAGTGTTCCATGGGAGAAATGAATCAGTTTTTTTTAAATGTCTGTAATCCTACAGATGACGTTGAAACGCCAACGTTATGTTTAATAAATTACTGTATTCAAAGTTACTGGTGTGCTTTACTTGGATGGACTGGCGACCTGTCCAGGGTGTACCCCGCCTCTCGCCCGTTGACAGCTGGAGATAGGCACCAGCCCCCCACGACCCCTGGAGGACTAAGCGGTTCAGAATATGGATGGGTGGATGGTGTGTTTTATAAATGTGCTTCATAGTCCGGAAAATACAATATATATAAATTAATTCAGTGATATATATTTATAATTGGGCATCGATGGATGAATGCATGGATGGATGGATTGATAAAATGGGTTGGATGGACAGCTTGACTATTAAATCGATAAGATAATTAATTGGGTGGACGGCTGGATGGCTTAGATATAGGGAACATGTTTTTTCTGGCACCAGATTGATGAAATTAGTGCTTACATTTGATTTTTATGTTTTTTGTTTTACTTACATGTCTTGAAAACTAACTAGAAATCATCACAGAAATGTATCAAATGTATTTTCTCTAAAGATCTTTCTACTCAGCACTTCCAGGTTATACTTCAGGTATCTTAAGATGTAGGCCAGCTAAGGCTGTAATGTATTAAGGTTTACGGTACATAATTAAAATCCCACTATTACATCATGATACAAAGCTAAATTGGCATAAATGGCAAAAAAAAACTTGAAAAAAATTAAAGATCTGTGTGGCTAGATAAAAAAACCCTTTACCAGAGTATGTAGGATAGAAAAGAAGATGCTGAAAATAACGGGAGCAGTCTTTCTGATGCGTTTTATTTACCATTCATGTGTTGACCTTTTGTCCTGCGAGGCCACTTACAGCCTGTGCAGCGCTCTAGCCTTTGCCCTCATGCCAATTTTGAGTGCATGCAATCCACAGACAGTTTGCATGCAGCTCAGCTTTCACATCCCTTCGTCTCCTACTGGACTAGACAATAATGTCTAGTGAAGACCTTACTTAAGGACTCACGGTTTTTCTCCACATCTAGTAAATTCCAAAATAGGTTATTTCACATCTGCTCCACTGTGTGCTTCTGGGAAGGTCACTCTTGATTGCAGAACTTTTTTTTTTAAATGAGGTTTTCTCCTCTCTTTCACAATTGTGAGGCAAGGCAAGGATACAGAACTTTAAACCAACGCCCACGGTAGCAGAGGAAGATTAGAAAGAAGTGTTAAAAGTTTTTTTCTTTCCTGCCAAAATATTCTAGTCATTTAGCTTTAGAGGAGCAGACTTGGGTCTTAGGGGGCAGCTTTCCATTTCAAGCATGAACCACTGCCCTATTAACCTTCAAAAGAGAAGTGTAAAACAGGAGGTAAAAATTGACAGAAATCCTCGTCAACAAATGGGGTTGGACAGGGGCAGCGGAGAAAAGGTGATGATGAAAACAGGAAATGACACGCAGAGAGGCAGCTGAAGAAAAAGAGGGCAGAGCAGAGAATAGAGCAATGTCTTCCATAATGAGCCCTGGCTAAGAAGAGGCAATATGTCTGTCTGTTGCGTTTTATTTCGTAACTTTACCGTGGCGCCTTTTTCTTTCTCTCTGCCTTTCTTAGTTTATCTTCTGGACTCACACTGTCTTGTAGAACTTCTAAGATAAAAGAAAAACCAAAAACATAACAATCATGTTCTTTCTCTTGTTACCACTGGTGCCTCTTCTCCATTCCAATTTCAGAATTTGGATGTTTTGAATATTTTTTTTTTTATGAATTATTTTATTTTTAAGTAGGCTGGTTTCTTCTGACAAACAGAAGAACATCCAATGTAATACTAAAGAACACTCTGCACATCCTCACAATGCAAATCAACATGGTTACCATTCAGATTCTTCTTGACAGTGGCATTTGTACTCTGTTTGTATCAAAAATTTTATCAGTCTCATGAAATCCCTTCATCTTTATTTTATAAATTTGGCTTATGAAAATGTAATATCAGTTTTAGGAATACTAAAAAGTTCAAGTGATATAAATCGATTTACCAAGTAAGCTTCATCTGAGTACATTCAAGCAGCCATGTTTACTTCAAGACTCACCTCTGGACTTCCCTTGCAGTTATTCACATCATTTCCCTGTGTAGTGCTCCTAGTTCCACCGATCTTCATTGTCATCTTTTTATTGTTTCAATAAAAACTCTTAAAATGTTACTACTGGTGTTCTGTGTTTTATTTTAATTAATTTGAACAATAAAGGGTGAATATGTCTTTTTCCACTGAAATTGTTACTGTAACTCAAAAGTGTGCCAGGAGGTCTCGCAGCATTTGTAATTAGGTAATTCCTCTGTGCAGAAAATGGTGTACACTCAAAACAGCTGCCCACATGGCCAGGAAAACAGGACATAAAAGAGATGTTCGCCACTGCATAAATGATTGTGCATGCCTGTACAATAAAATAGAGAAGACTAAAATTAAAGTTTTACTTGTGGTGTACATGAAAAACACAAAAACAAAACAAAACAATGTCACCTTCTTTGACAAACAAAAGCCAGACTAAAGTTTACCAGTGGGAAAGTAGACAAAAGGTCTTATTCTTCTTGTGAGAGTCTAAAAGCCTAAAAGTCTAAATGTCTTGGAAAAAAAAATATCTTCACCTAATAGAAAACAATAGAATGTATTTTGCAGTGATTTCTATATACATTTTCTGAAATAATAAAAATCTCTAATTGCAGTGGCTGTGCAAAAATATATTTTCAGTGGAAATCAATGGGACAAAATGGGTATAAAATAATGAAATAACAGAATTGAGCTGAGTTGATTTAGCTCTAAGAAAATCTACTTTTATGGACTGTGGAATTTGGGCATTAAAACTTAGATTCATTTTTTTCACTTTCACCAATGATGTATGCTTTTCTTAACTGCTGTTTTTGCTTTTTCTAATGTTTTTATGTGTTTTTAATTCATTATCACCAAATCATGTAAAGCACCTAGAATTACCCTTATGTTGAAAGCGTGCTGTAGCCTACAACTAAAATTACTTTGCCTTACCGTTCTTTGCCTAAAACAATTCAATCATTCAAAAAAATAAAATAAAAAGAACAATTAACAGCTCAAATAAAGTAATTTGACAACTATATAATTACAATTTCCAATTTCTGACACGTTGTTTCAGACAATAAAATAAGTCAAATAAAATTATTTATTTATTAGTCAAATTGATACAACTTTTTAAAAGGGATTTAAAAAGGTAAATTTATAGAATATAGATGATGCCACCGATTTCTTTATTGGAGAGTAAATTAAGAAAATAGAGCTTCTTAAAATACCTAGAAACCCATGAGTTTTGGTATTTGAGAACTCCCTGTTATGTATTTCTAAATGTTTGCAATCACTTGTAAGGTTGTTGGGTTTTTTTCCTCTCCAAAGAATAGCCAGACAGTTTACACAGAGTGAGTCTCGCTTTGAGGGTCAGACCACTTTCATGTCCCAAATGTTATTTTGATTCATGCATCTCTGCCTTTTATCATCGCCAAGCTGTTTCCTCTGACACTTTCCCCGTAGACCAATTATCTTAGCTTTTCATTGGCATACTCATTTTTCTATTAGAGTGGGCTTATATGCACACTGCTAAAGAATCATGTAACGTCCTCGGTAAAGCATTTTGACAGCATTTTGTACTCAGGTGCTGACTGACAAGGCATTGCATCACTGTGCTCTTATGAATCTTCTTTAAGTCCTCACAGAGCCATGTCTCCAGGAGAAGCCTGTCCAGCGTCACAAGAGAAACCAAATAAGAAAGATGGAGCAAGGAAAAAAAAAAAAACGAGGACTGTCAGAGAAAGAAAGTGAGTTCACCCAGGCTTAATGAAATTGGGAACACCAACTCCATAAGTGCTTCATGGCTATGTCATGCCGCTGTAATGATTCCACACACTGAACTGTACCAATTCCAGGCAATTTCAAACCAGTGTTTACTCAGGATGAGCGGCCAGTGCCTACGGCTGTCTTCGCAACAAGACATTTCATTTAGATTTGTGAGGACTATAACAGTGCAGAGCGCATTGCTGGCTGGGGTATTACTTTTGTAGTCTGCCTGAAAAATTTGAGACATGTGTTTGCCGGCAAACCCTGACCACCAATGATATGTTTTCCTAATTGAAAATATTACAACTTTATAAATTTAAGGGACAAAAATCTGAAAGAAATCAGGCTGAATTCCTTTTTCTCATACTTCATGCAGGTACAAGTGTTGAATACCCCCAAACTCCCCTTACCTTGAGACAGTTCTGATCCATTAAGGCTTAGACTCAGTACGACTTCGGTAGATGTCATTTGGTATCACGTACCAATGCGTTGGCAGCAGATCCTTTAAATCCTGTAGGCTGAAAGGTGGGGCCTCTGAGGATATGACTTGTTTTTCCAGCTCATCCTACATATCGATTGAAAGGAGATTTTGGGAATTCAGAGGCCAAGTCAGCACCTTGAACTCTTTGACATATTCCTCAAAGGATTTGTGGGCTTGTTTTTGCTGTGTGGCAATGTGGAACACCTCACTAAAAGAAGCCATTGCCTTCAAGGTTTGTGGGAGAGGCACATGTGGCCTATAATGAAACGTGTTCATCATTGAAATCAGTAATCTCAATCTAGACTACTTTTGATTAAGATTGCACACCCAGACAGACATAATTTCTCACGTTTAATAAAAGGTTTTATTCAAATTTCATTTAGAGAAAAATGATCATGTCAAGGAATATTTTCGTTAGTAATCCAGAACTGCATCATTCCCAGCGGTATAAATAGCCAATAACGTGATACAGAGACCGATTCTTTTAGCCTTCTTCAAAATGGGAAAGACAAATAAGCGTGGCATCAGAAAATAATCAATTCTACCCCTGTCGAGGAGAGAGACCTAGTCACACATTTCTAATAAGCCATCTACTGAATCGTTTCATGCCAAGCACTGATGGCAGGTGGTTTTCACTTGTCTAATTGTGTTGTGCTTTTGCATGGTTGCTGGGACAGACCTGTATTAACCTCCCATACATACTTGCCATTTGTTGCTGTGCTTTCATTTGGCCAATCAGCTGTGGATGCCGTCTTTAAAAAGGTACGTTTCCACTGTCAGAACTTCAGGGTAATTTTACTGGAGCTTACCGGTTTGTGCTCGTCTCCACTTCACTAGGGCGGGCTGACAGGGACGTTTTCGGAGTAATTTCAGGAAGAAACAGAGTGCCTGTATTGAGCTATGTACTTGAAAATGGCCTGGTGGACGGGAGCTGTCACACTGATTGATTGTAAATCTGACAGAAATTGACAGAAGTTACCAAACAATGGGCTTTAGAAAATACGAAGAGTTAATGGCGAAGCAATTTATTACAACATAGAGAAAAAAACACAATAGAAATCCCTACTTCTTCCATGTTTAAATCTTTTAAATTTGTGTTGCTGTGGCTGCCTTTTGGGTTCTGATAAGTGAGGCTGCTGACTGATGAGAGATTGTGATATGTGGACACTGCCAAGAAGCCATCAGGCTCAAGATCTGAACTTGGACGGCCTCCCGTTTAGAGTCCCCCTAACAGACACAGTTCATTCCTTAAAAGGCATTGTGACAGCGAGTCACCATTACATCTATCAATTATTTATTTTAATGCGGTTTTATTTTTAAAACTGAACCCAAACTGAACCCCTGTTCCCTTACTGATATTGTATGCAAACAAAAATTGGACAACAAGACAAATGGACTTAATATCACTTAATGGAATTCAAAGCAAACCAGAACTAGCAAACAAATCCAACAAAAGCTTCAGCTTTCTGTTATAGAGGGAGACTGAGTTCATTAAATATATTCTAAACAAACCCAGCAAATATGTTGATAATTGAGAGATGATAAATTCCATGCTGCTGGAACAGAGCTGTAGTAACCATGCAGTACACAATTGCAGCAGGTCTGTTAGCTGGACTATGCTGTTTCCTGAAAGCACTACATTGTTTCCTCTCTAAGAGTCTTTGTATTTGATAAACACTGTCACCCCTTAACAGCACCTGCCTGATAAAAATCAGCTATTCAGGAAATCTTCTAAAGACAGGGGGGCATCAAAATACAGTATACAAAACACATGCAGGGTGCAGCTGACACAAAAAGGGCTGAGGTTTTTATTTTCTAATTCACATATGCCTACTTTGTTGTCGTTAGACAGGTTATAGTTAAAAGATTCTTTGAGGCTTACCAGCATTGATAATTTTGAAAAAATATATTTTCGTCTTTATTTTCATCACAAAAAAAAAAAATTTCAGACGAAAATCACACAAAAATTTAAATAACATATATGGGATAAAGACAAATACAGCGACTCGAGCGACATTTTTGTCAACAAATGAGAGACAAGACGAAAATCAACAGTGGTGACAATCCAATCAGATGACAGAAAAGATGTGATAAACAAACAGAAGAAACAATCAACAAAAACATTATTTACATCTAACCTGAGCATCTTTCTTCTCTAGTTTAAATTACTATTAAACTACATTACCTAAGATATTTCAAACTCGAAGTAGATTATTCTACATTGATAGCAGAATAGTTCAAACTAAGTCTTTGTGAAGCCTTAATTTGATTTGCGAATCTTCAATTAAGGCTGTTTCTACATGAAAAAAATTCTCACTGAAATTCGCTTCAGTATTGTTATTCTTATGTTTTAATAAAAAAATAAAAATAAAGTAAGTAAAAAAAAACATAAAAATTTGATTTAAGCTATTTATTTATAGAATATGAGATGTGCATTCTTCATTATTTAGATATGTTTATTCTTAGATGTGTCCTATACTGTATGTGATCAGTGATGGTTGGCATGGTGTGAGCCTTGTGTATTAAATTAGAGTTTCACGTAGATATTTTTGCAATAAGCAGATGTAGAAAATTATGTTAATAAATATATGTATTTTAGTCAACAAAAAATAAACTGAAACCAATGACTAAATCTTGACTAAAACTAAAATAAATTTCAGTTAAAAGACTAAGACTAAAACTAAAAAAAAATATTTTTGTCAAACTTAACAGTACTTACCAGTGATCTGATGCAGCAAGTAAAACTTTCCCAAAAATTTATTTTTTTACAAAAATCAGTATTGCTTTGGAAATTGTTTTCACTTGTTAAATGAAATGCCACAAACAGCGGCAACAACAAAATAGAACTTTGAAAAACTGGAGCAGGATATTTTTAGCATAATTTGGCCATTATTATTATTATTATTATTATTATTATTATTATTATTATGTGATTATTATTGGGGGGGGTTATAATCATTTTGCCACCAGCCCCAAATTTAAATGTATTGATTGAGTTTTTTTTTAAAAACATCCTCATAAAGCTGAAATATACTGATAGAGGGGCTGACAATAACAAAACATAAATTGCCCACTTGTTCACCTTCTTGTGGCACCAGGGTGAAGAGATCGCATTGACCAGCTGCACATTCAGGGACATGAGGGCCTGATATAGAGTGCCGTTCACCCTCAACGAGTAATAAAGCAGTCAAGGAATGGCCTTTTGCTGCCATGGTAACAAATGTCCACCTAGGTAACCCTCGATGTGCGGTGAAAAGATGTGACTTTAAACCGGTGTACAGGGAAAGTAAAATATGTAACCTCAGCACAGAGGTCAATTATGCTGGAAGTTATCCATGGCTTCGAGCAGGGACAACAGCACCATAACGCAAGATAATAGCTACTAGTGACGAGTAGGTAAAAGTGGAGTAGTTTGCACACAGTAATCATTTCTCCAAGGATATATGCCAAATGTGTCAGCTTGCATCTATAAGGTATTCTTCTCTGCAAAAAAAGGGTAAAAGACGTTTTTATAGGTCAAACAAAACAGGCTTTAAGAAATGTTGATAAATAGTAGATAAAGACTTTTGTGCAGGGTTTTTCTTCCCAATTTTCTTCCCCTCTGGTCTGCTGTGATGCATCTCTGATCTACACCATCCTTAATCCACTGCAGTACTGTATTTGACAGTGTTTCTAAAGGAAGGCATTGCAGTAAGCAGAAAATAAAATCTCTTACCTTATGTTATTTGGAACATTTGTATGTTTTGTATTACAAGTGTCAAACTAAAGGTGTATTTTTATATATATATATATATATATATATATATATAATGTTGTAGCTGACTTTGTTTCAGTGCCCACTCCTTAAAAAGAATTCCCCCCCTTTTTACAATTAATTTCTGCCCTTCTGTCCGTCTTTTTGCTGCCTCTGAAGATAGCCTTCACACAGAGAGAAGGGGAAAATTAGTTCGGTTGGAGGGCAAGCCGACACGGCACCATCAGACAAAGAAGCCAGAGGCAAGCTGACAAACCGTGCACATATACACGTGGGCCTATGGCTACATTATCTGAGGAAAAATGTTGGCGGGTGCTGATGTACGCTGTTGGGAGCTGCTGATGCTGGAGAGATGGCCGCCACTGGTAGTAATGCACCTGTCTGGAATCAATAAGCGCCACAGGTGTCGTTATAGAAGAAGCACAAAGATGCCAGCTGGTTTGCACCAACTTGTTGAGATTGTATGACACTTCAGGTGTCGGATAAATCCCTCCTAATGGATCATCTGCAAGTATATCTTGCTGCTTTTAATGTAGCTGACGGAGGGTGGCTGCTACTTTGTTGCATCATAAGCAGTGAGACGCTGCTGTTTCTTTCTTTATTTGTTCTTTTAAATCATTTACTCTCCCATCTTGAAGCTTGATATTAATATATTTTTGCTGACCAGAGTATGGTGTTGTTTCATACTCTTCTAACAGCTGCTATAAGAATTTTATTAAAGTTAAAGCTAACTATAGTCACACATTAAGGCTATGATCTGCTCATAACCATAACAACACCACCTGCCAGCGAAGAAAAATATAAAAAGAAAGATAGGGAGGATCATTTCTATTTAATACAATGAGAGGATTGTTAACCAAGTCTGCAAGGTTATAGTCTTTATATGTTCTTAGACTGACTGACGAAGCTCAAACTCTTGAAGAGCATTGTGGCTTTCATCCAGGCTGTTAGTGGACCTGATCTTTACCATTGCCAAATTGCTAATGGTATTATAGGACTCTTGGATCCATTTAGGTTCTAAGGTTGAGGGTTCAAGGGCAGTGCAAGAGTAAGGTTATACCTAGGTTTGTCATAGGTTCTGAGAGCTTTATTGTCCACATGCAGATTCAAACTCGGACAACACGGTATGGTTATCAGTTTGGCATCTAGCCATGTTTGGCATTGAAAATACTTCAACATGGATGAAAACAATTATTCAACAAAGAGTGCATGAAAAAAAAATTCCCAAACAGTTATTGGGAGTTAATGGTAGTTGTTACCACCAAGTTCTGCATAACCAGGTAACACGCTTTGAGGAAAAAAAAGCTTTTTCACATCAGCCAAAGTTTGTTTAGGATGATTCAGGTCTGAAGACTGGCTAGGCCACTCCAGGACCTTGAGATGCTTCCTACAGAGCCATTCCTTAGTTGCCCTGGCTGTGTGTTTCGGGTCGTTGTCATGCTGGAAGACCTAGCATCGATCCATCTTCAATACTCTTACTGAGGGAAGGAGATTGTTGGCCAAGATGCATGGCCCCATCCATCCTCTCCTCAATATGGTGCAGTTGTCTTGTCACCATTGCAGAAAAGAATCCGCAAAGAATGACATTTCCACCTCTTTTATAAAGGTAACAAGTTCAAACAGGTGCAATAAATACAGATAATGAGTGAAGAACAAGAGGGCTTCTTAAAGAAGAACAGGTCTGTGGGAACCTAAATTCTTACTGGTTGATAGGTGATCAAATATGTTGTCATGCAATGAAATGGAATTTTATTATTTAAAAACCATCCACTGTGATTTTCTACATTTTTGTTTTAGATTCTTTCCCTAAGAGTTGAGGAGGACCTTTGACAAAAAATATGGACCTCTACTTCGTTTATACATGGGGAAAACTTCTAAATTCAGCATTGTATCAAATAAAAGTTCTCCCCACTGTATGTATATATGGTGATGTATTTGCTTAAATAACACATCTTTGTTTGTATACATAAAAAAAATATTACTATAAAAACTCCATGTTCATGTTTTAACTTTTAGAGTCAGAAGGTAAATGCAAAAATCTAGTGGAAAACCTTATGCGATCTGGTTCAGATTGACATCCTCAAACAGAAGAGTACTGCATTACTCTTGTTCAGAGCAGAAACAGGAGAAACCAATTTTAGAATAAAGTGGAGGAGAGAAAAAAAAAATAATGCGAATGAATGAGTGGGAGGACGAACACTATAGAACTAATTGGTAAGAGATTTCAGCTCCCAACAGTCTCTGCTATTATCTTGTGGTCCTGCTAATTACACCAAGGCAGAATCTATTGGTTGATGCAAAATGCTTAATACAGACAAATAGTGCACACAACCGTGTCAATGTGATTTTAAACACCCTACAAATAACTTATATATCTTTTGTTTGACCCCGCCTTGTCCTCATCTTTAACAATAGTTTTTGTTAAATTATAAAAACTGGATGTGCATCGCGTTAAGTACAAAAAAAAATCATTTAATTTGTAAGGGGCCTCAAAATGACTATAAAGTCTTGGATCTGATATTAAAGCCAAGAGACATAAATAAAACATTTACATTGCATTTATTTGGGCACAGGGTTATATTTTATTCTTGCGCATGTGGTACCCTACAGTGAAATGTTGATTTTACACAGGGACAGTCTCAAGATTTTAAATTACTATGGGTCATCCACTTATGAAAATAATTTAAGAGGCTGAAAATGCTGTCTCTAATATAGGATATACTGCTTTCTTTAAAAGGGCATATAACCACATAAAGTATTTTATTACATAATTGCAGAAAGTGTAGCAGGGGTAACATTTCAGAGCAATCTCCCTGTGACCAGGCTTGCCTCAAAGCTCATGGGTCCTGGTTAATTGGTTGGCGCATTTGAATGCAACAGTGAATGTTCCAGTCCAGCTATGAGCAAGATTGACAGGAGCACTAACTAGCCTTTTCAATTTCAAAATGAAAGTGTCTGAAGTTTGTTTAACAGGGACATAGGAAAATGCAAAGATAAAATGATTAAACCAAGTTATTTGTTGTGATTTTATTTTATTACCCAATAAGATATTTGCAAAAAGGTATTTGAATTTTGTTTTGAATGATAAAACCAGTTACTTTATCATTTATCAAATCTATAGTCTTTCTAAAAAGTTAAACAGACCATTTTAAAGAATTTTTACAACTGGAATTAAACAACAAAATAACTACTCCTAAAGTAGTCCTCAAATTGTATTATATGTTGGCTTGTAACCACAAACCTTAATGTGTTTTATTTATATTTCATATAGCAGACTAACCCACAGCAGTGAATACATGTGTGGTGAAAGGGACAGGGTCATGGTTTTTACATATTTTTTTTACAACAAAAACTGAACACTGTGTTTCATATATCGTTATAGAGTCACAGCTGCTTTTTTTGGACTACACACAGAATGCTGTGCAGTGCAAGATCTGACATAAATGGCATCCTGGGCAAGACCCTCCTTCTTCAACACATCAACAACAACCAAAAGTGTTCCAGTATTTTGATATATATTTTCAGTATGAAATTATCCAGTTCAGTTTTGATTGGTACTTGTATTCTAAAATTGTTGAAAAAATGCAGTCTCGAAAGAGCTGACATATGAGAGAAATACAATTTAGCTAGGGGGAGGGGGAAAGTCAGTGGTTGCGAATTTTAGCCTTTTTTTAACTGTGATGGAAATGTCTGAAGGCAACCTGCCATTTTGACAGATTACAATTGACACCCTAACCCCTTGGTGAAGAGACGCAGACATTTTCAACTTTTCACACAGATTTATGGTGATACCACAACACCTCAGAGTCTTCCCCATCATGTCAACCATGGCATCATTGCTGTTTTTTGGCACTACATTAGCTCCAAACATTATTTGCATTCTGCCAGGCGGAGTGTCTGACACTGACTCTGTGGCCTGCAGTGAATCCAACAGAAAACCTTTTTTTTCCCTCCAAACTTGATTAACTACTTTGACAAAGATACATACATAAAAAGATAGGAAGCAATTGTGGCTGCAGCCCCTGTTTGCTTTTGCTTTGCTAAGACTGTTGACGTGATGGCATGGCTGCAATTTACATGGATGTTGAGATTTGTTTTGGGGGGCTCAAGAACCTAAACAGGATGACCCGGCCGCCCATGTTTGACCATTGCCACCGGGCCTGTCTAGTAAAATACCCCTTTAGTTTAGGGCTATTTTACTTTTTAGCTACTATTTAGTGCTCGTGCCATCCTCTATGGCATTCCAACCTGGGCAGAGAGACACTTGACCCACACCTAAAACCCCCACCGGCAATGTTTGCTGAAAAAGTTGCACATGATATACACATGTGGCTGCATTATGAAATATGGATGCAAAATTTTTTTTATAAATTTAACCAGCTACAATGTTATCGTTGCGATCTAGGCATACTAATTTGATGGATTGGTCCAGTCAAAGTCAATATCCAGCCCTGAATCTAATTGTAAAGGTTTAAAATTTCTGTTTATAGAAACATAATTCTCATAAGCTAACTTCTAAATGTGGATTCTTAGTTACTGATAGAAAACTGGCTAAAATGAGCATGTCAGATAAGACGTTTATGTACAAAGTGAAACATAAAAATGGCTTACCGAACTACAAAAGCAAGAGTCAAATAAATGTGTCATTGGTTGAAAATAGTTAAGTTTTTTATTTTTTTTATGCATTTGAAACTGTTTTGTGAAGATAAAATATGGCCCATGCATAAAATATCCAAGAGCACAACAGTGCTGCTTTGTGTGTCATTCTGGCAGAACAAAAACGGGGATCTATAAAATCCATGTCTGTGTAAGCAAATCCAAACTTTACTCCAGACGCCGCCTTGACAGGAATGAGACGATCGCTGCGTTTTGTTGTTTACACCAGCTCTGATTGTCTCTGATACAACTGGGTGAGAAAATCATACATATCGCCTGCATTCTGATGAGTTGTTATCGGCCAATTATTTTCCTCCGGCTGTCAACAGAAATGAAGCTGTATTTCTGCAAGCATGGCTAACAACCCACTGGGAGGCCTGTCTGTCAGATGTGCGGCATTGGTTCTATGCATGTGTGCTGTATGAGGGAGTTGTGCTACATAAGTCAAACAAATAGACTACCTTCTCCTGGAGTCTGTTTTTCTATTCCTGTTCACTTTCCAGCTGTTGCCCCCATATTTACTCCCTAAACCATCTTTTTTCTTCTCCCTAATCATACTTATTTTGGTCTCTACAGTAATGTTCAGAATTATTCACACCGTTTCACCTGGTGTCCTACTACAAAAGTGCAAAAGTTGAGCTCTATCTTGCAGACAGATATTTCTTCTTTTGCCCATTGTTTTTTGCAAAATAGGTCATGCTCAGATGGACTAGATGAATTTAAATGTTTAATTCCTACTAAATTCTTAATTGTATGTAGGACTGAACCTTAAATTTGTCAGTCTAACACGAACACTTCATCAAAGCCACCTGTTGTAGCCCTGGATTTATGTTTAAGGTCATTGTCCTGCTAGAAACTGAATTGCAGCCAAAGTCTTGTGGTAGGAATTGCCTATGATACAAAAAGCCTCATACATCTTGCTATCAATCAGGATCAGGAAGGAAAACATCCTCTTCCCATGATGTTGCCACCACTGTGTTTCAGTATGGAGATGTATTCGAGGTCATCATCTGTGTTGTATTTAATTCAGTTAGGAAAGTTTTAGTATTCTTTGACCAAAAAACTTCCTTTCACTAACCTCTTTTCGCGTAATGCTCTTCTTGTATCCATGGGTGATGGATTGAGCTGTTTTGGATGTTGTTTTATCACATAAAAATCCAGTAAAGATACATTGGAATTTCTGGGTGTAACAAGACAAGATGTAAAAGAAAAAAAAAAAGTTTCAGAAGTTTGAATATATTTGCAAAGCATTGTACATGGAGATTGTTTTATTTTTTTGTATCAAACTCTTCCCGTGTCGTTTCACTTCACTTTGGTCTCCTGCTGTTAGTGTTCAGATGTGCCTCTCACTGGTTTTAAGGTTAATGCCATGATTTATTTTTCTCCCTGTCATTTTACATGTGCGCTGTCATATACATATGTTTAAAAAAGGGTGATGCACACCAAAACACGTGCACCATCTATGCAAAGCAGCTATCCGAACCATTAGAGACACAAGCAAAGTAAACAGGAGAAGGCAACTGACACAGTCACAAGGGAGCAAAGGCATAACAGGCCAAAAACAATTAAGAACAGGGAGGAGACGGGCCTGCGAGTGAGGGACATTTACATTATTGAAAAAGACTTTGAGGGGAGCGATGGAAGCCGCATGCCCAGAAAACACACACAGGCTGCCTGCTTCAATGATGGACAAGCCAAATAATGATTTCTCCTCTGTCCCTCTTTCCCCCTCAGTCTCTGTTTATAAGTCTTCCACTCTGATTCTGTTTCACTCTCTATTTTCTCTAGTGTTGTCGATTTATTCTCAGTGTAATTGTTACAAATGACTTGTACTAGAAGATCCATGCATAATTATGCTTTAATATTAAGAGCTGCAGGTTTGCCATGTTGTTGTTTCTTTTAATTTTATGTGAACAGCAGCATACCCACTAAGCCACAAAAAGTATTCACCTTAACACAACCTGCCTGTCAGCTTGTAGTAAGCTAAAATATCTAAAAAAAGCAACACATTATTTGCCAATCTACAAAGGAGAATAGGAGAAAATAAGTTATTGACATCTACCAGTCAGAACAAGGGTTACACAGCCACTTGTAAGGCTCCTCATAGAGAGAGTCATTATCATCAGCGGGAAAAAAAAAATATATATATAGTAGGTATTCTTCAAGTGTGGCTGTCCTACCAGCATTATTCCACGAATGCATCAGCAACTCAGTCAAGAGTTTAGAGAGGACCCACAATATATGAAACTACTCTTGACCAAAACTTTAAATCTAGCTGTTACTCACATTATCCAGAAATCAACATATAATTCTAACCTGGAAGTAAAATCTCAAAAATATAGAGGAAAACAATTGATAAAAACCTAAGTATATTTACTAAAAGAGAAAGTTCTGTTTGTTTTTGTTGTTTTTTTAACCTGGACCTTACATTTAGAAAATTTTACCTTAATTTACTCACCAAGAAAGTTTGGAGCTACTTGGAGCGATTCGGCAGAACTTTTTATCCAGTCGTGATCAGGGTATATCCATGTACTGGGAGTAAAGAGGGGCAGGAGATTTGCCGCCTGTAAGGAGGCATTATCTGCCCCAAAACTCCTTAATTTAACTATGTTTTTGTATGAATAGTTAGCAATATTCCCCTTTGAGTTTGTAATGTCTCGGATGTGCTAAGGTAGTAGGTTCTGGGGTTTTTGCGTGCTTTTAATGTAACCGATTCCAAATTACATTGACCTGGGATTTCAATGACGTCGCAGCTGTCTGTCATTGCACCTGTAGTCTGCGTAGGTTGTAGAAAAGGAGCCTGTGGAAGCTGAACTTAGTCCAATTGGTCATTCAGTTAGTGCAATTTGCAAATGCGCAAACTTCTACTACGTTGATGTCTGCAGTAGCAAGTTCCGTCTAGCCGACCAGCATAGAGCAGAGAGTGAAAGTCCTGCTCAGACTACAACTGGGATGGAGCACAGCAGTGATGTAATTGTAATTGCACAAGAGTGTAGTTGTGTTATTGCCTCTAAATCACCCTGGGACAGAACAAATAAGGATTTCCAAGAAGTTCTGAACTTCGGGGGGGGAGTCCTGCTAACGTTTAATAATAAAACATTGGTTAAATGAAGAAACTCCTGTCCCCATTTACTTTCATTATATCTATATATGCTGATTGCAACTAGATAACAAGTTCTGCCGAATGGCTTTAAACTTGTCTGGGCGAGTAAGTGAACGTAATATTTGCTAAAAATAATGTCCAAGGTAAAAAAAAAAAAAAAAAAGAGAATAAAGAAGTTTCCCTTTTACTCTGTAAACTTACACTTCTGTGATGTAATACACATTGAACAGGGACGTTAGCTGAGAGGGATTTTGTCCAATTAAATTATAACTTACAATTATATGAATAAAAATTAAATACTAACATTTTATTGAGGTTGTAAAATAACCTTACGGTAATTTATCAGAGTAATTATGGGTGTAACGATTCTCCAAATCCTCGATTCGATTTGTTTTTTTGATTTTAGGGTCAGATATTCAATTCAGTTCTCGATTTGTTTTTCCTTTTCTTACAATACAGAGCCCAGTGCCATTTTTAGACTAGGCTAGTCTACGATCATTTGTTTAATTTATTAAATTTTGTACAATAAATCTAATTTCAAAAGACATATAAGTGATGCAGTTTCCATTATTCTTATGTAATGTATCACAATAGGGATTAATGGTCAGATTGAAATAAGTTATTTACAATATAAGTGTACCAATCTTGTTTAAATAAATAAAAATGATTAGTAACAGAGGGTGGCTGCATTTTGTGACTCGTTTTAGTTACTGCAGTGCAATAACGGAGCCACGATGGCAAGCAAAATTGCAGCAAATAGTTGTTTTCTTTTTTACAATGCGAATGTAGACATAATTCAACGTCAACTCAAAATTTCCTCATCTGTGATTTGAGAGTAGAAGGTCCTGCTGCTTCTTTCTTTATCTGTTCTAACCATGGTTTAACTGTAGCTAAGCTAATAGCTACTAGCTGGTGTCAGCTAATGTGCTCTTTAGATGTGCTCTGTTCACGGGGATACTATTTTTGTGATATATTAGTTAATAATTTTACCACGTGTTTTTATGAGTTGTATGAGAAATGGTGAGAGTTACTTGTTAGGGAAAATGCAATGTTTGGTTCCTTGTGATGAGGAAATCTGAGTAAATAGACAGTTACCTGTTAACTGTTGCTACAAAGTCTGAGTGGGACGCTAGTTACGCTACAGTATGTAAACATGGGAGGAGGTGATCGTGATCCTCTTTTGGATTTCGATGCGCAAGGTCATGATGTAATTTTGATTGATTTCGATAAAAAAACATTGAGATCGTGACACCCCTACTGTTAAAAATGTAGAAGTAGTAATTATCTGTTGAGGGCACATTCAGCAAAGGTTCAGATTTTGTGGGAATAGATAAAAGTATAAAGGTTTGCGGGGGCTGCACGGTGGCGCAGTGGTTAGCGCTGTTGCCTTGCAGCAAGAAGGTCGTGGGTTCGTATCCCGGCCCAGGGTCTTTCTGCATGGAGTTTGCATGTTCTCTCCGTGTATGCGTGGGTTCTCTCCGGGTACTCCGGCTTCCTCCCACAGTCCAAAAACATGCATGATAGGTGAATTGATCACTCTAAATTGTCCCTAGGAATGAATGTGAGTGTGAATGGTTGTCTGTCTCTCTGTGTTGGCCCTGCAACAGACTGGCGTCCTGTTCAGAGTGTACCCTGCCTAACGCCTGATAATTGCTGGGATAGGCTCCAGCTCCCCCGTGACCCTGAATTGGATAAGCGGTTAAGAAAATGGATGGATGGATGGATAAAGGTTTGCTGCTTTATCTTCAGGGTCAAGTTGTTAAAACATAACCTTTTATTAAGCTGGCTCTTTGTCTTAATTTATTTTACACATTGTTAAGGATAATGGTGAAAGTTCTCCTGCATTTTGGGCTGATTTTGGGAGGAAAATATGTTTGGTATATCTCAGTTCTGTTGGTGCTCATATGTTCCGAAGCAACAAATGCACCATCTAGAAAGGTGCAGGCTGTCTTAGGCCCTGTCCACATGTAGCCGGGTATCTCACAAAACAGAGATACTTTTTCTACGGTTTGGCCTGTCATTCACACATAAACGGAGATTTTCAGCACCAAAAACAAATTCTTTAAAAATTCCGGCCAAAGTGGAGATTTGCGTTTCCTCCGTTTTGAGTATCTGTGTGTGGACGGATGAAAAAAGAGTTTTAAGAGCCGTAACGCCACAAAATGCAACAAAACATGCTCAGACATCACTTGTGTGACCTGTGTTTACTCTCAAAAACAGTAGTTATGCCCTCAGAGTTGTGTTGGTATCATCCATTGTTAAAACACGTTTTCTTTGTTTTCTTTTACAAGCTGCTGAAGATAGAGGGTAGAAAGTCACTCTGAGTGGATAGGGTTTTGGAGAAATGCTGCCCCCTACAGGTTTGCCACGTCTGTTAATGTGCTGAAAAAAAATGTATCCGGTTATGTGTGGATGGAGATTTTTTTTTTTGTAAGGAGCATAGGAAAATCTTGAAAAAAATGAATAAAATAAAAAAAAACTCAGCTACGTGTGGACGTGGCCTTAATTAAGCTGACAAGCTTTACCTGTGGAGTTTGTGTGTTGCTGAAAACAAAAGGAAAGAGAATTGACAAGAACCGGCTTTCCATCCAGGGGACGTTGTTTGGAGATATTTAGGGCAACTAGATCGGAAGCACCTACCATTGAAAATACTCCATTAAATGCCAGGTGGCTGAACCATAGGTTTTGTTTTTCTCCTGCTTGCAAAGACCAGTCACAATGACCATTGTTTGCAACCTGCTAACTTCCTCACATATGACTAAGGAGTTTATTTAACAGCATTCTATTGAAAGATTAAACTGTTTTCTCAAGGTCCACTATCCTTTATGTTTTAGAAGTGTCTCTAATCCAGCACACCTGCATAAAAGGACCAAGCTATCTCCTACTTGTTTTATGTGTGTTTGGCTTTACTTTTAATAAGATAAAGCTTAACCTGTTGCTTCAGCCAGTCAGTGGCTTCAACAGGCACTCTCATAAGAACTTCAGTATTTTCACCTGTGCACAGACTAAAAATCGTGACAAATGAAGCTGAACTGTCTAACTTTAAAGTGAACTACAAAAACCCTGCAGGTGTGCACCTCCTTTACTTCTTGAGTAAAACCCAGCTGTGCTTGTTCTAGGACTGACCACAAGGGAAGACATGTCTGCTTGTAAACAGTATGAATAGTGCAGCTGAGTGCAGTTCAGGTATGATTTTCCTTTTTTTTTTTTTTTTTTTATCCCAACAATTGTGTTCCTACGTTTTATTAAATACTAGTCTGAGATTCAATAACATAAATGCTACAACGGTGAGAAGTTTTAACTTTTTGGGGGCTGCATACTGAAAAATATTCAGTATGCCAATATGATTGTATATTGGTTGTGGACATAATGTGCAGATGCTTGGCTTTCAGTTGAGGATATTGATATTCACATTGGGTTTCAAAGGTCTCATTTATAAAGCTTGCTCATGCAAAAACACAGTGTCTGCACATAACATAAGCAACAAAGAAAAAAACTTAGTGGAAAATGTGCATAACTTTAAGCACACTAAGGACCTTGCTTGTGCACTTTTTGAACACAGAAGACACTGACAGCGCAGTAGGAGAGATACCAAAATTGTGAATTTAAGTCACATTTTCAGACTTATAGAGCATAACACACACAGATGAGCATACAACCAACAGCCCCCCTCTCCCTTCCGTCTTTGAATTGAGGATTAAAATGAGAATCTGAATGAAAATATGTTGCATATAAGAATTATCTCACAGTATGTGCATATTTATGTCTTCAGATTATACACAGTGGGAAAAAAAAGTCTACCAATTGTGAAAAGTTGAAAGAGGCCTGTAATATTCATCATAAGTACACTTCAACTGTGAGACCCATATGTAAAAGAAAAGCCAAGCAAGTCAGTTTGTAAACTTTTTAAATAATTTAATTTTATAACAGTGCATACGTATTTGGCCAATAACAAAAGTTCATTTTATTAGATTGCAAAATAACTCTGGTTGACAATGACATAAAGGAGATGTTTCCTGTAGGCCTCATCAGGTTTATACACACTCTAGCTGGTATTTTGGTGCATTCTTCCATACAAGTTGTCTTTGGAGCTGCATTTTTTTTTTTTTTTTTTGCTTTCGCTGGGCAACACAGACATTCAGCTCCCTGCACAAATTGTCTATTGGATTGAAATCTGGAGACTGACTAGGCTCCTCCGGAACCTTAAAATGCTTTTGACGTAGCCACGCCGTTGTCAGATTGTTGTCTTTGGGTGGTGCTTGAAGATCCAGCCAGGTTTCATCTTCAAAGCTCACAGATGGAAGGAAGTTTTTGCCCCAAATGGCCCCATTCATCCTTCCCTTAATATGAATCAGTTGTCATGTCCCTTTTGCAGACCTAAAATGTATGTTTCCACCCCTATGCTTCACATTGGATATGATGTTCTTGAGATGCAACTTAAAATGGAGCCCCAGGTTGAAGGACATTGTCTGTGATCCTTTTTCTAATAATTGCTCCAGCTGTTAATCTCCTCTCCCTGGTGTCATTGGACAGCTCTCTGGTCCTGGCCATGGAGAAGGTTGGAGTATGACTGTTCGAAGGTTTGGACAGGTATATTTTATGCAGATAACGAGTTCAAGCAGGTGGCATTAATATAGGTAACTAGTGGCGGAGAGAAGAGCTTCTTAAAGAAGAAGGAAGAGGTCTGTGTGGGCGTGAATTGTTGCTTGGATGTAGTGGCCAAATACTTATTTTCTGCACTATTATTCATATAAATTCTTTAAAAATCATAAAAGAGGATTTTCTGTTTTATTTCTTGTACATTCTGTCATTCACAGCTGAAGTGTACTTATGATAAAAATTACAGGCCTCCCTCAACTTTTTAAGTGGGATAACTTGCACAAGTAAAAGTATGAATACTGCAGCATCCCTACTGTATGGTGGCCGGGAAGTGCAAATCAAAATTACATTAACCTGAAAAACGTTTACATTTTTACTGAAACACATTTACAAGTTTACCGAAACACTTTTACATTAACCTGAAACACGTTTACATTTTAACCAAAACAAAATTACATTAACCTGAAACACTTACATTTTTACCGAAACACTTTTACATTTTTACCGAAACAAAATTACATTAATCTGAAACACTCTTACATTTCTACCGAAACATAATTACATTAACCTGAAACACTTTTACATTTTTACCAAAACAAAATTACATTAATCTGAAACACTTTTACATTTCTACCGAAACAAAATTACATTAACCTGAAACACTTTTACATTTTTACTGAAACACTTTTACAAAGAAGTGATGATGCGAGGAACGGACTTTCTTGCTGAAAAAAAATCACACTTTTTATTCACATACTGATCTCATTGAAAAGCTCACAGTACTTCCTTCCACTAACTGATCTTGCTGAAAAAGCTCACACTTTTTATTCACTAACTGATCTCGCTGAAAAGCTCTGCTCAACTGAGAAGTAAATGGTTATTTCTACAAAGTATTCTAGTTTTTTGAATTCCCGATTTCATGGATGTTGTGAGCTGGAAGCCCAAATTATGTACAAATAGAGAACAAAATACTTGAAGTCGTTAAAATTTCTGGCCCTGAATCTGTAACTTATGAAAGTTCCATGTTTTTAATGAAATAATGGAAATAAAGAAACTTTTCCATGATATTGTATTTTTTGGAAAGGGTCTGTGTATTTGTATTTCACACAATCAATGCACCAAAAAGTGCATAATCTCAAGAAATGCATATGAAAATACTGTTGTAATTCTTAAATACAACCTGTTTTTATTCAGATTCTCATTTTATTCTCTGTTCATAGAAAGCCATGGGGGCTGACTGTTGTTTGTTTGTGTGTGTGCGAATATCTAGAAGTCTGAAAGTCACTTCAAGGACAAGTCACTCATGAGCCTCAAAATTAAAAAGCACAGTTCTGGAGGAAAATTATTTGAATGGTTACAACCTAGACCAACCTCTGCTAAAATGATGACAGGAAAAAAAAAGTATGAAGAAAGTGTAGAAAAACTTACTATCTGCAAAACACTTCAGAGACCATTAATATTGCTTTTGTGTGTGTGGCTGCTGTTGACAGTGTGAAAATAGCATTCATTGTATTTCAAGTTTATTTGTGTAATGTCTACTCACATCTGTTTAAATGCGATCAAATTTATTTGGGAGCATTTCATGATAAAAATTACCCAAATATAAACAACCAAAAGAACCATGAAGTGGAATTCGATTGAATGATCAAATTAGTCAACTGATTTTAAACCAAGGGTCCACAAGTCCAGGCCTCAAGGGCACCAGCAATTTTAGATGTGTCTCTGCTCCAACACAGCTTATTCAAATTCTCTAACTTCCTCCTCAGTATGGCAAAGTTCTGCAGAGGCCTGCTAACGAGCCATCATTTGATTCTGGTGTGTTGAACCAGGGAAATAACTAAAACCCTGCAGGATACTGGCCCTCAAGGCCTGGGTTTGGAGATCCCTGTTTTAAACCAATTAAGCAGCTGAAAGCAGAGCATTAAAAAGGAGGAAACCTGGGGCCGTATTCACAAAGACTCTTATCTTACCGCTAGGTGTTACTCCTAACTCGCGCTAAAAGGTCTTACGTAGGAGTTGTCGTCTAAAACCTATTCACAAACGCACTAAGAGCTACTTTTACATAGGAAAAATTCCTAGACATAAGATAAGAGTGATGTCCTGTTGCTATGGAAAACGTAATTTCCTATGTATGAGTAAATAGACGGACAGCAGTGTGATTGGTTGTTGAATGACACGTGTGAAACCAGGAAATGGAAAACTTAAATGTCGATAAAAGCATGATTATGAACGGCGCAAATACCAGATATAATGCATAATGACATCTTTGTGTCAGCCACGAGACTCACCCTTCATACAACTTACACACAATAGCCTACTTAAAGAGAGGGTAAAGTCTAAAAACAAAAAAACGTGAAATGCATCATATCATGTGACAGATTGCCGTCCTAACTGGGATAAACTCCAGCACAGTCCCAGCGTCGGCTCGAGATCGCCACTTAAAAAAAGGATGCTGCTGCAACAGGAATGCAATGTCCGTCATATATGCATCCCTACATGTGTTGCATAAATTGGAAGACGTGCACGTTTTCTTCTTTGTGCAGGGGGAACAATACTTAGCCGGGTATCTCACAAAACTGAGATATTTTTCTACGGTTTACCCTGTCACCCACACGTAACCGGAGATTTTCGGCACCAAAAACGAATCTTTTGAAAAACTCCGGCCAAAGTGGAGATTTGCGTTTTCTCCGTTTTCCGTATCTACATGTGGACGGTTGAAAACGGGGTTTTAAGTACCATAACGTCACTATCCGCAACAAAAAATGCTCCAACATCACTTGTGCAAACTGTGTGTACTTATGCCCTCAGAGCTGTGTTGGTATCACCCATTGTTAAAGCACATTTTGTTTGTTTGCTTTTATAAGCTCCATCACTACTGCGTACTGAAGATAGAGGAAAGAAAGCCCCGTACTGCTTTGTCACGTCTATGAATGTGCTGAAAAACCCATTTCTCCGTTTACGTGTGGATGGAGATTTCTTTTTGTTTTTTTTCAACGAGCTTAGGAAAACCTTCGTTTAAAAAAGAAAACACGGCTACTTGTGGACATTGTCGGTATTGATTGGTCAATTCAGAATCATTCAGAGTGTCTAACACATTGTGTCTGGCTGCAGCTATTTTGGAAATCTTTGTGAATAGGTCTTAGGGAGTTAGGAGTCCTCTTGACTTATTTTAAGGACTCCCAGACTTAGGAGCTACTTTTAGGCCTAAAAATGGCTGTGAATTACTTTTATCTTAAGAAACTAGGAGACCTAAATTTAGGAGTGACACGCCCACATTTTTTAGGACTTACTCCTAAATTCGACAGTTAGGACCTACTTTTAGCCCTAATATTCTTTGTGAATACGGCCCCTGCTTTCTCATGACATCTATGACTTCAAGACTTCAAGACTTTAGGTTGTGCTTACTCCTTTTATCTGGAACAAACTTCTAGACCACTGCAAAGCTGCTGAAACACTGAGTTCATTTATATCAAGACTAAACAATTTGTATCCCTTGATATAAATCAGGATATTATACTATGAGATATAAAACGAGTTTTTCCATTTTTTATTAATTTTTTTTATTTTGGCAATTTCTACTCTGCAAGAGACTATATAAAAATGCAACTCTGAAAGTTTTCATCAAAATTCACGCCATCCATTACAGGATATTCTGAATACCTGAAGAATGGGGTCTGCACATCCACCTGTTTTTGTGTTTCCACTAGGAAATGGATCCATATCTTAACTCTAAGACAAGCAACATTTTAAAATGTAGTGATTAAGCAGTATACCTTTGATGTAATACGCTGATGTTTGCTGTAATCTGCTTAAACGTCTCACATTTTCTTAGGACCTGGGCAACAATTTCCTGATAAATAACTTATGTGAGTTTATGTCTACAATAAAAAGTGGTCGTCAGTTAGACCTTATAGCATTTAGAATGATTGGTTCACTGATTCAAAAAAATATTTAAAATTTAGACAAATAATAATTATTATTATTATTTTAAGCTGATTTAATAGGAAGAGTCACTGAACAAAATTCCATATTTGCAACAATAAGGTACCTGTTGTAATGTAAGATAAATTAAAATAGTTTTTTTAAATTATCAAATTATGGTATGTGAGAATAACTTATATTCTGCAACGGTTTTAATGTTTTAACGTTTTTCAGTCCCTACCCCTGTAAACTAAAAAGAAAGTAAATTTGATTAACTTGAGCTTAGATTAAATGCAGAGTGGCAATGACCTTTTAGTCAGGAGATTCTGATGACTGCTTCTTAGGTTTATGTCTCTCTGTTTAACTGCCTGCTGAAATAAAACAATAACCAGAATAGCAGTGGTGCATGGTTGGCAGTGAGCGCAAGGACAGAGACAAGGGCAGCAGCTGTTTAAAAAGAATATTAATCAGTTTAATGTAAAATAATTTTCTAAATGTTTGTATCGATGAGCACTGAATATGGACCAACTCACTTTAGGCATTTAATAAATAAAGATAATTCTATATTCAATTGTAGATGGCTTTAAATTTGGTTCAAACAATATTAATGATGCACATTTTAAAAATGTAAACAAATCAGGTTTAAATCACGTGTCTGGATGTATTGGTTTTTGTTGTTGTTTATCTTACCAATTTGATTTAGAAACTGAAAATCATAAATGCATATATTAGTTGCACACAAGTGGTTTATATTTGAATTGGTATATTGGGTTAACAAATCACACATTTCTTAAAAAATGAAATATCACCTTATAAAATGTGTGCAAGTGTCATGACCCTGCTACTAGAAATAAATTGAGGAAGATGCCATGATTCTGTATCCAACCAAGAAAAACTGTGGTAGAAAAAGGAGCACAAATGGGGACAATCTCAGAAGCAAAGTGCATTCACCGCTGAGTTGAGGTTCATTTTGAATAATGTTACTTCGTTAATACAGCGTGGCAATCACCCCGTGGCTATGAAGTGTTCACAAAGTCCAAGGTGCTTTAGGGAAAAACTTATTAGCATTTTTTCCAGACCCCCATGGAGTGTCTGTTGCTGAAATGCTCTATATTAGTCTTGTTTGACCACAGCAGATTGTGTGCGATTTCTTTTTTTGTAGAACCAAATAATTTTTTTTTTATAGTTTGGCTCCCAGATAAACAGTTGGAATGTGAACATCTTAGTAACTATAGTTTTAACTATCCAGAATGTGAGATGGCACCCTTTTCTGGGATTCTCGAAAAGTAACTTTTTATTTATTTCATCCTTGACTTTTTTATCCTTTCCTTTTTTTGTTTTTTATTGCCATACATTTGTCACAGCCACAAATAATGTAAGCTTTCAACTCTTTCCCAGCTTATATTCATTCATATATATCTTTGTATTGTTCATTTACCCAGAAAGTTTGGTTCATTTGCGAAGGTGTGAATTTGCAATTGAACTCTGATTCAGACAAAATAAGAAAGCTCTGGTCGCCTCTAAAAACGTAGGTTTCGGTTCGATTGAAACAAAGTCTGCTGCAGTTTGATATAAAATGCGCATGGGAAGCAGACTGGGAAAGTAGGAAAAGAAGGAAGGGTACTGTTGTGCAGAGAATCCTGGGTAAATACAATTTAAACAACCGTGAATGCTGGATACATAGATGCTGGATCTTTTACATACCTTGCTCAACATCTGTGTAAGGAGGACATCTCTGCTGTGAAGTTGTGCACGCTCTTACTCATTGCACACCACCTCATATTGAGTCGTCTCTGGCCCCTTGTGTAAAAAAAGTATTCTCCATAGTCCTATGCCTCTTCTCTCCAATTTTGTTTACATTTCACTGCACAGAGAGTGTCCCCCACTGCACCAAGAAGTGTAGTAACACCACAGTGCCACCCCAGGCGGGTAGGTAAATGTGAGCTTATAAAAATTTGGTTCGTTTGAAATCTAGCAGCGTGAATATGAACCACACAACCTAAAACAGCAATAATTTTGCAATTTTGGTCCCCAGTCAAAGTCGACAATGAGGTGTGAATGCACCCTAATGGATTACAAGTGGTTCTGATGTAGATTGCTTCCTTTTCTGTTAATAAAGGAAATTATTTGAAAAATGGGTGCTAAACTCACTCAGTTTTTCCCCCCCTAAATAATAAGAATATGCCACATTACTGTAGTTTTTTTAGCCGTTTTTCTGGTGATACAGCCCCCCAGTCCGCAGTCTCTTTGTGCCTCTTGCAAAGCAGATTTGACAACACCCGTCTAAGGATGATACCACAGTATAAGCACAGCTGCTGCTTTTTTCTCATCTGTTTTCTTCTTTCCCTTGTGTTGAAGATTTTAAGGATAGTCTTACTATCTGAAATAAGCTCCCAGCCCACAATGATAATTCATATAAAACACAATCACATGCACATCTCATTGCGACACTCCCTCCACTCACTGGTTTCTGGGGAGTGGCTCGCTGAAATATCACCTTGAGTCTTGCCATTTCCCAGCCTCATTTACTTTATTACAGCAAATGTCTGCCACAAAGTGAGGGAGGGAAACAAATAAGAAAAGTAGGAAAGTGGGTTGGGGAGGGGAAAGTTGTGCTTGCACACAATCTGAAGCTGACATGTTTTCATGTGCAGACCAGAGTAATCAGTCTCGAGGGGTACCCCCGCGCTAACATGGTAAGGAAGAAAAAAGAAAATTAATAGAGTGAGTAGAGTGTTTGTCTGTTTGGATAAATACACAAGTGTGGTAGAAGTGTCTTCAGGCATCACAGAAAGGTTAGAATGAGGTTGGCCTATAGCCACCAGCAGTACAGGCCAAAAGGAAAAGCAGTGTAAGAATAAGCCAAACCCCCTTGCATCTTCACTCTCAAGTCATTCTTCGTTCATCCATCAATCTTTTGCTCTTAGAATCTTACACATATTTTACCCCTGTACTTGCTCTCCCTTTGTCCTCTCACTGCACTGTTTTCCTGTTTTCCAGTGCTGTGAAAATAGGTTGTGCTGCACTTTAGACCTATGCTTTTTCCCTATAAAAAAAAAAAAAAAAATACCTGTGAAACATAACTTGCTGTGTCACCCTTGACGAGATCACATGGTCCACTCTTCTTTTACAGAATTTGTTTGTTTCTGCCACACTGAAGGAGTTTCCCACGTTAACACCCTATATCATGCCACAAAAGCTCAATTCAATGTAAGTGTGGTATTTAAGTGGGCCACTCCAAAAAAAATGATTTCAGTTTTGTGGGATTTTTTTCAGGGGAAATGGAGTATCTTTTTTCCTTATTTGATGAATTTAGAGGGGAATCTTCTGGAATGTTTCGGATCATCATCCTGCTGCTTGAGGGTGCTTGAGCTGACTGGTAAAAATCGAAGGCTATCAAGGCTTGTCAGACAATCTATTTAGGGGATTATGACCAGTGGGGGTGGTAAAGTTTACCAAAACATTTTGGTGGTTATTATTGGTCATCTTTAATAACCCATTTTTGACTGGGTTAGCTTTTTTCACCCAGATGAAAGACTTCTTCAAAAGAATCCAAATAAACATGCCAGAGATAGAGAGCATCACCTCTCTCCATTTCAGATGGCTCTAATGATTGCATTCTCACCTCAATTATTAGAACAGCTAAAACACAAACACAGGAAAAGAATGGACAGAAAAGGACACAAAGGTGCGAGTGGCTTTACGATATGGCTTCTTTTCTTAGTCTGACGACTTTCATCGTGAGAGGAAAAAAAAAGAATGGAGCTGTTTTGACAGGGATGAAGGCGCAAAAACCATTTTTTTCCCTCACAATGCCACCCAGTCATTATAATGTCCTGACTCATCGCTTGGCGTTCTGCCACACACGCTCACACCGGACGTGGCTCTGTGTAAATTATAGCTTGACTGGTAGAAATCAAATGCAAATTGCATACACAAACAGAAGGAAACCGAGTGGATGTTAATGATATGACACTCAAATGTGTTTTGAACTGTCATCGGGCAAATACCAATTAAAGGGCGAAATGGAGTAACAATATGGAGAGCTTTTTGTGTACAAATGATGCTGACAGTATACTTTGTACTGACATACGTCTTCCTTGATGTTTTCATTGAGAAATTATGCAAATGCTTCAGGCTACAGCAAAGCATTCTCTTGTTCCATGGACAAAAAGTTTCTTTTTGTTATAAAATTTTACTGAGTCAAGAACAATACAAATCCATTATGTCATGTATGCAGTTCACACAAATGTCAAAATATGACACATCACAAATAAGAACTGCTTTCCTCAGTGTCCCATCAAAATAACCTTGCAGGTCACTTGGGCGAGAAACAGTATAAGTAAAACACAATAAATGACAACATATACTGGTTTATTTAGGTTATACAAACAAAGGATAGAATTGCATCACCGTGGCCTGTCTACTTTAATGTTTTATGTAGTCTGGATTTATACTTTTTAATGATTTCAGTCAGATTTTAGGGCTCATCATTGCACTGAAACAGCCCTGGTGAAAGTTAGTAATAATATTCTCACAGCCTCAGATAATGGACTTGTGACTCTTCTGGTCTTGTTAGATCTCAGTGCTGCTTTTGAAACAGTTGATTATAATACAGACGTGGACAAAATTGTTGGTACCCTTCATTAAATAAAAGAAAAACTTTTAATGGTCACAGAAATAACTTTAATCTGACAAAATTAATAATAAATAAAAATTATATAAATGTTGACCAATGAAAGTCAGACATTGCTTTTCATCCATGCTTCCACGGAATTATTTAAAAAATAAATGCATGAAACAGGCCTGGACAAAAATGATGGTACCCCTAGAAAAGAATGAAAATAATGTGACCAAAGGGACATGTTAATCCAAGGTATGTCCACTAATCAGCATCCTAGGTGTCTACAATCCTGTAATCACTCAGTTGGCCTATATATAGGACTCCAGGTAGTCACTGTGTTGTTTGGTGACGTGGTGTGTACCACACTCAATATAAACCAGAGGAAGCAAAGGAAAGAGTTGTCTCAGGAGATGAGAAAGAAAATCATAGACAAGCATGTTAACTGTAAAAGCTACAAGAACATCTCCAAGCAGCTAGATGTTTCTGTGACTACAGCTGCACATGTCATTCAGTAATGTACGATCCATGGGACTGTAGCCAACCTCCCTGGACGTGGCTGCAGGAGGAAAATTGATGACAGATCAAAGAGACAGATAATCCAAATGGTAACAAAAGAGCCTAGAAAGACTTCAAAATAGATCCAAGCTGAACTTTATGCTCAAGGAACATCAGTGTCAGATCGGAACATCCTTTGCTGTTTGAGCCAGAGGACAAATCATTAAAAAAACAGACTGGAGTATGCCAAACTACATGCTGACGAGCCACAAAGCTTCTGGGAGAATGTCCTGTGGACAGATGAGACAAAAATTTAACTTTTTGCCAAGGCACATCAGCTCTATGTTCACAGACGGAAAAATGAAGCATATCTAGAAAAGAACACGGTCCCTACTGTGAAACATGGGGGAGGCTCGGTTATGTTCTGGGGCTGATTTGCTGCATCTGACACAGGGTGTCTTGAATCTGTGCAGGGTACAATGAAATCTCAAGACTATCAGGGGATTCTAGAGAGAAATGTGCTGGCCAGTGTCAGAAAGCATGGTCTCAGTCGCAGGTCACGGGTCTTACAACAGGAAAATGACCCAAAACACACAGCTAAAAACACCCAAGAAGGGCTAAGAGGAAAACACTGGCCTTCTATGAGCCCTGATCTCAATCCTATTGAGCATCTTTGGAAGGAGCTGAAACGTGCTGTCTGGAAAAGGCGCCCTTCAAACCGGAAACAACTAGAACAGTTTGCTCATGAGGAGTGGGCCAAAATACCTGCTGAGAGGTGCAGAAGTCTCATTGACAGTTACAGGAATCATTTGATTGCAGTGATTGCCTCAAAAGGTTGTGCAACCAAATATTAAGTTGTGGGTACCATCATTTTTGTCCAGGCCTGTTTCATGCATTTATTTTTTAAATAATTCCGTTGAAGCATGGATGAAAAGCAATGTCTGACTTTCATTGGTCAACATTTATATAATTTTTATTTATTATTACTTTTGTCAGATTAAAGTTATTTCTGTAACCATTATGAGTTTTTCTTTGATTTAATGAAGGTTACCATCAATTTTGTCCACGTCTGTATTATCTTGGAAAGGCTTAAACATGTTGCAGGGATCAAGTGAACAGCTCTAGATTTCATGAGTTCTGTGCTTGCATCACTTATTTTAACTATATATTTACAGTATATATATATATATATATATATATATATATATATATATATATGCTTCCAATTGTTCAGATCATTAAACAGCATGACTTAAATTTACACAGCTATGTAGATGATACACAACTACATTTATCCATAAATCGATCATAGGTTACAGGCATGTCTGGAAGAAATAAAAACCTGGTTGACTTTTTAATTCTTAATTCAGACAAGAACCTTTCGACCGGAACCCACAACCCACCCCCCGAAAAAAAAAAAAAAAAATCAAAACAAAACAAAAACAACAACTATATAGTACTGTAAATCACTTTATCTGGATGGCATTAAAATGGCCTCCGGTAATAATGTAGAGCTTTTGCCTTATTTTTGACAAATAAATGACATTTAAATCCCATATTTAACAGGTTTCAAGGATTGATTTTTTTTCACCTCGACTATAGAACCCCATTCTGGTGAAGAGATCTCTTACTGTGACCAATAAGATGCATATGCTCTCTGTTGACGGAGACGGATAGTTAAAAAATGGGGCTCCACTCCGTGCGTCCTTGCGTAGGTGACAGAGAGCCCTTGCATCAACAGATAATGATGTTGCGTCAAATCCTCTCTGTCAAAACGGAGAAGCATAAACTAGGCTTAAGACCTTTTTTCTATTCTTAATTTTTATTGGGAAATGTATTTTTCATCACAATCAACAGTGCAAAAATACAGAATTGGTGTTAACTAAAGTCCTATTCCTGTTTATACAAACATTTACAGATGAGTGACAAGAGTCAATGAAGGACATATTTTGAGCGGGTAAAAGACAGTCCTCTTGGTCCTTCCTGAGCATCCCTTGTCATTTTCCTGGGCTTAAGACCTTCTAGCTCAGTGCTTCTCATGGAAGTAGTATGGAAGTATTATGAATATTTACTGTTTCCAGGTCTCTATGAGACTTGATCAGGTGGTGAGAGATCTTATGTAATAGGGCCTATGAAAAATATGAGATTATTCGTTTCGCACATAGGATGTTTTAATTCTTTAAAAATGACAGGAAAATATTTGAACCACGGCACTGTTAGATTTGTGAAAATAGTTGTGAATAACAATAAATGTGGTATTTGGTTACTGATTTGGTCAATTGTTTTCAGTCACCACAATTACACTTTTTTGGTTTAATAAATATGAATAGAATGGAAAAAGCAGAATTCAGAAAAATCTAAATGGAAAAAGTGGAACTTGTGAAATAAAGCATTTCTAAAATAATAAATGGATTTCATAGGTTTGTAGAGCTGAAAAGAAAAACAGTGAAGTTATGTAGCTAGAAAAGTGATAAACTGATGAAGCTGACAGGTTATCAATTAACACAGTTTAAAAAAGCTTTAATATTCTATATTAGTTTAAAAAATCACATCCCAGTGAATCATTTGAACTGTTTCTGTTCTGAGCATCACGCAGACCGAGCAGTCTGGATTAAATGTTACAAACTGAGTTAATAAACTGAACTTGGAAATAGTGTCAAGACCTAAAAAAAATAAAATGAGCTGCAACCATCTGAAGTAATTGCATCTTATTTAATTAATCATTTTTCATAATCACTATATGGTATATGCAGTGTGCTTGTGCCGGTTTGTATCAATAAATAATTAAATATTTTTCGATATCAATCTGGTGGGGGTGGGGGGATGTGAAAAAAATCTGTTCTCTTAGGGGGACATGGCAGAAAATAATTGAGAAATAATCACAGACTCGGGAGGTGATTGGCTATCGCAAGTGACTGTGATTCCTCAGAAGCACTTATCTCATTGGCTGGTAATCAAGGCGTCCATGTCAAATGCCTCTATACTTAGTTTGCATCCCTATACAGAGCCATTCGATTATCTCTTCTCGGTTCAGTGATATCTTATCACCTACTAGTAAGCTAGCTGAACTGTTCACACAGACTGGAGACAGTTACCTTTTTTCTCTATTGCCTAAGCTAGCTAGCTCCTTCTGTCCTGACCTTCACCATAGAGTGGGGCATACTTGTGTAGTCTTCACAAACCAGTATGGCGGTTACATTTTTTTCACATGCCTGCCATTTCTTGTTGGCTAAACACACCAGTTTACCTCCATGGACACCGCTTCTCACACCTAAGAAGAAGAGGGTGCCATGGCTCACCTCTGCACCTAAGGAAATAAAATTTTGAGCAAAGATCCACACCAGGTCTGCTCATGTTGCTTTGGGCTGGAACACACCCAGTTGGCAATTGAGAAACGACTAATATGTGTAGTTACCTCTTGATCAGGCTCAGAGCGGTTTTTACTCCAGGTATTTTCTGGTGACCAAACACGGGGGCAACAAAATTCTTCAATTCTGGATCTAAGGGCTTTGAACCGATGCATCAGAAAGTACAAGTTCAGGATGCTGAAATATACATCCTTTCTGTATCTGCTACGTCAGGACGATTGGTTCACTTCAGCCAATCTGAAAGATGCATACTTTCATATTGAAGTTTATCCCTCACACAGAACATCTAAGGTTAGCCTTTCAGGGAAACTGTTATGAATAAACTGAACTTCCCTCCGGTCTCCCCCTGAGTCTGACCGTGTTTGTGCTGTGTATGGAGGCAGCGATCACCCTGTTGAGAAGGGGGGCATCCGCTTAGCTACATATTTAGATGATTGGCTCCTGGTGGTGGGACCCAGAGAGGAAACTGTGTTGCTCACAGAAATACTGATCCAACATTGACGCTGGACTCGGAAGCATGTATGGCCTGCGCGTAAACCCACTCCGATCCTGCCTTGCACGCTTTTACCTCACAGGATCAGTGCAGTTAGGGCTGTGCCTTCAGCTGCTGGGCCTAAATGCACCGTTCATTTTGGTGATACCATTAGGCCACCTGTACATGAGGGAGTTTCAAGTCTGTCTCCAGTGTGCCACAGAGCACAAAGGGTAATGGTTACCATGGAGTGCGCCATGGCACTACACTGTTGGCGCCACACATTATTTCTGCCACAGGCAGTGCCCTCAGGGTGTTGACATTAGTGGGAGAGTAATCACAACAGATGCAAGTCTTTCTGGATGGGGCAGATTCACAGTCTTTCTAGTCCCGAGGGACTTCTTGCTGTTCCTTGATGACCATCATATCCTGGTGAGAATGGACAACACCACCACGGTGGCTTGCATAATTTGCCAGGGAGGGCTCAATTGGTTATGCAGACTGATCATTATGTTGCCGCTGGTGTTTATCTCTCGAACAGAGCCACCCATGTCACATGTGTCCTGAATCAGGGAGCAGACCCATTGTCCAGGGGGCAGCCCCTGTATGTGGAATGGACTCATCATCCCACTATAGTGGATCCAGAGGTTGAGTTAACAGAATATTATCCGTATTTGACCATTTTTTTTAGAATGGTGATGAAAAAATCTGAAGGCTGTCCATAAATTTGGTTGTTCTGGTGTTAAAAGCTGAGAGATCAGAGGGGTTCTGAGAGATTGAGTTTATTTTCCTTTTATTTTCTCCCTGAAATAAAAAAGAAAACTTAGACAACGTCAAAGCCAATTCACCTTATATATTTGTAAAGTAGAGTGGAAGGAATGTCTTTTTTATGTGAACAAGAAAGAGGAATAACGTTTATTTATATAGGTCCATTCATACACTTACTTTACAGAAAGAAAAGGGAACAGAAAAAAAAAGGATTTAAATTAAAACAGGAATAAGGATGTAACTGCAATTCAAACAAAATAAATGTTCAGTCATTGTTTAAGCAAAGAAAAGACATAATACAAATTATAAAAAAATCTGTAGTTATATGGAGAAAACTTAGTTGCCCAGAAAGTTTACTACCCATGTTGGATGGGATTTTTCTGCATATCCCCCAGGTAGTTGAATATTAAATAGTTTTGGGAAGTACTGGAATGTATAGAGTGATGATCTAGTTAAAGATAAATTGTCATAATGTTATGGCTAATTTTTGCCTGAGCAGTGAATTAAATCTAAAATGTTCCCATATATCATTTTTTATTACCACATTATTTCTGTGTAGTCTTTGCTTATTCTGCCACTTGGCCTAGATAAGCAGAGAAGGATGTTGAGACTCTAGGAAGGTTGAAACTACAGTGCTATATGAGTGCTGCTTTCACTCACTAAGATGAAGAAACACTGAAAGTGATTAAGCTCCTTGTGGATATGTGTACTTGCTTGGATATGACTGTGTGTGTGCCCCTTTGGGAGCCTGTAGTAGAGCCTTAAATTATACATACGTTCTCATTCCATTACCAGTGGCAACAACTAAAGGCTTCCCAGAATTTCCATTACCAAAATGAAGCAGTACACACTCGCGTACAATCCAAATCTCTTTCGCACACACTGACAGGTATAAAACTAAAAGTGCAAATCTTAAGGAGGACAGTGAATTTTAGGTTTTATTCATTCACTTACACTAAACTTTAGCAATCTGCAGAGGGCTTCAGATAACAGTGTTCACTTTTTACAAACTCAAGTCCATCTGTGATGAAGCAGCTGCCAGCTCAGATCTGCCAAAAAGTGTTGAAATCTGGATGGGTGAAATGAATGAAAAATGTTTTGCCCACCCCTTAACAGCCACCAGTGAGACACCATTTAGAATGGTATCTAATCCTCCTCTCTAGCTGAAATGCTCAATGCCCGCCAGCGGTGAGCTCGTCTTCCACTGGGTAGCGACCAGTGAGGCATAGTTTAGCATAAGAGTGTACAGTCAAAAATTCAAGTAGAGCAGAGTGGAAAAGTCTGGGATTTTTTGAAGCATTTTCTGTGTGAGGAAAGAAAATAAATTATATCAGAATTTGAAACTTGGGGGTAAAATGTATACAAAAATAGTTTTTTGTTTTTTTTTCTGCACTGTATTCTTTATGTCCATCCCTTTGTAAACTGCTCTAAAATATGTGCATTTAAACATTGATCGGTTCCTCTCTTGTTAATCTTTTCAGCCTTCAATTCATCTTTTCATCTGTTCCCTCCATCATATATCTGTCCTTTCATCTTTTTTGCCATCCATTAAGTTTTCAATGTACTGTATATGTCCATCCATTTTAGGACTGGACAATAATTCAATCGAAAAATGACTTAATTCATTTTTTTGTTAAAATTAGCTCATTGAGGAATAACAAAATGACCAGGAAAGCACTTAAAAGATTAAAATGACTACATTTGTGATAGTTGCAGTTATCAATATCGACCAATATAACATTTCTCTTTATCGATATGCTCTTTTTCTACATTGTCCAGCCCCAATCCATGTTTCGTTGGAAATTTTTCTACAATGTAGCTTGCCATCATCAGTGTGCGAATGTGTGCTTGAATGGGTGGATGACTGAATTTAGTGTAAAGCGCTTTGGGGTCTGTAGAGACTGAGTAAAGCGCTATACAAATGCAGGTCATTTTGAAATTCAATATTTAAAAAAGAATTACAGCAATAAAGGTTTTTTTAAATGGTAAATAGTAAATGGCCTGCATTTGTATAGCGCTTTACTCAGTTCCTACAGACCCCAAAGCGCTTTACACTACATTCAGTCATCCACCCATTCACGCACACATTCACACACTGATGATGGCAAGCTACGTTGTAGCCACAGCTGCCCTGGGGCACACCGACAGAGGCAAGGCTGCCGGACACTGGCGCCACCAGGCCCTCTGACCACCACCAGTAGGCAACGGGTGAAGTGTCTTGCCCAAGGACACAACGACTGAGACCGTCGGAGCCGGGGCTTGAACTGGCAGCCCAACTCCTTGAGCCACAGTCGCCCAATGTGTTTAATGTTTAATATGATTGTTAGATGTCTTTACGAGCCATCTTTAAACTCCTCATACACATACATACATTTGGGGACTCTCTGGTCGGACTTGGCTGCAGACAGCTGAATGTTAAAAAAACCAGCAGAAGGCAAGAAACTTTGCTGTTTTACTAAACAAACTGGGTTGTGCTGTTGCATGCAGATAATGTTAGCTAAATGATTAGTTACATCATATTAAAGTGCATTGCATAATTATGAAAAATAAAATATCATTTTTTCTGTATTAAACACGATATTATGGTCACAGCACACAACTTAAGAAAACACATGCAAAAAGACAACCACACAACACATAAAAAGATGCTGCAAATAAAACACCACACAACACATAAAAAAATGCTGCAAATAAAAAGCCACACAACACATAAAAAATGCTGCAAATAAAACACCACACAACACATAAAACAAACAAATTTGCAGTGCATTTTTTTACGTGTGTGTCATTTTTCTGAATTTGCTTGTGTTTTGTCTTTGTGCATGTGGTTTCTTAAGTTGTGTGCTGTGATCCTTCAGGGCCACCATACGATATCAACCAGATACATTTTACATAAAAGAAAAACAATTTAGCCTACATAGTTACAAGATGAGTATTTACCAGCATCTGAATCCCAAATGAACCATCTAAATCCCAAATAAAGTAAAAGGGTATTTAACTAAAAAAGAGACATGTTGAAGTTCCTGTTTCTTTGAGAGACACCCAGAGAGTTGAGGTATGTTCACCACCTGGGGCGGCAACTGGGTTCTCTTGCTTGCTTTAGTTATACCTACTAAACATCTCATAAAAACACTGCATTAGTATTTATTAATTTATTTTCTAGTACTAAATCAAAAATTCAGAAAAAAAATGTAATAAAATATTTTTACAAAAAATATTGGATTTCTGAAAAACACATTTGTTTTTTAAAAAAAGAAGAAAAACAAGTTATTTTGTTCTTCAAGCAATTTGATTGGTTTAGGCATCAATAGTCTACCAACCTGCAGAAGAAAAGACAAGCTAATTTCTTAATGTTTCTACATTTTTTAGGTTTTATTACTTATAATCACTAATAATTGTATCATAATCCCAAATTAAATCTTCCAAAGAGGTCACATTTTTGCAGGTGTTTATTTTTTTTGTCTCTGAAGTAATAAACAGACTATTGATCCCACAGTGTGGTAATTCACATGTTAAGGCAGCACACATATAAAACTAATAAAAATAAAGAGCAAGTGAAAACATAGACAATAAGCTATAGAGTAACAATTATAAAATAAAATAAAAAAATTGTCTTAAAAAAAAAATTGTTGATGGCCAGTTTGCGATATTTCTATTAGCAGGTACTATACAAACCTTACTTTAAATGCATGTGACGATATTAAAGCCAGGGTGCTACTGCCTAGCAAAGTCAATGGATGACCATTTACATTATATCTCCTGTTGTGCGTGTTTAAAATGTGCAAAACAATAAAATCTATCTTGCTTGGCCCTGGCAGCACTCTGTGTGCTCACCACATCTAAACCTCTGATCCTAGAGTCACTCCTGTTGAATTATATCTTGAAGAAGAAATTATTGCATAGACATTCTGATGTATGGCTTATTTACATGTTCATACAGTAGATTGAAATATATCTATAACAGTTGGTTTATAACATCAATGATAGAAAGCAAATCTGGCCTTTTGGGTTTATTATGAAGTTGAGAGAGAAATAAGACTTTTGTGTTTTGATTTTTACCACTGGCTACAGTTAAAAAATTCACAGTGAAGCTTGTTCCCGATAAGTCCATCCCTTTCCACCTTTGTTGCTTCTTAAAGCTTCTTAAGTAAACAGCAATACCTTGATGTGTCTGCCTCTCATCAGCTTCTCCTATCAAATCCAACTGGCAGGCTCTAAGGAGAGGTGTTATCAGACAGCCGAATGGAGAGGTCCAGTTAGTCGGTGCTACAGTCATTTGAGTCTGACCATGAGCTTGAGACAACATCAGACAAGGATTAAATCAACAAACCATGCTGACCCTGGGTGACCAAGGAAGGTTACTTACAACTCTGTGGAGAGAGTATTAAGGCTGTTGTGGGGAAAGGAATCGTGGGAGGGCAAGAGTAAGTCAAATAAATAAACAAATCGAGAATATTCAAGGAGACAGCATATTAAAGAGAACTTAAAACTTAAAAACAGTCATTTCAGTAAATCTATTATGAATCATGCAGGTATAGTGTGTCTGTGTGTGTATAGCAAGCATGTCTGCGTATGTGTGTAAAAATGAAAAATAGAATTTGCGACTGTAAGGGTAGGACAGTTCTAGGATTTGTTTTTTTCTTAGCTATTCAACCTGTCAATCGCAATTTCAGTTTCACATTCCCAGCTAATCAAATTGAGAAACATTAATGTTTTATGAGCAGAAAATGTATGTTGACATGCAGTGCCACTTTAGACTTTTCACCACTAGGTAAGCCAAAGTGATTTGGAATAAAAACTATTATGACAGTGGCTCAAAAAATCTGATGTCATGGTGAGTCTGATTCTCTTGTAGCCTTATGATTAATATCTCCAATCAGAAAACTTTCTTCATTTACATAAGAAAAGCAGACTTGCACCACTGTAGAAAGTAGTCCTCCCTCTTCAAATTTCATATCTTGTCAAATGACAGCCAGAAACCTGGACACTTTCCTATCAAAAAGACAGTCACCCCTATCAAAATCTTTTGAGGTGGTGGTGAGTAATTTACATTTTGGTCAGGTAGTACTACTAAATACTAAGATAATTGAAGGTAATCTTAGATATGACCAGTATAAAACACCTCAGCAGGTGCATTCACAAATTGGCTTCTATTGATTCCAGATTATTCTGAAAATCCCAGCAGACACATTTCTTCTGGCTATCTGAATATGTCACGGAGCTTATTCCTCAATTTGAGCTCTCAGGAATCCAAGAAGAAGGGAAAAAACAATCCTGCCTGCACTCATCTCATCCATGGGCAAAGCCATCGCTCACACTGCCATATATGAATTAGATGTCTAGACGTACAGTTTGGCAAAGGACTCCTCTGCTCTGTCGTCAAGGGGATCTGCCCAGCCCTTATCCTCAATCAAAATGATTGAGTCCCTAAATGGATCCAAGACTGGAAATAAATGTGGGTGTAAATGGGGGCTATCCGAAGGGGTTTCCTGGTAGTAGGGTCTAAAAAAACAAAGTATCCTTTTTACAGGGAGGTAAATCCTTTAGATGAGAGAGAAGAAATTGCTCTTTTATGATGTAAGCTCTGTTGAAGCAGCAACAATGGGAATGGAAGACAATAGCAAAAGCTCCCCCTGCTATACCCTGCAGCTGTTGATGCTATTGGTTTGATTGGAAAGCAACATTGAAAGTATTTTCTGCACAGGTACATATTTATAAATATTGCAGTTATTTCATTAATTGAAAAAAAATACTTAAAATAAAATAACTAGGACTATGTAGGGTGGCATCAGGTAAGATGAGTCACTTAAGATTTAGGCCCCATGGCCCTTTATTTATTTTATTACAAACAATAACTGCAAAAGATTTCAGTTTTTTTGGCAGGAGTGTTCTTGAGTAAAACAACTGATTTGATTGGTCTAAAGTTGCCCAAATGTTGCCCAATTTTCCTGATGACAACAATTATTGATAACATTCCAGGCCTGAAAGATGTATATCCTACAGGTTTTGACTCCATCTTTCATCGTTTCTTTCCATCTTCTTAATGGATCCCTGATATCTAGTCATCTCTATGGATGATGGAAATATTTTGAAGCATCTGCACATTTGGCAAGTTAACGAATCAAGACAGAAATAGAACTAGAGGATATTGGATCAATTGACCCAGCTTTTTGGATGCCAAACAAGGCCTGCTTTTTTGGAGATTTCATCTATCCGTCCTTTTTGTCTCTACTCTGAGGGAACATCATGGACACGTCGCCAGTCTGTCAAAGGGACAAACAGAATAGACAGCCATGTGCACACACTCATACCTAAGAGACCAGTAAACCCAACTGTCATGTGTTGGGGCTGTAGGAGGAAACTGGAGCATTTGGAGAGAAATCATGCATGCAACCAGAGCAGAAAGTCCCCTCACCATGATTCAAATACTGAACACTATAGTGTTTTACTTAAACATCTATTAGTTATGTGAAACTAATAGATGCCTTTTTGAATTGTTTCACATTTTGCCGTGTTACAGCAATGAATTTTGATTTAACTTAGTGTTATAGACCAACAAAAAAGGAAATGAAACATAATTTAAAAAAGAAATCTTACAAATAAAAATCTAAACATTGGAGTACATATATACATTCAGCCCCTAAGAAAAAATATTTGCAGCTAGCTGCTTGTAGAGGTCAACTAATTATTAGATTGCGCAAACATGAGTATAATTTAATCATCATGCAAGATTGTATTACTTCAGCGGAGACTTCAAATGTAGTTAATGTTGATGGAAAAATGGATGGAGCTAAATAGAAAGCAATCCTTCAAAAAACTGCTGGAAGCTGCAGGTTTTCACTTTCCAAACATGCCAACAAATCTGTGTTAGTTTAGAACCACTAAAATCCATGTGTAGGATGGCCCAATTTTATCTTTGGTAAAACTTGTATAATGTTATATGGAATGCTCTCAATATATTTTGACTAAGCTTGAGTGTTTTGCAAGATGTGCATATAGTAAAAACATATTCCCAGGATTTGCAGATGCTTTTGCAGCAAAATATGTTTCTGCAAAGTATTCTTTCAGGAAGGCTGAATACTTGGGTAACACCATGAATGCCTTATGAGTTCATTTTAAAAGGCACTGGATATCAAACTTAGGTCTCAGGGGCAGACTGAACTGTCTGTTGTGTCGTTATTTTCACATAATCTTCACTCTTCACACCGTCGACTTTCACCCAGTGGCAGCTTGTCCACTCCTGCTTCCATCTTCACCCGTCTCATCTGGGAGGAAATTGAACCTGCTCTCTGATTAGTGGTGGTTATGCCCTCATCCAGTGCTGTATTTCACCTCCCTCACCAAGAAATGAGGCAGACTTCTATTTAATTACCAAATGCGACCATAGCTCTTTATGTGTTGTGCATATAAAAAGTAATAGTGAGCAGGAATCAGTGTATGTGTGTGAATATCTGTACGCTGATGAGAGTCAATTAAACAGACACTTTCCTTGGATAAGCCTTCTGGGTTTCTGAAGTGCCTAGGTTCGATTCAGGGCACACTACAGTTCTTTGTCTTAGATTCCCAGCTGTAAAACTGGCTCCATCATGGACGCCGTGTGCTAAAAGAGCGAGATGGAGAAGTGGGGGAGGTAAAAAAAAAGAAGATGGATGGATGGAAATAGAAGATGGGGAGAAAGAGACAACATGAGACCTAGAAAAGGGAAGAGAGAAAGAAGATACAGCAAAATAACGTATTAATTCACCACCCAACAGTGCCATCTAGTGGCTCTGCCCCCCTCCCCCTTTTTAGTTTTCCTATCCACCCTGCAACACATCCCACTACGTCCCACACAGTTTTCCTAGATCGACATGCTTGCACATGACACACACTGTTAATATGCATGCAGGGCCATGCTCTGCTCTGATTCGGCATGCTAAAGCAGAAATGACTTGTAATCTTCTCTGAGGCTTGCACACCCCTCCCAGACGCAAACAGACAGTGAAGAAGTTGCAGGACAAAAAAAAACCCCAAAAAAACACTTGTTTTTCCAGGCTGTCCTATTACCCTTGTTTACAACTTTCTTCCCAATCCCTCAGCTTTGTTTTCTTTCCTGCATTTTCACGATCCCCCCCCCATTGTAGATTCTCTTCACCCCCCCTCCCCTCAAGAGCCCCACCACCCAGACTGTAAACATCGGTGATGGATTACTAATTGTCCTGCTCTAGATGCATCGGGGTGTAGACAGCTGCAGGTGGGTGGACGGGGATTTTTTTTTAGTGAGTCTGTGTGTCTGAATGTGAATCACACAATCATAATAAATAACTGGTCTCTGAGAGATAAAAAGTGGGGGGAAAAATGTACTGTCACGTCCACGCAACAGTCTGAGCCATTAGCATGCTCTGGGGTCATCCATATTCTGTAGTGGCAACTGAAGATGATGAGATGCAGTGTGACGGTACATGCTGACCTTCATACTGTCATATGTCCTTGATCAAGGATTCTCACTTTGATACCTTACCCATTAGTTTTGCTTTGATAGCTGTAATTAGGCCCTTGGGGATCTGCTGCAATCTTAAAGCAATAAACCTTGTGTCCTGCAACGTCAAAGTAAAGCACAGTTTTACTGCAAAGGTGGGTTTCTTAAGTGCTTGCTCAACAAATATATCCCTAACTTTTGATGGAAACTAGTCGCGGTGGTGACTTCCTGCAGTGGGTGAAGCGGAAGGAAAACTGATCTAATAAGCTTCTTTAGAAGCAGTTCTGTGGAGGTATAAATAGTTTAATTAGTCTGATCCGTTCAACTTTTTTTTCTTTTACTTATTTCGTAATTATCAGTATTTGTTCCCTTCCACGGCTGATATGTTATCTCTAGAAGGGTAAAATATAATCAATATCACAGGGAAAATGTGATATTATGCACTTTTATTTGCTTAAAGTGTTGTTTCCCATCTGACCACACTGACACAGGTGGTGGATAAATATTCTTCATGTGCCCGCTGCTCAAAGGGCATTTGTGTGTGCATCAATGAATGGAGCGCAGCACATCTCCTCTTTGCTTCATACTCCGGCGCACCGCACAGAGGAGATGAACACAGCGCAACACGGCGCCCCTGAATGTTGGAGCCCATCCGGGCAGAAAGCGCTCAAGTCGGGAGAAATTTGAGCAGCGCCTCACACCAGGGCGGATTTCCGAGAAAAGCGCAACCGACCAGTGTACATTTTTTCGCTCCTCACGGTGCTCCGTGATGTGCGCATTGTGGAAAAGAGGACGTGTCTATGCCAATCAGGTGCCAGAGCGGGGAACAACGAGCTGGTTGTTGCACCAGTGTCTGGGAGCGTGGAGCAGTTTGATAACATCGGGCCGACGGTAACTATGTACCAGCACAAAATCAATGGCAGTACCAAAGTCCCGCCACACAGGAGGACGGATTGTGCCGTGCAGGGCGTACCAAACGGTCCGGTACTTTCCCGTTGCATCCCTAGTTTGTCATGATTAATTCACATCTACCCAGTGATTAATTAGATTAAAATTGTATATATATTATATATATATATATATATATATATATATATATATATATATATATATATAATTTGACAGCCCTGATATCTAGTCGTCATAGAATCCCCCCGAACAGAAATTTCCAACAACCGCCACTAAAGGACATATCAGATATTAAACTGAAAAGAACAGATGCTACACTTGATCTTAGCCATAAAGCAGAGAAAAGCCCATTTGCAAAAAAAACAAGTTGGATTAATGCAATATGCATTGAGTTAGCATGTGATGTCTAAAATCCTCCAACCAAAATGAACATTTTTGAAAAAACTTATTGCTTTTTTTTCTTTTCTGGACATGGTTTGCAATTCTATGTCTCACTCTCTCACTGTGCTCAGATGAATCTCACACTAAATATGGACAGTATTTGAACAGCAGCAGCTAAGTTTACAAATTTGCTGTAATACCTGTGAATTTAACTATACGAATATGAGGTGAGGTAAAAGCAATTTTCAGCAAGAAATGAATCCATCATACCTTACTGAAAAACTTTTATCACAATAAAAAAGACAAATCATTCACCAACATCATACTGGAAAATGTAATAGGTGCACCTTGGCATTACCAGGTTTAGTCACACTTTTACCTTGAACTGTCTTACTTGTACCTGTCACAGATTCAATAAGAATTCAGGAACATTTCTTGTAAATTGTTCTCCATATCTAGATCAAGGCATAATTCAACTGCTGCAGAGGTGTCTGCTTCAATTACATGATGTAAACCTGTCATTTCACCATGTACAATTAATATCAAGTGAAAGTGGGGGTCTTTGGAGGACAGTGAAGGCAAGTGGATATTTTAGGTTTTTTTTTAAACAACTGATAGATAGGCAAGTGAATGACTCATTCTAAATAGTTAGTGAGCACTTAAGTAGATCTTTATAACAGATGGAGATGGTTGGATATTGATAAAAACACTTGCATAGAACACACACTCCAAGGAGATGGTTTTATTTATTTTTGTGCCACTTTAGATCTCAACCTGCCAAATCTAGTTTTTGGGAGTTTATTTATTTCTTTTTTATTTATTTCTTTATTTTTTTCTCATGTGTGGCTCGGCTGAGTTTGTTTTATTCACACAAGTCTTTGAATACTGAGCCCATTTGACCTCTCCTCTTTTTTCACACAAAATTTGGGAACCTTGAACCCCCTGACCATGGCATAGATTTGCAAAATGTAGGGAAAGCCATTATTATTTAGACTAAAGGCATCCTTATTGAGCAGACATTATTCATGATGCAGATTTACACCTCAGTGTCAAACAATAAAGTCATTCTCTTGTCTTTATGAATTGATGCAGCATTACCTTAATATTCCCAATGCGACACATTTTACTACTTCTGCACCAGTTGGGAGGTAAGTTGTAAAAATAGTTGTACAGTGCATCTGTAATATCCATAAAAACTTAATGCCTCACTAAAAATGAAGCTTGACTCAGCATGTTATCACTCACACGCATCTCCCTATCTCCACCTCCCCCAGTTTCCTTCCTCTGTCTGTCTAAGTGGACACATCACCCATCACTCAGCAGACATGATCCAATCAAGATCTTATCTGGGAGGATTTGGCTCCCTGTGGAGGAAAGAGTTGATTGTTGTGAGGAGTTACATATGCATCATTGATACTATCTATTTTTATCATGTTTTTTTATAAATCTCTATTTACATAAGGTGTCACTTTTGCTTACCATTACTTGCTTTGTAGCCTGTTCTTCTTGCAGACTGGATGTTCAATGATTGGTGACAAGTGTGCTTATGTAAATCTTTCGGAAAGAAATGTTGCCGTACCTAAAATCTGGTCACTGATTGAAATCGATCACTTCTCCCAAAAAGGTTCCTTGAATAAATGTCTGAAGTTGACCAATTCAAATCACTTAAACCACCTAAACTTACAAATGAAAATGATGGCACAGATTCATTGATGATGGATTGATACTGCGATTGACCGATTTTGCTTGCAAAGAGTAACCTCTGCCCTCTTCCAGCAGCTACTGAGCAGAGCTGCTGCTCCGCAAATGTCATTCATAATTAAAGCATACAAAAAAGAAGAGTTCAGCTAGAGGAGTTTGGGCAGCAGCAGCCCAGCAGGCCAGATCTTCTCGACTTCTTTAGAGATATGAGGATTGATCTGATTTAGCATCACTCTGCTTCCGAGGGGGGGTAGGGTGGAGGTGGGAGGGGGTTTTGTCTTCTGAGCTGACTGTTGAATAATTCAAGCACACAAATGCAAACTCTGGCAGCTCTCATGCAGTTATTTTAATCTGCTTCATGCATGATTGGCTAGGCATATGAACATTAAACAAACTTATACTAAAGAATGTATGTTATGTGTTTAATAATATCACATGTGTTTGCATTTGTTACTGGACATTTGTGAGAATCTAAAATTTGCAATGCTACCCAGTTGCCAGAGCAAAAACATTACTGTAGTACTCCTAGTGACTGTGAGTGTGTGTGTGTTGTCTTGTATTACTAACCTTTTAAGGACCAATAGACTGTGTTAGGACCGAAGCCCGGTCCTAATACGGCCGACTCCCCTTTTTAAGGTTTGAGGTTAGGTTTAGAGTTATGGTGTGAATTGAGTTTTAGTTAGGCTTAGGGTTTGGAATATATGAGTAATGGTTAGGGTTAGGAAAAGTGTCAAGGTTAGGCATAAATCCAGTTGCTACAATCAATGGAAGTTATTGGATGATCCTAATATGGGTGGTAATACAACCTTGTGTGTGTGTTTATCTTCCAACTTAAAGACTGGAAGGATTGTATAGACTGTGCTAAGTTCCAGGGAAGATATTGATAAATGTGGGAATTTTAGAACCATATGTCCCAAGACCTTAAGGGATGAGAGCATAAAGTGGCTTGCAGAATAATTCATAAAAATTTTACGTGACAAACCATAGTGCATAATTTTGAAGTGGAAGGAATATTGCACATATATTTCTCTCTTCACAATAAAATATTATGAAGTGTCTTGAGCTCTAAAATGTATTTAATCTTTTTTACCCTGAGAGATCTGGAAAAAAAATGCTAAAAAATGAATGTTCAATTGCCTCTAGAGGTCAATCATTACAGGGGACCTTTCTACGCAATAAGGAACCAGCTGTTCTGGGAAGGCCTCAGAGTTTTGCTAGAGAACATTAGTGAAAAAACATCACGGAGACCAAGGAACGCAGACCTCAGACAGGTTAGGGAGAAAGTTCTAGAAAGGTTCACAGCAGCATAAAGCTATAAAATAATATCTCAAGCTATGAACAGTTCATCATTCAAAAATGCTGGAATTATGACACAGCTGTAAACCTATCCAGATATGACTGTTTACCTCATCCATCAGGCCAGGCGGAATATTAATCAGAGAAGCAGCAAAGAGTTTCATGTTGTCTCTGAACGAACTGCAAGGCTACTCAGCTAAGTTGGAAGTACCTGTTTAAAAGACAACTACTGTCAACACACTTCAGAAATTATGTTAAGGCATTATTGACAGAAAGCCTTACGTCTGGTAGAGGAGAGAGAAAACATGTGGTAGAATGTGTTTTGATTAGATGAGACCAAAACATTTATGGCCTACATCCAAAACACTGTGTTAAAGGACTAACACCTTGGTCATACCATTGCCTCGGTGAAACATGGTGGTAATTGCACTAAGCCATAGGAATGCTATTCTTCAGCAGAAACATGCATATCAGTGTTGATAGGAAAGGAGCCTTTTTCTTCTATCAGAATAAAATATTATATTTGTTTTAGAGATTTATTTATTATTAAAAGGTATTTAAATTTTTGTATAGCTCCAGATACCTAAACCCATCTGTCTAGTTTAAAAAATATATATTTGTAAAAATCACAGCATCTCAAGGCCATCATTTCCCTTTCAAAAATATTACTGAAAAGTTTTGACAGGCTGCTTTCTTGAGTAAAAAAAAAAAAGAAAATACGTCACAAAGTTGTGAAGATTATACGAGTCTTTTCTTTCAATTTTGGAATGTTTCAGCTCTTCCGTGTAACGTGTCACAACAAACAGAGCCAAAATTAAACTAGTCTTTTTTTTTTTGCCTGAAATGTCGGGCTGCCATGTTAAAATGTTTCCATTGTTTATTGTTTATCAGCAGACCAAACTGAGACAAAGCGACTTGTCACCAATAATGTGGTTATGTACACGGATCGCAGTGTAGTGGTGACAAGTCAGTCACTGAGCGTTGCCAGCAACACAGGAGCTTTTGTCTCACTATGTTCTGATCTTGGCAATCAAGGAGAGAGGAACACCAGGGTTTGTCACTTCTCTGAGACTTTTCTTCCCGTACAGCTGAAACACTCCTGAAGCTTCAGACTTAAGTGCTTCCAAAGTACAGTAGGCTGTTGGAGGAGTGTGTGTGTGTGTGTGTGTGGGGGGGGGGGATAATTGCCATCATCTTCACACTGAAGCATTTCATTTCCCCTTGTAGTCCAGGAAATTACACTTGACATTCTAAGACACATCAAGAACCCTTTCGACCCTCGGTTACCATCTGCTACCCTCTACTTTGTCTTTGTCCGAGTGCCCTTGTTTTGAATTTTATGGAAAAAAAGGGGTGGGAAGAGAATAAGTTGTATTTTGTTCTGTTCAACAGTTAAACGTGGATGTGCAGTTTTGTGCGCCTTCTTGCGTGTGCCAAATGGACAAATGAGAATTGATGCAAACATTGAATCCTGGAAACACAAGCACGCACACACATACACAGGCACAAGGCGCCCTGCTTTGGTCACTACACCCCATGGGCAAGCGATGAGTCAGTACCATAATCGTATTTTCAGGGGGATTGATGCCCAGTGAAGAGTTTTCTTACAACAGATAGAAAAAATGAATAAACATAGAAAGAAGGAGGTCTCTTTCATCACTATAAAAAGAAGATGCAGCCAATGAACCTCTGCGACTGTGTTTCCCTGCAAACTCATTATTGTTCTCGCAGCAGAGAAGAGACGGCCTTATTATTCTCTTGTGAATTACAGGAACTTATGACGGGAGATTGGTCGCAATGTTTATGGAGTTGGGATAATGCCTAGGTGCCTCTTGTCCTCACCTTTGGCACACTCCTTTCTCCCCTAATCCAATCATTTAGGTATTTGCAAGCTTATTTTCCTTGTTAGTATGTCTCACTCTGCTAGGAAGTAGAGGACAGGGGTGTTTGGGGAGGATTAATGAAAGGTTGTGGAGGTTAGGAATCTGAGAAGTGAAACAAAAATACTGAATATAGTAGGATTTGTTCATTTTTTTTGTTTTTTTGTCCACCCATTTAACAAGGCATAAAATAGTAGCCAAGCTGTCACAATAAACTAAATATTTTACATTTATGGATTCATATATATATATATATATATATATACAAACAGAAAAACATTCTCAGAATATATTATATCAGATGTTTGTTTCCTTTTTGTAAAGTTAAAAATGTAATTATCATTGGTCCTTATAAATTTCTAATTCAGGAGAGTAATTATTTATTCAGGAGAGTAATTATTTATATCTTTTTGGATTCATTTTGTACTCATGAAAGCCTTATAAAAGTTTGTTATTCAACAATTCTTTCTAACCATAGAGAATGCACACTTTAAAATTACAAAATCAAAAGTTTAGGCTGGGCAAAGTGTCCACTGACAAAGCCCTGTGTACTTTAAAAATCAAAATATCGTCACCCTAAATTAAGTATCTTTTTTGGCAATTATTTTTTTAAAGACAATGTTCTGAAAACGTACCTAAAATGATACTTTGGTTCTAGGTCTGTTCAGTTTTGACCAAGGATATATATATTTTTTCTTTTCTTACTTTTCTAAATGGATTTGGATTTAAGGTTTGCACACACTGTAGCAGAGATTTTGGCTCACTCCACCATATAGATCTTCTCCAGAGCGCTCAGGTTTTGGGGCTGTCGCTTTCAGCTCTCTCCAAAAATGTTTTAAAGGATTCAGGTCTGGAGACTGGCTAGGCCACTCCAGGATGTTGAGATGCTTCATACGGAGACACTCCTTAATTACCCTGGCAGTGTCTTTCGGGTCATCATGCTGGAAGACATAGCCACGACCCATATTCAATGGTCTACCTGAGGGAATGAGATTGTTGGCCTAGATCTCACGATACATGGCCCCATCCATCCTACCCTCATTATGGTGCAGTCGTCCTGTCCCGTTTGCAGAAAAGCATCCCAAAGAATAATGTTTCCTCCTCCACGCTTTAAAGTCGGGCTGGTGTTTTTGGGGTTGAACTCATCCTTATTTCCCTAAACATGGCGAGTGGAGTTTAGACCAAAAGGTTCCAGGTTTGTCTCATCAGACCACATGATCTTCTCCCATTCCTCCTCAGGATCCTTCATATGGTCTCTGGCAAACTTCAGACAGGCCTTGACATGCGCTGGCTTTAGCAGGGGGACCTTGCTAAATAATAATAATACCTCTATTCAGGTCATTGACCTGAATAGAGGTATTATTTCACCAACAGTTGTTGCCTTCTCAACCAGCTGCTTCCCTATGGAAGCAACTTCTTCCTGTAGCCCATCCCAGCCTTGAGCAGTTCTACAATTGTATCCCTGATGTCCTTGCACGGCTCTCTGGTCTTGGCCATTGCGGAGAGGTTGGAGTTTGTTTAAGTGTGTGGACAGGTATCTTTTATACAGGTAATGAGTTCAGACAGGTTCTATTAATGCATGTTTGTTTGTTTATTAAGATCCCCATTAGCTACTGTTAAAACAGTAGTTAGTTTTTCTGGGGCCTAATCATCACCAATAATATCAAATAATGCGTCAAGTCTTGGCAAACAGATAACATACAAATAACATATGAAATAACTTAATTTGAACTAAACAAAACCAAATTTATAACAATAGACATATGATAATCACGTACCAAATCAAATGTTAAATCAAATATGACACCTTTACATACATTAAATTAAATATACAGTAAAACACTAACTTGTCATCTATTGGACCATCATCATCATTACTTATATATGCAGAACCAACACCTAAACAAAACACAGGATTACAAATAGTACGTACATGCCTCCATAGATTCCAATTCTTACCTAACAAGTCCAAGAATCTAAATATAGATGTGATGTACAAGTGTAGATGTGAAAATATCATATATAGAACAGGACACAAACGGTAATATACATCACTACTGTGTCCCTTCACCTTCTCTCTGATGAACAAAAAACATACAGTCTGATCCTTTTACAAAAATCTTTTATATATTTCTGTAAAACCAAAAATTGAGGTAGGCCAGTCCAGGCCACCATAGCCCTGTATAGCACTGTCTTTTGTTTGAAGACCATTCTACATTCAGGCAAGAGAAATCGACCCTCGGTGCCTTACCTTGTAGAATAACTTTGCATATCTCTACAAAATGTCAACCTATTGTATAGAATCTCAGGAGGATCATTCATCACCAACTTATTTTCTGTAATCCAATCTTCTATTAGCATTAATTCCCTGGCTAGAATTACATTCAGTTTACCTATATATTGTGCTAATGCATATATTGTTTAATCATCTGCATATAACACCATCTTAGAATGTTCAAATGTATAAGTTAGGTCATTTACAAAGACAGAAAATAATAATTGTCCTAGACAACTTCCCTGCGGTACCCCACAAGAAAGTAACTTTTTCTTAGATTACCTTCCATTAAAAAAAAGAAAATTGTCTCTCACTCAGATAACTTTCAACCCATTTAACTGCATCATCAGAAAAAAAAAACATACAGTCTTAACTTAATGAGTGGAGAACAGGAGGTCAACACACCACTCCGGCAACAACGGAGTGGCTATGTTTCTGGAGTGGCCTAGCCAGTCTTCAGACCTCATTCTAACAGAAAATCTGTGGAGGGAGTTGAAAGTCTGTGTTGTCCAGTGAAAGCCTGGAACATCACAGTTTTAGAGAAGAACTGCAGAGAAGACCGTACTAAAATCCCAGTGTGTGTAAACCTGATGAAGACCTACACGAAGCATTTGACCTCGGTTACCTTGCAAAGGACTGAAATGAAGTTTTGTTATGGGCAAAATCCTTATTCTCTGTGACATTATACAAATCAATTATTTTAAATTTTACAAGGTGATTTTCTGGATCTTTCTTTTACATTCTGCCTCTCACAGTAGAAGTGTACGTGATGAAAATTGCAGCCTTTCCTCATCATTTTTAAGTGGGAGAACTTGCACAATTGGTGGCTGACTAAATTGGCGGCAGCCTCCATCACTTTCATATAAAAAAGCAACATGAATTTAACCTGAGGTACAAGCTTCAGCCAACCTTCGGTTCACTCTCTTTTCCATTCACCTAATGTTACCAACGTCACCGCTACACACTGGATCTGGGTTGGAGGTGAGCAGTTTTGAATGAAATGAAGTTCCTGCTGTAGACCCTCTGTTAATAAAGAAAGTTTTTGCCAATAGCCTTTGCAGCTAACAAAGTGTAGCCTTAAAATGCTTCATGCACAATATGGACCACAGTTTGTAAGGAAAGCAAAAAGTGCCGCGATACATACATTATGTACAGTTTGTACATATTTTTAAATTTTTTTAATTATGTAAACATCTTTAAGTATCCTGCTCTGTTGCACATTACATCCTGGTCATGTCGCTTTATCTGTATTTTTTTTATCTAAACATAATGGCACAGTTCTCTGTTTTTTAGTAACTATGCCCATAATTTATTTTTTATTCTGGACTCTTAAATTGTGTTTATTCTTGCTTTTTCTGCAGTTACAATTGAATTTCTCCTTGTGGGACAATAAAGGATAGTTCTATTGTATCCTACACACCAAAAAACAGTCTCAGTAACTCACTGGATTCCAAATAATGTAAATAAGATTTACTTATGAATGATTTTCAAAAGCAACACAGAACACACAAAGTTTTTTGAATGCACTAAGTGTGCATGCAGTTTATAAAGCAGACAAACTTCGGCAAACATGAAAAACAAGATGGCTTTCTAGTCTGTAGGGAATATCGGTGACAAATTTTCACAGATAATAATGAACGTTGGTCAGAAATGTCACCAGATTCAAAGCTAGGCAATTTTTAGGAAAAAAAAAGCGGCATCAAAACAGCGCATAACCAGCACTGTTGCTGCATTTATTCTAGCTGCAGTTAAATCCCGACCATTGAGCGCACAGACCAGACAGACAGCGACCCTGAAAGTATTTATTTATTTATATATCCATCGTTGAGCCGGTGGCGGTAATAAATTAGACAGTGGCGGTCGCCGCTGAACTTCCTATGTATGAAAAACCCTGTTAAAGTAAAAGTAAACAGCACACAGCGACCAACTCCTAAGTATTCTCATAAAGAACTGTTCTGTGCGCTCCTTGTTACAAGCCTTGTAGCGCTCTTCCTGGGTTTTTTTCTTCTCGAGCTTCGCAAACTGCTAAGTTACGGTTTATGACAGTAGATTTAAAATGGTGACAAAGTCGCTATTGAGGATTTACTGCTGTCACTAATATTTCATGAAACCAACACAGATACATTTAAAAATGTATGAAAGTCCGCTGAGTCTTTAGTGTGTGCACTCTGTATGAGCTTATGAAGGAAGAGGAGGACCTCATTTTTGTCATTGCTTATTTCACAGTTTAACTCACCAGTGACGACAAATAGGGCCTATGCTCAAGACTTTGTTTTTACTCACCTCTGCTGCTTTTTTCTTTACAAAAAATGTAACGTAAAAGTCTGAGCTGCTGCGTGTATGTTAAGCTCCACTCCTGTCTAAGACGTGATATGATTTATGTGGCGCCATCTGCTGGATAAGTAGCTTAATTGTGTAGTTTAACATCCCCCCTCAAAAAACCCCAATTAAAAATAAAAATGATCAGCAATTTTTTTACCCGATAGCCGATATTATCCATGACCCCCATATCAGCCAATAATATCGGCCGGGCGATATATCAGTTGGGCCCTAGTCCTAACACTACCCTACAATAGGAGAGCTAGCCCCTTTGAGCCTTTTTGCTTTTTAAAATCTTGCTCTGTGTGCCCTTTTTTTAATTTGAGCAACTCCCCCTCTGAAGGTCTCTGCACAGCGCTAATCAGCTCTTTCAAATAACCAGAGCTAATAATATCGCAAGACAAACAACTTAGAGTGATTGATCTTGATGTCACCTAGAAAGGCAGGGAATTGTTAGAAGTGTTGGCTTCAGTATATATACATACAATAAGGAAACTTTCCCTGCTGTTATACTTAATTGTAAAACACTGTAAAATACTTGAGTGCTTTACAGCTACATGATGTCTCATACAAGAGCAGTCCTCTCAAACAGGCACAGTGAACACCCAACAGAGAAGTGGCTATAAAAGTCACCTTTATAGTTACCCACTTTCCACTTTGTCATCTGCTAATGAAGGCCAATAGCCCCAGAGCAAGCTACAGTCAATCTCAATAATGCAAGTTAATCTTGTTGGTTTAAGTGTGATTAGGTGCAGTATGCTTCTGTCATGTCTTCAGGACAAACATCTTGATATTAGTATGGATACAACGATTAGAATAATCTTTGGTAGTGAGTCAGTTGAGAGCCCAGTATAACACATCAGTTGTACAATTGATTCTCAATGTTTAAGATAAACTTTAATATTTGATTTTATCTATTTCCTTACTTAAACATACAGGTAATATGAAAAAAAGAATATATTTCAAAAGTTAATTTATTTTTGTAATTCTTAAAAGGTTAAAGTAAAATATAATATTGACTCAATACATCTAAAGATAGATATTTTAAGCATGTATTTGGTGAATGTTGCTTACAGCTCGTATAAACCCCAAATTGCAAAGCCTGAGCAAAAATTTTATATTACATCATACCAATAAAACAAGGATTTTAAATAGAAAAAATGCCAGACTTCTGAAAGTAAAATCATGCATATGTACTCAGTATTTGGTTCGGGCCGCTGCTACATCAATTACTGCCTCAATGTGACTTGACATGGATGCTATCAGCCTGTGGCACTGAAGTGTAATGGAAGACCAGGATGCTTCAGTAGCGGCCTTCAGCTGCTCTGCATTGTTCGGTCTCATGTCTCTCATATTTCTCTCAGCAATGCCCCATATATTTTCTGTAGGGTTTAGGTCAGGTGAGTTTGCTGACCACAGTATTCCCATGGTCATTGAACCGGATTTTGGTACTTTTGGCAGTGTGGTCCTTCCTTATGAAAGAAGGAAGCATGAAGTGCTCCTAAGTGAAGACGACATTCGAAGCCTGTGTCCAAGATCCGTCTGTGAGTTGTGGCTCTTGCACTAACCCCACTCTCAGTGCACTCCATTACCTTTTGAGGCTTTCCCTCTTAAAAGAGTGTAAATTATGGTTTTCTGCACAACTGTCAGGTAAGCCGTCTTCCCCATGATTTTGATTCCTACTTATCTAGACAGAGATGAAAAAGGCTCAAGAACCCTTTGCAAGTGTTTTAGATTAAGATGCCGATTACAATGTATCACTCTGAGCCCAGAATATTGAACATTTTAACAATATTCAAATTTTCTCAGCTTTTGAAATTTGGGTTGACATAAGCTGTAAGCCATAACCTTCAAAGTTATAACAAATAAAGGCTCAAAATATCTTGCTTTGCATGCAACAACAACAGTTGGTTTCGACCAAGTAATTTGATTGAACAAGAGTAGTACAATGATTGCTGATATTGGAGTACAACAGCACTGGTACTTTTTACAGACATTATCACTCCGCCATATAGGAGTTCTAATGCTTCTACTTGAAATGGTTGTGCGCAGGTGAGGTTTGTGTTTCTTGGCAACTGCGTTCTCTCTCTTCCAGTTAAAACTAGCTGTGTTGGTGGAGCTAAATAAATGATTTAAATAAACAAAAAAATAATAAGCTCTTGATGATTTATTATTGTTAAATAATAAAATTTGCTTGTAGAACAGTTGTATAAAACCAATATCAAATTCGAGGTCATGCTATTGTATGGAATGTCAGCACTGGTGTGATTATCTATGGTACTCAGCCTGTGGCCTCATGTCTACAACCGAAATGCACCATGGATATTCAGCACAACAGTACTCTCTTTACTGTGATATTGCTTAATTCCCCTTTTATGTTGAACTACTGAAATAAATGAACTTTTGAGAATATTCTCATTTTCTGAGATTGAGAAATTGCATTTTTTTAATAAGTTGTAAACTGGGATGTTTGTCTCTTTCTGAAGGCCTGCACCAGTGCCTTCAGGTCAGGCAATGCAAAGGCATACAAGACAGCCAAGGCTAAGCAAAAGAGGAGCTTCAAAAATGACAAACACCACTACAAAAAAAAGGTAGAAGAACACTTGTCCACCTTCAACCCCTGACGTATGTGGCAAGGACTCCAGACAATTACAGACGGCAGGACTATAAAAATCCTTCCCCACACCTTTTCATGCCTCCTTACTCAACGAGCTCCACAACTTTTATGCTCATTTTGAGCGAGGGAACCCAACAACTGCAACAAAAACAAATGTGACCCCAGACCACCAACCACTGACTCTGTCCCCCACTAAATTAGGAGTGGTGCTGCACAGGATTAATGCTCACATGACAGCAGAACCTGATTGCATCTCGGGCTTGTTCTCAGAGCGTGCTCTAAGGAGCTGCCAGGAGTGCAGATGGACATATTCAACCTGTCCTTGGCCCATGCTGTGGTACCGGCCTGCTTCAAAGCCACATCCATCGTCCCAATACTCAAAAACTCCAACCCATCAAGCCTCAATGACTACCACCCGGTAGTCATTGAGGCCATCATTAATTTTGCAGATGACACCGCGGTGATATGCCTCATCAAAGACAGCAAATAAGCCGCCTGCAGGGAGGAGGCGGATCATCTGGCTGAATGGTGCAATTCCAACATCATGCTGTTCAACACTGAGAAGACCAAGGGGCTCATTTTGGACTTCATAAGGGATGCACATCCAACCATCCACATCAAAGGACTGGCTGTGGAGCATGTGAACAGTTTCAAGTTCCTGGGAGTCCACATCTCATAGGATCTCAATTGGATAAGCAGTTGCTCCAAGCTGGTCAAGAAGGCTCACCAGCACCTCTTCTTCCTTGAGGACTCTGATGCAGAACCACCTGTCCTCAGACATCCTGGTGAACTTCTACCGCTGCAACATTGAGAGCATTGAGACCAATTGTATAACAGTCTGGTAAGGGAGCTGCTCTGCCTCAAACCGGAAGGCGTTGCAGAGGGTCGTGAAAATGACCCAGTGCTTCGCCGGAGCAGCACTTCCTGCCATACGAGATATCTACAGGAATTGGTGTGTTAAAAGGGCTGCAAAAATCCTCAAAGACCCCATTTTCCCAGTACACAGACTCTTCACCATCCAGCCCTCTGGGAGTTGCTACAGGAGCCTCCAGACTAAGACAACCAGGTGCCGGAACAGCTATAAGACTTCTGAACTCTGCCAGCTGACATATCACCAACATTAAAACTCATAGACTGAACATACACACACACGCACACACACACACACACACACACACAGCCACCCGTAACTGAACATGCACACAATGGACAAAAAAACCAAATGGCATGCTGTATCCTCATATACACAGTAATAACATAGACTGAACCACCTTGCTAACCACTGGCACTTTCAATAACTACTGTATAATTTATCCATATATCACACTGATCTCAACTGCACTACTGTACATACTGTGTAGACAACCATACTACACAATACAATAATTACAATTCTGTTTATAAATATTTGCAATTTTATATCTATAATCTGTTATAGCTTTTCAACGTGTTCATAGCCTGTAAACAGATTGTACATTCACTACAGTAATAGCCTGTATATACTTATAGTACAGTATATTCGAAACATACCTTCATACTGTGTACATTTGTAACATATCTATAATAGATCTATATTCTGTTATATATTGCTAAAGCACTTCTGGATGGAGCAAACTGCATTTTGTTGCTTATTACTTGTGACACGTGCAACGACAATAAAGCTGAATTCTATTCTATTCTAATTCTAATCTACATATGTGAAGCCTTTAGCTTAGCTAGTTGCCAACCAAGCTTTGCGGTTATAAGCATTAAAGGCACAGTATGTTATTTTCTGCCAGTAGGGGGCAGTGCATACCTAAATTATCACAAGCATGCGGTATCTGTGTCTTCTAGTAAGAAACTCAACAACGGAGGTCCAACTAGTGCTGTTTTCAAATGCTCAATTCCCTGAGAATTATGTATTTGCAGCAACATGACGAGCACATCAGTCTCTTTCATCGCTTGGAACTAGTGAAGAGGTAAAAATGTATTTATGGCAAAAAAAAATTGGATTTTGAAAGGAAATCAATGTTTTTATAGCGGGCCTGTTCCGTGCTCTTTGTCCGTCCGCGCTCTTGTAGACGTAAAGACGTCATCTAATATGACTTTCCCGTGAAAAGAGCACCCGTAGCTATGTATTTTAAAACTGATTTTTAAAGTCATATTTTAGAATATTGCCAATATTTAGCAATTAATGCGCTTTACGTAATTATTATTAAATAATATTTTAATGGCTATTTTCAAAGATGCACTGCAAAAACTACACACCGGCAACTAAACTACTGGCCTATGGACCAGCTAATGTTTAGTTGTCTACTTCATAGACCTGAATCAGCGCGATCTATTGAGTTGTATAAGGCTTTCTTAGCCAATGGATTCAGCCTGCTAGTAAACATTTGCTAATAAACATGAGATGAGATCTAGCTTAATGTATTAAGTATATGAGAACAAGTTGGCCAAATGCATCAATTCAGGGAGTAAATTAAAGAAATACTCAATACATTCAGATCTGATTGTTGCACAAAACCTTATTTATGCTTTTTTTTTTTTAAACGCCACTATTTCTCATGTACCAAATAGGTCCCATTCACATTGAGACTTTGCAGGGCCCAGAATCTGTAGCTACGCCCCTGTGTAAGTATATGCTGCATTGTCTATTCTTGTCTTCTAAATAAGAAGCAGCACAGAGGAAAATTTAGGGCACAGTCTTTATTAGAAATAAACACAAAATGTTTTGCAGTTCACTGCTTCAACTGGTTTAACACAAATCCATGTAGGTCGACTTGTAAATAACTTTGGACAGCTTCTGTATTATGATAGCTTGCTAAAACCTGAGGTTTTAGCATTTATTCTCGCATTTTTCAACAAGATAATAGGGAACCAAAGCAGACACAGCTTGAGCACTAGCTATTGACTGAGCTCTTGCCATGCATGCAGAATGACTGTGGGGAGTTTATCTGTGTTTTTAATGCTTCCACGCACTACTGCAGTTGAAATGGTCCTGGCCATTAATACTGCGAGCCTGAAAGCAGTCTGGAAGTTGTTCTTATCAGCAATGCTATCACAAGTCCTTCATGTAGGTTATTGGGACGCAAAATCTTAGAATTCACCCCAAATCTTTTTGTTTGTTTGTTTTGGTTTCCTCTTTTTAATCATCCATTTATTTATTGGTTTATTAACGCACCACAGTGGCAGCTCAACAGCGGAGAATATTAAACTCTGTGAATTCTCTTGAAAAAATAATCAGCTGAGCCGAGCAATAAAAACAACAAAGGTGAGCGTAATGAGCACAAGGCTTTCACAGCGCCATTATCAGCCAGCACGGCGAGATGAGGGCCCTCGCACAATTACAAGTCCCACACTTATCTGGTCGAAGCAGATTCTGCAGAGAAAAGGGGAGCTTGTGCGTATGTGTTGTGTGTGCTTTTGTATGTAGGAGGCAGAGTGCAGATCCAAGCCTTTTAAAATCATGCTCAATAAAGAAACAACCTCTGATGGCCCAATAATCTGTAGAATTTCACATTCTAAGCAGGAGGTTAAAGAAGTTCTTCGTATTTTGCTGCTTCCCATCATGTAACATAGGGATGTCATTATTTCAGACCTTGGCGTGATGTAAAGTTGGTCTTGTTAACCATTGTAAAGTGCTGAAATGTCATGTAAGAAAGATAGATTGGGTCATATGGCATTTATTAGAGCTGCAGCATCAGAGTTAAAGGGTAAACTCTCACTGAAACACACATATGACTGCTCCTGGCCTTATTGTGTAATTGTGGTACAAGTCTGTTGGATATGATATCTAGTTATATCCCATGATATAACTTTTTTTCAGCTCAAAATCAATAATTCCCAAGGTTCACGTGTTTCATGAAAAAGCATGGAAACCAAAAATGTGGTAAGCAATATACTCAATTCAATGTATATGTAGCTGTATTGTCCTGTCAATTATTTGGGGAAGGAAGTAAAAGCAATCACCTGTTTTGTGTAGCTGCTTAATTATGTTAATGGTTGTAGTAGAGATGCAGAAATCATCAAGGTTGATAACGTGGACAGGTTACCACCTGGTTTAGCGGCCAAATCACTGACACACGAGTAGGATAAATATGCACAGAAGTATTCACCGACAATTGTAGAGATGCCAATTAAACTTTCTTGGGAGTACCCACAGAAATCTCACACATGCATGGGGAGCATTTGCCCACGCTGCATTGTGATTATTAGCGTCACTGTTAGAAAAGCTGGAAAAGTTTGAGACCTGGTGGTTTTTTAAAGAATGAAACACAGCAGTGTCTTTCAGACAATGGAACTGCACTTATGTGTCTTCTGGGTAAAGTTTACTAAAGATAATTGGAAAGGAGATGCCAACCAAATCCGGCCTGAAATGTTTTTATTTTTTTATTTTGTTTCTGCTGCAGGAGGTGATGTTGCCTTTGCTGTGGTTGTGATCAAGTGGATCAAATCAGAGCTGAAGTTGCTTGGGATAATCATGGAGTTTATTTGTCCAGCGGACATGGGTTTGTGTCCCCAGAGAAATTTTTAAGGGATTGCAGGAGTAAACGGTATCAAGTTTACCTTTACAGTGAAGATGTTGCTCTTCTACATAAAAAAGTAGCAAGGTGAGGTGTTTAGGTTTCTGGTCAAGGTGCCTGATTGATGTCCCCTTTGAATGTGTTTTATCTCACCCCTTTGAGTTTGAAAATGCCTTTCAATCAGTCCACAAGCTCAACTAATTTTACATGCATAGACTAATTAGTGTCATGCCAACTTCATGTTGTGCCCAGTGAGGTGAAGAGAGGTCTAGGAGACTTCCCCAGGAAGATAATCTTGTGGAAAGTGCCCAGAAAGTTATTTTTTTTAAGTAACTTCTAAAGCCTAGTTTATACTTCTCCGTCAGCAAGTTTGTACCCAGTCTGTCAGAATGCAGATGGACGGGAGAGGCCTCTGGTGTATGGCTGTGCGTTCCAGACGCAGACGGTGGAAGAATGCTGGAGACAGGTGGTGATCTGAGGGAGACGTGTGGAATAGGTTGAGCTGGGAGAGTCGGGAACGGAGAGCTTGAAGCTAGGGACTCTGAGCTGTGAGTCTGGAGCGGAGAACTTAGATGAACACTTGGATCCAGATGAAACCAAACGTGCGCTCCACGTCAAGGCTTAGACGATGACAGAGCAATGTGAGGTAAGTAGAGAGTTGTTTTGTAATTGTGAGGGATGAAGATCCAGCCAATGAATGTTGAGGAGGTCATCAGGCACAGCTGATCTAGGTTTAGCCCTATAACTTCCTGACACAGACACAGACGTATTGATGGAAACGTTTTTGTTTGGGTGAGTAAATGAATGTAATATTTGCTAAAAAAATAGGGTCCCATTTGAAAAAAACCCCCAAAACGTTCAATTTTAGTCACAGGAAAGTACTTACAGTGTTACATAGTGCTATCAGATATTAATAGAGGTTAGCTATCCTCTCTATCAGGGGAGAGGAATGTGCCAGAAAACTTCCTGAAAAATACTTGTTAAATTCCAGGAAAGTTTCAGAAACGCCCCAACAGCGCTAGTGTACAGCTTCAAAACTGAGAGATGATTGCCAGGAATATAGCTTCTAAGTTATAGAAAAGCATCTATTGTGCTCACAAATATTTATGTATATGACTCATGAGCCCCCTTCTGTCATGGTATAGGCAAGTTTAGCACATCTTTATTCATGTTGTGTGAATTGTTTATAACTTCGATTTAAATACTACTGCTCCTCTGATACCCACTTAAAATGTACCATCATCAGTCTACCTAATGAAGATGGTGAGATAAGTGATGGCTTACATTCACATCAAGTTGCCTCATTTTTACCTCCTTTTTCTCTCGAGTGGGTATAGTGAATTATGAGCAGCTTGAAGAAATTGTTGCTCCAGGTCTAGCAAAGATCACTTGGGGATATTTGTGAGCCTTGTCTATAGATATCTCTTAGCTTCAGGGTGGAAGCTGCACCAGTCATGAAATGCTGCAGTGCCATTTGTTAGACAGCTAGGGATTAAACACTCTGTGGTTTGGGAGGGTTGGAATGCTAGTGTTGCTTTAAGCCTTCCTCCCACACAGCGTCTTGTAAATCTTTTGTACAGGTGGGAATTAGGAACATTAATATAGGGGGTCTGTGCAAATCGCTTTCAAGGCAGTAGAACTGCAGGCCTAAGTAGTACCTACGCCAGGTGGTGACACAAAAATAAGCATTTTTGACAAATTGTATACTTGACCGGTTTAGATTTTACACCTCCATGGTTATGTGACATTATTTTTCCTTTCTTGAGACAACTTTAACATGTCAACTTTTCTCAAAAGCTCATTATCAAGCCCAAAGATTGGTCACTCCGTTGACTTGACAGAAGTGACAGATTGCTGTTGCATGCCCTGCCTGACCTCACCACAATTTTCCTGTAGGCTGACTCATTACAGTCTGTGAAATGGCTCGTCACTTCTGTGTCATCTGCAAACTTTCAGCTGTGAAAGAACAAGCGCTGCAGACTTGTTTTCACATCACACTAACACTCCATAAAGGCACAAGAAAAGACAATACTGACAGAGGACAGATATGATGCAGGGCAGAGGAGAAGACTCAGTGCTTCAAGGGACTGCTTGGTGACCCTACAAAGCAAAACAATCACTTCCCTACAGTGCCATCTTACAACAGCCAATTTAGTAATCAACATATTTTCTCCTATGTGTTTACTACCTTCGGGCAAGTGGTTCTGTCAGCAGTGTCCACACAGTCCACTTGTCAAAAACATGCTTCTAATTAGATGCTACCTGGGATTACGAGAAAAGGCTTCAGCGATCAAATTGGGCTGCAAGTGACCTCATCAGATTTTTTTTTTCTTAGAACATTACAGTGGAAGACATCAAATGCACCAGTGCCAGCTAGTTGGTTTGGATTAAAAGTTAGTTTCTGAAGTATCAGAACCCAAAGATCTTACAGTTAAAATAACTTCAGGCTGTCATTACACATCACAGTAAAATCTTATGATTTATAATTCTACTTTGTATATCTGTAAGTTCACGGGTCCAGAATGTTTTTACAAGTGATATGATATTGAAACATACACAGACACATAATTAGAGCTACTTCTGTATATTTTGGAGATGGCACAATAATAAAGTTCCAGAATGTTTATTTCCGAAGTAAAGTGTGGGTTACAAACTGCCATCAGCATTTTGAGCTTTTCTGAAATAATCTGAGGTACTCTGTTAAGGGCCCTGTATATGAAGGGAAAAACTTTCAGATATGATAGATACATGTTTAAAAGAGTGCTACATCTTGTTTCATATGTCACCCTGTCTGGAATTAAATTAACTTTGCAATGTTATGTATGAAACTGGCGCTGTCCTGTTGAGTAGAACTAAATTGGGTAAATGTTGGAACTGTGTGTGAACATTTGAAAATCTTCTCGGTAAATAATGAAAAATAAGATTCTTAGTTTTTTCTGCAACACACTTATAAAATCGTAATTTTGAAACTGAGCTAAATGTATTATTGTACCTCTAATGTTTACAGGAATGTTAGGCCGAGATGTTAGGAAGCACTTCAACACCTCTTCTTTGGCACTTGCAGACTGACAGTTTTAATACCACTGCCAGAGAGAGGAAATATCATAAATGACCTAACACAGGGGCTTGGTGCTGATGGTCAAAATCAGAGGACTCAGTGTCAAAGCCATTATACAAGCCCCTGCAAAAATACACACAAATCAACCTCTGATGGCATGCCAAGGTTCTTGCCACCGCCAAAGGCTTGAGGGCATGTTTCCCTTTTCATTGGCTTTTTGTTGTTGTTTTTATGACCAGAATTGGTTGAAAGATTCATATTTAATATGCTGTCAGTCATGTGTTGCCTGATTTGCATGACAGGTGAGTTTTTGAGCTTGCTGAGCAGTTGATGCAAATCAACAGGGAGGAAATTTCAAGGCTTTTGAAGATTGCCCCGCTGTGCAAAGAAGCAATCAATAAGAATTAGAAAAGAGAGGTGGATGAGGGAAAATAGTTCAGGGGAAAGGGGAATAAATTTAATGGCAAGTCAATAGTTATTGATTTCTATGTAAATTTCCACACACCAGCTGATGGCATGTTCATTCGTGAAGCAATCAGGACCCAAAGTAAGCCTAAAACAGATCAGAGATATTATCTGCTGCTCGGTGTGGCTAATATTCCTCACCATTATGCATTGCTCATTGTCCTGCTACCTCTGACTGCTATCTTTCGCCGGTGTTGGTCCTTTTCTCATTCATTTTTCTCTGTCAGTCTCTCCCTCCTCTTTGTGTTTCTGCCAAGCAGTCAAATGGATGTTGGCGTATTTTAAAGCCCTGTTGTCCAACTCTGTCTCATGCGCCAGCCAAGTCCGGGCCTCAGCAGAGTGCGGCTTGGCAGCCGACGAGACGAGGACACTAAAGCAATTAGCGCAGCCACCAACAGCCGCTTGGAGAGTGAAGCATTTGTTCTCTTCACGAGTCAAATAGAGAGTATTATTTATATCCAAAGGTCAGCACCCGGCCTGTCACAGGATTTCAGATCTGCTAACATGGGACGTTTTATGCTGTGGTCAGACTGGAGGCAGAGTGATGTTAAAAGATGAGGGCAATGCTGTCTACTCCAAATACGCACATTGGCACAGAAGGAGCAGTGCTTGGATGTCAGGATTTCTATATCTTCCCTCAGTCATGCAAGCAGACAAGTACACAAGCAGGCAAAGAGGCAGGACAAAGCAGCACACCGTCTGAGGCAGTGGAGTATGACAATCTCACAGGGAATGACCGCCCCTGCTGTCAGAAAAGATGACCCTCATCTTGCAGTCTTTGTTCTGAACAAGAGATGAGGCAAAGCAGACAGAATCGACAGCAGAGTTGGAGGAAAATGTACTGTCAGATACGTGTGTACTGGATTTGCATACTTCCATTTCAGCTGATTTAACACATTCATTGATAATCTGTATATATCCTAAATTTAAAACAAGATGAATTAAAATACCTATACTATTACTACCATACCATACTATACTTACAAATAAAGTTAGGTGACACTTCTAAATAAGCTGCAGTAATTATCTCAAATTGGTTTAAAATGTAGGGTTATTGAGGCATAAAGCCCATGAGAAATATATATTTTTTAAACTTACAATTGGTTAGAATATAGTTCACCTGTCGTCACAAATGGGACCTTTCAGTTAATGCCACAGATCGCTTAGATAATCAAAATGAGCTCATAGCAAGATATCAGTCAGGGGAAGGATAAACAATTTTCCTACCATTAGCTTTACATTATGGCACAGTATTAGAGTTGAATTTATTTTTGTGGTAAGAGTGAGATTTGCAATTCAAGATTATAGTGAATTATATTTAACAAGAGTAAAAAGACCAGAAAGCTTCTTTCCATTTTGATACTCCAGATAAATAAAATCCATTACAAATATAAATCAAGAAACATTGAACAATTTCCAAAGCATGGGGAGAAAGAAGAAGGAAAATAAGAAACCAGAACATGAGAATAACATATCTATTGAAAAGCAGATATAGAAAATTCATTTGACTATTTACAAATAATCTATATTTTTAATTAAGTCAATTAATAATGTTACTGAAGGTTAGATCGGCACCTATCTGAATGTTATTAATGGTACCTCAACCCAAAACAACGCAATCACTCGTAACCGGAGAAAAAACAGTCAAGAAGGCTGCCAAGAGCATGATGGCAGCACTGAAAAAGCATCAGGAACTTCTGAGGAGGACTGTTTGTGTTCTGCAAATGAAAACATTTTCATGCATTCTCAATATTTCCAGATTAAGGACTGATTTTGTAAAACATCAGCTTTTTTCCTTTCAAGGAAAACGTTATGGGAAGTAAAAATATATTACTTTCCACTGAAAACAGTAAAATTACAGCTCAAATGGTAATCATTATAATGATCAGAACTTTATGTAAAAATAAATAAATAAAAACTATATTTGTGAGGGAAAGAAACATTGTATCTAAGATGGTATTTATGTTAACTATTTTTAGTGAATATCTATGCTTTATCTGTGAACACGAATGTTCTGGCTGATTTGTTAGCCTCACAGATGGGCAAAAGCTTCCACAGCAAATTTTACATTTCTATTTATTAAGTACATCTTGTGAGTTCCAGGCTAAATGCCACCATAGTGACTGAAGACAATGAAACAGGTGCATAGTGGTGATATCATTCCTTTAAAGCTCTCAAGATCAACCTCATTTTCACAGTTTGATTTTTGGACCAATTGAAGCTTAACCTTGATATATGACCTCAATCAACAACCAACACCCCCCCCCCCAAAAAAAAAAAAAAAAAAAAAAAAAAAAAACATATATACATAAATTAATATACAATCTTTAAAATATGTTATATAACATAAAAATATAAATAAACGGTTACCTTTTACCTACCTTCACAGGTTAGTAAAAATACTTTAATTATTGGATTTCACTGAAGGAGCAATCCACAGCTGAAAGGAAGAGGACGTACCTGTCTATACCATGGCTAGGGCTAATAAACTTAACAGGTGGTAAACAGACAGACCATAAAATGACTATAGATGTTTAGTGGCATGAACTTATTTAAAATAGAAAATAAATAAATATTTTTTTTTTTTCTCATGATCAAAGAATAACTGATGACGACCGTTATGATCCACTTTGCTAGGGTTTAAAGGTGGTCGTAACTGAGACCCAGGACACACTGAAGGGACTATGTTTCTCTGGTGGCCTGGGAACGCCTTGGGATTTCCCCAGTGGAACAGGCCGAAGTGGCTGGGGAGAGAGAAGTCCGGGCCTCTCTGCTTAGAAAGCAGCATTCCCAAGATTGATGGATGGATTTTGCATATATTAGTAAATTTAAGTGTGTGCGTTTTTTTCTTTGGCATATTTGTTCCTGCTTCTACTTTTTGAAATCAAGAGTATCAAATCTGCTTAAACATAAAAAATAAAGAATAGTTAATAAATAATTATTTTGAATAAAGAAAGCTACATTAATTAACCTTTGAAAGCTAAAACAATGCTTTTATCACACACACACATCATGTAATGGTTGAAACTTCTTCTCTTTGTCCTCATGTCATTTGCTGGCCACCAACTGTAATGAACAAGCTGAAGCTTTTTTTTATTGCTTTGTTAGGAGCAAACAGCTCTACATGATGCTTGAGGTGCTTAGAATACCATGAGTGGGAAGTTTTGCAGTGACCAAATTATCAGTCGCTTTGTGTTTTACTGTTGATAATCCAAACTCCAAAAGAGACATTTTCACTGTATCCATTCCTATCTGCCCATAAGCTCCTTTAGTTTAGCATGCTGAGATCTATAATGTTGAACAAATAGGACTTATTCTTGTAGGGCAGTTCTTTCTATCTAAAAACGCAACATTCAATTCCACATTTCTTATTTTATGGTCAGCATTATCAACACCAGTCTTGTTTATATTGCACTGACACTCAATCCCTCATCTTATGTTCATTGACCTTGTTCCTGAGCCTAAAATGTGCATTTTGATGAAAATATTTTGGTTGTAAAATGAGTACTGGACCATAATTTCCCCACTCTGTCAGGGTTATCTGAACCTTGAAGAAGTTAGAATCTTTAAATTCATACTAATTTATAACTAACTTTTAATTGTGAGGTTATGGTTTTGCTGAGCTTATCGACATAAAAAAAAAAAAAAAACATTAGTTCAACTACTGCAGGATATATTGATGAAAAATCCTACAAATATAACTAAGGGAATTATAGATATTTATAGAGTCATTACATTATGCAATATGAGTGACTGCTCAGTTTAGTGGATTGAGTGTTCTGTCTATAAAAGTTTTAAGTCATCATCTCAGATGACCCTGGTTTATGTCCAGTCTACTCCCTGTCTGTTTCCAATATGCACCCTCTCTGGAGTTGTTGAAGAAAGGATTTTTAAGTGACTTTAAATGTAGCATTGTTCTGGGTGCCAAACAGGCTGGGCTGAGTATTCTCCCATTCCCTTAGTAGGGGAGGGGATAGCAGAAGTGGGCCATTAAACAATCCGGGTTTTGGCAATAAACATATATTTTATTCTGAGTAGACCTAATGTGTAAAAAGGTTACGCTATTTTTTTATCTTTATCATGATTGTCCTTAGAGAAGTAGTCAAGAAAACTCCAACACCACAAACAATGGTGTGACATTTGACACATCATCTGACATGAAGTTAATTTGGCCCTCTTCTATAGAGTGTTGAAAACTCGGTCAGGATATAACTGGTTCCCAGAATAGATAAAAAGAGAGAAGTTTAGGCTTGATAAAATATTTTTAAAATGGGTTTGGAAAAATCCAGGCAGACATTTCAATCTAGAACAAGGTAAGAAACAGAGTAGCTATTAACATTTAACTGTCCTATAATATTGCCTAACAAGCCAGCACTAATTTTAACATCTATTAACTTATATAAAGGAGCTAAAGGAGTTTGTTGGTTCCATCAGAGCAGAGGGTACAGATAGGAGAGAGGTGCAGCTATGGGTGACAGTAAAAGAGGGAATAGAAAAAGAAAGGAAGAGACAGAATGCAGTATGAACCAGGTTTATAAATGGTGAATATTCATTTATGTCCCATTAGTTACAGAGAACAATGTACTGGAAGTTCCATTTACAGTATGAGCATGATTTTTGAGTCAGATGTCAGCCAGCCTCCAACCAAGGTATAACAGCTCTGAAAACACATCATGTTGAAACTTAAAGGGAATAGACTTGAAGACAGACTCTGTCTGGGTGAATGTGGCTCTACTGTGAAGCATTTTGAGTGGTCTGTACCAGAAAAACACTATCAATTCAGACTACTTAATTTTTTATTTTGTGTTAAAAACAAATTGGGGCCTTGATCGTGCTCTAGATATGTAACAGACAGTGCCAATAAAACACATTTTGCAATAAGAAAAATATCGTAGCACTGATAAAAAGGATAAAAACCTTTTACACCAATGAATGTCTCACAGAAGCATTGGAGATGAAGGTATTAATCTTCCTAACTGCCCTGATCTTTAAGCATTACACAATTTTAAAGTTAAGAGTGCATTCTTGGTGGTTTGATTTCCTTGAATGCATGAGGGTACATTATTTACAGTGGCTATTTATTAAAAGCATTAAAAAGTCAGAGGTTTCAGTAGATTTTTGCATGTTTCTCCGGAACAACGGCTCCTAATACAATTGTGATTTACGATCACCACTTTCTCTAAGCAAGCAAAGGGCCTCAGGCCTGCCATACCAGTCAATACCAGCAATATTGCCTCATTTGCAGCACCCGTCAAAGTGACTTACTCTCATGCACACATACACATACCAAAGCACACCTTCCCCGCTGTCAAAGAAAATTGGGTGCATGTTCTCTAAACCTTATTTATGAGCTTCCTATTGTTTTTATTATTGATGTATCATCTGACTTGGGGAAGAAAGGACATAATCAGTCCATGCATCATCTAGGGTAAGGAAGAAAAAAAATGAGAGAGAGAGGGATGGACAGACAGGACAAAGAAGACAGGAAGGTTGAAAAATCCTGGCAGACAAAAGATACAGAGGCGATGTAGAGAATGAGAGGGAGAAGGTAAAGCAAACACAAATACAGTCATAAGGATAGACTTCATGCCCTGAACTTAGCTGTCACTACCCCCACCTCCTCCACCACAGCTTCCTGTCACTCATGGCTGCTGACAACCGCCATCCTGTCTCCACCATCCGTCACCTCAATCACACGAGTGCCCGATACTGTCATCAGAAGCTGAGCACACCACTACATTGCCATGTGGGTGTATTTATTTCTGTATACCTTATTTGGTATGTCACCCCTTGCTGGGGATAGAATGTGAGTGTGTGCAAATGCCTGATTGTGTCTCTGCAATCTGACAAGGTATGCTTGTTGAGAAAAGTCTGTGTGACTGTCGGTCTATCTGACGAGCTCCCATTCTGAGGAAAGCCGATGGATTAGGCCGAGCCAACAAATACACCGTCGTAAATCTCAGTTGCTTACACCAGGACAGCTCAAGCTTCAATCTCAACACGACATTGAATACAAATGAAAACCTACAAAGTGGTGCCACAGCTCTCATGATAAAACTATTGCCTCCTATAAGTCAACAGTTTTATCGAACCTCTGAGCTACAGGTCTTTTGGGGTTTGTCTCTACATCTGGTTATTTGAGATTTCTGTTCATTTGTCCTTGCATAATAGCTCAAACTTAGATTGGATCCGGAGCATATATGAATATATCCGTTTGGAACATCTACAGATTCTCAAATGTACCAAGATCAATACTTGGACAATCTAATACATAAATATGATTTGATCTCAATCATTCCACTGAAGTTCTGGCTGTAATTTGAAGAGTGGCTGTCCTGTTCGAACTGAGACTCTGTCCCCATCTCAATATTTTTGCAGATTCTAATGAGTTTTCTTCCACGGTAGCCTTGCGTTTGAGTTTGTTCATCTTCCTATCAACTCTCATCATCTTCACCCTGCATATATTTTTTTCTAGAGCTTTCTGGCCTACATGTTTGCTGTGTTCCTTCGACTTCATGGTGCAATTTGTTCACTGATGTTCTCTTACAAATCCTCTACCTTCACATAACTGTATTAAAGCAGAGGATTTTAACAAATTACACACAGCTGGATTCTATTTACTTATTATTTTATGTAAGGATATAATTAAAGGATGCTTTATGCATATACACACCACAACTGTCAGATTTTTATCTGGGACATTTATTTTTAAAATTAGTAACATGTTTTTTTTTATTCCATTTTTATGCACTTCTTTGTATTTATCTTTCAAAATCCTAAAACAATGTGTGACATGTTTGCTTGTAACAATGTATGGTACCATAGATCTGCTAAGGAGCATTTTACTTTGATTGTGTAGAATATGCATTTTGGTAATCTTGTTCTGTCACCATGTAATAGAAAATCTTTTTCAGGATCTGCTAGTTTTACTGTAGTGGAAAATTGAGGACAATTTTGAGAAAAAATATATGTGAACAGCTTATCTTCCTTTTAACACCAGTTTAAAACTGTCACCGCCTTAAGTCTAGTTTATACTTCACTTTTAGCAAGTTTGCAGTTATGCACACTTGTTGATGGATCTTTTTTCCTTTACACGTTTCCTTTATTGTGAAGCAAATCCACACCAGGACAGTAGGGGGTGACGACTTTTTCAAGGATACACGGCCAGGATTAGTGACCGAACATAATGATGATGAGGAAAACAGACAGCAGCAGACCAGGGACAGTCAGCAACATCGATCAAAGAAGCGTGTCAGGACTTCGCAAAAGCAGGTGTTCGACATGTTCTGCACCAACAGATGAAGTTCTGATCACGTGACTCTAATAATGAAATTAATAGTTACCCTAGCTAGTAACATCATCTGGAGAAATGTATGCTTTGTTTAGTGTGTTTCCAATGAATTACAAATCATGACATAATCACTTAAAGCTTTGTGAATCATCTTTATTAGTGAGTGTTTTATTATCTGAATAACTTAGGCGATTAATACAGCTATAATTAATAATTATAAAAGGGGCTTATTATTATTATTATTATTATTAGTAGTAGTAGTAGTAGTAGTATCAGAATAAATTATTTTGCCCTTCTCAGCCTCCTAAAATTCAGAATACAATAAATTTGTGAATGAAAATTGAGTACATTAAACTTGTTGGTATCTGATTTTCCTGTTTTATTTTAAATAAATGTACACCTTTTCCAAATATAATTGCGAAATAAAACTCATTTTTAGTGCAACTTAAAATGTTAAACGCACAGTATATTATTAGTAACATTAAATATAATGCAACATTTTGGTTTATAGTTTTAGGGTGCCAATCCCAAATTTGAAGTAGCCTCTTCTGGCCACCCTTATGAAACATTTCTGGAGGTGCCACTGGCTAGTAAACAGACATCCATTCTAGGAGCATTGACTGACAGAGAGCGGTTTGTTTTGGTTAAGCTGGCAAGCTTTTTACTAGAAGTGCTGCTCATTAAATTCTGTTGGTAACTCAGCCTATTCTACTCGCACACGTTAAAACCCCTCTGCTATATGTTGAGGCCGTTTCCATGCATGTAATTTTGATTAGAGAGAGACAAGGAGAGAAATCCAAATTCTGACCGTTTTATTACACAAGTTGAATGTTCAAAAAGTTTCTGGACCAGGTCATGGAGTCTGACTCCTGTCTTCTTCTTTTTTACAGCACATTTTAAAGGCTAACATTAAGGTATAATTAAAATTCACAGAGTTTTCTCATTGGTCAGGCTGCTTCTTCACTGATACTGTTTCTAGATAAGGTGTGATCTTGGGTTGTTAAAAAAAAGGCCCTCTTCTCGGACAACCTTCCTCTTTCAGGAATGAGAAGCCTGTTTCTTATGTAACGGGCCTTTTTGTTTTTTGAGGGGGGATGACAATCCTTCTGTAAAAAATGGTATGCTTGGTTTCAGACAGACACTGACCAGACCATGCTATGCTGATTTGTGCGTTGTCACATGCAAGGAATAAACTTCATCCCTCAGAAGAAAAGTCTCAGCCGTTCTTTTTTAAAGTTAGGTTTTGCATTTCAGTTACTTTTACAATCATATATGGTTACAAATATGTCACGTTTCTGTTACACTAATATTTAAAAAAATTCCACAATGTTTTTGGGGTTTTTTTTTTAACTAGATTTCCTATGAGAACTGAGCTTACAAACAATGCTTCCAATCAAGGTTATTAATTTCTTACAATGCTCATGCGAATTGATAAACACAGAAACGTCTCTTGTTTTTATCTACACCTGCTGGTGTTTAAAAATTGCTGACAGATTATATTAGATCAACTAGCCTTGCATCTAGTGCCAAAAGCTGCATTGACTGCTAATTACATCAAATAAAGAGCACTGTTCTGGTGAAATAATCTGATGTTGGGCTGACCAATCACAGACATGTGCTCTCTGTTGTGTTCCTCCGTCCATCCTTATGTGCCTGTTGGAGAGCCCTCGGGTCGATGGGTGATGGCGATGCGTGTCTCTGTACCACTGCAGACGGAGAACAATTAGGCTTTAGTTTAAAAAGAGCTATATATTTGAATAAAGAAAACAACGGTCCTTTTGGCCTCTGAGTTTGAAGTGCAGGATAGGCACTTTGAGCTGCTCTACACCATTAAAAGCCCTCTTATTCTATACAAACCATTTGTGCATCATGTGATTGCAGAGCTTGAGACCAGTGAAATGGCTGGTTGCAACCATCCCTTCAATTTTGTTCAATTTCTGTCAGTCTTCTTGCACTTTACACTGCTGCACATACATAAGACAAACTATTGGGTGTCCAGATGGTCACCATTTATCATTTGTTCCTAGAACTAATTAGCATGTGTCCCTCTGCATGTAGTACTCTGGGACAGCACACTGTGTCCTCCTCTGTACAGTTTCTGAGAAAAGCTGAGAAAAAACCTCAAACCTGGCTTCTGTCAAGATGAAACATACAGTAGTTGGAACATCATGAAAAAAAGACGTATGTAAAATGTTGAATCTATATCAAAAGTGTGCACTTTTGGTCAATGCGAGATTCTCAAACAATTAGTGTGGCAAAGCTAAAAACAAGCTGTCAATCTGTCTTAACAATATAATGTCTGTCATCTTCATAATTATTAAGGTATTACTACAATGTGATCTATACTAGGGACACTAGCTTCAGAGAAGGTGCCATGAATAATAACCTTGTCGGCTTAAGATGGAAACAAACAGATAAAGGTTCTATTGAAGTTAGAAGCACCCATGAAATAAGCTATTAGAATATTCTAAAATAAGACTGTAGAGACCCTTATTGCCGCTTTTCTTAGTTTCTTTATCAAAGGAAACCCTGGAAGCAATTAACAGTTTTAAAAATGTTATCAAATATAGTAATCAGAGATGGAAAAAGTAATGATTGATAAATTAATGAGAGGAATCAGTCAACAAATGGTGAAGAAGTGCGGAAACCCAAATGTGAAGATTAGTAAGGAAGTTATTTAAGTGTATGTATATTTTTAATGAAAAAAGATGGAATAAATACAGTTTATGAAAAGACTAAACTCAACACATTTTAAGCATATATAACTTACAAGGCAAGGCAATTTTATTTCTATATCACACTTTCAACAAGATAATTCAAGGTGCTTTACATGATTTGGTAGTAGAGAAACAAACAAAGCATAATAAAAACAGCAATTTAGTAAAAACATAAAAAAATAAAAGTACACAAGAGCATAGAAACATGAAAAGCATAATGAAGTGTAAAACACATAAAATTATACTAGAACATTGCTCAAAGGCAGCTCCAAATAGATGTGTTTTATTTTTTTTGATTTAAGAGAACCTAATGATTCAGCAGCTTTTCAGTCGTCTGAAAGTTTGTTATGTGTGTGAAGCATACAAACTGAAAGCTGCTTCACCGTTTGGTTCTAATTCTAGGGATATTTAGTAAACTAGAATTGGAGGACCTGGGGGTCAGTATAATGACAAGTCTTCGACATACACTGGTGCTAAGCCTTTTAATGATTTTTAAACTAGTAACAGTATTTTGAAGTCTATTCTCTGAGCTACCGGAAGCCAATATAAGGTCTTTAGAACTAGGGTGATGTGTTCTACTTTCTTCTAGTCTAGAAGAAAGTAGTCTAGAAAACACTCTTCTAGTGTTCTAGTCAGGAAAATTTTAAATAGTGGAGAACTTTTTCTTTTAATAAAATAAAATAATCGTGTGGAAACTGGATTTTATGTTTACTGATCTTTGTCTAAAAAAAACCCTGATGATCTGAAATATTAAATTGTTGCAACAAAAAAGGAATTCTGTAAGAGGGTGAAGAAAATTGGGGGTGTCACGGTTCTCCAAATCCTCAATTTGAAATTGGATTTTTGGGTCATGATTCGATTCGACTCTCGATTTTTACTGTTTTATTTTTTTTTCCTTTTACAGTACATTTGTAGAGTAGTCTACGATCAGTGATTTTTATCCATAAAATTTTGTACAGTAATTCCTATTTTAAAAGACAAAATTGATACAATTTTTACTATGCTGGCTTAATGTATCACACTAGCCGTTAATGGCCAATTTTAAATCATTCATTTAAAATAAGTGTAACAGTATTGTTTAAATAACATAAATGATTAGTAACAGAGGGTAGCTTCCATCTAGTGACTCTTTATAGTTACTGCAGAATGACAGGAGACACAATGCTCATTGGACCAAGCAAAATGCAGCTACAAGTGGTCCTCCTTTTTGCAATACGAATGTGGATTTAACTTGCTGGGAACTCAGAATGTCCTCACCAGTGATTTGAGAGAAGAAGAAGCAGCTTTAACTCTCTTCCTGCTGCTTCATCTATCCTAGCCATAGTTGAGCTGTAGCTTAGCTAATAGCTCATTTCAGCCAATGTGCTCTGTAGACGTGTGCTCTGATTACGGGGGATGTGATACAGGCAGTTAAATTGTTACCAGGTGTTGTTGTGAGTTATATGAGAATTGGTGAGTTATTTCTTAGGGAAAATGCAATGTGTGGTTCCTCCTGATGAAACGGTTTTCTGCTAACAAATACTACGGAGTCCTAAGTGGGATGCACTGTATGTAAACATGGCAGGAGGTGAAAGCCATCCTCTTTTGGATTTCGATATGCAAGGTCGTACCTTAATTTCGATCGATTATTTATTACCTTATTTATGTAGTTTTATGTCCATGGCCAGCACTTGCTCGCTGCGGTCAAATGATAATCTCCAGTTGGTTGTGCCTAGGGCTCACACAGAGTTAGGGAAGCAAGCATTTAGAATCTCTGCCCCATCAGCCTGGAACCTGTTACAGAATGACCTAAAGCTAGAAAATGTGTTTTCCTTTGGTCAATTTAAGCAACTAGTAAAGGAGCGGGAAGCAGGCACAATCGGCATGTGTCTCTGATTTCCAAATTAGGATAATGTTTATGGTGACGATGGTGGATGACTTTATAAAAAAAAAAATGTATTCCCTAACATTGGTTGAATCATTGTACTGTTAATGTTACTGTATTATGTCTATGTTCATTGCATGTACTATATTTTGTATTTTATACGGAACTTTTATGGCGGCCTTCTTGGTCAGGGCTCCTTTGCAAAAAGAGAATAATTCTCAAAGGATTTCCCTGGATAAATAAGGGTTAAATAAAAAGAAAAATTATTTTGGGGAAATTAAATAGGGAACATCCATTGCAAAAATAATACATACACTTTTGATATAGCAATTTACTGCTAAAAAGGTAAACCTGCGATGTGTTTTGAGTTTTATTTTTATTTTTTTTTAGCATTACATTGAATGTCTTGCAAAAGGACCTGCACCTGTAAAAAACTAGTGCTCTGAGTAATTTGTATTCTGCATTTTGAAAACAAAATATATATTTTTTCAGACAAGAATGGATTCAACTGCAGAAGAAAATGAAATCCTTATTGCGGTGTTGTAGATTGGCCGTAAATTCACCAAGCATCAACAAACGTGAGCATATCTAGTGTGTTGCATAATACTATTATTGGTTTTGAGCTAGTTTCTGTGAATGAAAAACCTTTTTTAGGTATCAGTAATGTGTAACGAATAGGGTTTGGGATGATTTGTTGGCAAAAATATTTTAGGGTTTGTTGCGTATTTTGTAAGCACTAATATAAATTTGTATTTTAAGATAGGAGGTATAACCACATGAGGAAAAAAAACTATTTTGAAATCTTAGTGAACGTTAAATGGAGGTAAAGCACTTTTGGATTTCTAACTATACTCGGTGTCTAATACATTTGGCATTTTGTTTGGAATTTGTCATTTCAAAAGATATCACAAACTGCTGGACGCTAATCCTTTAATAGGCAGTTAGTTGGCTGTGTGACTGGCCTCATTCTGTTGCTCTGTCTACCTTTTTCTGCAGTGTTCTGGCCCTCAGACCTGATTTCTCTCCTAAGGCGGCACCGTCGACTCACAGAAAAGTAGAAACACATTCGAAGAATTGCCCTTTTCTGTCTGGACAGGGTGTCTCTTTTTTCAGGCATGGATTTATTCATTACCTTTCATTATGTCTAGTCACAGGACACAAGAGGTGACAAGGAGGAGAGAAGTGGCTTCCTGTGTGTACATTTGTGTGCTTACATATGGACAATGATGTGCGGGATTATGGTTACCCTTAGTTTCGACCAGGTTGAAATGATTAATTTGCTCCAGTGTTTGTAGCTGGAGGGCAGATGCAAGCGGAGAAAGTGTATAATTGCCTCGGTACTACATACCCTTCTCAATGTCAAGCCCCTATTCAATAACGTCTACTCTAGTAGGGATTCAAACAGAAAGCTGATGTTGAAAAATAGCAGGAGGTCACTACTCCCCTTCTCCCGATTTTTGTGGTTTCTGTTATCAGTAGTCTTAAAACATAACAGTAATATATGTATGTGTTTATTTCTGCAAGTTTGGGTTATTACGCCTTTAAGCTAAAGAAAATCCAATCAATTTTCTCACAATGCTAAATATCACATAAGACCAATACTTTTTGGGGGATATTTATGTTATTGCACACATAATCCTGTATGATTTACATACTTGACAGTCGCCCAGCAGACAGTTATCAACAAAATTTACAACGAAGACAAACAATGTGATTGCTAATGAAATCTGGCACCTCCGTAGGAAAGCTGAGTGGAAGGAAAAAGTGGGTCAGAAAAATGTGTACATGCCACATGGATAACTGCAGACTTTGAAGAGTTTGGAGAAAGAATACCTTGATTATTTATCAAGGTATTGGTACCACAAATCACTGACACTGCTAAACACCTTGTTCTGCAATTGACTCTTGATTGATCTGTTTTTTTGTTTTTTTCTGTTCTGGATCAATAAAGGAGAACTTACTGGCATTTGTAACAATCCATTTATCTTATGATCAGGGCTCTCGTTCAAGGTTGTGAAAACTGTGCAAAGCTACAGCAGCCTGGCACTTTCTCTCCATGCTGGTTGACACAGCTGTGGGGTGGCATGCCATTGTTTAACAACCATTTGCTGCAAGTCAGCCAGTGTTTTCGTCTTAATGCCACAAACAGCATGTCCAAAATAACCCCTCAAGAATTTAAAGGGGTTGAGTTCAGAACTGCAGGAAGATCATTCTGTCTCTCCTCTTCCTAATTTGGGAGGTTGTTTCTGAAAAGCACCACGCTATGGGGTGATTACTGGCATTTTGAAGGATGCCACTCCATCTCTTAGAGTAGAGACATGGGATTCTCATTGGTTCTCATCTCCATCTCTACATTGGAATTGTTGCTGATTGCCCTTGTTTTATTAGATATGCTGTCCCGTGTGGCGTTGGAGTTGCGCAAGCTTTTCCACAAGCAAAGCCTACACACTCAACTCTGCTGTTTAACCCACAAAAGCATTTTTCCTTCAAAATATGCAAACATTTCAATGGTAACAAAACTGCTTTTCAAAGGTATACATTTAAATGCTAGCTAGCAGCATTAGAAAATGAAAAAAAAAAAAAAAAAAAAAAAAAAAAAAAAAAAAAAAAACTAGCACGTGGTGGCCATTGTAATTTAAAGCATTGCATCGAGTTTTCTCTTGATGCCCCATAACCACGGTATTTTATTGCTAGTACATTCAAATAGCTTGGTCTTGGTGTTAAGGAAAATGAAAACTATATGGTTGTCCCCAAATCTTGCTAACAGCTCAAGTTAGGCTCCTTGTTTCTTTCTGAGTGTTTAAATCATGCACTGAAAATACTATTTTTTTATTTTACTGACTTGAATCCTTTTCCAGGGAGACATTTTCTTGTCCTTTTTGGTATTATATGTTTCATCTGGGTTCAGCCTCTGTTACATCTCCAAAAAAGCAGCAATTAAGAACAAAAACAACATAAATAATAGCTCAGACACAAATTGTGCCCATCCTTAACCATGCCATTTTATCCTCGTCTTGTTGCCCGCCTCGTGTGCAATCCTCGTCCTCATTTGCATTTTAATTCCTGTGCCCCTGCAGCTCAGCATGCCTAATCCCGCGGTAACCTAAATGAGGCCTGTGTTCTCGACTAAACACTGTCTGTTCCTGTCTCGGCCTCACCGCCTCACCCCGAAACCAACCAACCCTTCTGCATGAATTCACATCTATACGTGAATTCATTTGCACACCAAAATTGTGAACACCCTGACACATTTATCTTAATCTTAATTTGTGTCTTGAGTACACCTCACAACTTTGTTTATTTTGTCCCCACAGCATGATGGTGGGAAAGAAACGATAGTCAATTAAATAAATCTTCACACCTTGCATATATCGTATGCAAATACTCCTGGCGCAGAAGGAACTGGGTGACAAATTCTGGCTCTTAGCTCTTCCTCTCCCCTCTACCTACGGTAAAAAAGGTGCTTAGATGGAAAGAGGATTACAGCTCGCCTGCCCACCTGAGACGCCTGTTGGGGGTTTTATTGTGTTTGTGCGTGAAAATCCTTTTTGCTAAAGTGCTGACAAGCCATGGCAAAGTACCAAGACAGAGCGAGAGAAATTCAAATTGTGCTGTTGGTGAGTGCATCCTGATTGTATTTAGATAGAGCTTGACGCAGCAGCTGTTTGATCAGGAGCATGCATTTGTGCACTGTAAGGTATGTGCATGGCTTCTACTCATGCCTAGATGGGAGGTGAATTTGTCACCAACTAGCTGCCTGAAATGTCCCCTCCTACCATTTTTTATTTAGTAACTAGCACAAACATTTGCATATTTTTCCTTTTCAACAGACATCTATTTCTGTTCTGCAAGTCCATAATAACAAATGCTGACTAAATGTCACCCCTTGTTCAAATGAAATGTTTGGATCTCATGTGCGATAACATAAGAACATTAAAAGTGATGGTTGAAGAATGAACAAAAATGTCAACTTGACCATTTTTCTTTCTTGGACAAGATTCTGTCAGCATCCCAAATCTTGACTTTACACTTTGTCCACTTGAATTTTCTTCAAATACTTCTGATGGTTAGAGAATATCTTGTCCAATATCCACCTTAATGATTTTCCATCAGATTTTGTGCAACATTCTGCCTTGCCCCTTCCAAAACTCAAATTTTCTTTTTTTGTTGTTGACTAAGTTGCATGCTTGGACATACTATGACAATAATAATAAACATAATGCATCAAACTTATTTAGCACTTTTCTGGACACTCAAAGACGCTTTACAAATTCCATTATTCATTCACTCTCACATTCACACACTGGCGGAAGCAAGCTACAATCGTAGCCACAGCTGCCCTGGGGCAGACTGACAGAATCGAGGCTGCCATATCGTGCCATCGGCCCCTTTGGCCAACACCAGTAGGCGGTAGGTGAAGTGTCTTGTCCAGGGACACAACGACTGAGACAGATGGATCTGGGGGCTCTGGGATTCAAACCAGCAACCCTCCGATTGCAAGGCAACCTTTGAACCCGCTGTGCCACAGTCGCCCCAAATGGAAAGTAAAATCCCTTTACATATTTAGCCTTCTAGTAGACCTGACGGTTTAAGATCAAAAGCAACTGACGTTGAACTGTTTCTCCTCCTTTCATTTATCTGTACAAAGATTTGGCCTGGGTTAGTTGTGTTTGTGCCACAAAGTGTTATAAGTAAATGCAATTTACAAAGCTGGTTACTTGGTTGTGGCCTATGGAAGCACATGTGTGAACGAAATCAAATAAAAATGGATTAGCAGGAATTCTTTATCATTTTCAAACTCTAGCTGCTATTTTTGACTAGTAAAAAAAATAAAAAATAAATCATCTGAAATGTGTTTCAAGCATTGCTCATTTTGTAACTTAAAATAAAATAAAAGAACATTTAAAATGTAATTTTCAATTACATCTCCGCAAAACTGTTACAAAATTAAATTTAAAATGTCAAAAAAATAAATATGTATTTGCAAAAATGTTTTTTCTTTTCATTTCCTGACTGCAAATGCCACTTTTGACACATAAAGTTAAAAAGAAAAAAATAGTAAAATGTTTTTTTTTTTATATCCCAATTCCGAATTGCCCATTCTGTAAATTTATTCAAAAGAAACAGAAAAGGCTATTACTTTTTTGTTTTCATGCCGGCCTCGTCAAAAGTGTAACTCAATTTAAGTGGCTTTGTAATCCCACACGGTGCAGCCCGGTCAAGATGGCAGCAAGGATGGAAGGATTTTGAGGTAGGTGCAGAAAGTAGCTGCACAACCTATAAAAAATATGTATTTTCTCACCAAACGTTTTTGAAAAAGTGTAGCAACAAAGTAAAACATTATGTGAGAGTGTCAAGAACTCACAATCTGAGACAAATTGCATACAAAGACTAAAGTAAGAAGGATTCAATATGGCTGAATCAAAGAACAAAGACTTCTCTCCACTTCAGGATATAGAGGCTGAGTTAATGATAGAAAAGAGCAATGTTTGAGAAATTCACTCCTATGTTTGACAAGGAGAAGATGGCAGATTTTGTGTTTCTTCCCCAGACACACCACCAGCAATGCAAAAAACAAATTAACCCAAGAGCGAAACTCAGCATGACAAACCGACTCCATCAGAGCTGCAAAATATGATCAGTTCAGCGTTAACTCAGAAAAAAAATAAAAGAGCAGATCAAACCGATAAAGCTGTTCACTACAACACTCTTCAAATTGAAGACTTGAAGAAATCACTGGAGTTTCCCACCAAGAAGTGGTTACCTTAAAAAAGGTAAAGGTATTCTGTTCTGTTATTCTAGCAGTAATCTGTTATGAATTTCTCCAAATACCATGCCAAGCTTGCCATAGTGAAGTTCGTTGGATATTCGACACACATCCATTTCATTACAGTAGAGACTCTCTCCAACATCTCAATAAGAGCTGCGCTCATGGAGCTGATACATCGCTGCCGAAGGCTCACTCCTGAAGGCGGTGGTTTCGGTTAGGGACTGTCACTAAATTTCCCCAAATCACAGAAAAATAATCAGGACCTATGTGATCTCCTGACAAAGTAACCCCAAACTTTAGCCTACTTGCTGGGTAGAAACTCACAGCCATTTTAAAACATTCCGGTCAGAACTGTGAGGCAGAACAAATGGATAATGGCGTAGGGAGACAGATTAACATGTGACAGTGACATGCGCGTGCAGCCTCTCAAGACGATTGACTCTACTAGGACCAATAGTTTAGATGATCCTCCACAATACCTTTAAATACTACTCTTCAGAAACAGTGCCACCTTCTGGAGAAAAATGTGAACGAGATGGAGACTAAAGTTAATAAGAAGATGAGCGCTACAACAGTCAATTTAATCTCCGGATGTTTGGGGTGTCTGAAAACGTTAAAGATGACAACATAAGAAAGGAAATCCTAGATATCTGCCAGGCCAACCCACCAAATGCAGAGGCTGGAACTTTGGTAGCAGCCATAGAGTTCATCCACAGGATTCACAATCTCCATAAGAATGAGGACAAACCTAATACACCACTCTGGGCCTGACCTGTAATCATCGGATTCCTGTCCAGGACGGCAAGGGATACACTGTGGAGAGGATCAAAGAACAGCAGCTACCTGCAAAACAAGAAACTCATCTTTAAAGAGGATCTGACAGCGGCAGATAGATAAATCAGAATAAGACTCTGGCCATCTGTGGAAGAAGCACAGAAAAGGGAAGACAAAGCATATTTCATCAGAAGTAGAGCTTATGTCAGTGGTAAGGAAATCAAAATACGATCAGAGGAATTACAGCTGAGTGAAGGAAATCTCTAAATTTAAATGCTAAAGGTGACTGTCAATTTATTATGTGGAAGTTCCGGTTAGTAAATGGGTAACTTTTAAGCTTGTGCAGCTATGAGAAAAAGTTAATTGCTATATTTCTACTGTAGTGTTTGTGTCCTGTATTAAACATGTCCATTTATATTCTTTCTGTAAACACCTGGGGTATCAGGAGTCATTTGAAAAGAAAATTGTTATTTTTGTTTTGTAAAAACAAGAGTGCTGATTTTTATTTTATTCAGGAGACGCATGCTTAAGAAACAGATGTGACAGTCTGGAAAAATCTGTGGGCTCAGCAGATCTGGTTTTCATTTGGTGATTATAAATCAGCTGGAGAGGCTATTTTAAAAGGCAAATTGAGAAGTGTTATAAAACAACTGGCAGATTCTGAAGGTCAATGGCTCATATTTTTAGTTTAGACTCATCAGTATCAATTTATAATGGTTAATGCATATGGTTTCAACAATAACCAGAACAAGTGCCTATTTTTAGCCTTAGAAGAAAAACTCGAGCATTTATCTAGTTCATTTCCTTGAGCTAAAATTTTATGGAGAGGAGATTTTAACATAGTTTTGAATGACAGTAAAGATAGTTGGCCTCACCCGATCCCAAAGTACATCTGAATTAAATTATATATTTAACAGAATGGGTATAATGGTTATTTGTAGATTTAGGCACTTGAATGAAAAATGTATACATGGAGTAATAAGAACAGATCTCAACAGTCTTGCATAGACTCTTAAGAGTTGATCTCTTCTGGTGTTTAGGATAAAGTTGTGGATACTTTAATAGAACCAACCCTATTGACAGACCACAAAGCTGTTATTATTAAGATTGATATAAGCAGGCAAACTTCAAAACATGTTTATTGGAAATTTAACGAAACTACTTAAAAATGATTATTTAAAAAATTAAACACTAAGACTTATAAACAAGTACTGAATGCAGGCAACTTCACTAAATCAATTTGTAGAGCGTTGGGAACTTCTGAAATATGAAATTCGAACTACGGCTATACAAAAAGGAAAGCAGCTTGCTCAAAGGAAAGAAAAAGAAGAAAAAAACTTGACACAATCTCCAAAATTATGGAATTATCTGAGAAAATTGATCTAACCAAATAGTAATTAAAGGAATATTCTACAGTACAATTGGAACTTGACAAAATATGTAAAAATAAAGTTAGCGGAGCTTTTGTGAGATCGAGAAAGGAAAGGAAACAGTTGGAGCAGGGAGCATCCAGCACAAAACATTTCTTCAGTTTATAGAAAAGAAACTTTGAACAAGCATTCATTGACAAACAATGAAAAAAATACATATATATATATATATATATATATATATATATATATATATATATATATATATATATATATATAATATATATGAGAGGATGATAATCTTATTTCAAAATATTTGTCTAAATTTTAGACCATATTAAGACCGTATTAGTTCTTTTAAAAATATAAATCTTCTGGAAAAGATGGTTTGGGTAGTGAGTTTTATAAATATTTTTCAGAAGAGTTATTTCCCTTTTTGAAGACTGTGTTTGATGAAGAAATAGTGAAAGAAAAACTACCTACAACTCTCCGTCAAGGTCTTATTTAATTAATTCAAAAACCCAAGAAAGGAAAATTAAGTATACTTACTTAATTTATCTAGAAAACTGGATACCAATTAGTCTTTTGAATAATGATGCCAAAATATCTGCCCTTGTTTTTGCTAAATGGCTCAAATTAGATCTAAATAGCATTATTAGTGAAGAACAATATGGATTTATGCCTTGCAGAAATATAAGCAACAATATTCATCTGATTTTGGACACGATTGATTATAGTAAATAAATACAAGATAAAAACTTAATTATGTTGTTGGATTTCTACAAATATTTTGACATCATAAGTCACAAATTTATGTTCAAAACTATTCAATATATTTTTTTTTTTCAAAGCCATTACGACTTTATATCAGGGTTGGAACAGCTCTGTTATCTAGGCACATAGAACTCAAATATTGGAAATTAAGGATGTCCTTTAAACCCTTTCCTGTTTATTCTGGTTACACATGTTATGGCTACACATTTTAAAAAGATAATTTCAAGGTATCTATACAATAAAGGAATTCAAATCATCACACTTAGCTAATATATGTGAGCTTGCTTTAGCATTTACCTGTATACAGCAGTTTTTTCTCAGTATAGGGGCTAAAGGTAAACCTGAGTAAATCCATTCTGTTTCCTCTGTCTTTAACAGGTCAACTACTGTCAAAATTAGAATATTTCAGTGTTTCATGTATAGGTGTAATTATTGAGAAAAATAAATGGCTATGTTGTTTACATAACTTTGATCCTATAAGTACACAAATGACAAAAAAATAACATGTGGATGATGAGATATATATATTTAAATTAGTATTATTATCAAAGGCTGAGGGAATTTATATATTACACATCTTTATCATAAGAAATGTCTGAGGAGATATCCAAAAAGTATGACAAAATCATATTTAACTTCATACAGAAGCATAAGAGCCAAAACTTTAAGAAAGACTTCTTATGCAATGCCAAAAATATGGTGGAGTGGAAGTAATGTTTTCAAATATTAGATGACTCTGTTAAACTAAGATGGCTAACTAATTTACTCAAACATAAAGATACAATTTGGAATACTTTTCACAAATGTACATTTTAATTAAATAGGTGGTCTAAATTGTCTGTTAAAATTGGATTTCAAAATTGCAAGATTACTGATAAAACTATCTGGTTTTCATCAACTAGGTCATCTGGCATGGAAACTTACATCCAAAAATAATTTCTCTCCAACTTCATATTATATTTGGAACAATTGAAATATTCTTTATAAGAACAAATTTGGCTGAATGCAGATAAATATTTAAATAATAATGTTAAATATGTTACTTTCAAAATTTCACACAATGTTTACCCAGCCAAAGATAACCTTAAGAGATTTAACCTAAATATGAATTATTCATGTAGGTTTTGTGAACAACACTTGGAAACTACTTGTCATTTATTTTATCAGTGTGTGTACTCTAAGACCTTCTGATCTGATGTACAGCTTTTCTTTTATCAGAAGTTTGGAAAAGCAGTAGCGCTAAAAGAAAAAGATGTACTACTTTGCTTTGAGAACAAAGACTTGGACAAGGACATTGCATATCTCATCCAGCTTATTCTTCTCTCTGGAAAGTTCCACATTCATGAATCAAGATGGATGAACTCCAAACCAACGATACATAATTTCAAAGAAGAATTTGAACAATATATGTATTCAATCAAAGAAGCTGATAATCTAAAAGCAATACGAGATAACTATGTTTTTGACTAACTTGACCTGGGTAGGTGATTTTATAGTAACCATATAATTTCATTTTATTTTATTTTTAAGTTTGCATTTTATAAGCTCTCTGTGATAGTTTATACAAATTTTTCTAACCCCTGGAATTTACATATGTTCTGTGTATACTAGGTATATTGTCGTTTTTTTTGTTATTTGTTCTTTTGATATCAATAAAGATTAGAAAAAAAATATCCCACATGCCGTAGAAGAATGACGCAGTGTCAGGTTTTGATGGTTGGACTCAGGCACAGAGATGGGCTTTGAGTGGTTATTACCTATTGTATTGCAAAATCAAAGACACTTTTTTTGGACCACAGGACGATGAACCACATGAGAGTACGTAGGTTAAACGAGGATCCGACAAAGACAGACAGACACAGGAAGGCATATATACTGATGCGTTGCTGATAATGGAATATAGAACACCTGGGAAGCACAACAGGTGAAACAAACTAGGGGTGATTGACAGAGACAGCCGGCAAATGAACAATCAGGGAGGAAAATTGACACAGACAGGGACTGATCATTACTGGCAAGGGCTCGTTAAGAATGAGCAATGCTGGATTTGAAAATGAAAAAGCATTTCTTATTATTTATCTTTAAGTATAATTTGGAGTCAAAAATAGCAGCTAGAGTTTGAAAATGAAAAATAATTCCTGCCAATCCATTTAGATTCGATTCATTCCACACATATGCTTTCATACCATACTGGCTAGAGTGACTTTGATATTCACTCCTGCATTTGAACATGTTGATGTCTGGAATAAGCAGAAAATGCAGAGACAAAGACCAGTGTCAATGACTGTTAGATTCGCAGCCATACTTTAATTTTGAAATATCATCACATTTTTATTTGTGTTATATGGTTAACTATGGGCTGCACTGTGGCGCAGTGGTTAGCACTGTTGCCTTGCAGCAAGAAGGTTGTGGGTTCGTATCCCGGCCCAGGGTCTTTCTGCATGGAGTTTGCATGTTCTCCCCGTGCATGCGTGGGTTCCCTCCAGGTACTCTGGCTTCCTCCCACATTCCAAAAACATGACTGTCAGGTTAATTGATCACTGTAAATTGTCCTTAGGTGTGAGTATGTGCATGGTTGTTTGTCCTGTTTGTCCTGCCCTGTGATGGACTGGCGACCTGTCCAGGGTGTACCCCACCTCTCGCCCGTTGACAGCTGGAGATAGGCACCAGCACCCCCGCGACCCATAAAGGATTAAGCGGTAAAGAGGATGGATGGATGGTTAACTATAGGCAGTTTCAATAGACGATGAAGTTGAACTTACTTTCCACTCACATGTCTTTTGCAGTCCATTGTTTAGGATTATTAAACAAATGTTTATACTGGACTAAGTTAATTTAGGGAAATATAAAAAAAACTGATTTTAAATGGTTTTAAATTTCTAAAGGCAAAAAAGATACCCACACAATCTGACTCTGTGTGGGAAAGTGATTGCCCCTTGTTAAATCCTAATTAACATCTATAATTTTTTGGAAAATTCAAGTCACAGTTCATTTACTGTGACGTCCTACCCGGTCTGATTATGGCCACACCTGTATGATCAACAAATGTCTGAATTAGAACCTGTTTGACAACATTAAACAGGCTTTTAAGACCTCAAAAAGGTATTCAAGGACACTTGAGAGGCAAAACCATTGACATCTAGCAGTGTGGAAACGATCATAAAGACATTTCTAAGGCTTTATAACACAAGTGAACCACAGTAAGAGCCACAACAGGAGAACGCATTGGTGGTTAACCTCCTGAGGAGTGGTCAGCTCACAAAACAACAGAGCATGAATCCATGGGAGAATTTGAAGGCACAAAGAACTGCAGATCAAGAAAAACTGACAAAAAAATTAATTAAAAAAAGCTAATTTTAGATTTATTAGAAAATAAAAAAATATATGTTTGATGCCCCCCAAGACTTTGTTGGAAATATTCTTTCCATTCATGACACAAAAATCATTTTTGGAAGAGGAAAATCTGGGTACATCTAGAAGAATCTAACCAAATATTTTGTTGAAAATAGAACCCAATGCCATCAGTCAAATATAATGGTGTTCATGTAATTGTCTGGAGTTAATGTGTTGCCTTCATAACCTGGGAAACTTGCTGTAATTCATAAGATAAAAAATTCTGTTTAGAAAATTCGGAAGAAACCTGCAGTCAGGTTGTGGCTTTGAACTTTCTCTAATTGTCTAAAAAATACAATAACACTATTTTAATAAATAAGATAGAAGTCTGTATTTTTCTCAGGGCTAATATGTGTGTCTTTTGAACAAATTTTATATACTGAAGTTTCACCTTTTTTTATATTCCCAAGCCATTGGAAGTATGTGTAATCATTAAGCTGTAGGGTTTCCAGCTTTTTGTCATTTTCCTTTTTGCATTGATGGATTAACAGAAAGAGCCAAACACATTTGCCGTACCATTAGGCCAGAATTAGTAAAAATCGTACTCCAGTCATTGAAGTGCAACGGTGGCCGTCTGTTGTTACGCAACATGTGCTCCATAAATTAAATTTTGATTTCATTAAAGCTACTTGATCTTTCATACCGAACACCTGTCATTCGCCTGGCAATATGGCTTTGTGTCAGCATGCTGGGAGGCGTATGATGGGCACTCTGTTAATATTTTGATTGCAGGTTTAACCTTTTGGCAGCCACAAAGTGGATGCTTGTGTGGTCAAATCCGCATCTATTTTCAATCCCAGATGTTTTTCAGCATTAGGCGCCAGTGTATTTAAACCAGACATCCACCCATGCAATGCACTCTAAGTTATTTTCCTTTCTTTTAGATAAAGTACAACATTTACAAGCAGAGGTGTAGATAAGACCTCATTTGGTGTTACATCACTCTCACACACGGCCAGGGCGGACACTGGATGTGCGTTAAGATGGGAGTCTGAGGAGGCAGCGACTCCGCCTAGGCTCTTTTAGCATTCAACTCATCCTCCCTTCTCAGGACAGTGGGCTCTGCAGGGACATCAGTGTTAGATGCTTTTAACATTCTATAGACAGCTTGGCTCACAGAGCAAGGTTGTGGAGCAGAAATTCAGAAGTTGAGAACAATAGCTAAAGAAGATTGGATGGCAGTGGAGGATTCTGTGTAATAAGTGGAGGGGAGAAACAAACTGAGGACTGTTGAAGAAAAACTAAACATCCTTTTTGATCTATATTCTAACTTGTAACATTTTGTTCTAATATGCAATAATATGTATGAACTGCTTTAAGGTGCATTTAATAATATAAAATAAATGCTATTTCTCACTATTATTCCTAATCCAGTTTTTATCATACTATCCAGTTTCCCACATGTTTGAATTTGCTGGTCTGGATTTCTCGCACACAATTCATGCAGAGCATTCTGGGTTATATTTTAGAATGGAACTTATTAGCTTAATATGTCTCTGGTGAAATCCTTGTACTCAAAATAGCCACAAACTGCAAACTCTGGCATGAGTATGATGGACTATTGTAATAGCTTCACAGTGGTTTCTTTCTGCATGGAGTTTGCATGTTCTCCTTGTGGTTCCGTGGGTTCCCTCGGGTACTCCGGCATCCTCCCATAGTCCAAAAACCACGACTGTAAGGTTAGCTGGTCTCACGAAATGTTTCTTAAGTGTGAATTTGTGTAAGCATGGTTGTTTGCCTTGTCTGTCTCTGTTTTATTTTGTATTTGCAATGAAGCATCAGTTTCAAATTCTCCTATATTCTTCTTTGTTTATGGCTTCAGAGACAATAAAGATAAAGCATTATACACATTAAAGGACCTAGATGAGTAAAAGTTGCTATCTAAGTGTTGAATATTTAGTTAGATCAAATAGAAGGATGGGTAACAGAGAAAGCCATTGATGTTATGATTGCTTTATCTAACTCTTTGTAGCCGCTGTCTTTTCCTTTTTTATTATTCTTTTAACATCCAAATATGCAGTCAAAGTGAGATGTTTTAAGATGTGTATTTCTGTTAAGAGGGTGTTGTTGCCTATCACTGTTTGCACATACTTTCTCTGATTAAGGGATTGCAGTAATCTCAACAATTTGGTGCTACCAACTAGGCTTTTGGTCTGGCCTAACTGGAAACCATTTGGCCCCGATATGCATCACTAGCCTAAAATGACTTCATGTTACATTTCAGTTAACATTATAATGGTGAGAAAGATCAAGTACAGAGCTGTTTTTTTAAGTAACAAAAACCTTTACATCCTGTATTTTTATAGGGGTAAAGCAATTATTGTTAGGGTAAAATGTAAATGGCAATTGGCCAAATTCACAAGGACATTCAGTAAATCTGTTTAAAGTTAGGCCACCAGGGGAATTGCTTTGTGTTTTAAGCTTTTAACTATAAATACTTTACTGTGTGGTATTTCCAACTAAGTCTAATCCTTGTGTTTTTGTGGAATCCCACCCAATACTTACCATAAAAAGGATTCCCATTACATCCCAAAAAGCCAAAAACTGCCTCACGATCATACTTTTTTTTTTCCAAATTATTTTCAGACTTGGTTTGTATTTTCATTTGAGTCTGATGTGCCAAGTTCAAATTCATTTTGAGTGGGAAGAATAACTCTGAAGCAAGAGAATGCACTTAATCCAGAAAATATGAGCACTGTATTCAGTTTTGCCGTCTAATGGAGCAACTGTATTATTCTTAAGGTTAGGAAATCGCAAATCAGCAAAGCAGGGGAAAGTATTGGTACATATCACAACTTAGAAATGCACTCGGCTTTCCAAAATATATTGAATAAAACCTGAGTGTGGTGGAGAAGGCAGCTTCCGTGCCCCGTGCGTGTCTGCTCTAATTAAGGATAAATACTCTTGAAATCCCGGTGATGCTCTGTGTATTAATAAGCCTGTGGGATGTGTCTCATAATGTTTGTGTGCGTCAACAACGGTGTGTTTTAGTGCAGTGCCTTTGAGAAAACAATAGACTCACAAAAGTAAATATTCTGCCTGTGCTGTTCTGTCTTTCCCTGTGTGGTTCCCTTTGTTTTGTTATTTTCTTTTTTAACCGAATGTCTGAACAATCAGCAGGATGCTGGTGCACTGTGATGAAAGGAAGGACAGGAAATGACTGATGTGGAAAAATTTGTGGTTCCTTCTTTCTTTTTAACTAGTTGTGCTTTTATCCCTCAAAGTTATTGCTGGTCAATTAATTTCTTACATTATTAATACGTGGCACTTGTCGTGAAATGTTTTTTCCCTCAATGGGAGAGTAGCTTTTCCTTTTCTAAGACGAAATGTGGGATCTAATTCATCCACTATGTGTTACTGGACTATTTCAAGGTTATGTGAATTAGCTAATTAATTCTATATTAGTAGATGTATCTAGCAAAGATGTCAGTGAGGAGGCCTTCACCTCACTTGTCCAGGGTGTAGTCTTTCCCTTCCAGGGAGTCTTGTCATCGGCTGATGTTGTTCCACTGTGTTTTATCTAATCCAAACTGAATCTGAGACCCAACACTACAGATACGCCTGAGATCATTATTAATTAACCCCAAGCTTCCTAAATAAGGCTGATCCTCCACTGCTGTACTGATGTAATTATTCAAGCAAAAGGAACCCTGACCAAATGTTGAGTGTAGATGCATTAAATTTTCTGTATTAAATCTTTTTTTTTCACAATTTGTAGGTTTTTAAAAATAAAATTATCAAGTACGAAATTCTTTTTTTCTTCAGTTGTAAACCAAAATCATCTAAATAACAGACATAAACTATTATGCATGTTTAACATAGCCAGAATCTATGATTTTTCCCTTCTGAATCAGATTTGTGAAATAAAAAGAAGTTATTCATATTCTTATATAGGGAGATGCAGGTGTCCCCTTAAAAAGCTGGGACTTTCTACATTTCCCCGATTTCATTTCTTAATGTCACAGTCAATCAAATCACATTTTATGCTCAGGAAGTTTTCTAACCGGGTGAAATGACGTGGAAGCATTGAAGTGGCAGCCATGAAGAGCACCAGTACTTTAGAGTAGAAAGGTGCTTCTTCCCCAACTTTTTGCATAAAGATGCACATCCAGGACCATGTCCTGGAATGTGACCCTTTGCTCTGCTTCCATCATCTTTTGTTGGTTTTCTATTTCTGAAGATGAACATATACACACCAGCCAACTTTTGGAAAAAAAAACCCAAAAACATTTTAAGTCACAGTTAATGGCAAAAAAGACTGATTTGTTTTGTGAGATGTGTTAAATTGTCCAAAGCTGGTTAAAAATACAACGTAACAGACACATTTCTAATTTCTGATGATTTGGTATTGTTTTGCAGGACCTGGGTACCCCAAAGTAATTCAAGCAACCAAATCTACAACAAGAAGGCTGGAGAAAATTACTTCTTATCTACATCTTAAGCTGAAACCTAGTTAAATAAGCCTGTGTTTACTTCATACCCTCTATCAAATAAAGAAAATGTGACTAACCACAAATAAAGCTAACATCCCTGATGATTTTTATGAATGTATAACAACGTGAATTTTGGTCCCTGTGTTTGTCTGTCTGTGCGTCTTGATTACCCTCAGATGTCTCTAGTCTTTCCTGATTACGTCCCAGTGTATACATTTCCCCCTGTGCCCTCATGTCTCCGCTGGTTTATGCATAGCCTTGCTGTCGTATCCTTTCGTCAGGTGTCTATGTCCCCGACGTCTAGTCCGTGTCCTGACCCTGTTTTGGACTTCTAATACAGATGAGACGTTGTTGCTCTAAAGGTAACTCTGCATTTGGCTCCTCCCTAAACCACTGCATCATGACAATGTTTCACAATTGGAACATTTAACTAAAGCAATAGTTGAAAGCGAGGTAGATTCACTGCTTTTTTTTATTCATTGACCTTTGCACTATGAAGTCATCAACAATTGGGGAAAGTGTGTGCATGGGGGGTTTGTTTGCTTTGTTTTTTTTTCTTTTGAAATCCAGAAAATCAAAATCAATGGAAAATCTATGGAATCACTAGGAGTGGTATTTTAAGAAGATATGTCCTCATACTCTGTCTGAATTTAAGAACTTTTAGAAGGTTAAATGTGCAACTATAGAAATCTTTCAAGAAAAAATGTAATGCATAGTATTACTTTAAAGATGAATACTGTTATTATACTCGGTTCTTGCAACTTTTTTCTTGTTTTTCAGCATAAATGTTACATTTTCAAATTTTCACCCAGAACAATAATACTGTTGTTTTGTTTTGTTTTTTATTAGTAACCCTACTACTCAACCCATTACCATTACTAACTCTACATTAACTTTTTTTAAAATAATTTATAATCCTTACTACCACCCAATGTGAAATGGGTATATTTTAACGAGGATATTAACCTTACACCTTTGTCTCTTTTTAATCTTTAGGTGACCATTAAACAAATAGGACAGAGGTTTTTAACACACAACTCTTGTTGTTTGAACTATCTGACTCCAACTCTAGTCACACTCCTGTCTGTTCATCATCCTCCCGCCTGTACACCTGCCGCTAATTCCCTCATTCACTGTCATTAAGCTTCGGTACAGAAAAACCTGCTCTTTTGCCTTTGTTGTATCAAGTGAAGGTCTGGTCCATCTGTTCCAGCAGTGGCAGCGTATCATTTGCCTCCATCCTGGCTTTTTTTATAACGTGTTTTCCCTTTAAGTCTTAGAGTAACAATCCAAAGCACAAACGTTAAACTATTATAGGGCTTTTTTCTAGAAAAGTCCATCTGCAGGTATCTACACAACTGACAATCAGTTTTGTTTTTTTACAAACACCAGTAAGCTTGAAAGCTTTAACAGTTTGTGTGTTGTGGACATACTGTAACCTGGGTCAGGTTCTAGTTGCCAAGGCACACAGGTAACATACCTCCAGGGACAAAAGCCCCCCAGATAAACACACTGAATAAGCTAATTAATTACTTTGGTAAATGATCCAGGGAATGATGTGTAATTTAATCAATAAGATGTATTTGATTAGCCAAGGCCAGCAAAAAACAAACAAAAAGGGAAACAATATTCATAATCAAGTTTGTGCTTGCTCTGATAGAGGAAACCTACATAAGCTGCATCAACAATCACAGAAGTTTTGTTTTTTTGGTCTCTTTAATTTTCCTTAGGGGAAAACGAAAAAAAAAAAAAAATGAAAGCCAGCCATTTATTTTTTTTTACATTCAACTTAAATGGGATTGCATTAAAGGGGTACAGGTCAATGAAGAGAACCCAGACAACCCTCTCCCTGGCAACATTCTCCGTCTCTTTCTGGGAGACTACAAAGCATTCCAAGGCCAAATGGGATATAAAGTTGGGCCACTCCAACATGTCAATATTAACTCCAGTCAGAAGACCGATATTGGTGGCATTAAAATAACTTTACACCAAGGGTCTTAAACTTTACAAGGGCTGGTGTCTTATGGCTTTTAAGTGTTTAGGAACCAAATAATCATGTCCTTAGCTTGACTCAGAACTTCACGACATGTTAAGGAGGCAATTAAGCCATTTGGTTCAGGTGTGTTATGTTATGAATGTAACCAAAAGTGCCATCGAGGACAGAAGTTTGAAATGTCTTATCAAAACATCTATTTACCAGCCATGCAAATAATCTTTGCCTTTACTAAGGTTCCTCCAGCCAATCTTAGGTCTGCCGAAAAGATCACTTGGTGGGGTGTGGCTAGAAAAACTTCAAAAGGGATTCACATCTTATGGCCTTTGGTGACAGGTTGAACACTAAATCAATGAACTCATATTTTGACTTAGCTCTATTTTGACCTCTCACAGAATGAGGCATTTGCTTTAGACAAATCCTATCCTTCTCCTGATTCATTCTACAATCATCACCTCACTCATCGAAAAATAAATACACTGCTTTAAGCAGGGATACACCACAACCTATTGGGAGTAGTCATCATCAAAATCTTTTTTAAATCTTTTTGAAGTTCCATTTTTTCTCTGTTTAATTCATGAAAAAAAATGATTTAAATGATATTTGCCTTCATTAGTTGATGCAAGTAAGTTATATTGGTACAGTTTTCCTACCATACTGGTAATTTCCACTGCCTTAGGACCACCTTTGGGACAGCAAACTGGTCTTACAATCCTGAAGAAATATAGCTCTTTTCAAGATACTTCAATGTTCACAAAGCTGTAAAGGAAGTGTGTGTTTAGACATTTGGTGCAATGCTTTCATCAAACACAAAGCAATCTATAAGAAGAAGCAAAATAAATTAAACAGCAACTTTTTGCTGGTTGAGCTTAGGGGCTAATAAAAACCTCCTTGAACCCATGAGGAATTAAGAATTATGGCTTATATGTGTGGTGATATGCAGTTCCAGATGTCTAAACTTGCTCTGCTTTTGTTTCCAAGGGCAAAAAAAAAAAATAATGATAATAATCTGCACTCCAACATAGCAAAGCGTTTTCTTCCACAGCTTCCTGATCATTTTCTTCATTTCGTTTGCCTGAGGTACATGGTTGACAAACTCTTAGTTTTCAAGCTGAATTTAAACTTAACTTCAAAAAAATTAATTAGTGACAAAATACTAAGAGTTGCCTCCCAAAGAAAAAAAAAGAACTTTGTGAAGAAGATAGGCGGGGGGTCTTGACAAAGCAAGGTTTTCAGCTTTGTAAAGCAGGGAGATTTTTTTTGACAACTAGACGTGAGACCGGTTTCCTCTGTTTTTTATCAGTCCTGATATTCATTCCCCTTATTGGGCCCTTTCTTTCTGATCTGTCTCTTTTCACCATCTCCTTTCTTCTCTCTGCTGCGTAAATGACCCTAGAGGGCTGGCAGGCTGTGAGCAGAAGCTAGTCAATCAAGATTGCAGAAATGAGGGAGGTGATCCAAGCCATGAGGGATTTCCAGCTACCGCATTTGTGTGTGTGGGTGTGTGCATTGCAGCAGGGGGTTGTCAGCGCAGGTTGGTCTGACATAGGAGTCAGTTTCAGAGGTTGCCTAGGAAATGAGGCGGCAACAATCCTGCTAAAACTGTTCTTAAGGCAGACAGGGAAAGTGACTTTGGGGAGTTAACAGCACTCAGAGAGAGGACAGACCGGGCCAAAGTTTAAAAATAGGAGGTTTTGTTTACCACTCTTTATAGGAGAACTGAGCTATCATTTTAGGTCCTTTTTTAGAGTTTAAAGAATTGACCCCAACCGCAGTAGGGAATTTGTAATTACCCCGGAGCAGTATGTTTATCTCATTTGGACACCTTGCCTGTGTTATATCCTGGAGACAAGGCAAATTAAAAATGCATGGTGGCCTGGCACCTAGGGTTCAATAAATTGTGGCTCTACGTAGCAGTAGCTGGGCACAACTATAGAAATTTGGAGGCTTCACAAAAAAGTATTAGAATACAGCTCTTATAGTGTCCTAATATGTAATCAAACTTGCACTCCGAAGTGGATGCCGCAGACTCAGACTCTGTGTTTGTATTGTGCTGTGTCACTGGTCTTTGCTTTTTGACAATGTTTGGAGGTTGAAAATAACATATCATATCTGTTCCACTATGATGTTGCATGTGGTGCAGAACAGCTTTCCACAATGTGAAATATTTTTGGAAACAGACCTGCGCATATTTCAGTCGTGATATTTCCCCCCAAATGTGATTGTTTAAGGTCACACATGTTATCAAAAATTTAAATCAAAATATGATCAATATCAGGAGGTGATTGCATAGCATCTCAAAACTATGGAATAACTTGCCCCGTGATATATGGGGGGCTGAGGCCTTCGAGTGTTTAAAACAAAACTGAAGAGACATCTTTTTTTTTTCTTTGACATTTCATTTAAGATAACTCTGTGAGCTGTTGCATTTTATTTTCTTATTCTCTGTAAATCCTGTTTTTTTGTGAGTGTTTTATTTAGATGTTCTTGCTAAATCCACTGATGATAAGAATTTTAAAGGGGTAAACGTACAACATATCCAATAGTGAAAAGAATAACAAATGGCCTGTAATTATATTGTGCTTTACTTAGACCATATGAACCCCAAAGCACTACTACATTCAGCCCTTCACCCATTCATGCACAAATCCACACACTGATGATTGCAAGCTACATTGTAGCCACATTTATCCTGAAACACACTGGCAGTTGCGAGGCTTCTGGACACTGGCGTCGCTGGTCCCTGTGAGAACCACCAGTAGGCAACGGGTGAAGTATCTTTCCCAAGAACACAGCTGGAGCTGGGGATCGAACCGACAAGCCTCCGGTTACAAGACAAACTCCTAAACTCTGATCCAAAACTGAAAATAAGCAGGAACAACTAAAGTAGGATGCCGAACAAAAAATAAAGAACCCATGAAGTTTGGCTTTATAGGAAACTGTAAACAATGATGTAATCAGTCCTACAAATTACTGCTAAACAATGGCAACCATTTTAAATCAGAGATAACCAAGCCACTGGACATCCTATAAGGTGCATCAGTTGGTTTGGAGGAGACCGGGGCACCAAATGAGAAACCTATCTATTCAAGTGTCTAAGGATCTTATCTCTAACGTAGCATGGGCAGTGGGAATAGCAGCACAGATCCGCACTGGAGGCTCATTGTAATAGCCAACTAAATCCAACTAAGAATCAGTGACAAGACTTGAGAATGACATTTGACTGCACTTGAGTTTTGTTTATTTGTTTTTTTACAAACAAGTAATTGGGGGAAAATTTTATTTATTTACAAAGTTGGTAGAGCCTCCCAAAAGGGCAGCGGCATGCTGGCTGTCGAGAGAAACTAGAGTTTTCCCAAACGCTTGGTCTGTTCAAGGGCCAATGGCCTGAAGTTGTTTGTGTTTTTTGTTTTTTGACAAAAGCATCCAAGTTGACCAATTATGATGATCCTTTTGTGTGAATCTATTCCATGTTATTTACTTGGAGTTTGGCTACTTACTGCTGTCATTTATTTGATCAGCAGATTGTTGTACAAAAACTAAATACAGTCCACAGTCCCTGTTTTAAGGTGTTTTCTCTATTCTTGAATCACAAATTCAGCCGCTGAAAAGTCTCTCTCTGGTGCTCTTAATTACAAAACGTTTGGAAATATTCCCACATGTTTTTATGTCACGACCAGAGAGGGGTACAGTTGGCAATGCAAAAACTGTTCTTAGGTAAAAGTAGCATTACTTCTACATGTTTACTAGAGTAATAGTTAAACATAGTCCTGTAAGAAATTACAGAAGTAAGAGTAATTTATTTATGTGTAAAATAAACCGATGTCAGTGAAAATGCTAGCATGCTAGTAGTTCCCATTCACTTGGATTTAGGCTAAGATAAGCAAACATACTGCTGTCAGATCACGGGAATTACTGTGATTATAAATTGTTCTTTCTTACTGATCTAACTCCGGGGAATATGATGACGGAAACGTTTTATTTAGAGTTGGAATATCATTTTAAGTAACAGTTTAAAGAATGATGTGGTCAAATTACTCAAGCAAATGTTGGCCAATTAATTAAAAGGAACTAGTTACTACCCACCTCTGGTTATAACAACATAAAAACCTTTTAAACTACCAATAATAGTATATCTGTTGCATTCTTTTGCATCCGATAAAAAGCCTATCTGAACAAAGCTACCAGGCTGAATTCCAATGCCAGCCCTCCCCTGGCTATCACTGTAGTGGGGTATTAACTCATGTAAATGTATAAATGTATGCAAATGTGCACCGAACCGGATTATGTTAGGCTTCTTTGGTTCAGTTCTGGGAATGTGTGTGTGTTTGTTTTCCTCCTTACCTCTCTGCAGGGTGTGACTGGCAGTATCTGCACAACGTGTTCCTCATCAGGACTCCTCAGTGCTGCAGTATAAAGAAGGAACGGCTCACATTGGCTGATGCCACATGGTTAACTCTCCTAGAGTGGTAACGGGCTAATTCCTTGACTCCGCTTAAATATTTGGCAACGTTTTCTCTGTGAAAACGTTCTTACCTTCCTTGTCCTCATCCCATGTTCCCGTACTGGATGTTTCCTTCCTCACAAATTAACTCTCATTCCAGTCCTCTGAGCTCATCCCATTCCCCCGACTCATTCGGGTCAGCTTCCACACCTCTCCTCCCGGGGTCATTAAAAAACAAACGCTCACCTTTCATCTACTCCAGCCGATCTCCTACTGTCCACCTTCCAACGCAACTCCACCTACAACAAGAAAAACACTTGGTCAGATACCAAACTAGCCACTGGCTAGCAGCCATCCTCAGCCTCTGTTGTCCTTCTTGCCTTCACCAAGAACCTCACACCACAATAAGATCCTATCTCTTCATCTCTGACGAGAAAAATCTTTGGAGCGATATTTTTTATTTCACCAAACATACTGTAATCCCTCACCTATTCTTTCCAGCCCAGGATTTCTGCCGATAACTCCTCCATCCAATGTTTTTTGGCAAAACCTCCAATAAACGTTTTTAAACTGTTTTGATATCTGTGCTCATTGCCTAATTCAGAATCTTTACCACCATGAGAGTAAGTTACTTAAAATCAAACCAGCTTTATGGATGTAGCAAAATATGGAAATAGTTGAAGGGATGTGAATACTTTTGCTATACACAGAAAAGTCCTTGCAATTGTTTTAAGAAAAACTCCATATGAGGTGCAAATGCCAAATATGATTGCCCATACATACAGGTATTCCCTTGGAGCTTACCTGCATTGGATGCATGTTTTGTGAAGAAATAGGCGGAAAAAATATGATCAAAAGCTTATTAAACACTCCATTAAATATATGAATGTTGTTGCCTGTACTCTACAGTGAGGTTCATGTATCACGCCCAGCTGTCCAGCTGAGCATGGGCTTCTTCATTTGTCACTGCTGTGTGGTTTTTGTTGTGCCAGTATTGCTCTTGATTCACTTTTTGCACACAAATAGTTTCATGCCTGATTTTATGAAAAAAAAAACAATTTAGCTGGGTCTGTCACATCTCTGAATATTCTCAGACAATGTCCTTTACATCAGTATCCTTATAAAAGTTTAATTTAATCTATGTCCCAGAAAAATCACGTTTGTCCTTGCTTTATTGCTTCGTATAAGCTTGATATACAACATGAATATCTAAGCATTTTCTGTAGGGGCAGAAGGAATCTTGGATCAAAACTTGTGCTCTGTGTATTGTGTCTTTGGATGTACAGAACACAGCATGCTGAGCTCATGAAAAATGAGAAAAAAAATTATATAGACTAGGCTGTGCAATTCACCGTAAGCTTGCATGATGTAACCTCAACACCAGTATCTTCTCAATAAATAGCAGCTTTTATGCTGCACTCATTTGTTGCTTATTCAGCTAGAGCAGTAGAAATTAATGCAAGGCTCACTTTAGTCTTTCCCATGATAGATTAACTATTTATCATTGATTTTTATCTTATTTTTTGTCACCTTCGAAAACAGCTCTGCTGCAGGCCTTTTCAGGATTGTTCCTTCAGTTTTAATTGGGATTTTGTTACAAAAAATTGCAGTGTTCTGGATTCGCAGATAAATTATCTAAAATAATGTTGGTTTAACTTGTAAATACAAGCTGTTCAGCAAAATAATATATGTGTGCATTTGATAACCACAAGATAATGTAACCTTACTATAAGTTGGACTTCACAAAGAATGCAACCTGATTTCAATGGTTGGAGAGTTAGAGCTTAATTTTCACTAATGAAGTCTGCCCCACCCAAGAATATCTCTGTAATGGAGAGTCACAGTGGGAGAGATTCACAAGTAGTTCACATGATTAGGTTGCACTTAAGGGTCAGTTATCATAGCTGAATCACCTGAAAGTTTTAGGACTTTGCCTCATTAACAAATAAGTTAAAAATAAATATTTGTCAGATTTGGATGTAAAAAAAAAATCTTTTTGGAGTTAATAATAAGCATAGAACTACGGAGTGCATAAGTAGTGGCATCACGAGTGGAGTGTGATTCCAAAGTCGGTCAATACAATTAGAATTCCTGGAAGATTACAAACAGCTGAAGTATCTCTATTCAAGATGGGCGTATGGTGTAATTTTTGATGTAGTTTTAATGCAGATGTCTCAGTGGCTCAATGGAGAAAGGAATGTGTATGTGGGTCCTGAATCGTCTGGATATCTAAAGGTATCCACATTTAATTCAGTTAATTTTAAAAATACTTTGTTAATCCAAAAGGGAAAATACGTTTTAGTGTAACTCGTATCATCCAAATATCTTCAAAAAGTCATTGTGAATGGTGATATAGAGGGTCAGGAAGGATCTCAGGTAGTAATCAGTCGAGCAATAATTCTGAAGAGGCCGCTGACTGCAGACTGTTCCTGTATGACGGTGTTATGTCTGTCATGACATGCTAATAACTAGAATATCATCCCTGCTGCCCGAGTATTGAACGTAATATGTCTTGGATTATGGCATCAGTTGTTTTCAGGCATTGATAATTCAGCTCATTTGCTTTTGCTCTCTTAAATGTTCGCTCTCTGCTGAATAAAACTTTTGAATAAATTACTTTATTTTAGATCATAATCTTCTTTATTTTTTTAATGGAGCCATGACTGAGTGTGGATGCCCCTGCTCTTCTCACAGTTGCCTTGCCACCAAATTTTAACTTTTCTTATTCAACAAGAGAAGCCAAAGGGGAGGAGGAACTGATTTTATAAGCTCATCAAAGCTCTCTGCTAAGCCTTTTTTATTCCATAATTTTACCACCTTTTTCCTATACTGCATCTGTTTTTAGCACTCCTCAGATTTTATGTGTAACAGTTTATAGGCCTCCTAAAAAGAGTGCAATCTTATATTCAAGAATTTTTAGAGTTTTTATCAATCTTGCACAAATCTTATGAAAAGATTGTTTAGCTGATGATTTTAATCTACGTATCGATAACCTTTTAGACCCTTCGTCAACAGATTTTTAAAAATGTTTTTAATTATATTTTTTTTTAGCTGACATCTCATGCAGCCGACTCACAACCGAGGACTCACCCTGCACTTGGTCATCTTCTATGGCCTGTCCACCAGTCTGTCTTCTTTTTTTTTTAACGTGTCCTGTCTAGCAGTATGCTACTCAGAATTGATGTCTGAGTACCAAGTACAAGCCCAACAGTTTTACTTTCCCAAGCCAGAGTATTACACTTCGCTGTATGTACGCCACTTGATGTATATGTAGAAAAAATCTTTATTATGATACGTGTGGGTTCAATTTCCTGACGTCATGACATTAAATGAGACAAGAAGGGAGAAAGAAGAAGGTGAAGAAAAGAACCCGGACCAACAGAGGGCGAACCGACGACACAAGACAGGGATGGCAAATAAAGAACACAAGAAAACATCCAGTCACCACCACCTCTGCCGGTCGGCAAGAGAAACAGTAATACAAAACATAAACAACAAAGTGTACATAAACCAAACCAATAGGTTCGGATCTGTAGAATAAACATAAGAATTACACATTCACTTACTCACAGCATTGGATAATATACATAATACAAATGTTTCTGGTAAGCTCCTGTGAACAACTAACTAATGATGATAACCTCAGCTTAAAGAAATGTCCGTCCTCAACTATGTTCCCCACACCTATGTGGTGTGCAGCATGCAGGTCGGAATAAGGTTTCCCCATGGCAAGTGATTGGATAGCTGGTGTAAGGAACACGTCAATCCGTCCACTAGGAAGTCGTCACTGCACATGGAGGAGCAGAGATTTATGCATCCAGCGATCCCACAAGTAAAGAGTTCCACAGGCGGATCAGCGCATGGTCGATCACTCCGCTCAAGAGGGGTAACAGATGGAAGCCCAGGGAGCAACCCACCAGCCGCGATGCTGGGCCACGAAGATCGCGTGACGAGCCCACGGGCTCCCGCCGGTAACCGGCGCACGCCAGGGCGGGCCGGACCATGGAACCGGAGGCCACGGGGACAAGGGGCACCCCACCCCCCAGCGTGGCCCCAGCCCGGGACCGCCGACAAGGGTCCCCCGCCGCCGCCGCAGGTCAAGGATTACCGCAGACCAACCGACCGGACAACACACGCCGCCGCCAACCAGGACCATACCCACCGCCAACAACCCGTCCCCCCCGACACATCCACACGCCAGGGAGCCACTAGCAAGAGCCACAGCGATGTACGCCCTCCCTGCCGGCGCCCAGCCGGCACCTGACATCCAGATCTTCAGCTCCAGGGTCCAGATCCCGCCCCACGTGGGCGCCCAATGATCAGGGCCCAGCCAATGCCGGACCAGCCCCACCAGGCGAACAGACCAGCCAGCTGAAAGTCCCTGGAACCGGCAGGAGGACTGGGCCGCCAGCACGGTCCCCACCGATCCACCGGACGGCACCAACCTATCTACAACACCCGGCACCCCCATAAGAGTTGCCCCGTCATTCCAAGGAGGACAATCGGCCCGAACACAAGCGGCCGCCCTACACAACCGGACCACCCAGGACCCGCCCGACATTGCACCAGGACCCGAGCCGGGCTGCAACCGGGAACCCACAGCCCCAGGCACAAGAGTCTCATCAACGCAGCGGGCAGGTACAACCATCAACCGACGGGGGAGTGACTGGGGGGAAGAAGAATGCATCAGGCCAGAGAATCCGCCAAACACCCAACCTGAACAGTAACATAGATCAGACAGAGACACTCATACGTACCCTACCCTCTCATGTGTACACATTTCTTACACATACAGGACATACGAAAAAAGGAACGCAAACCCTCATTCGATACCCCCCATACTACACTATACTCCATACTCCAGGCCCATGGGACAGACCGGCCCCAGTAAGAGAACCCTGCCCTGCACACCTAGGAGACAGAACCGCCTTTGCCCACCAGACGGGGGACAAGTAATACGCCAAGGCCCCACACGCCAGGCAAGAGCAGCCCACCAGCCCATGACTCCCGACCAGGGTCGACGGCGTGATGTTCTAGTCAGGGCTCCCGACCCCTGATGTCCAACGAACAGGGGTGTGGGAATGAACCCCCCAGCCCTCGTCGCCCCCAGCTCAGGGTGGTGGGTGTTGGTAGGTGGGGGGGGGTGCGTGTGGGGGTGGTTAGCGTAGGATATCAGCGGGGGGTGGGGGGGGGTTAACAGAGGGGGGGACATGGAATACTGCCGAGTACCCCCATCTCCCCCCCCGGGCCCTCAGTGGTCTAGAGCGTTTAACCAGTGGGTGGCCGGCACACAGGCAGGCCCCCACAACGGGGGGGCCTCGCCTGTGTGCGCCACACCGCCAGGGTACCCTACATGTCGCGGTCCCTGTAACAAGGTTGCAAGTGTAGTGTCTAAATTGCTCAATAAAATCGGGACCAGGCCGCCACCGGTAGCGAAGACCGGAAGCTCCATCCTGCACCACCCAGTGACGTGCCCACGTCCCGAAAGGCCATGTGAATGGTAGAATGAAGGAGCGAGGTGGACAGAGTCATGGGGATGGGGAGAAAATAACTGGTGACCATTGCCAACCCAGGAGCCAGCTCCCCTGCTGACTCCAATAGGCACCCCCGATTCTGCCCGATCCACCCAGGGGTGGAATGCCCCAGCACGTCCATCGGGGGCCCACGGCAGCCGGTAACCAAAGCCGAGCCCCATGGGGCGCCGGCAAATCCACCAGCCCCCCCATGCCAGGGTGCATACCTAAATCCTCCCCAACACTCACACTGCTAACTAAACACATGTCACTAGACAAACCCAGGTTGAGTTTATCCCCCCCGCACCCTCAACCCTCCCCCCTCCCGTCCCAAGCGCACCCCGTTAACAAGAGCGACTGTTGCTAGATGGAAAAAAGCCTCCCCGCCAATAAAGAACGCCCCAGGCACCGCCAGCCGTCGAGGACCCCCGGGCCGAGGCCGAACCCGTCGCACCACCGACTCGGGTACCGCCCGGACATGCCGCGCCAGGTCCGTGAGCAGAGACCGAGTCCCAGGCGGCCAATCCCCAGCCGACAAAACCTTATCCCAAGCCATTGCTACTACCACCCGTTGCCGGGTGGCAACAGAACCCAGGCACGTCCCGCCACCAGGCCCACACCCCAACCAACCGGATACATGTCACCGGGGAGGCCGACCAACTCCGGCCAGAGCCCCCCATCCCCATTACCCCCGGTCGAGGGCTCAAGACCCGCAAGACCCAAGAGTCACAGTCCAGTGGTCAATATAGCCGATCGGGCCCGGAGACGCCGGCCACCCGCCCACGGCCCATCGCCGGACGGCCCGAACGCGGCAAGCGCCCACCGGGATCAAGCGACAGGAACCATCCCGGGAGATGGAAAGGCAGCATCGCCCATAGCCAACCACCGGCCGACCACAGCCCCGCCCCCCAGCCCGGCCACCCAGCAGCGCCCACCCCCCCGGCCAAGGCCCCGCCAGGGCCCCAGCCGGGGGCGGCGCCGCGCCAGAACCCCCCGAGCCCCAGCCCATTCCAGACCCCCCACAGAGCACACAGCCACCAGGGCAACAGAACCGTGGTCCGCCAGCTCCGACCCTTTAAGCGCCGCATGCCAGCCACTATGATCACCACACCAAAAGACCCCCAAAGTCCCACCCCTGGCGAGGGTCTCGCATCCTATCGCCCAGAACCGCAAGTGGACCCACCCCCAAGGAACCTCCCCGCAGTTCACCCACCAACCTAAGAGCTCCACATCGCAACCGTGTCCTGCACAGAACGGAATCAAGGGCCCGACCCCACTAGGTGGAATGGAACTGATCAAGGGTGATCAAGAAAGATGATCAGTATGTGGAGGCAGATGCCGGTTTCTAAACCAATGTAATCCAGAAGGAGATCTCTATAATTGAATTAATAGTCAGAGTATTTTTATTTTCCAGTTCAAGAGGATATTTTTCTTAGCGATGCATAAGGCGATGTAAAATAGTTGCATAGACTTTGTATCCATGGTAACTCGTCTATGATTTCCCACAAGGCAAAACTCTTGGAGGCAGGATGTGATATTACATTTTCATACACTTTTGATAGATCTCACATATCTGGTACCAAATAGTTATCGAACTAGGTGGCAGAACCAAAGAGCATGAATATTATTGTCTGGTAGATTGCTTGTACATGGTAAACAGGTATCAGACGCGTATAACCCACTGAACATCCGTTGCCTGTAAAATGCACTCTATGAAGGATTTTATATTGTGCTTAATCGTAAGATTAGGATTCTTAATAAATTTGAAGTTCTTAATGAAATTTGAGACCAGAGGATTGGTTCATACATGAGATGGACAATACCATCTCCACAAACATTTTTGTGAATTAGAATCCTATTGATTCATCTATTCTATTAAATGTTTGTATATTTTTAGATAGCAGTTTGGGAGGTTAAGATTAAGGAAGTCTAAAAACGTTTCCTGAATATTGTAACAGTCAACGTGTATTGAGCCTAATTTATTTTTTTACTAATTGATTTAATTTTGTTGGTATTTCTAAGAATTTATCTTGTTTAATTCCGAATTGTGTAACCAATGAATAAAGGGGCTGCAACGTTGGCGCAGTGGTTAGCACTGTTTGCCCTTGCAGCAAGAAGTTGTGTGTTGCAATGGAGTTTGCATGTTCCCACCCGTGTCATGTTGTGGGTTCCCTCTGGGTACCTGGCTTCCCTCCCAAAGTCCAAAAAACATGAATGTCAGGTTAATTGATGTCAGCCAAATTGAGTCCTTAGTTGAGGGTGTGCAATGGTTCTTTGTCCTAATTTCCGGGTGGGGGGGGGGGGGGGCCCTGTGGATGGACTGCAACCTTTCCAATGGGGTACCTGCCTCTCCTCGCCCATTGACAGCTGGAGATAGGCACCAGCACCCCCCGTGACCCATTAAAGGATTAAGAGCGGAAAAGAAAAATGGATGGATGGATGGATGTATTAAAGGGATGAAAAGTCTGTTCCAATCAAATATATTGCTCCAGGTATTCAATTCCTTTACAACTCCAGGCCTGGAAAGTTAATCATGCATTTTTTTTGTAAGATATCCGGGTTATTCCAGATGGGTGTACGCCTGCATGGGACTAGTGAGGTCTTTGTCATTTTAAGAAATTCCCACCAAGCTGTCAGAGAGGAGCTGATATTTATACTTTTGAAACATTCATTTTGTTTTATATTTGAGCTAACAAAAGGTAGATCTGAAAGTTTTATCTTATTGCATAGTGTCTGTTCTACATCTACCCAGCACTCATCGATATAACTGTGTTTTACCCATCTTGATGTGTATTGGAGTCTGTTGGCTAAGAAATAATGACGAAAGTTTGGTAGGTCTAGACCTCCTTTATCTTTGGACTTCTGTAGTGTTTTTAAGCTGATACGTGGGGGTTTATCTTTCCAAAGGAATTTAGAAACAGAAGAGTCCAGAGATCTAAACCAATCAGGTGATGGTTTGCTTGGGATCATTGAGAATAAATAATTGATTCTAGGCAAAACCATCATTTTTATTGTAGCTACCCTTCCAATAAGTGATATTGGAAGGGATTTCCATCTTGCCAGATCATCTTCCACTTTTTTTAAAAGTGGGACGTAGTTTAGCTTAGATAAGTCTGCCAGTCTTGGTGAGATATGGATACCTAGATATGTAATATTTCCCGACCGGAGCTGTAAAGCAACAGGACTCTGGTAAGAACAGTTGATAGGAAGGACTGTAGATTTTAACCAATTTATGGAATAGTCTGAAACTCTTGAGTAAGATTTTATTAACTCAATTACCTGATACAAGGAAGTTTGTGAATGCTGTAGAAAAAGTAGTACATCATCTGCGTATAAACTGATTTTATGTTCTATTTTGTTGCATTGTATACCTTTAACATTATTATTTTGCCTGATTGCTGCTGCTAATGGTTCAATAAAAATAGCAAAGAGGGAGGGAGAAAGTGGACATCCCTGCCTGGTACCTCTCTGAAGAAAGAACCTTGATGATGTTTGATTATTGGTCCTAATACATGCTGTTGGTGAGCTGTATAATATTTTTAACCAGTTTACAAAAGAATTACTGAATCCGAATTTATTTAAGGCTGCAAATAAAAATTTCCAGTTAACTCTATCAAATGCTTTTTCTGCATCTAAAGATAATATATTGGTTTGGACGTTTTTACAGTGGGAATAATCTATTAAATCTATTAATCTACGTGAATTTGTGGAAGAGAGCCTACCTTTTATAAAACCTGTTTGATCCGGGTGGATTATTAGAGGTGTTATTTTCTCTATCCTTCTTGCAAGAGCTTTGCAAATTATTTTCAGATCCACATTGATAAGAGAAATCGGACGATAACTGGTAGGAGACATAGGGTCTTTTCCTGGTTTTAATAGAAGATTGATGTAGGCAGAATTCATGTTTGGTGGTATTCGACCATTTTCCTTTGTTTCCTGTAACATTTTGTAAAATGTTGGTGCCAGAATATTCCAGAATTCTTTATAGAACTCTGCTGGAAATCCATCTGGACCTGGAGCTTTATTATTAGGCATAGATTGGAGGGCCTCCTGGAGTTCAGACACTGTTAGCGGTGAATCCAGGGCCTTTGCTTGACTGTCTGAAAGTTTAGGAAGAGTTATTTTATCCAGAAATTGTACAATATCATTATTTGAAGGGTTTATCTCTGGTGTGTATAACGTCTCATAAAATTCTTTGAAAGTGTTGTTTATTTTTTCAGGGTCATATATTATATTCCCAGTTTTGTCTTTGATTGCAGATATAGTTGTTTTTTCTTTATTTATTTTTAACTGATTAGCTAAGAAGCTACCTGATTTATTACTATGTTCAAAGTTTTCTATTCTAAGTCTTTGGATTAAGAACTGCGTCCTTTTATTAATAATTTCATTTAACTCTAATTTTGCTTTCCTTATTTTACTTAAGCTCTCTTTATCCAGGGAAGGTTCTAATGATTTAATAGTTTCTTCTAATTCCTGAACATGTTTATTTTCTGTTCTCTTTTTATTTGATGAGAATGAAATTATTTTACCTCTAATCACAGCTTTCCCTGCTTCCCATAGAGTGGATGGCGACATACCAGGGAGATCATTAAATTCCATGTATGAAGCCCATTCTTTTTCAATATATTTAATAAATTCTTTATCCTTAAGTAATGATGTATTAAATCTCCAATTTTTATATTGAAGGGTTGCAATTTTATTTGCTAAATTTAAAGAAACAGGAGCGTGATCGCTGATCACTATAGGATGTATCTCAGTGTCTGAAATGTCATTCAACAGTGAGCTGCTGACTAACAAATAGTCCAATCTAGAATAAGAATGATGTACGTTTGAGTAAAAAGTGTATTTTCTGTCGTTGGGATGAAGCGATCGCCATGCATCGCAGAGTCCATAATCGCTCATGTACTGTTTAACTATATCTATGGATTGCCATCTGCGCTGAGTCCCTGCTGTACTGAGCCTGTCTATTTCTTCATTTAGTCCAAAGTTGAAATCTCCCCCAAGAACAAGTGAGCAATCCATGTGATTAGCCAGAACCGAGAAGAAAGTATGAAAGAATGAGGGGTCGTCAACATTTGGACCATATATACTAACTATACATAACTTTTGGTTATTTATAAATAGTTTTAATATTATAAATCTACCTTCTGGATCTGTAGCTGTGTCTATTACTTTAAAATTAGTATTTCTATTTATTAATATTGCTACTCCTCGTTGTCTAGAGTTATAGCATGAAGAAAATATATTAGGATACTCTGGTGTTTTTAAATCATTAGCTGTTGAACTTGATTTATGAGTCTCCTGTAGTAAGACGACATCTGCCTTCAGTCTTGTAAGATGGTTGAAAATCTTAATGGTTTTATCTCTGCAGCTAGCGCCGCGAATATTCCATGTTATAAATTTTACAGGATTCATAGAGCTAATATAAACCTTAGATATGAACTATCGCCAAGGATCAATATAGGTGTAATTTTGGTTTGTCCATGGGGTTGCCAGATTGAAAAAAAACCAGAAGCAGAGATAAAGCGGGTAGATAATGCACCATACAGGTGTGTACAGAATGAAAGTATGATGGAAAAACATGAATTTGCCATGATAAAAGTCTGTGTGTGTGTGAGAGAGAAAAAGGAAAAAAGGTGATAAAGAGATTTGGTGGTACAAATGTGAGAAAGATAATAGTGAAAAAGAAAAAATTAAAAGAAAAAAAAGAGAAAGCAATCTAGTGCACAGCCCTGCCCCTACCCACATTAACAAATAAAAACAGCCTGCTGAGCTGTGCTTTTTTTTTTTAAACTATAGTTGTCTGATAAAGCTAATTCTGTCTTGGTTCTGTTAAATATGACTAATAAAGCCAAGGAGTAACCTGAGGGTCCCTAAACAGCTGACCGTTAACATACAGTTTATCCACACTAACCGTAGCCCTACTGCCCTCACTAATATGTTTTTTTCTAATTGGAAATAACACGCGTCTTCTGTCCAGGATTTCTTTCGGAAACTGATCATTAACGCTGTAATTCGTCCCCCGTAGCTCTCTCCCGCGTCCTTTGACTTGTTCTTTTTGTTTAAAATGTTCAAATTTTGCAACAATTGGTCGCGGGCGGGTGTTGTTGTGTTTCTTACCTCCGAGCCGGTGAACCCGATGGAAGGTTATGTTTTTAACCGTGTCGTCTGGCAGTTTCAGCTGGTGTTGAATGAACTTTCGCACGGCTACTTCAGCATCTTCCTCAGCCTGCTCTGGTATCCCCGAAAAAACAAGATTGTCCCTCATTGATCGGGCCTGGATGTCTAGAATAGACTCCTTGAAGCTTTTGTTTTCTCCAGACAGCTGCTTCATTCCCTCGGTGAGTTTCTTAACGTCTTCTTTTAGTGTTTGGTTTTCTGTAACTAGCGAAGCTACTTGTTGTTGGCTGAACTCCAGCGATTCCCTCAGAGCCTGAAATTCTTTATGAAGAACCTCAACCAGCGCGAGACGGGCGTCCAGGCTGGTTAGCTTCTTGTCTATTGAGTCCAGGATGTCGCCGTAGCTTCTATCTGGCGAGTCGGTGGATGTGCTAGCCTCGGAACGAGTGCGCTTCTGCGACGGTGTGCTCGTTGTTGTATCCGAAGCAGGTTTCCGTGACTTACCCATAACGATGTTATCAAAGCACTCGTCTAGGTAGCACTCCAGCGAATCCAATGTTTCCTCGTCCAGGTTGTTTAGAGGAAAAAAAAAAAGTAACTTGATGGTTATTTTAGAAGCTGCGTTTGATTCAAAATGATTGTCTTATTTTACCTGGGTGTATATGTGGCAAGGTACACAACGAGGGCCTGGGCGCACGTGATCTATCGGAACCACAGTGACAGGACCTCCACACTGTCACATATACATTACCACATAACCGCCATGTTCACCTATGCACAGCTCTCGCGAGAACTCAGCAGCTCATCCTCTCCCCTTTCTGTCTTTAAAATATCAGAATTCGATAGTCTGTCTTCTGTTGTTGACTTGGCCGTCTCTGACCACTATTGTGTTGGGTTTTTTTTAAATCACCAGATCCCTCCAGCCAGAAACCTCTGTGAGAACTGTGGAAACAGGAAATGTCATCTAACCCATGAAGTGGCTGCAGGTTTTATTTAAGTTTTTAATAAGTTTCCTCCTATACCTTTACCTGCCCCCTGTGATTTCATCATGAATGATTTTAACAATAGGCTTCAATCTGCTCTCGATCTGCTGGCTCCACTTAAAGTTGTAAACACACATTCAAAACATACACCATGGAGAAAGGAAGTCTTTAAAAAATAAAGAGGAGCTGCAGGGTGGCAAAGAGGAAATGGAGGAAAAACAAAATCACAATAAATCATCAGATATACATAGAACATCTCAAATCATACAACGACGCTGTAAGAAATTTCAGAAATGCATACTTCTCAAGAATAATCTCAGAACATAAAAATAATCCCAAAATTGTCTTTTCCACTATAGACAATATTCTTAAACATACCTTTAATGCAAGGGTCCCCAACTCAAGGCCTCACCAGCCACCAAATGGTGGCCTACCAGTTTAAGATGTGTCTCTGCTCCAACACAGCTCATTCAAATTGTCCAACTTGTTCCTCAGTATGGCAAAGTTCTGCAGAGGCCTGATAATGAGCCATCATTTGATTCTGGTGCGTTGAACCAGGGAAGTAACTAAAACCTGCAGGTCACTGGCCCTCGAGGTCTGGAGTTGAGGACCCCTGATCTATTGCATCTCAGGAAACCCCCTTAAACACTCTATGTGAGGAATTTGCAGACCACTTCAGAGGGAAGGTAGACACCATCGGATATATTATGTTATCTTCTCAATCTAACATTGTTTTAGACTAAACTGAATGTGTGTTTTTGCCAGAGGAAAGACTGGACAATTTTGACCTGGTGGAAGCTGGGACTCTTGATAAAGTTTCCTCCTCAGTGAGGCCCACTACAAGTGCTTTGGACCCTCTTCGCACCCAGTATTTTAAGCAATTTTATGGATCATTTAGAGACAAGATTTTAACCATGATGAATTGCTCACATCAGACGGGGTTTTTTCCTGTCGCATTTAAAGGGGTGGGATTGAGGCCCCTGCTGAATTCAGATTTTAACGGTCTCAGTAACTTCCGAGCAGTATCTAACTTACCATTTCTAAGCAAAGTTTTAGAAAAGCTTGTTTCAATTCAACTTCATGATTTTATAAATGCTCAAAATGTCCTAGAGAAATTTCAGTCTGGTTTCAAGGGTGAACCACAGCACAGAGACTTCCCTTATAAAGATTTTAAATGATTTTAGATTAAATTATGATTCTCAGAAGGTCACAGTGTTGGTCCTACTGGATCTATGTGCTGCCTTTTATACAGTAGACCACACTATTCTTTAAACCCCTTTAAAACAGATCACCCTCTCTGGTGCTGTTCATAAATGGTTCACATCCTATCTCACAGACAGGACTTTTATGGTAAGTTTATATAACTGTTCCTCTAAGGTCTATAAGATCACATGCCGTGTGCCCCAGAGTTCAAATTTGGGCCCATTTCTTTAACCTGTATATGCTCCCTCTTGGCAGCGTCATCAGAAGACATGGAGTTAACTTACATAGTTATGCTGATGATACACAGTTGTATATCTCCATGTCTCCTGGTGACAGATGGCCAGTTTATGCACTTTTTAACTGTTTTTAAGACATTAAATCCTGGATGAAAGAAAACTTTCTCCAGCTCAACCAGGACAAATCTGAGGTTGTAGTCATCGGTCCTGAGGCTCAGAGAGAAAATTTTACCAAAACTATGATCACTATTTTAATCCTTCCCTACAAGTGAAGTATTTGGGAGTGACTTTTGACTCTGAGCTGACTTTTATCCCTCACATTAAAAACATTACTAAAATAGTTTTTTAATCACCTAAAGCAATTTACCAAATTCCGCCCCATTCTCTCTTGGGCCAATACGGAGATTCTAATACATCCTTTTATCACCAGTAGAATTGATTACTGTAATGCCCTGCTTTCTGGTCTTACCAAAAAGAAAATATCTAGTTTACAGCTTTTAAAAAAATCAGCAGCACCTGTCCTGATGATACCAGGAAGAGGGAGCACATTACAACGGTCTTAAAATCACTGCATTGGCTCCCAGTATGTTTTAGGACCGATTTCATGTTTTTTTAATGTTTTTTAAGTGCCTTAATAGTCTTGGGCCGTCTTATCTTTCAGAAATGCTTTTACTATATGTACTTTTGGGGTGTCTACACTCCTCTGGCAGCCGTCTCCTTGTCATCCCTAAAATCAGGACACATACTCATGGTGAGGCGTCTTTTCATTTTTAATGGCTCTCACCTCTGGAACACGCTTCCGCAGGACCGCAGGGCCGTAGAGAATGTTCATGTTTTTAAGAGCAGGCTCAAGAGTCCCCTTTTTCTCTTAGCTTTTAAATTTAATAATCATGAAAATAAAGAAAACACACTGAATGAGAAGGTGTGTCCAAACTTTTGGTCTGTACTGTATATATATGTCTCGTAGTTTAGCACCTGCCCAGCTGAGGCTGAGGTGAATAACATGAGGCAATGAATTCTTAGAGGTCTGTTGAACATAAAACCTTGCTAATGTATGTATGTAGAATAATTGACAAACGGTGACTTTCCAAAACACAAAAATTGTTTACAAAAGAAGAAAAAGAAAGACATTTTAATCACCCAAGCTAGTAATGAACACACTACTGATCAAAATAAATGAATAACCAAAATACAAGAACAATGCATGGATAAATATGGAATAAAAAAAAAACCCATAAATTCTGATGTTAGTTTTGGAGGAATCTGGTTGCTTTAAAGACCAAGACGTTTGCAATGCTGGAATGAAAGCTAAATTAGTTGACCAACTGTGGTTAAGTCAACTAATTAGCACCCTTGATTTATTTTGAAACCAATAAATAATGTAATGAAACATAAAACATTATTCGGATTAGGAAATGTTTTGTTTAAAAATTATCTGAATAAGTCATTAACCTTTGGAAAATTACTTTTATTATAGATTGATCATGGCAGTAAACAATCCAATTCCAGTATTTTTATACATTAAGGCATGTTCAAACACTGCTAATATTAGTTTTATATTCTTAATCTACTTTGAACCGATCTCTATTTGAACACCATAAATAGTCATTTATGGAATGCAGGCCTACCAAACACGAAAGGCTTATTTTAGCATATAGCTCACGGGTAGCTCAAGTGGTGCTTTTAGGAGCCACTAATACATTTTTTGAACATCAAACGAAAAAAGAAAACTCCTGTCATATTGAGTAACTCAAATTGCAGGATTTAAAAGGACTCTCGGACAGGAAAGTCTTTTCAGAAACTTCAAGCTGATCTGCCTTGTTTACCCAAACATTCCCGATGATATCTTATACACAGTCAAAAACTCACAGTGAAAACATAACCCTTAAATCTTAGTTATCCTAAACTAATTTTGCCTCTGCCCTGACAGACCTTATAGAAGGATTAAGTTTGCCATGCTTCTCCTTGTAGATGGGAGGGGGGTCCCTAAAAGGACGTTACCCAGCAGGCTAACAAATTATTGCTAGACTACTTAGCAGGCTAGAAGCGCTGGAGGCTTCTGACTTCAGACGTCAGCCTCCTCTGGCTCAGCTACGTAGCGATCATCAGTTGTCAATATTGGTTCCAGCCTTAGACATGTCTTTATAGCCCTTTAAAGGCTAGTAAACTGACAGTGTTTCTAATTGAAATAATTTCAGTACCAGTCATCGTGTCTGTCCTTAATGTTTTAGTTTTGTTTTTGTTGTTTCTTAATTTTTTCCCTGTTGTCACAAACCTAATTGTGATCAAGTTCTATTAAAGTGATGTCTTGATTCTACATATCAGTGAGTAATCAGGTCTTGGTTTTGCTGGTTAAAAAATATGTTGTCATGCAATGGTTAAGCTGATTATTGAACTTTGTTTCCTTATTTAATTAAATCATTTGTAGACAGTTTGCATTTAATCTGGATTGAATTGAATTGTTGAGGCATTTCCTTCATTGCAGTCTATACAATTATATAGACAGTCAATGTAATTATATATTTCTCTATATAATTTAACGAGGAACAATCTTCTAGGCCCCGTAAATGCCACTTTATGCTTTGTATATAATGTTTAGGTCAACCTGTGGCACGGTAGTTCTCTACTTTTCTCCAGTCAGTCATCTGAAAGAGGGGTTGGGCCAGCATCGACTGCCTAGCATCAATCTGCCGGATCATGACGACCTATTACAACACTTTTGTGTAGGGTGTAGGGTGAGAGTACAACAGTATGATTATTAAAATGATCTCAGTATGACATTATTGCACATTACATTTGTTTGTGAAAGTAAATATATTCATTAAAGTAACATGGATATAGTCACTGATAAAGTCATTATAGTCGGAGACTTCAATATTCATGTTGATAATGAAAGTGATAGTCTAAATACAGCTTTTAACACTATCTTAGACTCAATAGGCTTTACTCAAAATGTGCAGGGACCAACCCATCGCGGTCACCACACCTTAGATCTTGTGCTGACTTATGGCATTGACTGTGAAGAAATAACAGTCTTTCCACATAACCCTATCCTGTCTGATCATTTCCTCATCACTTTTAAACTTACGCTAACAGATCATATCAAACCTGAAAGAAAACTTCATTATACCAGAATGTTATCAGACAATGCTGTAGCAAGTTTTAAAGAAGCTCTTCCAACTTTAATTTCCTCAGTACATAAAAGTACAATAGAAAACAGTGATTTAACTCGTAACCCCTCACAACTTGACGTTCTAGTTCATAGCGTTAATTCCTCCCTGCGTCTGGCAATAGACAACGTTGCTCCACTGAAAAAGAAGGCGGCCAGCCTTAGAAGATTAGCTCCCTGGTTTAATTCAGAGCTACATACCCTGACGAAGAACGTTAGAAAACTAGAGAGAAAATGGCGCTCCACGCATTTACAGGATTCCTATTTAGTGTGGAAAAATAGTCTATTGCTATATAAAAAGAGCTTTCGAACAGCTAGAACAGCAAATTATTCATATTTAATCGAGGAGAATAAAAATAATCCTAGGTTTCTTTTTAATACAGTTGCTAAACTCACACAGGATCATAGCTCTATCGAGCCAACCATTCCCCAAGCTCTTAGTAGTGATGACTTCATGCAATTCTTTATAAATAAAATAGACTCTATAAAAAATAAAATAATTGGGAACCTTCCCAATATGCTTGCTTCCTCCCTAGTTAATGAGGCAACATCAAAAATGGTTGACCCTAATATACGCTTAAACTGCTTTAATGCAGCCGAACCTTCTGATGTACTAAAATTATTAGCTGCATCTAAACCTTCAACTTGCGTTTTAGACCCAATCCCAACTAAACTCTTAAAAGAAGTTTTCCCTCTGATCGCTGCTCCAATTTTAGAAATAATGAATCTATCCTTAGTCAATGGATATGTACCACAGGAGTTTAAGATAGCTGTAATTAAACCTCTACTTAAGAAACCATCTCTTCATCAAAACAATTTAATTAACCATAGACCGATATCTAATCTTCCTTTCTTATCTAAAATTCTTGAGAAAATAGTTGCACACCAGATATGTGAGCATTTATACAATAATGACCTGTTTGAGAAGTTTCAGTTAGGCTTCAGAGCTCATCATAGCACTGAAACAGCTCTGGTGAAGCTTACTAATGATATTCTCATAGCCTCAGACAATGGACTGGTGACCATTCTGGTTCTGTTAGATCTCAGTGCTGCCTTTGACACTGTTGATCACAATATTCTCATAGAAAGGCTTCAAAGTGTCGGTATAATAGGAACAGCACTAGGTTGGGATTAAATCTTATTGTCTAAAACAGATTTCATTTTGTTCAGATAACTGTATAAATCTTCCTCAACCTCAATAGTTACTTGCGGAGTACCACAGGGTTCAGTGCTTGGGCCGATTCTTTTTACTATATATGTGCTTCCTATTGGTAAAATAATTAGGCAGCATGGGATAAAATTCCATAGTTACGCTGATGATACACAGCTATATCTATCCATTAATCCTGATTAATCTAATCGGTTAGGTAGACTACAGGCATGTCTGGAAGACATAAAAACTTGGATGACTCTAAACTTCTTGCTTCTGAATTCTGATAAAACAGAAGTTGTCGTCTCTGGACCAGAAGCTGTGAAAAATAAACTACTTAGTCAACGCCTTCACCTGGACGGCATTAAATTAGCCTCCAGTAATAAAGCAAAGAACCTCGGTGTTATTTTTGACGATAAGTCAAAAATAACAAGATATGTCATTTAGATCTCACATTAAAGAAGTCTCTAGGATTTCCTTTTTTCACCTTAGGAATATTGCAAAAATTAGAACCATCCTGTCTAGGAATGATGCTGAAAAACTAGTCCATGCCTTTATTACTTCAAGACTGGATTACTGTAACTCTTTATTATAAGGTAGTCCACAGAAAACAATTAAAAGTCTTCAGTTAGTCCAAAATGCTGCTGCTAGGATTCTGATGAATATTAAAAGAAGAGATCACATTTCCCCTGTTTTAGCTTCTCTTCACTGGCTCCCAGTAAAATCTAGAATAGAATTCAAGATCCTCCTTCTGACATATAAATCCCTTAATAATCTAGCTCCATCATACATAAGAGACCTGATTGTTCCATATGTGATCTAACGAGGGCCCTTCGCTCACAACTGGCAGGTTTTACTGGTAGTTCCTAGGATTTCCTACTAAAAGCGTAGAATGGGTGGCAGATCTTTCAGCTATCAGGCTCCCCTCCTATGGAACAGGCTCCCAGGGTTGGTTCGTGAAGCAGACAATTTGTATATCTTTAAAACTGGGCTTAAAACTTTCCTCTTTGACAAAGCGTACAGTTAGAGATATGTTAATAGGTAGTTAGAGACAGGTTAGGCAGGTAGCTAGGAAGAGATAGGTTAATGTTAGTAGCTAGGTAGAGTGTCAAAAGCTAGGAAGGGATATGAAGAGGTAGAGTAGCTACGTAGAGATAGATTAATGTAAGCCAAGTAGAGAGTGTTAGTAGCTATGTCTCCTAGTAGCTAGGAGACAGGTTAATGTTAGTAGTCAGGTAGAGTATCAAAAGCTAGGAAGAGATAGGAAGAGGTAGAGTAGCTAGGTAGAGATAGGTTAATGTAAGCCAGGTAGAAAGTGTTAGTAGCTAGGTCTCCTAGTAGCTAGGAGACAGGTTAATGTTGGTAGCTATGCTGGTTTAGGCTAGGCTGTTGGAGGACATTATTAGGGTCTGTTCCTACTTTCTCTACTACTTCTCCCCAACTGCATGATGTGCTGTCAATTCAAGCGCTAACCTGTTTTCTCTTAGTCTCTTCCTACAGTAGGTGCTCGTGACCCGCCCTGCTTGACGACCCTGACTAAGATGGCATTGTAGTGACGGAAAGTTCTCCACGTCCTGCAACAAACTTCTGCATCAGTTGTGTTGTTCTTTCTGTGTCTCTGTTCTGTGTCTCTGTTCTGTATTCTCAAAACCACAGACGGTCTCGGCAGATGACCGCTTGTGCTGAGCCTGGTTCTGCCGGAAGTTTCTTCCTGTTAAAAGGGAGTTTTTCCTTTCCACTGTCGCTTTGTGCTTGCTCAGTGTGAGGGATTGCTGAGAATTAAACGACGCAATCTTGTGTGGTTCTCTAATTTCTAAATTAAACATTGTATTGTAATAACTCTTCTTGTAAAGTGCCTTGAGATGACATCTGTTGTGAAACGGCGCTATATAAATAAACTGAATTGAATTGAATTGAATTGATATAGAAGGGATTTAATTACAGAATCGGATTTCAACTAGTGAAAAAAAAAATCACTGCAGCACTTTAGCAGTCTACATGTGTTTATTCACTCCTAATGGAGTGCAAAAATATAAACTGGATGAACATAAATCAACATATGCAATTGAAAGAATCTCCTAAAACCAAGTTCTTGATCTATATCTATATCTTCCTCTCCTTTGAAAGGCTTCTGGTAAACCCTTTAATTCTGTGTGCCAGAACATCCTTTGGTGTACAGTACATTATGTACTTCATTCGGCTATGCGGCCTTTTTGTTCTCGGTGTCTAATTGGGAAGAAAAATCCACATATAATTTCAAAAGATTGTTTATTCATAGCAGTGTTGAGAATTTGAAGGCGTGTCTTTGGAACACCATCTTTTCTTTTGTTCTATAATAGAGAACATACATAATGTATAAGCCCAGCTACAGCTAATTAACTGGTATGATAGGCTTTTACAGAATGCATGAATAAAATCAATAATAATGCTCAATATTTACCCACATATTTATCTCATGAACCCTATTAGTTTTTCTTTTTTTTCTTTTGAGTTTGACTTTGTTGGAACTTTTAATTCAGTACCAGTGCTAGAAAAAATAAACAATATCGCTTTCTGGTTGCGTTCTGAGATATGTTCTTTCTAGCTTTACTTTCTAGAAGTTTTGAAAGGAAGACGATGGGAGGGATATTTGTAAAACTGTAGGGGACTGTCAAGCTCCTCAAATGAGTAAAGGTGGTGTCAGCATAATGCCAAGACATCCTAAACCCATCTGTAAAGATAATAACCCAGACACACCCCTCTGTCAAATAAAATAAAAGTACTGCTTCATCAGCTTGTTCGTTTTATTATCAGTTGCTGGCATCACGGTGTGTTCACAACACATCTTCTTATTGTGTTTCCTGATCTTATCTCCTGCCCCCTTTCATTTCCGTCTGGCATCTTTCATTTAAACTCCACAATGCAGCACCTATGCTTGCCAAGTCTTGTCAAAGCCCACTGCTACATATGCAACAGCCTCCAAGGTGCTTACTCTCTGCTATCCCTCAACTTTCCTTTCCTTTCCCCTTTTTCTCCCTCAAAGATCACCAGCAACTGCGTTCTCTGAGGAAATACAAGCTCTGCCAAAGAATTCCTTGAGTATGTTGTACAATTGATCCCTCACAGGCAAGCTGAGGCTTAGAGCTGGATGAAAAGGAAAGCACGTGGGTGGTATGGGTGGGTCAGAAAAACAAGAAGGAAGGGGTATATAAAGAGGACTCATGTGAATTTGAGTGTCGATGAGAAAAAAAGAAAAACTTAAATTTTCTTATGGATAAAATCATGTTTAAATATATTTAAATATATTTATATTTTTACATATTTTCAAATTAATTATTTGATGTTAGGTCTTATAACTATTCAAAGCTGCTCCTTTCTTTACTTAATAGGATATTACAGTCCCAAGAAAAAAATACTTGTCCCCTCAGTTACTTTTTTTACTTAAATGTTAAAAAACATCAAACCTGATTCTGACTGCACCAGTAATTAGACAGTAAGAAGCTTTCCATCCTTTGTGCAACAGTTGACATTAATTTGTTTTGATAACTGACAATCAGCTTTGAACATCCCTGTTGGCAAATTTACGATAATTCTTTTTTGCAGATTTGTTTTAATTCAGCTGAATTGGAGAGTACTCAAGCATGAATTACCTGTTTAATGTCGTGCCTCAAAATGTCATGTGGATTTCATTTCAGACTTTGATTAGAGCCCTCACAAGACTTTTGTTCCAGTTAGTGTTTCAGTTGTTCAAATCATTGTCTTGCTGCAAATCCCAACTGCTTTTGAGTTGGGAATCAGAACAGGTCTGCTTGTTTTGTCAGAGAGGCAGTGGCATGAGGAATGTGGGGTAAGCGTTGGACAAGTATTGCACCCTGCCCTATGTCCGTTGCACTTTATTTTTTAGCCATTACAGCCATTTCATCCATTAAGTAAACTATTTGTTCAAGGTGTCTATAAATGCATCTGAAGCATACACTTACTTAGGGGTATCCGATGAACCACCAATGGCTGCTGCAGAGCAGAGCAGCTTGTTCAGCAAAGCAGCGATGAGCAGTAAAATGTAAAAGTTTTTTTTTTTTTTTCAAACAATCTGTAATCTAAATTATGTAGCTGTATGCTGGTAAAATTGACTAACACTAATTTTGCTCATTTGAAACCTCTTAGGCCTACTATTTACTTCATGCTAGGAATAAAATCAATCATCTTTTAATTCCCATACAGATATTGTGCTTAATATTGTTTTCCACATTTTTGAAATACATCTTTATTATCTCAACTGACAGAGCAGGGTCAGAGAGGAGCTGCATCGGTGGAAAAGGAATATAAGTACCTCAAAAACAATATATATGTCAAAAAAAGGGACTTCAATGTTAATTTAAAGCACAGTAATATATTTTTTACCTATTTAAAATCTATTTCAAACTCTTGCTTTCCTCATGTTGCCACAATAGAAAGAGTAGAGTCAGAAGCATCCTTTATTGTCCCACGGAGGGGAAATTGAGACATAAGGCCAGAAGCCAAAAGCAGAAAAGCCAGCGGTGAACCTTCAGTCTGTAACCTGTAGTTTTTAAATCTGTCCAGATACAGTCAATTAAGACTAAGATTTAAGCTCAGGAATGTGTTTTTCTAGTGCAGGTGGTGCCCAAATAATAAATCTGATTAATAGTAATAACAAATAAATGTCTTTAAACCACTATTTCAGTTCAGTTGTAATTCAGATTGTATAGTACCAATTCACAAGATATATCATCCCAAGGAACTTTGCAAGAAAAGTAATTTATTAAATTACTTAAATTAATTAAATGATGAATATATTCTAATCAGACTAAAGGTTTTCTGTTTCAGGAATCCCAGAAAATTGCATCGAGTCATTGACTGTCAGTTGTGCTCTATTGTTTCAGAGTCCAACCACAGCAATACCTCAGCAATCCCTCATACTGAGCAAGCATATAGAAACAGTGGAGAGGAAAACCTGCTCTTTAATATGAAGAAAGCTCCAGCAGAACCTGGCTTAGTAAGATTGTCCATCTGTCACTATCAACTGGGGGTTGGAGAATACATTGTAGAAACACAGAAAGAACAAAAATACCTAATATAATGCCCTGTTAAAGAAGGTAACAAGATAACAGAGTATTTAACAAACTAACTAACCAACTAAAACAATCATTGTGCAACATTGCCTAAAGGGTTTATTAGCTAAAAAGGAAAGGTGTGATTTAATGCCAGAGGATTATACATCATTTAATAGAGTTGTAAAAAAATAAACAAACAAAAAAAAAAAAAACTCACCGTTGAGATTATAAGTATGTCCCTAGACGTAGGGGCAGAAATAGCTAAATATACTCCTGACTGAGGGCAAATAACAGAAGAAGAAACATGTTCCTTTTGTCAAACAGAAACTTCCTCAAACTCAACCTTGTGATCATGCCACACCTGTCAGGGAATACTGTTATCATGAAAGTGAGTACATATTCAATAGCAATGAACCAGTAGGCTGTAAATGTCATGATAACCTTCCCCCGGAGGACTCAAGGTATTCCAGCAGAACAAATTCAAAAACATCCCTCTGTCTCTTCAGCTGTCTCTTTTTTTATGGTGCATCTTGTGCCACATGTTTCCCATGAAGGCGATGCACTTACACCCATGCACACATTAGACTAGGCCACTCTACTGGCATTACTCAGTCGTTCAAAGGTCTATGTAGACAGGGAGACGACTGTTGATCAAGAGTTGGGCGTTCGCCTTGTAATCAGAAGGTTTCTGGTTCGAGCCCTGGCTCTGTCCTTGGGCAAGACATTTCACCTGTTGCCTCCTCTGTCAGGGTGCCCCAGGCTACAACGCTTGTCATCATCTGTGTGTGAATGACTGAAAGTAGAGTAAACCTCTTTGGGGTCCGTAGGGACTGAGTAAAACCCTATTCAAATGAAGGCCATTTACTCATATGCAATAAAATGCAATGTCTTCTGTTTCCCTCATGCACTTTGTCAGTTGAACAGGTGAGTGAACTTCAAAAGTTGCTGTCCTATAACACAGAATTCAAAAGTAACAAGCTATTTTCATAAATTATACCTCGAGTTGGGACTTCTTAAAAACCTGATCCTTTTTACTTAATTGTAAACAAATGTTATGTAAAGGATATTCCTCTTGCTCCCTTTCAAGATTCAAGATTTTGTCAAATTATGTCTTGGGTGGCATGTATTGTACCTATAGATAATTTAAAATATCCAAGTAGTTCTATAATACATCAAAACATGTTTCCCCCTCTCACACGCAATGCCCTTTGTATTCTATACATATATAATATTTTGTTCTACAGTCACACACTGGGTATTGAAGGGATCTGCACCTTGCTCAAGGACAAATCAACTTGGCGAGGTTGGGGATTAAACTGCCGACCTTGCTTTTGGAGGACAACTCCTTTACCTGCTGAGCCATGGCATTCTCAGTGATATTTTTGAGATAATATTGCTCTTTTTCTTGTTTTACTGATATCCATTTTTCCTGCTGGACCTGAACTATGAGCTTCAGCTCTACATATGCCCTCATAGCCTCAAGCACAACTTCTGGTTCAGTCATGTTTTTATGATTTTTTTATTTTGAGCTGAAAATAGAACAGCATTTGTCATGTATTATCTAAAACCTGCAATGTTTTTTTTTTTTTTTTTACTTTTTCGAAAAAAATTACATTAAAGAACAATTTTCTAGTCACTACGACTCTCGCATTAAATGCAGGCAATTAATGTGATTCATGCATCTGATCAGGATGCCTTCTGTTTGAGGTTTCTGTGCAGGTTCCATTTCCGAAATCTTAAAACGGATTCAGAGCCCACTACAACATTTTCCTTTTTAGCTTGGGATACTTAGGATTAACCAGAATAACATTGACAGTAGGACTGGGCGTGATGGCCTCAAATCTATATTGAGATATAATCGAAAGCTTGTGCGGTATCAATATGTTTTGTGGTATATTCTTTTTTTTTTCTTTAAATGTCAAAATGACCATGACAATATGAACATTCTCACTCTCCAGACACTGCACCATAGGTTTAGAATGCTATTTAAAGATAATGTGTTGTGCAAAATGCATTTAAAATATATTATTTTTCCAAAATAATGATCCAACATAAAAATTCTCGAAACATACATAAAGATGAAGATATGTCAAATAGATTAAATGCTTAATTTTATTAAAACAAAGTTACATTCAATATAGTAGCACAAAAAGAAGCCGGCATATATTTGATTTAAAATGCTTCAAGTTCAACAGGTTTCTTTTTTGTTCAATGAAAAAAAAAACTAGCTTTAAACGTTCAATATCTAGGATGAAGACAAACACTGAACATACATTCCGATTCCAGCTTCCTCCAGTCACATGTCGATGTGCCCCTGGGCAAGGCACTTAACCCCCAAATTCTACATTGTCCTACCGAGCCATGTTGGGTGTCGGTGTATGAATGTGAGTTTGAATAGGTGAATGTGGCTTCGATGTAAAGCGCTTTGAGTGGTCAGTAAGACTAGAAAAGCGCTATATAAGTTCAGACCATTTACCATTTACCATATGCCGTTATAGTCAAAACCTCTACCTTTGGCTAAATTTATATAATTTCTACCTTATACCTTTTACATTGGACACTACTATTTGAGAGCATTGAGAGAGCAGTGGATTTTACTCCTGGTCCTCTATAGTGGCTCACTTTATATCTATTAAACAATTGCTGCATCAATTTTCTCCCACTTAAATACAAATTAATGGGGGAGATGCACTTTTGTTACAATCCTTTCATGCATAAATGCAAAATCGCTCACTGCATTAGGATAATTTTAAACATGTCCTTATCCCATACAATGAGTTACCAAGAAGAATTATAATTTTCATATTAATTATAAATAATTCTAATTAGAATGAAGTATGACTAGAGACTGCTCATATTCTATTCCTGATGGAGCACCCACAAACTCTTCATATCCACCCATCAATGCATTTTCTATACCACATGTCCTCAAGGGGTTGCAGCTGGCTGGTGCCTATCTACAGCAGTCAACTTGCAGGAGGCGGGGTACACCCTGGGCATGTCTCCAGTCCATCGCAGGGCAACATAGAGACAGAAAGGACAAACAACCATGCACACAAGGCGGGGTACACCCTGGGCAGGTCTCCAGTCCATCGCAGGGCAACATAGAGACAGACAGGACAAACATTGATTCAACATCGATTTGTATGTTGTGTGTGTAGATGTTCTGTCTAATGCAGCCATAAGGGGTAACAAGCCAGTGACTTCTTATGCCGGTCCAAAGTCCGGAAAACCTAAACCAAATCAAATATGAGCATCACAAACATGAACTCCATACTGGATCAGTCGATGCCCGTTTAACAATGACCGCCACTGGTGCTGTTGACCTACAGGGTGCCGGTGGAAATTGGACTACTATTGGTCGAAGGAGGAGAGGAGGAAGACATGTTGGTAGAACTTTGAATGTTCGGCCTATGACAGGTAAAGCTAGAGAGCTGCTGGACATGAAACAGAGAAGGAAGGTGGATTTTCTTTGTGTTCAGGAGACCAGGTGGAAAGGTAGCAAGGCTAGAAGCTTAGGAGAAGGGTTCAAGTTGTTCTACTATGGTGCAGATCGAAAGAGAAATTTAGTAGGAATGCTCTTGAAGTGAAAAGGGTGTCAGATAGGCAGATGAGTCTAAAGCTTGAAATTGAAGAATAATGATAAATCTCCTACCTGTGGGGGTAGGATTGGAACTAGAAGAGGAGCAGAAATTTTAGAGTGAACAAGATGAATTGATGCAGGGTATCCAGAGAGTTGAGAGGGTGGTGATTGGTGAAGGGAACAGAGGTGATATGAAAGTGATGGGCAGGTTTGGTATCCAGGATAGGAAAGAAGAAGGACAGATGGTGGTAGACTTTGCAAAAAGTATGGAAATGTCTGCTGTAAACACTTTCTTCCAGAAGAGGCAGGAACATAAGGTGACTTAAAAGAGTGGAGGTAGGAGCACTCAGATGGACTACATCTTATGTTGATGTGATCTGAAGGAGATTAGTGACTGCAAAGTATGGGTGGGTGAGAGTGTAGCATGACAGCATAAGAGGTTAATCTGTAGGATTAAATTGATGGTAAGGAAGGCGAAGAGAACAAAGAAACGATGAAGTTCAGGAACATATACAGAGAAAGAAATTAGCTAAGAAGGAGTGGGACACTGGGAGGACTAAGGAGAGCATACAGGAGTATAGGGAGATGCAGCATATGGTGAAGGTAGAGATGGCAAAGGCCAAACAAAGGACACATGATGACCTCTATGCTAGGTTGAATAGTAAGGGGGGAGAGAATTATTTTTTTATAGGTTGATGAGACAGAGAAACAGACAATGAAAGGATGTGCAACAGGTAAGAGTGATCAAGGGTATAGTTGGAAATGTTTTGACAAGTGCCAAGAGTGCAATGGGAAGATGGAAAGATGTGCAACAGTCCAAAGCAATGGAGAGTGTGGAAAAGAGGTGAAGAAGTGTGTGCAAGATGGTTGGAATCGGTGGAGAAAAGTGTCAGGTGTGATGTGTGATAAAAGGGTTTCAGCAAAAATGAAGGAAAAGGTGTACAAGACAGCATTGAGACCTCCAATGTTGTATGGTCTAGAGACGGAACAATAAGGAAAAGACGGGAAGCAGAACTGGAGGTTGCAGAATTCAAGATGTTGAGATTATCTCTGAGGGTGACAACAATGGATAGGATCAGGAATGAGTACATCAGACGGACAGCTCATGTTAGATGTTTTGGAGATAAAGCCAGGGTACCAGGCTGATATGGTTCGGACATGTTCAGAGGAGAAACGACAATTATATTTGTACAAGGATGTTGAGGATGGAGTCACCAGGTAGGAGGCAGAGAGGAAGAGGAACAATGAGATTTATGAATGTGGTAAAAGAGGACATGAAGTTAGTTGGTGTGAGGGCAGAGGATGCATTGGATAAGAATAAATGGAGACAGATGATTCACTGTGGTGACCCCTGAAGGGAAAAGCTGAAAGAGAAAGAAGGGTGTAGATGTGCTGACTCCAGCCTCAGTCCACTTTTTGTGAGGTTAACCCAGTTGCTGGGGATATCTTGTGCTATTACACTCTTTCCTCCCACTCCACTTTTTTATGAATATGCTTAGATACAGCACTTTGTGAACAACCACCTTCTTTAGTAATGACCATTTGTGGCTTACCGACCATGTGAAAGGGTGTCAGTGTAAAGTCAGCAGTCTTCAAAAAATGTTGAGCTTTTTCAAAATATTCCTTTTTTTTCCAGATGAACCTGTATTTGATCGACAGTAACTGTTCAATTTGCATCCCACCCATCATATCCCCACACACATACAGAACAAGAGTTATTACAGTGTTCAGCAGATCTAACCAGTAATTGAAATCATCATATCAGGTGGCTGTGACAGGATATTTGATGGTGTTTCAATAGAATCACAGCATAATGGCCTCCACACAGATTTGATCATTAGATTCGGGCACTAGTTATTATCCACCTGCTCTATTCTGAAGAAGAATAAAAAAACGAACATTCAGTTTGATTCTTCATGCCTTGCCTTCATTCAAAAGGTTCACAACTGCATCAAAAAATCTGAATAGGTGCATATTTGACTGTGACGATACACAATGAAGTCAATCCTATTAATACACATCATCTGATGATAACTGATCAGCAGGTTATGCAAATATGAAGGTTAATATCCCTGACCAAGGCAATAAAATCAAACCTATAGAGTTTTTGTTGTTGTTTCTTCTTTTTTCTTAAAGGACTGATAGTTCCTGATCACTTACTGTTAGTATTACCCCTGTAGGATTACATTTAAATGTAATAAGTTTGAAACCAAAAAACATGTATATTTATTTTAGACTGTACCCACTAACACTATTTCAGGTTTTTTTATGCAATGACATATTAACTTTAAAAGTACTGCATGTCTCTTATTCAAACCTTAGACGGTGTCTTTTTCTTCAGTTTGTATGTTGACTCTGTTTTTTATGGGTACTTTCAATATCTCCATAGACCAAATGCATATCTGGCTAATTAGTAATTTTAAAAAAAGGAAAAAAATCTTGTTTGTGCAAAATTTATTTTATTGAATGTCTGTTGCTACTCTGTTACTTTTTAAAGTTCTCCTTCACTGGTGTTTTTATTAATTTTTCCGTGTCCTCTGGTATGAAAGAATTCATAGATTCAGCTGCTGATTATATAATTCATGGTTTGAAGCATGGGTTACCTTAGAGGATAGTTAAACAAAAAATCCCTCTGGGTGGATGTGATCACAGATATTAGCTGTTAGCCGAGGTAGTACATTTTATTGTCATGGCGCGTTTTATAGCACAATACTTGAAAAGTAAAACACTACTTACAGCCTGGGACCTGGTGTTCCACCATTGTTACGTTACAAATCCTTCTGTTAAGGTCACAGTGTGTAGTTTTTGCAGTACTTTGAAAATAGCCATTAAAATTTTATGTAATAATAATTACGTAAAGCACATTAATTGCAAAATATTGGCGATATTGTAAAATATGACTTTAAAAATCCGTTTTAAAATACATAGGCGCGGGTCTTTTCAGGGGAAAGCCATATTAGATGAAGTCTTTACTTCTACAAGAGCCAGACAAACCGCACGGAACAAGCCCACTATTGAAACATTGATTTCCCCTCAAAATGCAAAAAAGTTTCACTATAAATACATTTTTCCCTCTTTGCTAGTTCCAAGCGATGAAAGAGAGACTGATGTGCTCGTCATGTTGCTGCAAATAGATCATTCTCAGGGAATTGAGCTTTTGAAAACAGTGCTAGTTGGACTTCCGTTGTTGAGTTTCTTACTCAAAGACACAGATACCGCATGCTTGTGATAATTTAGGTATGTACTGCCCCCTACTGGCCGTAAATTACACACTGTGTCTTTAAGTTCAACCTTGAGGCAAAGCAAGTTCTGTAAGGTTCTTAGCCTCTAGCAGCTGCAAGATGCTTGCTGTCACTTGGCAAAAAACAACATTCCTGTGGGCGGTTCAAAGCTAGGTAGGCGAGGCTATGAATGTTAGCGTTATTACGTATGGTTGTTGGGCTTTTTCAAACTCAGCCGTTTTCTGGTCTCTTTTCTGTATGTAACTGCTTCAGGGATTGGAGTTTGTATAACATTTTAATATGCAGCATGCTTTCAGAACACAGTGACTGATTTTAATGAAAGATTTTCAAGATTTTCACTGAAGGAGGACTTTAAGAGACAAACTGAGAAACAGACTTATCTAACATATCTCACAGCTGATTTTTGTAGACCAGCATTTTTTTTGATAGCACAAGAATAATGTAAGTAGAAGAATGAGTGGCTTCCAAAATGGAATTTTGGGAAACTTCTACTCTCTTTGTAGAGATACACTGATCAGGAATAAGATTATACCCAACCCCCCCCCCCCCCATTGTTATTACCTAGATAACACTGAAGCGATCTGAATAAATTGGAGAAAAGTCAACATTTCCAACTTCTCTCTGTGTTCTTCAAACATCCCTAAGCTATTTTACCTGTGATTTTACACATTATCCTACTTAAAGAAACTGCAGTTATCAATGAATACTGTTTCCATGGAAGCAAGTACACAGTCTGTAGCTTGTTCTGCTTATTTAGGAATGACTTCCTGTCATACACTAAGAAGATGAGATTTGATCGTACAAATAAGTAGCGATAAATGGAGTGCCGTGTTTTTCTGTGTTTTCCATTGGTAATAAATGTCAACTCAAATGTTTCATATTTACAAATAATATACAAGAAGCTGGGTTTCTGAAGTAAATCACTAGCAACACCTATATCATTTAATCTTCTCATTCTGTTTTTTGAAAATAAATTTGTGTGTTCAGTACATAGTTGCTTTTCCAACAAAAAATGCTTTAATATCAATGTCTAATCTAAATGGACCATGAACAACAACTCCTTAATCACTGCCAATCTAAAGGTTCACCCAAAACAGTTGCAGATCGTCTATTATTTACCCTTTTGGTCCCAAACATTACCTTGAGATGATAGCTTTCTATGTATTTCAACGTTTCTAACCAAAAACTGCTGGCATGTGAACAGGAAGAGCAGAAAATATAGTTTTTGCAAAGTTTTGGTGTTACTCAGAGTCAAACTATGAAAAAAATAGTGTTTTGTTGATATGCATGTTTAATTCTGAATATCACAGAAGGAATAGGAAAATAAAACATGTTAAAATTAAAACTTTGTCAAAAGACAAACTATCTCTAACTCTTGTATGTGTAGCCTCACTACTTCCATCTCCAGTCTCTGAACAAAATCCTATTTTACCTGGTGCAACATGTCTTTATTAATTGTATTTTGTCTTTTTCCAGAGAACCAAAAATATAAGGAGGAGTTCAAGATTGCAGGATAAAGTATTTCTTTTAGCAACGTGTGGATTAACAAACTTTGCATACACAGCTTCAGAAAGAGCTAAGACCAGTGGCGAGACTGCTGCTTTCAAAGACATCGACACAGGAGGGGAGATGGAGAATAAATCCAGCATAAGGCCATGTTTTTCAGCACAAAAACTTTTCCTTTTTTTTTTTCTCCCTAAACTGTCATATTGTCAGCTCAGCATGCTTTGCAAGTATTTTAAGCGTAGCAAACTCTGGTAGATTTTACTAGCTGCAAGCCATTCTTTTTTTTTTAAACACTCTTGTTTTTTAAAGAACTTTTTATTATTATAATGATCATTTTTGGCTGTCTGGTGCTCACAAGCTGTGCCTTTTCATCTGCTGGGATGATTAGTACAGAGGAGTCAATTCTCCCCCATTTCAGTCTCAACCTACCTCGTTCTCTAAGCTCTTTGAAGTGCCTCACCCAGAACTCTGGCAGGCTACAGGAGATGGGTCTCACACTTACTGAGAGCCTTCGAGATAACACTGTGCACGGTGAAATTTACACTGCCATACTTTTCTTTAGCTAAGATACATATCCTTGCTTTTAAAAGGAAGTTGAACTCCTTTTGACTCATCTTTGCTCTTGAACAAAAACAAAATTGTTCTAGACCTATGCAAAAGTATCAATACCTCTTACATTACTATCCATACCTTTTTTTTTTCTTTTCTTTTTTTTTTATGAGAGTAATAACATCTGCATTTAAATGTAAAAAGGAGTGGTTCAGAATTCTGGAGTAGAATTACATGATTAGTGGTTTTCAAAATGTTTGAGAAATAAAAATCTAAAAAAGGGTACCATTCTTTAGAACTCTAAATGATATTCAGTGTCATTAATTAAACATCTAACAGAGAAGTGTTCAAATCAGCATCTAAAGCCAGAAGATATTGAACATATGCAAGCCTACCAAGACCTGGTAGTGTACCTATAATAACAGGGTGGTCAAGGTGTTAAGAAGTCATCAGGCCTGACTCTGACCAGCTGCTCCTGATTAGCATCTCACCCGCCATTGGTTGGTCCGCCTGCTTCACTGTTGGTGCAGTCATGCTGAGCAAGAGCTGGATACCGGTGAATACGAAGGGAATTAAGACACACAATCAGCATTCCATTGGCCTGCATGTGGGTGATTTCTGTGAATGAGCAGCGGCCGTTTATTGATTATTGTGCACAGGTGTGTAGCCGCTCCCACACCTCAGATGTAGGTCAGTGGGTGACTTAAGAACACAATGTTAACACCCCTACTTGTTCTTAAATTAGACACAACAATACATCAACTTCAACACCACATTTCAATATTACAAATTTCAAAAACCAAATAAAAACATCACAAATTTGTCAATTTTCAGTTTAGCAACAGGTTTATGAAAGACATCTGCTATCTATTCTATCAGTGAGAACAGATCGGAGAAAATGATATCGGATGTCTATGTGCCTGCATCGTTGACGACAAACTGGATTTTTAGATAGGGCAATAGCACCTTAATTGTCTTCAAATATTGTTACAGGTCTACATTCCAACCCATAGCCCATCTCAGTCAACAAGTGTACAAGATACAGGCATTCCTCAGCAGTAGCTGATAGCGCCATGTATTCAGCTTCACATGTGGATAAAGCTACTGTGGACTGTTTCCTAGACTTCCAGGAACAAATGGGGCCAGTCTTAGATAAAATAAAGCAGTAACCAGTTACACTCCGCCTATCATTCTGGTCTGCTGCCCAGTCTGCATAACTATAGGCCACCAGTTTAAGATTTTCATGTTTCCTGTAACACAACTCCTGTACCCGGGTGCTTGGTGTAGGTTATACATCTCTTCTGACTCATCCTTATTTCACCTGGTTTTTGGACAAAATCTATGCCAAGGAAATGCCTCAGTTTCCCAATATCTTTATTTTCTTATTTCTTATTATTTTGCTCCCAACATTTCCTTTACACATTTAAGTAGTTCACAATCACTCACTGCAAGAATAATGTCATTAACCCAGATGATCAGTATGACTCTCTCTTTGTCAGATTGCTTAGAATAAACACAATGATCTGCTGTGTTTTGAACAAAACCACTTTCAACCAAAGAATCATGAAGTAACTTGTTCCAATTTTGACCCGACTGTTTCAGACCATACAGTGACTTATTGAGTTTACACACCAGTTTTTGTTGTGATTCTGATTGTACCTAAAATCCTTCAGGTGGCTCCATGTACAGTTCACAGTCTATCGGGGCATGCAGACATGCAGTTTTAACATCCATCTGAGGTACTTCTAGATCATATTGTGCTGCAAGCTGCATTAGTTTATTTATTTATTTGATATGGACATAACAACTGCATTGGACAAACCAGATACATTGTTTTGTTTAGTGTTATAGCAAAACTGCTAATTTGCAACACCTTTCAATAGGACACGTATTGAGGTCATATCAGCACTAGGTGAAAATGTCTCATTTTAATCAATACCAGCGACTTGACTATAACCTTTTTCCACATATCTAGCCTTATAAATGGTCTCAACAGGATTTTCTTTGACAGCATAAACCCATCTGCCCCCCACTGCATGTTTGCCCTCAGGTAACAGCATCAATGTAAAAGTACAGTTCTCTATTAAAGAGTCCATTTCTTTTTTTCATAGCCTTAGCCCACTGCTCTGATTTTGAAGAGCTCAAGGCTTCCTGCAGTGTCTGAGGGACATCACATGTCACACGATAGCAGTAGTCAATATTTGACAATGCTTGATCTTCACATTTTACTTCATAATCACAATCACTATAATATTGAGGTGGTCTCCTCTCTCTCTTTAGATATTGTGCACTATGGCTACTCTCAACTTCATCTAAATTGGTATTATGCTCACACACTTCTGTTTTCACTTGTTGAAGCTCATTGGTCACATCAGATTTTGGTGGCTGTATTTCAGCTGTTCTCCTTTGACTCTCAAAATGGTCATACATGTCTCCATCAGTGTCACATTCATTGGTTTTCTTTGGAACAAATTTCATTAACCGGTTTTTCATTACTTTGCCTCTGTCTGGGTAGTAGACAAAAAATGCAGGGCAGTTTTTGTCATACCCCACTAATATCCCCGCTTCAAGTGTGTCTAAATTTTTCTTATCATACTTATATGTATAAAGTTCTGAGCCAAACACTCTCATTTCTGACAAGTCAGGTATCTTCCCAGCTAACACATAATATGGGGTTTGTCCAAGGCGGCTGTTGTAACATCTATTTCTAATCATAGCAGAAGCCTGAACTGCATATGTCCACAACTCTTTTGGAAGTTTGCTTTCAATTAACATGCATCTTGCCGTTTCAAACAAAGTCCTCCATGCTCTTTCTGCAGTCCCATTCTGATGGGGTGAGTAAGGAGCTGAGGTTTCATGTCTGATGGCATTTTGACTGAGCAGTGACCGAAAAACAGAAGACATAAACTCGGTTACATTATCTGACCTTACACATTTGATTTTCCCATATGGGGCAACATCAGCAATGAATCTCTCCGTAGCTTTGGCAGTATCACTTTTAGCTTTGAGGAAATAAGTGAAGATAGCTTCTGAATAGTCATCTGTAAATACGATAGCAAATCTGAAACCATCCTTTCCTGCTGGTTCTATAGTTACAGCCAGATCTATATGAACAAGCTCAAGTAAATTTTTAGCTTTTTCATCAGGATCTGTATTTCTGCTTCGTGCAAACTTTTCTTTTATACACACATCACATTTGAGATTAGACTTCTCACATTTCCCTTTAATTGTCATGCCTTTTGTGACACTTGGGTAAATGATGGAACATAAAGTGCCTCCTTCAGTAACATCGCCAACTTATATATATATATATATATAAGGCATTTGCCCGGTGTGCCAGATTACCAGTCCAGCACTGCTCAGTCATCATCTCGGTTATGATGAGTAGCTCTTGATCCACTTTGATGCATCCAACCTGAGTCTAATCCAAGCTCCAGCTGCTTCCTTCAGCAAGGAGCTTACCCAAAAAAACATTGTAGAATGAAATCCAGCAAGGATGTAAAGCCCAGGTCCAAGCTTGTCCTTTTCCTCTGGTCTAACCAGACCTTTGGCTCCATCTACATCCTGCTGACTTTCCAGCAGTGTTCTCTGTCCCACGACTGCAGTCTGACAAGATGACAGAGCCCATTACAAATGTTCTAGCACAAGCGGTGGCCCTTTGTGCCTAAGTGGTCCATCTACAAGTCATGGTTGATTGTCTCATTCCTAAGCTGGAGACCATCTCCAACGGCCACATCTTCCAGGCCGGGCTTCCTCTGCAGCTGCTACCGCGACCCATACCCGAGCCTCTCCAATTGTGCTGTCTCTGCCCAAATGGAGAAGCTCATTTGCCCTTCTTCCCCAGCATCAGCAGGGTTCTTCTGTGTTAAGAAGAAGGAGGGAACTCTCCGTCCCTGCATTAACAACCAGGGGTTGAATAAAATAATCATTAAAGATCATCGTCCACTTCCTCTCATGAGCACTGGGTTAGATTATTTATCTAAAGCCACCATCTTTACTCATCTCAACCTGCAGATGGTTACAAGCTGGTCCATATACAGTAAGGCAATGAGTGGAATATGGCATTCAGCACTCTCACCAGCTACAGGGCATACCAAGTCATGCTCTTCGGTCTGTGTATCAGCTCAATGGTTTTTCAAAGTCTGCTAAACGAAGTGTGTTCAATGACCTACCACTGCAGCCTGACACAAGGAGAGTAATCAGAGAAGAAGCAAGGACAAAAGTTTTCTGGACTACATGGATTGCAAATGTGCTGTTATTGCAACTCTTAACTTTGTTTTCTATATATTTTTCTCTCTATACAAACTATAGCTGGTCTGGCATCCTGGTTAGCTAAAATGCTTTGTTGGATGTGGTTTATCGACTGGGATGATGCTCCCAGACAGCAATAGAAACCTTCTCCCTTAACATTTTATTTTCCTTGACATAGAAAGTACTCTTGCATCAGTTATTTTTTATCTTTGTTTCTGTGTTTCTGCTCTATATTTTAAACCCGCAGTTGGTTGTGGCAGATGGCTGCTTGTATTGAAGCAGGTTCTGATTGAGGTTTCTTCCTGTTAAAGGGTGTGTTTCCTCCCCACTGTCAATACATGCTTGCTCAGTATAAGGGGTTTATTATGAAGTCAACAACAGAATGCAGGCAATTTTTTACTGTCACTACATATTTGTCCAAGAGGAGCTGCAATCTGCTGTGTTTCCTTGGATAGAAAACTTATATATTGATAAAATAATAAACTGAATGATAATTTGGAATGTAAGGACAAATGACTTTAAATGTCGTTCCTTTTAAAATGCTTTAAGTTGACAAGTGTTGTGAATTGGCGCAATATCAAATAAGTGCATTGAATTAAATGAGTACAACGAAATGTATAAAACTAACACAGCACAACAAACTGACAAAAATAATCCCATGTTGTGATCTGGTGTTGGTAGAAGCATGATGTGAGAATGCATAGGGAAGCCAAACAGAGATGCTGGGAATATAGAAGGCTCTGAATATGTAACAACTCAATTTGGATGAAGAACTATTAGTGACTGAAACGGACTTGAACTGGAGTTTCACCTTCCGGCAGGGCAATGAGAGCTAAAGAAGAATGAATAACATATTAAAATATATGCTCACAAATCCAAATGTGAATTTATTAGAAAAGGTTAAGAGTGCTGTCCACACGATGCTCTCCATACAGTCTCACTAAGCTTGGGTTAGTTTGTTAAGACCAAAAGGAAAGAAAACCCTCCAAAAAGCAAGTGCAAAGCCAGTAGAAACATGTCCAAAATTACTTATACCCACTCATTAAAGGGAGGGAGGGCAGAATAAAAATACATGCTATATTTTAATGGTCTTTCACATTAAATCAATACAGTCTTGTAGTTGTTACACTTTTTATGTAATTTATGCAACATTGGATACTTTTGCAAGGCAATGAGTCCTTCCTACCTTTTTACTGTTAATTCATTTGGACTATTGAATAAAAACAGAGATTAACCGGTCTGGTTAACAGTCATTGCACAGATCACCCTCTCCAGTCTTGCTCAACCTCAAATCCTCCAGAAATTCTCAAATCATTTGAAAATGTACTTCCACAGTACTGCAAGCTATGCACCCTGAGCTACAATCCATCCAGCCGATGATTTCATTACATTAAAGAGCATTGCATATAAGGCAATCACATCTGCTTCAACACACACACATTGACTCATTGTGCAGCAATACACCCTCAGTCTGCATTCTTTCCACTGCCTGTGTCCCCATAGTAACATCTCCAAGGATGAGAGGAGACATAGTTTGCGCTCTGACGTAGACGCCAAGGCTATTGGCGCAAACATAATAACAGAGTGTAATAGAACTGCAGGCAGGAGTTTTATAATAGGGTATACATTACATGCATTAAGTGCACTTTCTCTCTGCAGCTACAACCACATGTTATGAATCTGCTCTTTCCTAACCTATTTTAAATGGCTGAGATCCTGCTGATGGACGCAGCTATTTGCTTTGGTGCTTAAACTGCAGCAGAAGGGGTAACCTGTAGTTGATTGTATACTTCTGTACCGTCAACAGCCATCATTGTTGAACTTAAACATTGACGTACTATGTGTGTTTGGTGGTGATGGGGAGAGGGATGTTTTTCACACTGTAGATCTTCTGACTTGCAAAAGTAAAGTCAAGGACATGAAGAATAACACTTAGCTGCTGCGGACCTATTTGGACGATACATTTTATTAGGATGAAAAGAAACAAAGAGAAGAAATGCTTTAAAAAAACAAAGGGCATGAATTGGAGAGGTGAACAAATGACCACTGTGCTGAGAATTATTTTTCGACTGTGAAGTGTGACTATTTAAAGAAATGCTAGTGTGATGTAGGAGTTATTTTGATGAAAGGGATATTTTCACAAAGATTCAATCCACTCCCAGTGGGTGGACCGGGAGGCAGCTGTTACTTATAGTGCCCTAGAAAAAAATAACAACCCTGGAAATGTTTGTTATTTTACTTCAATTGAGTATTTTTGTATATATTTTCAGAAATAGTTATGCCTATTTGTGATTTGAAGTATAAGTATGCATCACATTCAAAAAGATTTGCAAATAAAAATCTGTAAATAAAATAAAAACGTCATTTTTAATCAGTTAAATATTTTTATCCTTTTGCTAATACATTTATAATAGTTCACTACATATAGTTATTGCTCAATATACAAATATTTATGTAAAAATAAGACATCCATTACTGTCTTGTTTCCAAACACTGGTCTTTAAGGCGCACTGCCCTACATGTTTAATATGTTTCCGCTCAGTTCAGTTCACTTTATTTGTATAGCACTAACTCACAACACGTAATCTCAAGGCACTTTGAAAAAGAAAGTGTTTTCAGTTTAATCACACATATTCCAATTAATCCGTCAGATCATTATTTCAACAATTTTTTAAAGTTTTTTTTTATTAATTAAACCGCACAGAATGCATCAACTCTTTGACTTTCAGCAATCACTCCTTGGATGAATGTGTAGCAACACAAACAGTCGCCTGCATTCTCTCATTGACCTCAGAGCAATCCCTCATACTGAGCGAGCATCTAACAACAGTGGAGGGGGAAAACTCAACTTTGAAAGGAAGAAACCTCCAGTATGAATTGCCATCTTCCATGACCAACTGGGGGTTTAAGTAGGCAGAGCAGATAGACAAAAAAAACAGGACAACTGATGTAAGAGTACTTTCCATGTTGAAGAAATAAAAAAGTTGATACTACAGGGAGAACGTTCTGTTACTAGAAGGATTACCAACGCCAAGCAGAATGCCGGACCAGGTGAGGGGTTAATGACGAGAAAACCACTGAGAGAAAAAATAACAGCTAAAATAATAGCAAATAATACAATTCGGGATTAGTAATAGTGGTAGTTGAAATAGTGTCCCTGCTTTAAGACACCTGATTCAAATAATAAAAAATAAAAGCTTGTTAATCAATCATCAATCAAAATCAGGTATGCTGAAGCCGGCCAACATCAAAAACATGCAGAATAGTGTGCCTATTAGGACCAGCGTTACGAAATCCTGCATTACTTTTGTAATAAAGTAATAAAATACAGTTGTATAAAGTAGTTCTAGGCCTCTATACAGGAAACAATAATTGCATTCAATTATTCTTTTTTAAATATTTGATATTAATGGACTTGCTGTTAAACCAACATTGCAAAAAAAAGATTGTTTCAATTAAGAAATGGTAACAATCCAAACCACAATTTAAGTTTTACGCTTTGCAGAATTCCTCAAACTTGAATGCTGTCACAATGAATAAGACTTTTTTTATCATAATAACTTTTATTTTTTCATGATGATGAATAATACAAAGTTTCCATGTCTAGTTGAAAGACAGAAACAGGAAGTCCCATTTGGAGTTAAGCCATGCATTATTACAATCAGAAATGGATGACTTTGTGCACTTGTCAGATGGAATCAAAATTTAAGTTTTCTGTGTGTGAACACATCATCTACATGGTGAAATATGGTGGTGGCATCATGATGTGGGCATACTTTTGTCAACATAGACAGGTAGACATGTTAGAAGCAGCAGAGACTTTAAGCTAAACCAGGTTTGTGGTTGTAACTTGGCACAGTGCAGAAGTTTTAAATAAATTTCAGTGATTGTGTACTCCAGAAGTATTCTACAGGAAATGCCTGATCAGTGTGTGTGTGAGCATACAGTGACACACAAATCTAATCATAGCTTCTGGCAATTATTCAAACCTACCAGTCAACTATTGAGCTGTCAGTGCTGATTTCCTCACGGCTTTGAGGAAATGAGAAATAGAAGACCTTGCGTACACCCATGTCCAACTCGCTTTGAGCCATGATTCCTCCTCAAAATTATCCTATCACTACAAATAACCATCCTTGGTGCTCTTTTTTAACTCACAACGCACTGTGACTCACCCTGCTGAGGCTCTAGCTTTAATGCTTCTCATCAGAATTACAGAACTTTTTTTGTACATGTCATTAATAAGCAGAGAAACACACAAGGACATACATCTACTTTTCATGGGTGTTTTATAATTCAGGGTGTTATCTTAGTATTTATGCTCTGCCCCCTGGTGCACAGTTGACCCATAAAATTACTAAGCCAAATGGATGTTTGAGTCAAACAGTGCCCTTAGGATGTTTATGATGCAGCCCAAACTGCACTAAGCCTCAAATCAACCTCAGGTTATCACCAGAGCTTTCCAAAAAACCTTAACTGCTCTCCTAGGCTGTTGCGTCAACACGTCTGATTTGGGAGTGTGATATAAAGTGCTTTAAATGCTGAATGATCTGGTTAAAAGGCTGGCTGGTAAAATGATCCGCGCGTTTGCATAAATCTATACCTAGGGCGATGTCTTATGTCGGAGATGGAAAGAAGTGGGTGGGGGACACAAAAAGAAGCTCTACAAGCTGTTGCACATGGGGAAAATGAATCCCAGGCATCTTGTTTGCATTGTGTTGTGTGGCTATTGTTTGTGAATGTCAGGCTGAGGCTTTCCAACTCTCAGCATGCTGGAGGGGTGCAGCAGCTCAATACTGCAACAGAGACACTCGTACACACTGCTGTGGATGCACACACGTGAGCGCACATATGCAGCTTTCAGCTCCATTAAAGTTTTCAGGGTAGAAGTACCCTGAGCTCAATTACAATGTCTATATCTCTCTCTGCTGGTAGAATGCAGGAACTGCTGCACAATCCTAACCTATAGTGGATCCGGCTTTATGTTTACTTGCAGTGGATGCCATCTCACAAAAGGTATTAAAGATAATCATTTAAAAACATAAAAATCAGTCAATTTGAAGATACTTCAGAAATTAGCCTGCTCTGATTTAGAACAAATAATACAGTGTACTATATTAAGGATTTCACACACAGTAAGTCTATTTCTTTTTTTAGCTGACAGACACACTCTGTACTATTATTTGTGTTTCTCTGCTGTCCTGTTTGAATAATTTAAGCTTTGTAGAACTACTACTATTTTCTTTTTAACATATTGTAATTTAAATAAAATTGTTTTAAGATAAATTAACTATATTATATATCTATAATATATATATAGTTAAATCGATAGGCTTGCATGAATTCTTGCTACTACAGTATGTTAGTAATAAAGCAAGGCAAGGCAATTTAACTTATATAGCACACTTTCAACACAAGGCAATTCAAGGTGCTTTACATGATTCAGTAATAAGAACTTGAAGGGCTAGTTTGGAGTGTGACGTGTAATATTCCCTGAAGGTATTATCAGTATACAAGTGTTTCTCGCAAAATAAATTATTATAGATTACATTATTTACATATATCCAATCATTGAGGTTTGTCAACTATTCAGTTGATTACTATTGCTTAAAGCTGTTGGAAAGCTAAATTTTAGTATCAGAATTTTAGAATGTTATGTAACACAAACAAAAAAATTAGGAACATACTCAAGGAATGCGGGCTGCACGGTGGCGCAGTGGTTAGCACTGTCGCCTTGCCTTGTGGGTTCATATCCCGGCCCAGGGTCTTTCTGCATGGAGTTTGCATGTTCTCCCCGTGCATGCGTGGGTTCCCTCCGGGTACTCCGGCTTCCTCCAAAGTTCCAAAAACATGACTGTCAGGTTAATTGATCACTGTAAATTGTCCTTAGGTGTGAGTGTGTGCATGGTTGTTTGTCCTGTTTGTCCTGCCCTGTGATGGACTGGCAACCTGTCCAGGGTGTACCCTGCCTCTCGCCTGTTGACAGCTGGAGATCGGCACCAGCACCCCCGCGACCCATTAAGGATTAAGCGGTTAAGAAAATGGATGGATGGATGGATGGATGTACTCAAGGAATGCACTCAAAACTGCTTATCTGACTGGAATCTAGCAGACTGTTTCCACAAGGAGGGTACGCTACAAAGACTGGGTGTTTCCAACATGCTGTATGAGTTAAAGTTTGGTTAACTGAAAACGGTGCAAAGAGAATCAAGGATCCAGGGTAAGAGGGTAGAGACACAAAATCTGAAGCGGTTCGAGGTCTGGTGTTGGTCACCTGTGTTTTATCAACTCTGAAGTCAGTGCAGTGAGATAACAGGGAATTTTGGGGCACTCCATGCTTCCCTCTGCTCACAAGTTTATAAAGATTCTGATTTAATTTTCAAAGCAGGAACTGACACCTGCTCACATTACCAAAGATATAAAGTCCCAGTTTATAACCATGGAATTTGTGAACTTGATTGTCCAGAAACATCTTCCAACCTAAGCCCTACAGAGATGTACCAACAGATGGGCTTAAAGAGCAAAAAAGTTGGCTATTTGGCATACACCGATTGTGCAAATTATCCCACTTAAAAAAGACTATAGAGGACTGTAATTTTTATCATAGGTTCATGTCAACGGTGAGAGGCAGAATGTAAAAAAGAAAAGAAGGGAAAAAAGGGGAACTTGAATTTTATGGTTTTTGAAGAATTTTAATTTCTCCTTGACTTGGTGCTTGTATGATCTGACCTTGTTGGCTACACATGATGTTGAGCACGGACAAGATGACTGGCCCATGTTAAGGAAATTTTGTATGTAGCCAAGTATTGTGAGATTTAGGACTAAAACATTCTGTCATCAGCACGATGAAACTTGACTGGATCTTACCAGCCTGACAATGATCCCAAACACACCGCCTGGGCAACAATGGAGTGGCACTATAAAAAGCATTTCTGTAGTGGCCTAGCCAGTCTCCAGACCTCAGTCCAATAAGCAATCTATGGAGGGAGTTGAAAGTTGTGTTGTCCACCAACACAGCCCTAGAGAAGATCTGCATGGAATAATGGACCTAAATACCAGCTACATTGTGTGTAAACCTGGTGAAGACCTACAGCAGGGATCCCCACCTCCAGGCCTCGAGGGCCAGTATCCTGCAGGTTTTAGTTCTTTCCTGGGTTCAACACACCAGAATCAAATAATGGCTCGTTAGCAGGCCTCTGCAGAACTTTGCAATGCTGAGGAGGAAGTTAGAGAATTTGAATCAGCTGTGTTGGAGCAGAGACACCTCTAAAACTGGTAGGAGATCGGCCCTTGAGGCCTGGACTTGAGGATGCCTGACCTACAGGATACATTTGATCTCTGTCACTATTATACAAATAAATTCTTTAAAGGTTGAATATGGAACCTTTTTCTTTAAAGCTATCTATTTAAAAAGTCATACCTCCACGGGATGTTAGAGTTGTGCAGAGTGAAAGTACACCATTTCTTTTAAGTTATATTTTAACTGAATACATAAAACATTTGTTCTTACAGAAAGATAGTCCGTTTATATTTACGTATTCCAGCCAATGTCTGGCGCAACTGTGGGTGGCCAAATACTTTTGTAAACAACCAGCCGGAGAAGTCAAGCTGCTGTGTCTGAGTCCCGTACATTTTATCCTTCTCAGAAGAGGAGTGACCTTACAAGATCTAAAACCAGAGTTACTTTAGGTAAAGCCTACAACTGATGGACACAAACTAAAAACTTTGACTGCATCAAAATGCACGTGAAAATGGTGAAGTTTCTCATGGATAGGTGATATACTAACGGCTAAGATGCTAACAACTAACGTTAGCTAGACCCATCATCCTTCACACTGAGTAAAATCCTTCTGCTCTGTCCGTTATAGCAGGCTCACTTTCACCACATTCACTGTAGTGAGTTGCTATTAAAAAGATTGTTCTAGCTAGCTTTATGTATTGAAATAGGTCTCCGACCATACACCTTAGTCAAATATGCAGGCTGGGAAATTTGTTGGATGTTTTTGTAAATTCTAAAGTAGGGGGGAGTGGAGGATACACCCTCTTAGCCTCTGAAATAAGATGCCAAGAGGATAAGTACAAAAACAAATTGTTGCATTTGACCCATATTTTGTTATATTTATTTTTTGTATAGTATTTTGATGTAAAATATTTTGATATAAAATAAACTTATTAGTACAAAATAGTCCTTAACCTGTAAGATTCGTCACTTGACATAATGGTGGCTGGTCACGGTTATGGTAGGATATCCAGTGCCATTACGGCACCGGTTCTGATATAAACGGTAGCAACCAGAACAAAGAGCAGCGAACATTTCTGTGTTTTTTTTTGGGTTGTTTTTTTCGGGAGATTTCAGGCACTATGGATTCTGGGCATGCCATCAGCTGAGAGTAATTCTCTAGATCAGGTAGACATCGCAATCTTTTTGTGAAAAACTGCTAAATGTTAGGGCTGTCAAAATTAACGCACCAAAGCGGTTTGATTAATTCCTAGAATTAACTTTCTATTTTTTTTTTACTCAATTAACTCATGTAAAGAATACCACCCTGTTTAGAATTCAGCCCGCAACACATCAACTCTCCTTCCTAACCAGCCAAACTGTTGTGCAGCATCATGTGTTTGTGATCCTAAATGACATGTGAGTATATTATTATTAGTGTATCTGTTGTGTTGATATGATAAGTTCATAAGTTGAGTGTGGGAAATTTCCATCCGCTTTGGATATCAACTCGCTGTGTGAGATGCAGAGATGAAATGCTCTGTATTTGTTTAGATTTATGCCTGTTGGCTCACTTTATAGATTCAGTACATTTCATAGAGATACCGCTGCATAAAAATACGAAATTATTCAGTTCAAGAGACGTTTTCGAATTTAAATTAGTGCTAACTATTAGCAGAAGTAGCTGTGTACATCTTCACAATAAGAGCGTTCAGACCACACACATATTGTGAATGTGATTGTGGAGTTCAAAACAAAAATTCTATTGATTTATCCTATATTTAATAAAAAAAGAGCAACAGCATTTAGATTTGTCCTTTATTTACACTGAAAATTGTAGTTGTTTTGGTTATATTTAGGAATGGTAGTTAATTCACAGCTACTCTGTAATTAATTAGATCAAAATTTGTAATAGTTTAACAGCCCTACTAAAAAACTAAAAAAATAAGAGCGTTTTTTTGACAAAGTTAGTATGTTTTCCATTCTTCAAGCACTGTTTCGAGCACAGTTTAAGTACCGGCATTGTTTTAAATGTACCGGTTTGGCACCGGTGTTGGATAAAACCTAAACGATACCCATCCCTAGTCTCGGCTATGAACCTGGCATCTGCATGGCTTAAAATTAGGATTTTTTTGTTCCAGCTACTACCTCTTACACACCTTACACACCTCTTACACACCTTACATACTTGCATGCATACATTGCTGTATTAAAAAAATACTTTTTTTATTAACTGTAACTTCGTTCCACACCATTATAATGCATTGGCTAATGGTTTTATGTGACAAAGTGTGGAAAAGCTCAAGGAGTATCAATTGATAGTGTTTTCAAGAAAATGTTAAGGTAACTCGGTCCCTGTAAATCTTCATCTTCCAGAGCTCAATTTCCACAAACTGATATACAATGATCGCTACCTGCAAAACCCAACCTGGTAATGGTCAGCTAGGTTTCAATGAACAAAATGCTCATTTGAAAAACACATGATGGGTGAAAATCTCCAGCAAAATAGTCTTTCATTATTTGAGGAAGCTATAGACAGTTCCAGGAAAACAAAGAGTTAGGGCAACATTTCAATGTGTCCTTATGAACTCAAGTAAGTCTGCTATAGAGTAAAAACAAAATTCTCCACTTATCCCTGTAACCTTTCATCTAGTTTGGGCTAACTCTGGTTCATGTCATGTCAATACATGCCAAGTCTATAGAGGGATTGTTGTTGAATTAAATAATTATCATAAGTAATTCAATGTATGTTCAAGCAGAGACAAAATGGAGCCAATTTCCAGTTTAACATTTATTTTGAACAGATTAACAAATTGCAGTTTACAGAGAAAGTTGCCCTAGTTTCTCTGTGGTCCAGACTTAAAGAAATCTGAACAATTAACTGATCTTCATTTCACAGCTTTATAGACAACCGGGCCTCTAGGCGTTTCTAATCTCTCCAATCAGAACATTTTCATACAGTGTCTTAGCTCTTATTGGCTGTCAGAAAATTATACAGTCATATGGGTGAGACGTTTTTTCTTAAAAGCTCATTCTGAATTTATGGTTTTATGGCAACACCCTATCTCTACAGACATCCTGTTTTTTACAGCTTGCAATAAAAACTCACCCCAGAGTTTTATGACTTAAAAGCTTTCCTGCATAAACAATAGTGTCAGACCCATAACCATGCAAACTTTATAAACAGTCTTTTACCTTCTGAATGATAAAAGTTTAAACCTTATGCAGAATTACCACAATTCCCTCTTTTCAATCCATTTTTAAAAATGGATTGATTAAAGATCAAAACCTGTAAAGCTTTTTGAGAATGCAAAAAATCAAATCCAAGAAATTTCATCAGTTTAAAAACATGAAGTATTCCAGACTAAAATTCAAAACACAAACTATTAAAGTACCTTTTTTAACCTTAACTCCCATTAAAAAATGTAAATCTGTTAATCATAGATTCACCCTCTTTTGGCATTAACCAAAAAATTTATTTTAACAATTCCCACAAACTAAATTCAAAAACCCACAATGTATAAGAATGTCTTACATGTGAAGAGATAATTAAATCTGACTTGATACATGTTAATACTGTGGAAGAAGCTCAGAAAATCCATGAACACAGACATTATTACTATATTATATTCTGAAAGAAATCAAACTTAAAGTGTTAAGAAACCTGTGAAATAGAAGGTATTAAGAACCCTTTTAGGCAGTGTTACGACTCTTCACTTGTGAATAAAATAGTTAATCAAATAGCTAAACAACCTGTAAAATGCAAAAAAATTATTAATAAATGTTCAGTCTTTATTTGTATTCTGATCCTCTTTCTTCACTCTCATTTTATCCCCCTCAATGGCTCCTGGCAGCTGGAGAGCGATGTACAGAGCTGATCAGTGTGGAGGGCTCCTATTTTTTTAGTGTTCCAGTTTTTACTCCCAAATTTGCAGATAACCACTCTCTGAAATGCCAATTACTTCATTAATTGAGCATTTCCCCCAATATACACCCATGCACAGACAGGCCCCGCTTCCTATAGCTTAGCCCACCGTTGTGGGCTGGTCAAAACCTGCTGTGCAGCTGATTGCTGAGTTGTGATCTTCTTCTGTAGATCCCTCTTTTGAGATGGCAATTTCAAATTGCCCATCTCATTCATTGGCACATAGATCACACTGGATGAGTAATAACACCACCCAAACAACCTTCTGGGTGAGCTAGGCCCCGCCGCCTGTGGCCCCAGCTTCCGATTCAGCTTGGTCAAACCCTTCACGACCCTCCTTAGGCAGAATCCGACCAGGTTCGTCGTTGGCGTGGAGCTGCACTTTGTGTGTGTTCCCAGCTGTCATCTGGAACTTTGCTAAACCACTGGACTCCTCACGCCTTCGACCTGGAGCTGTACCTTGGACCCCTTCAGCAGCTGTAGTCAGCTGTGACCAGAGGAGACTGTGTGCTCCTCACGTGCTGCTGAATCCTGGAGATAACCCTGGGGGCATAAGCTTGTAAACATCTAAAAAAGACAGTTTTTTTATCCGGTCTTGTGATCACTCCTTTTCAATCTAATTCAACTGCATTGTGCCAAGAAATTATTTCACCCATCTAATTAAAAATAATCCCTGGGGAAAGAGCAAATCCACATTATTTTGACACACCGTTGTTTTTCCTAAAAACCAAACCAAAAACACCTCCCTCATTAATGGATTTAAAAACAAGAGCAGGCTCAAGAGTTTACTTTTTGTGTACAGTTCAACTGATTACTATCCATTTGCTTGTTCACCCAAATTGATTCTTAAATTTACTTATTTTATTTATCCAGTTTAAGACACTTATGTCTGTTCCATTACCATATATCCTTTCTTAAATTCAGTACATCCCTGTGGATGAAAACGTAAAAGAAAGAAAAAAATGTTTTTTCTCTCTCACCAGCCAGCAACCCCCTGCTATCGGTCCAATTTTTCCTGCCAAATTTTGTTCCCGGTAAATGGTGGTATTTTACCCGGAGATAATCCTGGGGAAGACATGGGGTTATCAAAATACGTAGAAGCTCGGCCACCTTCGATCAGACAAACAGAAACTCTTGTGGTTAATTCAGCAACAGTGACATTGAATCAACAGTCTTTGATCATTACTTCTTCAGCAGAAACTGTCCATCTCACGCCAGCCAAGTGAATTCACACATTGTCCTTGAAAGTTCAGCTCAGCATGAGGAAACGTGCTCTTTTGAGGGTGGCCTCCAGCACACCCCTGAAAATATACAGTCACCTGTGCCTCCCTGTGTGGGAGCAGAGCACAAGAGAGTCGTAATTCTGCGCTGGTCGTAAAGATGTTTCTCTCTGTGGCCGTTACGGCGGGCGCCTGGCACTATCCGTCATCAGCCCACGCACCCCCACCCATCTCATCTCCCCAGGATCATAAATTCCATCTCAAGAATGTTTATCTGAGGGGTTTTCTGCTGCAGGATGAGAAAAAGAGAAAAAATATATAATTAGAGTAAGAAGAAAAAAAAAAAACAGACAGTCGATCCTCTCAGCTCATTCAAATCAAGTTACATTCAAACATTTTACTTTCATATTCATTAGTCTCCTTCCTTGAATGCTGAATTTAAATATCTTCCACACTCAGACTGCCTATGTGGGCTCTATTTTAATTTAACTTCAATCAGTTATACTAGTAATAATTTCTTCAATATTAATTCTGGTAAAAATATACCAATCAACAGGTTTGCTCTCTCCACCAGGAATAATAATCAATCCTTATACGTCTAATTAAACTGTTGTTCTAATACTTCCCCTGCGTATTTTAATTAATGATTCCTTCATTTTTCATCCAATTTATATTCTATATTTCATCAATGCAATGCCTTTCTCAATTTTTTCAATTTGATAAATGTCTCTTTCATCTCATGTGTAAATTAAACATTTATAAAGATGGAGCATCGCAATATCCCATCAACACACTTAGTTCTTAGAAAAACAAAATTAAATCAAAAAAAGAAACAAAAAAGGCTGGATTTTTCTGTTAGATATTGCTAATACACCACTAAAACATTGCAATAACAAAAATAAAGGCAATAACCATCTGCAAAGGTTCTATCCCTTTTTTTAAAAAAAAGTCTCTATGGAAAAGTGGCTCTCCTGGTTTCGCTTCACTGAGGTTGAGACGAATAGCTCATATTGAACTAAACCCCTTTGTAATCAGACTTAACACCACTTTTCCCCGACTCTGTCCCTTTAATCAATGAATAATTTCTGCTAATACAAGTATGCTACTTACATTGAGATAACTGTTGTTGATGTTGAAAAAGGTTAAAAACATCAAATGTTTAAAACAAAACCAGAGAAGAGTACTCACTGATAACACAACATAGTTTACAAAAACAGTCTTCAGTTTGCTATACTTCAAAGTCTATCTATATTTCTAAAGAAAAATCCAAGATTTAAATCACCGACTAAACAACTTCCCTATAAATATTTGCCAAACCTAAATTATATATATATATTTTTTAACACAATCCAATATCCATTCAAAGTACTTTTGCTTATATGATTCCTCTTTAAACAAACCCAAATGTGCTCAGTTGCCCAAATACTCTTGATTGTAAACAATGAAAACTTTTCATACTTCAAAAACATCTGTCCGATTCTGTGAAGGGAACTGAACATAGTCAAAGTGATTTTTGCAACTAAAACTCCTCTTCAATTTTCGTAGGATACACAGTAGTCTAATTCCCCTCAGCAGTCAAACAAAACAAAACAAAAAATTCAATAAAAGAGGTTCAAGAGATGAGATTTCTCTAAACAAAAACTAGTCGCAATAAAATAAAAAATAAAAACCAGCATTTTTCTTTTCAGTATCCCTCTTTTCCTCTCAGGCTTCTTTTTTATTTTATTTTCTCCAATGATAAACACCAAATTAAATTGAAGCTTCTAGAGATGTCAAATACATTTCCACTGAATCACGTTTTCTTTAATCCAGCTTCCCAAATTAACATTTTCCAAAGTTCTAATTAATAAACAGACCGCAGTTCAAAAATCTGGGTCATAATCCAAGTCGAACCAAATATATAAATTTTGAGAGAGAAAGAGGAAAAAACAAAAAATAAAAATAAAAATAAGAAAAAATAAAGAAAATAAAATCAAAAATCTAAATAAATTGTCAGTTACAGAGTCCCCACTAATCAAATGATATATTATGTCATTATTCTAGGATCAGATCTATTCCAAAATGTTTTAGGACCTGTAAATTTACTCTCAGCATCAAATAAACTAGCTAAAGACATCTGAAAGATTAATCTTAAATTTCAAAACCAAAACCGATTCTTTTTTGTCAAAACAAAATGTGCATTCAAATATATGGTAAAAATTATTTCAATGTAGCTGGTCCAATCACATTTTGCCTCTACATGATCAAAATAAATGAATTTAGAATTTACTTCTTACTTTCAAATTAAACCATCATTTCGGTCACCGTGATATTCATTATTTGTTCTTAAATAAATCTACCAAAGACTTTAATTGTTACTTTCAATCCTTAGACCAATTCCAAATTTATCCCCAGTCTGTTAAAAACAAACTGATTACCAAAAGATGACTCTGTGTTTTAATGTTTTCTTTTTTAAAACCAAACATTCAAATCCCACTAGTTTATAAACTATCACTATGATAAGTGTTGTTTTGCATGATAAAGACATTTAATTTGTAACGGAATTGAAGTGTACTGGGTTACTTCATGAGCCCCAGTTAAATTTTGATAACTCCAATAAGCATTTTTGTCCAGAAAATCCTTAAGAATGTTCAATTGTGTAAATAATTTAACACCCATCTCCTTTAGGTCATACATTCCGAGACCAAGCTATATTTCTAAAGTCTATAGAGCCATCAGAAATAAGCCAAACATAATTTTAGCATAAATGATACTTATTTAAATCACAGACTCATTTTCTGTACCATTCAACACGGTGCTTATCAAAATAATTTAAACCAGTTTGTTGCTTTCCAATTAATACCGTTTGCTTTTCGTTAAAGGCTTATAATTACTACTTATAGCTTTATCTTTATTTAGGCCAACTTAACAACTCCTGCTTAGATCAATCAAAAAAGCAAAAAAATCCACCTATTTAAAGATTCAAAAATGCATCTTTTATTTTGACTATAAACTCCCTCTTTTTAATTTTAAAGATGAAATCAAAAATTAAAACTACACCAAGTCAGAATCGACTCATGAGTAACTGTTCTTAGTCATTTACGTTTAATTGTAACATGCATAATTATCCCAAATAAATTTGGCCGTGTTACATCCTAAGTAACCAGAAAAATTTAACAAAATCCAAATTCGTTTAAGTCTTAACAAGACAATCGTCTGCAGGAGTCTGTAATCACTTTCTATCCAAAATCAACTTTTAGCTCGCAACACATAGAACATGCTGCTAGCCACCACCGCTAACTTAGCACAACAGCCTATAGCAACGTGCTACCGTTAGCGTTCTCTGTGAAACGAAAGCTAAAACAGCACAAAACGTACGGCGAAAACAGTCCAGAAAATCACAACAAACACTTTAGAAGATGACTTACCGCAATACCAGGACTTAATCCGCACAATTTATACCACTGTACCAAACTTTAATTCGGCACGAACAAAACATCTCCTGTTCGTCCACGCGGACTGAAACATATTTTTCCAATTTTAGCCGTCCCGCACAGCAAACACCGATTCAACTACGTCCGTTACAGCCCAAAACCATTAACAACAAAACACAACATTATAAGCTGTGGCTTTTAGACCTAATTAATTATATTATCGCGGAGGTTTCAGACCAGTCTGTTACAAGTTTCGTAGTCCGCTTTGAGAAATTTCCTGGCGCCGGCTTCCAGAAAACCCCTCAAAAGACTCGAACAGATGGCAGAAAACCGCCTATAACCACTAATTTATTTATCAAAACATATAGGCACAGCTGTCGTATATTAGCCGTGCTATCAAGCAAAAACTCACACAGTATTAGCTCCTAGCTTAGGGCGGCCGCTCTGATGGCCTGTCGTAAATGTTCACAACTAATTCTTATAGATATTTAATTTCAGTTATCCATCATATTCAGTTATATATTTATTTATCTATGTTAATTCATTTATTATACTCGAGTTCATTATTTATACTATAACATTTTAACACAAAACGCAACATCACCAGCACTTCTCGCCAAGCGCCTGCGTAAAAAACATCTCACACACACACAGTAATACACGCTTGTAAAAGCAGAATTTAAAACACTAACCTCATCGGACCTCACCAAAAATGCCGGACCATTTTCCCATTTCAATTTGCGGTGCTGACGCGCACGTTTGAAAGAAACGCAAGCAGTTCAAAGTAATCCGTTCAGATTAACAGAGGGCAACCCAGGCGCTCCTTAATCTATTTTCCGTTTGCCAGCCTCGAACAATCTTACGAAAGCGTCCTTCCGTAATTGAGATCGCCACTTCTCCAGCCCCGATCCGCACTTTGGTTCCGATTTGAGTCGTTGAAGGGACCGCACCATCCGGTCCATCTGCTCCATTGTCCTGCAGAGTAACAAACTCCATCACCCAGCATGCACCGGTGTTTCTCTGCGGAGTGCAAAGCAGGTCGCAGTCCTGCTCAGAAGAGAGACACATACAATGGAGCCGCTTCAACCACGGGCTTGCAACAGTCAATCTGCTCAAAACAAAAACAAAAAACATATTTAACTTGCATGACAACATTACCCAATGTTAGATTAACCAATCAATAGAATTAAAAAAAACTACGCAACTCTGCGCAGATTGTCAATAGAGCAAATACATGTCCGTTAATTAACTTAAAAAATAACTGGAGTTCGGTCCAAAAACCCTGCACACGTCGAGGTCACCAAATTGTTGTTGAATTAAATAATTATCATAAGTAATTCAATGCATGTTCAAGCAGAGACAAAATTGAGCCAATTTCCAGTTTAACATTTATTTTGAACAGATTAACAAATTGCAGTTTACAGAGAAAGTTGCCCTAGTTTCTCTGTGGTCCAGACTTAAAGAAATCTGAACAATTAACTGATCTTTATTTCACAGCTTTATAGACAACCGGGCCTCTGCAGGGTTGTAGGCGGCGTTCCTTCTCCTCGAATTCTTACTCCAATCCGATCATTTCAAAACAATGTCTACAATGTATGAGCAATGATTTGCTGTCAGAAAATTATTACAGTCATATGGTGAGACGTTTTTTTTCTTTAAAAGCTCATTCTGAATTTATGGTTTTATGGCATCACCCCAACTCTACAGACATCCTGTTTTTTACAAGCTTGCAATTAAAAACTCACCCCAGAGTTTTATGACTTAAAAGCTTTCCTGCATAAACAATAGTGTCAGACCCTTAACCATGCAAACTTTATAAACAGTCTTTTACCTTCTGAATGATAAAAGTTTAAACCTTATGCAGAATTACCACAGGATGTAATTGAATGGTACCTGTGCCTTTAATTACTAACAACCTCCTAGGAAGAGTGAGACCTATCAAATCCCCTACCCATAAACACCCTCCTTAGGTCTAAAGAGATCAATCAAAATAGGGCTAACGACAGTCAGGACTTTTAGCTTTGCTTTTCATTTTGCAGTGGTAAATAGACTTTTTTATATTAAAAAAATAAAATAAAACTAAATTGCAAAACATATGAAGGAAGTTTCCTCTCCATGTTTTCTATTCTTCCAGTCACGTTGATGCAGAACATTTCTCTCATGAAAACTGATTACTTCCAAAGTGATTTGGCATTCATGTGATAACATAAACAGTTGCATTTTTTTTTTTTTAAGGTTATGTAAGTCCGAGGTTTCGCTCTGGGAAAATTCAGGTGAAAGAAATATGACATTTAATAAATGGTGCTCACCAAGTGACTATACCTCAAGTTCACTATCTCAAATTGCAGCTGAAGTGGTGTTAGTTCAGTGTAATATAGAGAAGGTCCTCATGGTATATCACATCAATGATTGCTCAAAAAACAGACCTTTATTTGCTGCTTCTGCAGAAAGATGGATTTCTTTTTTTTCTATTTTTTTTGTCTGAAAATAATAAAAACTCCTCAAACATTTCTATTCATAAGGAACATCACAAGCAAGAAATCCCAATTAGAAAAGCCAGAGATATACGCAGAAATATTTCTGCAATGTTTTGCCTCTTTTTTTATTCAAACACATCTAAAGCAAAGTAGCAATGTGTTCACAATAAAAAAGGGCAGAAATAATATATGTATGAAGTTCTAATATCCAATGCAAGCAGAAACATAAAATAAAGGCTGAGCTCATTTTCATTGCCAATTTTCTTTTATTTAAAGTAAGGAGCTGTGAATGCAACTGTAGTAATAAAAGTGACCTTACAGTTTAAACAGTTTGTTTTCACTCTTTAATCTCAAAATTTTGAGGAGTAGGTCAAAGTCGAATATTAAGTCTGAACCTCAAGTATCATAGAATTGAAGAAAGCTTTTAATACGGTAACTCATCACATGTCTGTATCTAAGCTGACTTATTACAGTTTATCTGTAGGTTTATCGAAGTGGCTGAGAGCAAACATCTGATCTAGAATGCAGTCTACTATAATACAGAATAAATCCACACCTTGCAAAAATAATTATGGGATACCACAAAGATCAATATTAGAGCTAACGTTATTCTGCCTCTATGATCATGATCTATTAAGCTTTATTCATTTTTATTTTTAACTTTTTTACCAATAGCCAAAAGTCCAAGCCTTTTCTAGTACAGCTTAATTGACTTACAAAGGGCATGAAGAGAATCAAAAGTGGGATGAGATAAATACTCCAGCAACACCTGAGGTAAAAGGAAATAACTTTTATAGTAGACCAGCATTTCGACTGTCGGCCTTCAACAGTGTAATGACAAAATTAGAGTAGAATAAAATTTTCTTAACATTATTCCAAGTAATTTTGTGATTTTTTTATTTTTTTTTTATGTCCTCACCGTTACTCCAGTACCAATAAGCATTCTGTTCCCTCCATTCACATGGTGTTCAAAGAATAACTTGGTGTGTTGTAGAAAAATTATTTTCTCCTTTATTTTTTAATGTTGTTAAATCTTTATGATTTATTTTCTCGTAACTTTACCCATGGACGCCCACTTGTCCATGAATTTGGGTCACAGAGAAACAATATTCAGCTTGACACACTAGCTCTGATGAAAAAATAAATATCTTAATGAATTAAGTATGCTAAGAGTCTTATACTGCAGGAAACACTCTCACTCCTTAAAGGTCCTATACCATGCTATTTTACAGCTTCCAACGTCTGGGATAGGCATATGATAAAATGTTACAATGGGCATTATATAGTATTAATTTGCCCTGAAATATAACTTATATACTGGAGTTATTCTTCGACCCAGAAGTAAAACACTCAGTTTTACTATACTCCTCCCCTCCCCGTGAGTGCCGCCCATTTCATGACGTAGCCTTGAGCCCTGGTCTGACTGCAGCGAAGCAGCATGTGCAACAAGTAAAGTCATAAGCGACATTATAACAATACTTTTTTTTTTATTCAGTAATTTAAATCAAAGGCTTATTGTGATGTGCTTTATACTTTCAACATTTCATGAAACTTTATCATTTTAATGGCTCAGACCTTTGGTTTATTTTTTGTTTAAACACCGGGTCAAAAAAGCGGATTGCAGCAGCTAAAGCTACCAGCCTCTTATCGTTAGCAGAGTGTAGACGGAGCCAAAACCATTGGAGCCGAGTCCAGTGACATGGTGCTGAAGCCAGTGGATCTTTCTAGCCTCGTTTGTATTTTAAAACGTTCTCGCTTCTGAGAATTAGGTTGAGAACCGTGTTAATATTTTATAAGTCGTGGGTGTTGTTTGCTGTGCGGCCCCTGGGTGTTATTCCTGAATGCATAAGCAGCGTTATAAGTTCATATGAGCAGCGTCATAAATGGCTACACACATTAGCATTAGCATGTAGCTAGCATTTACTTACTGCTCTGGCCACTTCATCACGCATCTTTATTGTGGGAATTGATCCAGCTGCAAGTGTTAATCTCTCTGGCAGTCTGCTTTGGTTCTGGTCAAGGTTCAGAAAGCACACATTGGTGGATTGACTATATACAAAAATGTTGTACCTGGTTAGATGTCGGATTCCGGAGAGAAATTCCAGCCCCTTCTGTTGATTTGGATGTTCTTTTAGAATGTTGAATTAAGTCCTGTAATTCTTGCAGCCACATGGACATTTTCGGCGAGAAATTTTAGAAAGTAAACTACTACAAAAATGGGGTTGTGAACTGTGAGAGTCCGAAACAGCTCGCACCTGTGAGAAAGGGAGCGTGTGTGTTTAATATGCAGGGGCGGCACGTACAGGTCGGGCACTTCCTAGTTTGAAACCATTACGTACAGCTGCTTAGACTGCAGGATTCAGGAGGATTATTGAGAAATTGCATGAACTCTGGTTGGCTTATTTATGAGAAATTTGCTCTAGAACATGGTTGAAAGCTCCAAAAAGTAGATTTTGCATGATATAGGATGTTTAAAACATTTTAAGAGAGCCTGACTTTGAATTTTTGAATCATCCCTTTTATTTTTTTTTGTTCTCCTGCAGTATCAAATACAAAAGCACAAGCTACATTTGTTTTGACAGACTATTTTGCCTTCCACTGCTTTAGCCATACTCAGAATTGTCTTCATTTTTATTTTAATGCTGTTATTGACTGCATTGCCACCCACTTATGTGTTACAGGATTATTGATTAGAATCCACAATTTTATTTTTATTTTTTTGTTTTGTTTGTTTCATAAACAGGGGAAGATTATCTGTTTACAAGACATGCCGTTTGGTTGCTGGAATCTAAATGTCATCAGAATTTGCCCCAAATCGTTCCTGCTGTAGCCTTGTCAGCTGTTACGAAATGGAATTGAGCTGAGTCACAGATGATGGATCTGAAGGGCACATGTGTTTGCTGGTGATATGTATACACACAATCTATGTGTTTGCTTAATAAACAGCTCTGACATAGTGGAATTACTTCTGTGCGAGTTAGGAAGATGAGAGAGAGACAACATATCCCCGTGGATCTGAGGACGCCCTCACACAAAGATAACCAGCGTGTGAGGGACGGTGTAGACACACATGAAGTTAAAAACAAACAAAACAAAAAAAATCCAACCCCCACTCAGACCGGATATTAACACGATTCAAGGAGTCACCTGGGTGTGTCATTTCTAAGTGTCTGCAGTGGGACTCGCCTCAGGTAATCCATAAGCAATTATTCTGTGGAGACAACAGGCAGGCCTGTCATATCCGTTCTCCAGTCCACGAACGCACTCAGGCAAGAGCAAACAATAGCATGAGCGTGCACACACACACACACACAATCTTACGCACATTTCCGCATTCATATACAAATGGGCATGTCCCCCCCAACTATGTCCTTCAAAAACAAACACATTGAATATCACACATTGTCTCTTAGCTGTTTTCGTTCCTTGCACAAACTACTCGCCTTTTCGCTCTTCTTATATTCTGGCAGCCTAAATTTTCTTGGAAGCACTCCCACAGAAATTATTTTCAGTCTTTGTAGCACCTTCAGAACAAACAACCAACAGTGATACAGGAATAGCAATGTGAAAGAATCAATGTTTTTTTTTTTCAATAAGTGTGCTTTTCAAAAGTTTACACAATATTTCTGGTAAACAATTGGCACCCCAGGTAGAGAAATGCAGAAAACGCCATAAAAATAAATTTATTTCATTGGTGTGATTTATTTATTTAAAATGAATGACAAAAATTATAGTAAGGGAAGCACAATCATTTCTAAATGTCATTGTTAGAATCTTCCTATCAATCAGTCTCTCTAACAACCATCAGAGGCTACTTACATGCCCACTGGTTGTTTCAAAGCAATGACAGGAAAGCGCTTTTGTTATCCTGCCATTACAATTGTAAAAAAAAATATTTTTTAACAGTAACATGAACATATTTTAATCAGGTGATACTAAATTTGAGTAATACAGCAATAAATACATCAGTTGCTCTTTTATTTAAACATATGGGTGCAAAAACAAAATAAAAAAAGGCTTGTTCGGAGAAGAAAAGGTGAGCGCAACCATCAGTCCTGTGTCGTGCCAACAGTAAAGTATCCTGAGATCTTTCATGTCTGGGGTTGCTTCTCATCCAAGAGAGTGGGCTCACTTACAATTTTGCCCACAAACACAGCCATGAATAAAGAATGGTACCAAAACACCCGGCGGGTGGACAAACAAAAACCCACTAATTCTGACAAACTCCAAGAAGTGACTATGAAGGAATGGGTTGCTATCAGTTATGATTTGGCCCAGAAGTTGATTGAGAGCATGCCCAGTTGAATTGCAGAGGTCCTGAAAAAGAAGGGCCAACCCTGCAAATACTGACTATTTGAATAAATGTCATGCAATTGTAGATAAAAGCCTTTGAAATGTATGAAGTGCTTGTAATTATATTTCAGTACATCACAGAATAATACTAATATTTGTGTCATTTTCAAAACATTTGACAACAACTGTAGTAGTAGTGGGATATTTTGCGCAGTAAGTGAACATTTTGTTCCTAGAGTTGATTTAAGAAATGGGAGAAACTGGTGAGCAAAAGGCTTTAAGCGAGATTGACAAAGAACAAATAGTGTTGGCTTTACCACTGAGTCAAAAATACTCAGATCTTAAGAAAATTAAGGGTGTATAGGTGAGTTTTCACCGTCAGAACTTCAGGGTAATTTTACTGTAACTTCACGTTATTTGCATGTTTCCACTACACCAAGCTGGGCCAACCTTGCCAATTTGGGAACCAATGGAGTACCTATCTGGAGGTACAGTACAGGCCAAAAGTTTGGACACACCTTCTCATTCAGTGCGTTTTCGTTATTTTCGTGACCATTTACATTGTAGATTCTCATTGAATGCATCAAAACTATGAATGAACACATATGGAATCATGTAGTACCTTTCCAAAATTGTGAAATAACCTGGCCTCCAAAGTCACCAAACCTGAATCCAGTGGAGATGATTTGGGGTAAGCTGAACCGCAGAGTGAAGGCAAAAAGGCCAACAATTACTAAGAATCTCTGGGAACTCCTTCAAGACTGTTGGAAAACCATTTCGGGTGACTACCTCTTGAAGCTCAAGAGAATGCAAAGCAGTAATCAGAGCACAGGGTGGCTACTTTGAAGAATCGAAAATATAACATGTATTTACTTATTTCACCCTTTTTGTTTAAGTACATACAGTAATTCCATACATCATGTGTTCATTCATAGTTTTGGGAGCTGTTTTTAAGTCACACTAATTGATTGAAATGCACAGGTAAATGAGCAGTTGTCTCCAAACAACCAGCTTCATAAAACAGAGTACAGAGCTGCTGGCAAAGAAGTTTATATCAATATAGCTAGCAGAAACAGAGCAACAACTTCTGCTTCTATGTTTATGTCTTATTTCTACTGCTGTGGGGATCTTTTGACGCCTAGTGACACTTCTCTCTGCCGAAAGAGTCAAGATATGCTGACAATCTTAGTTAATTCCTTAAAAGGCCAATGTTCTATACAAACATGACTGCAACAAGGAGCAGGTTAACAGATAAAAGATTCTGTAAAATTACACTGAAGATCAGATAGTGGAAACAATTCTGATTCCGGAAGCCTTTTGCTGCTAACATATCTGTGATATTTGCCACACCACACTTTCAGGGATCTTTTGAATATTTGTCAGCGACAGTGAAGAACAACTGGTGGTTACAATGCTATGTTTGTTCATTGCGTATGCAGCTTGACCTTTGCAGATAAAAGGTTATTTTTAACATAAATAATTGTAAAAAAAAATATTTTTTAACAGTAACATGAACATATTTTAATCAGGTGATACTAAATTTGAGTAATACAGCAATAAATACATCAGTTGCTCTTTTATTTAAACATATGGGTGCAAAAACAAAATAACACTGCATGACTGTTAAGTACTGTATAATGAGGGATCTGTGATGGTGTGGGCTTTTTTCACCTAAAGGCCTCTGGGAATCTTCATCAGATTGTATAATTTCAAATACAATGAGGCAAAAAAGTAATTGGCAGCGATCAATTGTGCAGGTTGTTAAAATATAAAAGATGAGTAAAGATCTGTAATGTGCATCATAAGTGAACTTCAACTGTGAAATGTTTAAGAAATCTAGGAAATCATATTGGTTAACTTTGAAATAATCTATTTGTATAATGGTGAGAAAAATAATTATTTGGTCAATAACAAGAGTTCACATAAATATTTTATATTATAATTGAGGGTTGCAAAAACAGAGGTTAAACATTTTCTGTAGGTCTTCACTAAGTTTTCACATAGTGTAGCTAGTATTTTGGCCAAGTCTTTCATGCAGATTTTCTCTAGAGATGTATTTTTTTTTCAACACCTTCCACAGATTCTCTATTGGATTGCGGGTGACTAGGTCATTGTTAAACCTTAAAATGCTTTTTACGTTGCCCTTCCTTTGGTGCTAGGGTGGTGTGCTTGGTATAATTCTCATACTGGAAGATCCAGACATATTTAATCTTTAGTGCTCTCACTAATGGAAGAAGGCTTTTGCCCAAAATCTCAGTTTTGATGGCCCCATTCACCTTTTCCTTAATATGGATCAGTCGTCCCGGTCGCTTTGAAGAAAAGCAGCCCCAAAGCATATTTTTTGCACCACCATGCTACACACAGGGTATGGTGTTCTTAAGATGCAACTTGCCATTCTTCTCCATTCTTCTCCCTCCAAACACGGCAAGTGCCATACAAGTAGTTTCATTTTGGTCTCATATGACCACAAGACAGTCCTCTTCTGCATCATCCAGATTGACTCTGGGACACTAGATGGGCCTGAAGATGTGATCTGGGACTACAGGATTTTCATCCATAATGATGGAGTGTGTTACTATCCTTGGATAGCTCTCTGGTCTTGGCCACAGTAGAGGTTGGAGTCTGAATGCATGAAGGTGTGGATAGGTCTCTTTTATATAGATAATGAGTTCAAACTGGTGGCATTAACACGGGTAACGAGTTGAGGATAGAAGAGCTTATTAAAGAAAAAGAAAAAAGGTTTGTGGGGGCCAAAATTATGACTTGTTTGTAGTTGCTACATACTTATTTTTTTGCACCATTTTACAAATACATTATTTAAAACAATGTACAATGTAATTTCCTGGATAATTTCTTTATTATTTTTTGCATTCCATGTCTCACAGTCAAAGTATACTTATGATGAAATTACAGCACTCTCTCTTCGTTTTAAGTGGGACAACTTGTACGATCAGGTGGCTGACAAACACGATTTTGCCCCACTGTACCACGACATTTTAGAGAAAATCTGATAACCTGAAATGGATTATCTGTATAATAATCTGAAACGTATATCAGTTGTGGGTTCAAAGAAGTATCAGAAAGCCTTATTTGCAAAAAGAAGTTGTGCATAGGATAAACAGCAAAGGTAATCAGTCAGGATACTTTGTGGTCGAAATACTCTCATAGTTATGCTTTATATGCAAATGTTTTATTTTAACATTCTGTGGTGGTTTTTGATATGGGGAGATGCACAAGGTGGCATTAGAAAAAAAAGGGTACAAGAGCATAAGAAGAAAAAAAAGAGATGGGAGTTTTGTTTTTTTCCGTGTCCTGCACAGGTTTTGTATTGCTTTTTTGCACTCCATGGGTATTGGTGACCCCAAGGAACCTGGTGTTGAATTTATAATCCCACAGAAACACATTGCTGCGGATATGGGTTGATTGCTTTTCTCACAGTTTTGCTACATTATGCAATTTCCTGTACTCTATTCTGATGATACTCATGTTGTATCATTTGTTTTATTATTCTAGAATTTATATATTTTTTATACAAAATATTAACTTCATCCTGTGAATTGTTTTTGGCCTTTAGAAGGGCCAACAGCTGATCCATGCTGTAAACAATGCATTGTCCTGAGACAGATGCCGTATGAAATGTGAAAAAAAAAACAATTGTCCACAGAATTCTGAGCTCCATTGCGTGTGAAAGCAGTCCACAATAAAAAATGAAAACAAGAAAAAAGAAAAAAAAACATATAAAGAGAAAAAAATACTTTTTTCAGTTCGGAGCTGCGGATATAGGTTGCCAGCTCGAAACGTCAAAAAAAGTAGAATGATATATGGAGGCATACTATTTTATTTACCAGTGTTCCATTTGGATGCTTGGATTGAACAGTAATTAGATTTCAAAAATCAGTTGTGGAAATTGTGATAATTTTTGCAACTACACTAGTTAAGTAAAAGGGTTACTACTGTTAAATAAGCAAAGAATCAAATAAAAATGCGAAATATAATACAGCTTTTTTTTCTTCTTTTTTTTGATTTCTGTTCATTAAATGTAATAAATAGACTTTGTCTGCGCTTTCCTTTTTGCTTAGATTAAAAAAAAAAAAATGTTGAGCCCTTTACCAGCGCCAGTATTAAGCTTTACTAATTAGAAATACAGCAAGACATCAGTAGTCTGAAGCCTCCATGTCATTAAATCCAAGCGCTTTGGGCAATCAAAAGCTGGCTTTAACACATTGCCAAGGCTACTAACCAATTTATCTTTCTGGCCCAAACCCTACATATTCTAGCTCTATAGAGCAGTGTTTCCCAACCCTTGTACTTAAGGCACACTGCCCTACATGTTTTAGGTTGTTCTCTGCTTCAGCACACCTGATTTCAGTTGGTGGCTGATTAACAGGCTGATATGCAGTCATCTAAATCAGGTGTGTTTAAGCAAGGAAACTTCTAAAAAAACTCTGGATAGTGTGCCTTCAGGACCAGGGTTGGGAAACACTGCTATAGAGTGTAGAAATAGATGTTAAGATCACATAAGAGAATCAAAACACAAAATATAGCAGAGAAAGGACGAACAAAATATTAAGTTAACAATGATCTCACAAAAAACAACCATGTTGGACAATATATTGCAAGACCTACTTCAAGACTTTATCAGAGTATAGTAACAATTTGGTCGGTATCACATTGTGTGTCTCTCAGCCGTCTCAAAGGTCTACTTCATGCCACACTGTGCGAGCCCCACCAAGCTCTAGAGGTGTGTCACACTGCAGGGCCGCAGATTTCAGTTTGTCAAACTGCACGATATCTAGCTGTAGCAGGATGCGCCAAAAGCCAAAGTCACCAGTGACACAGCATACGTCACAGTACGCTGACAGATGTACAGAGGCAAGATGGTGAAAAAGAAATGCAAACAACCGCAAGCTACATTAATAAATAAATAAATAAATTAATAAAATAGCTAAAAAGAAAATGAGGAAGAAAATATAAATGTCGACATGCTTAGTTCAGGAAAAAATACAGTTTGGGATACCTGTTTTTATAAATGAGCTTGAGGTAAGCTTTGTTTAGCATTATACGGGTTAACAAATGACTCACAGGGTGCCCTTTAATTGGTCAATGGCAGACTGCAGTTGTAGAATTTCTGAATCTTCCCGAAGAAAGCCAAAGGCTGGTTTTGGTTGTAGATACGATAAGTATGTTGTTGGGCTGTCACACTGTACAGCCACAGGCAGGGAATCACATGCACGCTCACCGTTTTTCATAACAAAACTTTTCACAACGAGTTAAGGTCTAAGACAGTTGTAATCATGCAGTGTGATTCCGGATTAAGACCATGTTTAAGGTGTAATGTAATGGCATTGTGCCTCAGCGTCAGGACGTTCTTTAGCCTCCATTTTATACTTTTTACAAACTTTATCCGTAAGCAGACTTTGTGTTACAAAAGGACAGTCAATAAAGGGCCAAGTTTCACCACTTTTGTTGATGATGAAGGACAAAAAACCACACCCTTTACCTCAGCCTTTAAGCCAGCTGCTTCATACCATCTGAACTTTTGTTCATGAGGAAGGAAATCACTTTTTTTTCTCTGTATGGGCTCTAACACCTGTCTAACACCCAGCCAGTATACCTTTTTCCTTTCTTGTTACTTGGTTGCTCTTGCTCTCTTCTCTCCCCTTTTACATTATCCTCCAATTATCTGAGAGCACAAAAGCCCTCCCCATTTGCAGTGCATTGAATTATTGTCTCTTAATTAGCGAGGCGCTGAAGGCCTGTCCGTCCAACTTTAAAGAACTGTATGTTGTTAGAATAAACTATTAAACTTCAAATAACCTTTCAGATGTACAAAATGTTCCGGAAATTCTCTGGAAAATATAAATAATGACTCTTACGAAAAGAAAATATACCAGTTAGTTACAATAGTAGTTTACTTTTTAAGTCATACTGGACATAATTAAACAAAAATCTGAAATATTATTAGACAATATTCTTATATTAAAAAATGTAAAGGTATCTGTCTCCAAAAGAAAACAAAAAGAATACTTTAGCCTTTAGTTGTCATCTTCCTCCTCAGTCAATTTATAGATGAACTCTTACTTTGCACTGCATTACATACACTGACAACAGATATGTGGTCAACTTTGAACATGGTACATCACTCTCAATAACTGGGAATTAAATGCAAAATGTCCTATAATAACATATGTGCTAGATGACAAACTCACTGTTGGCCAAGGAGCTCAGAGTTCACCGAGGAGTGGGGGATTATGCAGGAGAAATTATGCTACTTCATTGTTTGGAGCTAATACTAAGTGCTTTTAGGACTCTTGGCTGGCCACAGCTAAATTATTTTGGACATAACTTAATAGTGGCAGTTGCCAATGCTATTAGAAAAGAAGAGCAAAAATGAGCTGTTTCTTCTGCTATCTACCATTTAAAAACAACCACTGCAACAATGTTAAGAGGGGGACTTCAGGTAGCATTGGTAACACCTATTGTCCCTTCGCAGTGGGACTTTGTACACTTGTGGCCAAAAGTTTTGAGAATTACATAAATATTGGAAATTGGAAAAGTTGGTGCTTAAGTTTTTATAATAGCAATTTGCACATACTCCAGAATGTTATGAACAGTGATTAGATGAATTGCATAGCGCATCTGCATGCACAGTGAGGCGAAGACTTTTAGAAGATGGCCTGGTGTCAAGAAGGGCAGCAAAGAAGCCACTTCTCTCCAAAAAAAACATCAGGGACATATTTGATCTTCTGCAGAAAAGATTGGTGAATGGACTGCTAAGGACTGGGGCAAAGTCATATTCTCCGATGAAGCCTCTTTCCGATTGTTTTTTGGCCTCTGGAAAAAGGCTTGTTCGGAGAAGAAAAGGTGAGCGCAACCATCAGTCCTGTGTCGTGCCAACAGTAAAGTATCCTGAGATCTTTCATGTCTGGGGTTGCTTCTCATCCAAGAGAGTGGGCTCACTTACAATTTTGCCCACAAACACAGCCATGAATAAAGAATGGTACCAAAACACCCGGCGGGTGGACAAACAAAAACCCACTAATTCTGACAAACTCCAAGAAGTGACTATGAAGGAATGGGTTGCTATCAGTTATGATTTGGCCCAGAAGTTGATTGAGAGCATGCCCAGTTGAATTGCAGAGGTCCTGAAAAAGAAGGGCCAACCCTGCAAATACTGACTATTTGAATAAATGTCATGCAATTGTAGATAAAAGCCTTTGAAATGTATGAAGTGCTTGTAATTATATTTCAGTACATCACAGAATAATACTAATATTTGTGTCATTTTCAAAACATTTGACAACAACTGTAGTAGTAGTGGGATATTTTGCGCAGTAAGTGAACATTTTGTTCCTAGAGTTGATTTAAGAAATGGGAGAAACTGGTGAGCAAAAGGCTTTAAGCGAGATTGACAAAGAACAAATAGTGTTGGCTTTACCACTGAGTCAAAAATACTCAGATCTTAAGAAAATTAAGGGTGTATAGGTGAGTTTTCACCGTCAGAACTTCAGGGTAATTTTACTGTAACTTCACGTTATTTGCATGTTTCCACTACACCAAGCTGGGCCAACCTTGCCAATTTGGGAACCAATGGAGTACCTATCTGGAGGTACAGTACAGGCCAAAAGTTTGGACACACCTTCTCATTCAGTGCGTTTTCGTTATTTTCGTGACCATTTACATTGTAGATTCTCATTGAATGCATCAAAACTATGAATGAACACATATGGAATCATGTAGTACCTTTCCAAAATTGTGAAATAACCTGGCCTCCAAAGTCACCAAACCTGAATCCAGTGGAGATGATTTGGGGTAAGCTGAACCGCAGAGTGAAGGCAAAAAGGCCAACAATTACTAAGAATCTCTGGGAACTCCTTCAAGACTGTTGGAAAACCATTTCGGGTGACTACCTCTTGAAGCTCAAGAGAATGCAAAGCAGTAATCAGAGCACAGGGTGGCTACTTTGAAGAATCGAAAATATAACATGTATTTACTTATTTCACCCTTTTTGTTTAAGTACATACAGTAATTCCATACATCATGTGTTCATTCATAGTTTTGGGAGCTGTTTTTAAGTCACACTAATTGATTGAAATGCACAGGTAAATGAGCAGTTGTCTCCAAACAACCAGCTTCATAAAACAGAGTACAGAGCTGCTGGCAAAGAAGTTTATATCAATATAGCTAGCAGAAACAGAGCAACAACTTCTGCTTCTATGTTTATGTCTTATTTCTACTGCTGTGGGGATCTTTTGACGCCTAGTGACACTTCTCTCTGCCGAAAGAGTCAAGATATGCTGACAATCTTAGTTAATTCCTTAAAAGGCCAATGTTCTATACAAACATGACTGCAACAAGGAGCAGGTTAACAGATAAAAGATTCTGTAAAATTACACTGAAGATCAGATAGTGGAAACAATTCTGATTCCGGAAGCCTTTTGCTGCTAACATATCTGTGATATTTGCCACACCACACTTTCAGGGATCTTTTGAATATTTGTCAGCGACAGTGAAGAACAACTGGTGGTTACAATGCTATGTTTGTTCATTGCGTATGCAGCTTGACCTTTGCAGATAAAAGGTTATTTTTAACATAAATAAAAGCTTTATTTTCCCTCTAACCTTGTCAGAAACTCTCCCAAAACTTGGAAATAATCTCTCAGTAGGATTGTTATTCCTTCATCTGCTCAATCAGCTCTTGTAAATTTGGAGTGTTTCACCCTAAGTCTCCAGCTCGACTGAAAATGCTTAACTTAAACCGATTGAGCAACAGCGACCCTTTTAGAATAAAGAAATTGGACCCATTTTTAATTCATATTGATTTTGTTTGCCAAACCTGCAGGCTTTACTGAGTGTGGCACATATTCTTAGGTCTTTTCATGGTATATACATATAATAATTAGTAATAATCATTCCAAGTTTGGAAAAGCTTTGAAAGGAGAGACTGAAGAAAAGGCAGAACATATATATCAAAACATATAAACATAAAAAAAATTGACAGTTTTTTTGGGAAATACTTCAGTTTGTGATGAAATATTTTTAAATGTAAAGGAGTTCTTATGAAACACCAATTGATGCATTACTATTATCTGCAACACCCTCGTAGATCCCTATTTCAACACATCACATATTAAAGTGGAGAACATTAATTTCCACCTGCCTCATCCGGGCCATGGTAAAAGTGATCTAAGCATTCTGGTGCCTTTTATTGTGAATGATTCAGTAACATTCCTCCCATGTGCAAATTATCCTTAATCCTAATAGTGACATCTGCTGGACATTCAGAGGACGGTCTTCCCTTGTCTCAATGACTGCATAGCAAGGCATCCGCAAGGTGGTTTATTTTGTTTCTTTAAATGAAAGAAGACAATATTATTATTTTTAATTTTTTACCTTGGTTATGTAATTTAAAAAGCAAAATTGTAAGTAATTAAAATTACAGTATGCTGAAGAATATGTGCTTAGTTTCCCATAGATGGAATTTTAAAAGCACATTTGATAAAAACTTATCATTGATCCTTTTCCTATATTTTCTTCACCAAATATCAACTAATTTTCCACTTATTTTTGATTATCTTTTGAGTCATACATTGTTGGCTTTAAATGCCCTCTACAATGGCTTGAAAAAATATCCACTCCAGTTAACTCTTCCACAGGTTATATTACAACCACAAACTTCCGTATTTTATTAGGATTGTAAATGAAAACAAAATGGTGAAAAAATAACTTAATAGAGTTGTACAAGCTTTTTATGATCTGAACGCATGGGTAGCAGTTAGGTTTTAGGTTTTAACTGACAAGAGGGACTTCTTTGAGTCCGAGTCATCTAGGTGTCTTTGATGATAAATGGACAAGATATCTTAGTAGGGTTGCAGTAATGACATACCCTATTTTTTTAGTAGATGGTATGAATATATTATTTTATAACCTACTTTAAATTTGTAATGACATCAAACTGGCACTTCACAGTTTGTCATTTTAATTTCATTTCACAACTGTGTGCTACTTTGTGTTGGACTATCACATAAAATCATAAGTGCATTGCAGTTTGTGGTTGTAATGTGATAAATGTTAAAATGTTCAAGGGGTAGGGATTTTGTAGCACACAGTAAATAAGGAGCACCGACCTAGAATCGGTGACACATAACATATACACAGAGTTATCTTCCGGGGTCTCTGTTGGTTATTTAGCCTTGCTGTTTAAAAAAAAAAGAAAACTCAAGGGACCAGACAGCCTACAGACTGCATGGACAACTGCAGCTGTGTTGGTAAAAGTACAAAACAGCAACACACCAAACCAGCTCAAGCTTAATATTTGCACAAAAGTGGGACAGCGTTTGCCTAAAGGAGGGTGAAGTGGTCCTTCTGAAGGACAGTCAGCGGTTTAAATTCCCAAGAGGAGAAACTGAGTCACTTTATCTGTATTTTGTTAAACTACACTGAAGGTGCCCTTCGGGGGCCCTGGTTGCTTGATTAGCCGGACATTTACACAAGTTGTCATGAAAATTAACACAAGAGTCAAGGTTGTGCAGAGGAACAACCCAAGCTCAGCAAATCCACCCCCACAATAAAAAGGTTAAAACAGTAGATTCTTACACCAAGATATGGCATGCGGATACGCACTGTTCAGCAAGTAAAGCCATGTTGAGCAACAGTATCTTCTAATACTGTTGGTAAGCGAAACTTACCAACAGTATTGAATAATTATTCAGTTTTCAATTACTCAATTTTGGCAATGGGGGGATTTTAAAGGTCAGAGATGCATGAAAATCAAGTTCCAAGCTTTTCATTGGGGCCAGTACACAGAACTTGGTACCAGTTGGCATAAAGAACCTGAAGGAGTCTGGTAACACCTTTTCCTTTGCTGGCTTCAACTGCCTTGTTAAAAAAAAAAAAAGACGTCATGCAATCATCTGCTTACTGCTTGATTCTCAAGTCCCAAAGTACTTTCAACAGAACTTCTACACCTGACGGGTCTGATTACACACAGCTGTGTTCAAAGCTAATTTCAATATGATTGTACTCTGTGGACACAGTTTACATACCAAGAGTATTCACAGGTGTCACATTTGTAACATTCTTTGCTTTTTTCTGGCTGCTGCTGATTAGACGTGGGGTGATTGCTGGTGTCAAGATACATGGACGTTTTATCAAATGGTTTCAAAGTTGCTTTCTCTTCAGACAGTGCAGGAACAAACAGAGTTTACTCAACCTCTTTGAGACATAAATTAACTAAGCTCTGCTTCTCCCCTAGACTGAAAGAAAAAGTTATTACAATTTACTTGATTTGTTTGTGTACATCTGTTAAACACAATCAGAATAAATAAATCTGAGATAATTTAGCCTTTTTTTAAATTAATAAAATTAACATGTTGAATTAAAAAATATATTTACTGATTGCCAAAACATGAATTTATTACATAATACAGTCATATTATGTTTAAGTCATTCAAACTTTTTATTTATTTCAACTTGCTGTTACTTTTACTCAATGTAATGTAAATATAATCTGATGATTCACAGACCAGGTAATTATCTGCTACTTCAGACTGCCAGGCAGCTGACTGAAAGACAGAAAGACTGGTAATATTCCCCTTGTTTTCTCAAAACAACCTGCTGTGAGCCAACTAGCAGGTATGTCAACATTAAACGGTTGACTGCTGAATCACCTGAGCTGATAAACCCAACTAACCTGGTAATATCAGCTTGTGTAACTAGATACAGTTCATAACGACAATAAGTTTTTTTTTCTGCAAAAAATCTGTGTTTCATCAATCTTCTTGCTTAAATCTATTTATGACATCTATCTTGTTAGGGCCTATTCTATTAAATAAGCAATGTTATAATACGTTTTTATTTTTTATATTTTTTTAAGAAGCACCAACTGAGGTTTGGCAGATAATCATTCCCTTAAACAGTCTTTGATGAGAAAACACATTCTGCAAGATCACACCACTGAACTGTGTGAATGACACAAAAAGCTTTAGTTAACACCACTCCTGTCGAGGGATGAACCCCTGCGGTCTGAAAACCAGGAAGAGATGTTGATTGTATGCAGGACGTTCACATGATAAACTTAATGACTTCCTCTTGTGCAGGAAATTCCCAAACCAGGGTGAACTCTGTATTTTTAGGTGTACACATTTATAGAGAAGATTCTGAGATTACTCGGACGAAATGTTACATCGATAATTGTACATAATTGTCGGAGGTATTGAATTTGGAGTTTTCATAATCTGTAAACCATAATAATCGAAATTATAACAGAGGCTTGAAATATCTATTTTATTATGTATGGGTCTATATCATATATCGTTTTCACCTTTTAAGTTGAATTAATGAAATATATTAACTTTGTTGCAATATTGGGACTTCGAGTTTCATCTGTACATGTAAGTAAATAATGCTAATCAATGGCACTGTTGTCCAAGTATCAAATGGAAGGGACATTTAAATTCATGTAGAAAATGTGTTTTTCAAGTAGATAAAAATGTCAGTTTTCCTACGTTTCATTTTTATGTACGAGTATTGTAAAACTTTGTGTTGATTATATGTGCTATTTTGAATATCTAAATAGATAAAGAGTGGAGGAATAGATTGATGGGTGAATGGACAAACAAACATGGATGAATAAACAATGGATCAAACAAGATTATCCATATTGATGAATTATTGGTTGGAAATAGATATATTAGTGACAGACCAAGCCTAAACTATAACCAAACTCTGGATGGATTGCTGGACAAATTTACTATATAACTGTTTAAATGTTGAACTTTAATAAAGATTCAAACTTTTTTATTTTATTTTTATGTTTAGTTCCCTTTTTCAATCTCTATGGAAATTTGAGAAATGTCAAACTTCTATACTTTTCTGACTTTACTAGTCTTTAGGATTCTTTAAATTTTTTTATCATCCATCAGTTCCCAACCTTCTCAAATACACACATGAAACAACAAACCAGCAGTGAAAACAAAAAGTTTATTTTGTCTATCGTCCCAGAAAACAGTGTTGACCCTGATTTTTCACAAGTGTTCACAGGAATAGAACATAGAAAACTATTTTAAAAAAGTTTAAATAGACGTCAAAGACCCACTCCGTTACTTTTACACCATAAAAAACACATGTATTCATAACCTTTTTTTGACACACCATTTTTGATGTTCGTTTTCGGAGCTGTCACTACATAGGATATAACTTTTCATCCACGGACCGCTTCTCCGGATGTTCTGACTGAGTTTCGCTTCAGCGCAGTTTGCAAGGGGCTACCTAATAATATAAACAAACCCACGGTTTTGAGATTTGAGCCATGGCAGATCAACCAAAGAAACCAAAGAAGATGAAGAAATTAAACTGTTACCAAGCTGAAAGCTGCCAGAGCTTCACCGGTGGAGAAAGCTTTATAACCTCTGATTCATATCAGGCAAACGGATGCACCCGGTGTTAGCTGTAGAGCTGGATGCTGAGCAAGCTTCTCACCCCCAAATAAGACATTATCAGAACAAGCGAGTCAGCAGCCCCCGTGTTGTGATCCAAAGAGTAGAAAACCGCCAAATTTATGTTTGTTTATGCATTTTGGTTCACTGTATAGTTTCAGCACTTTTCATAGTGAGTTACAGCTGCGTTAAAGTGCGCATTATTCAGTTCAAGTGATGTTTTTGGACTTAAATGAGTGCTAACTCATTGGCGGAATACGCTCTGTAGATCTTCACAATATTTGGTCATGATGATGTGATACAGTGCAGTGTTGTGCTAAGATAGGTTTCCCCATAAGTTATCCCCATTTGTATCCGCTGATGTGAGCGCGTACTCACTCACTAAAGTGGTGTCTGCTTTCCTCCACTCTTTGATAGTTTACCAACTGATATGTCATTTGTTTGATGGTGTTATTTGTTGTTGTTTTAGCTGGCGAGCTTGTAAAACCGTCAGTACAGTTGTTCATATGTGCTCCATACTTGGTTTTACAACAGTGACATTACGCCGCAAGTCCTGCGAGGGGCGACGGAGGGTAAATATCTGCAAAGTTATTGAGTGTGTCTTTAATGAAGCGCTATTATGGATAAGATACTGGGAGACACAACCTAATTGATTACCAAGGATGTTTCCCAAAAACCTCAGTTGTCCTTCATATGGTTAATGGTAAGTTATATTCTGTATCAGACCAGAACTTTTTTTTTTTAGAAAGCAGAACATTGCTTTACATTGCAAAATATACTCTTGATACTGTTAAGCATTATTGATTTCCTCTGACTAAAATATTTGGCTGTTCTCCGGTGACAGTTCCAAAACTCTTATCATCCAAGTGTAAAAATGACATGTCGACGATTTAACTAATATGTTGCAAAGTAACAAAACATTGACACCAAGAGATTGACCCTCTCGTTTAATAATAATATCCTGGGGATACAACCGTTAGACAATTTGCCTACTATGCATCACATAAACTCAGGACCACAAAACAAAACACATTAGGTCAGACAAAGCACATCTTTCCAAGAACAATGTATTTAAATTGCACAAAAATATTAGCATTTTAGGCTACAAAACCATGAATAAAGTGTAAACAATGTGCAAAAAAAGGTCTATATCTGCAGTAATTAACATTTGCCATTTCATCTTTTTTTTCATATTTCCTTATCATAATAGAATACACTTATCTGAACAGACAGCCATGGCTACTTTGGTTCCTTGTTGGTAAAAGAACAGAGAAAAATAAAAGGGGCTTTGTGGGGTACAATAAATGTACAAAATATACACTTTCTGTATTTCACAACAACAAACAAGATGGACTAAAATGTAAATATACTTATGTTTTGTGTACGGAAATTTCAAAGTGCTATTTTTAATGAGAAAAAACTAGAAATTAAATTGTGGCTTGTTTCCTTTTTGCAATAGTTCAAATAAATCTGTCAGAACAAATATCTAACACATCCTCTACTTTTTGCAGAGCTGTAAGAGTCCAGCAAAACAAGCATCCTCATTAGTAATATAATGAAACATAATGTACGGAAGGTCAAAACTAAGACCCCTATACAGTACCTTGCTAAAGACTTGACACCCCTTGAGCAATTTCATGTTTACAACCACAAACTTCATTGTATTAAATATGAATTTTACTCGGACCAACTAGAAGTAGCATGTGACCGGGCTGGGGAATTTAAAAGCCATACGATTTACAAATGTTGCGCAAATGTGCATCTGAAAAGTGCAGCAAGCAGTTCTACTCACTTCCTTTAGTACCAAAATACCAAAATAAGACCAAGTACAACCAACTGCCTTCAGAAGTAACCTAAATGGTCAATGGCGAACTGAAACCATCTGCCGACTTGATCTGTCACATTAAATGTACTGAAGTTATGTGGTTGTAATGTGACAATGTAAAATAAGATCAAGGCGAGTACATGCTTTTTCAAGATGCTGCTGCTGCACTGGGTGACTGAACGTAGTTAGTGGCATACCTGGACACACTCGGTCTGTGATGGTCTGGATAAAAGAGAGCCAAAGGTTGAGAAAAATAGATCAAACATAGACATGTTTAGTGTTTTTTTTTTTTTTTTTTAAGCATGCTGTATAGCTGAGGTCAGAAGAGATCTTGTATATATCCCTGTTTCGTCCCACCCTCTGGGTGCGTCATCTTACATGAACAGAATTTAAAGTGGCTAACTCTAGCAAGAGGATGACTCACTCTTTGGCTCTCGACCCAGAAGGCATAGGTTGAATGAGTGTTGCCCTGTGCAGCATGATATTAGTGATTTTTGTGAGTTTTATAACTTTTTTTTTTTTTTGCTTCAGTTGCCTGGTTCTAGTCCCTCTAAATTGTCAGGGATAGGGAGACCAGTGAGTATCGTCAGACACTTATTCCATACGTTAAACACAGGACACACAGGCTGGACAAAAGAGACGTGAAAGGTGTGTAGGTGCTGGGAGCCAACGGCATCATAGAAAGCCACATATCCAGCATCGTAATCCAGCAGAACTCCGACCCGTCGAAGTTGGGGTGAGGGTTCGATGGCCAGCTCCTTGCTATTGTGACGAACCACCCAGGAGTTGTTGCAGCGGCAGAGCACCCAAGAGGCCGAGTTCTTGCCAATCCACTCGTGCTTGGGGGCGGATTTGTAGGCAATGCCTATAGCGTACCTGTTTAGCAAGCACAAAAGATTGGATTAGAGAGAACTTTTAATTGTTTTAATTGTCCTTAATTGTTCTTTAAATGAATGGTTCTTACCATGTGCTCCCTCCGATCAGAGCCTCCCAGTAGTGGCGCCCGCTGTCAATGTAGACGTTTCCCACCACGCCGTAGCTGCTCTGGCTGGTGAACCGATCCTGGCTGTGGCCTTTTTTGGACGTCGTTTCATCCCTCTCCACTGTAAGGTTATCGTGGGAAACCTTGAGCTTCTTGTGAGCAGATTTCGGATCCAGTTTAAATGGCTGGCCTGATTTTTAAAGATATTTTTATCATTTCATTTTATTGTATTTTTTTACATGAAGTAAAATGTTTCATTTCGTCCTCATTTTCTTACTGTTGGTCTTCAGAGTCCCTGGTTCACTGCTTCTACTTCCTGCTTGATTAATGGCCTTTACAACAAAGATGTACTTGGTGCCGCTCTGCAAACCATGCACTGTGTAGTGGTTTTGCTTGATGTTGGGTACAATCATCCAACTTTCTAATGAGTTACATAGACCTGGTGGAAGAAAAAAACAAGTTATGAAATAACAAAAAAACGTGCAAAAAACTCACTACTGAAAGCATTATTTTAGCCCAGAAAACAATTTCCTTGAAAAAAAAAACAAATTTGAGAAGATGGATGTACTGCTATGTGACAGCACAGTGCTCTAAATTGAAACGGATGTGCAAGCCCTTGGCTGTGGGAGCAGGTAAGCGGGTAAGAAAAGGCGCAAGAAGAAACAATTCACACCTCGTTGGCTTCCTACCAGCACAATACTTTCTGCTGTGAGTGTTTTCAGTGTGGGTTTATTTAATGATACCTCTGCTTCCTCACAGTGCCTCCAAGGCCAAGTGTTTGGGTGAGTGTACATTTACACTGCCCCCACTTTTTTTTTTTTTGCTTTCTTAAGACATTGACTTGGTTGTGGGGTTTTTTTTTGTGTTTTTTTTTTTTGCCTTCCATGAACTCAGAAGCTTAGACATTTAAAACAGAGTCTTTATTAACATGTTTGTTTTTTGTCATATGAAATGTTCTTTATCATCTGGAATAGTAAATTGTATGAAATGTAGGATGCTTTTGCTGGCTTTAAGATTAACTCGGAATAGCGTGCAGATTTTTTGCGATAATTTAAAGATGCTTCACAACATTAGTATCAGGATTTGTTATCCAATGACCTAAATATTAAAAAAATAAAAGTAGTGAAAAAGTAATATGTTTGACTAATCCCAAACTTAACTGCACAATTATACCAGGGACATAACTTGTTAAACACAGCATACTAAAACACAAAAAGTTAAGCTGTTTTTAATGTCTTGGTTTTTTTTTTTACATATGTGTAGCTGTCTTCAAATCGTATAAATTATTTTCTTAATAGCTTAGTATTTATTTTACAAAAACTTCAACTTCCTGGATTGTGATGTATCCGGGGCTTTGGGGTAGAATTATATGCCACTTGACTCCGATTTTGACAGTAACACCTCTGTCTTTACTGAATGTGATAAGAGAGCATTAAACATCACAGCATCTTATTTAACAGAAAGACAGGACTGTGACAGCAAGAGGGAAATGAGGTGTCACAAGTGTGACATAAATGTCACTTCTTAATATTCTTTAAGCTTTGAAGTAATGAATTGCAATGGAAAAAATGACAACCTTATGAAGGAATCCTTTATTAGATAAACATCACGCATATAAAGAGGACAAAAATGAAGAACCAAAGAGGTAGAATTTTCCTGAGAAGTGTTTGAATCTTTAAAGAACACTTCAAAAATGGAGTAGATGAAAGAGAAAGATGAGGCGGTTTGATTGAAAACCAGCAGGGAAGCTTGTCTTCAGGTGCCTTGACCTCATTTTCCACATTTGCCAACTCAGATGTGCCCAAGATTTACAAGAACTTGTATTTATTTGATTTAGCTCTGTGTAAGCATATACTACGAGCTAATTGTCCATAAGATGAGTGATATATATCTATATATATATATATATATATAGATATATTTTTTTTTTTTTGCTATAATCTTCCCAAAAATGCATTTTACACATCAATGGGGTAGATCCATTTTTTGAAAGAAACTTTTTTTCCCTTTTCCAAATAAAAAAAACATGTTACCATTTTGGACTGAATATGAATGATCGAGTTGGAAACAATTTGGCTCCATCTAGCCTTGAGCATTATACCCACTTAGACCGAAGAATGCTTATTTGCATCTGTACATCTATCACAGATAGCTATGATGTGCGTTATACCTGTTAAAATTGACAAATCAAGGCCTTTTTAGGGAGGGTCTCAAAGATTTGCAGGTTTTACCTATTCCTTGGGAGCTGTGGTCCCTAAACTCCACATATACCATGTATCCACTGTACTATGTTGAAATTGACAAGCTCTGCTTAACTTGGCCCCTGTCTACACAACTAAGTTTTTAAACATTTTTCATTGCACTTTAAAAAAACTTGGTTCCACAAAAGCAGAAGGAAATGACTGAATGCAGATGAAAACGTAAATAGCACTGGAAACGGGCTGTAACACGAAGGCCGAGCCTGTAGGAGGCCCTCTTGATCTAGAGAGGTAACCCTCTCTTGTACAGTGGTTGACATATGATCTGTTGCATCTGGTGCAAAAGTTCAATAATGACCAGGTTTAGCTTTCTAAAACAAATCCGAATAGGTCTAATGAAATACAGAGGAGGTGTCATTGTGCCCAACTTAAATGGCGATATTGTCTCCAAATATTTTGGGTTTATGTTTACACGGATGTCATTTACATTGCCTTTCTAAAAAGTTTCACTGTCTTTTTTTTCCCCAGCCAAAATGATGTTACTCTAACACGAGTTGTACTATCCTGGCGTTGTGTAATTCGGGCCTTTAGAATCTGACCGTAAGGACGCACTTTTTTTTTCTTGTCTAATGGTAAATAAATTCCAATTACAAGAAGGAAAAGTAGTTCAGATATAATTCAAATGGAATGTACCCCTAACTCCCCCTCCCATATGCACTTACTGGCAATGTTGGACTGTCCCGTGAAGATGGCGTACTGGAGCTCATAGGATACAACGGTGAATTCATCATCAGACGTCCAGTGGACACTGATGGTATCATAGGAAGCTGTGCACAACTCTTCCCTTATGCACGGAGCACTTGGAGCTGCAGAGAACCACAAACAGAAATGTTTTTGTGTTTTTTTATTTTGTTCTTTTTCCTGAGGCAGTATATTATATTATGGAAATCCCAAAATAGTGATTGACCAGTTTTTAATAGTTCTGACAAAATTCAACCTAATAAACCATCCTTATGTGCACAAGAATCTAATTTAAGACTTTATGTTTTTTTTGTTTTTTTTTACTCATTCAGATATGCTAAAATTACAGGTTAAACAATAATGGCAATGGAAAATAAATATCCAAATCACATCAACACAGCGGGAAGAGAACATAGCACAACTTCATTAGAAACACACAGTCTGAGTCGCTGCATAATCACAGAAACTGCTGGCTCGGTTTCACTGATTTATTGATTTGTGGGAAAACAAATGTGTTATGACAATTTAGTTGGAAATGGCTCCTTTTGTGTTAAGTCCATTGAGCTTGTTGCAGGAGGAGAACAGAGCGAGGTAGAAAAACAAAGATACAAAGGCCCAGCTTGAAATGATTGTAAAGCCACTTCTTATCTCTCTTTGTGCCTGTCACTTGCTCCCACTCCCAAGCTTTCTGTCATGAGTGGCTGCACATAGTGGAGTGATTCAGGCTGATTCACTGAGTGAAATACCCTCCAGCGAAGCCCTTGTGCATCGCAGAGAATAAATATGAGCCAACCATTTTCACAGGGCTTCAAAACCACAACAACCGCCATCATTTTTTTCCTCTTTCCCTGGTGTGCTGATGAGTTACCAAAGACATCTTGGTGGTTCCAAGCAAATGGAGGACGGGAGATTCATTTTTGACATTAATTTAGAAGTTATTACAATGGAGTCCAACTTTCAATACAATGCTTAAAGACAGACTTGAAAAAAATTAAATGGAGAAAAGAGCAACTTGAAGTTAAAAGAAAAGCCTAATTATTATTTTTTTTATAAATGTAAGTTTCACAAGGGCTAAGGGAATTAGAAAGCTCCACTTAAATTGCACTTTAGGTTGTGAATACATTTTTGTTAATATAAAGCAGAGTAAAACGTCCCTAACCTGTGAGGTAATCCAGATTCTCCAGAAGCTTCTTCTCTCTAGTGAAGTCCAGAGCAAATGTGTCAAAGGTGTCAGTCAGGTGGATCTCAGGAATCAGCACCTGGGTTGATGCTGTTGCCATGGAAACCCTAGAGTATCATCAAGAGAAATGGGGGGAAAAAGAGTTCACACCTTTAATTCATTTTGTCTGTACAAATACACACTCATTGGCTGTGACTTAAAGCATGTTTCAAATATGTTGAGTGGGTTTTAAACAAATATGAATATCAGATGCTGGGCAGTGAGTCCACTACAGTTATTGAATTTAGCAGTTATTTAATGAAATGGGTCCAAAAACATTTAATTATGTAGCTAAATACATTGTAGCTGGATCTGAACCAGTTGAGGCTAGAAGTCTCAAAGTAAGTGATATGACCTTATCTGCCAAGGTAAGAGTGGCGCTAAAGAAAATTGTACAACCAACGTATTGGCAATAAGGCAAGCAGGACTCTGTCTTTGAGATGCTTTGGGGAAACCAAAGCTAGTAACATTAGTTTGAACATTGATGACATAGGAATCCAGGACAACTCTCAGATAAGGATTATGGGTGTGTAGAACAGGACAGCCGTCAACACAATTAGTCGTAATAAAGCTTTAGATGAGATCCTGATTGAAATCCAGGTTTGTGCACAGAACTAAAGGATATTTTTTTGGGAGTCATTCACCTGTGTTTCTCCTGGGGGGAAGCTATACTGAACACACAGATCTCCTCTACACTACCATCAGTGTGTGAAATTCAATTAGGCTCATTACGACATCATAAAACCTTTTCACTTGAGAAAATGTTTAAACCTTATCTCAATACATGTGTAGAACCTGAGCTAGAAACGGAGCTTTGTGACCTCTCATTGATGCTCTTGGCCGTCTGCAGGAAGCGAGCGTGGTCAGTTTCCTTCAGGGTCTGATCGGCCTGTGTGATGAGGGCCGAGGACCTCTCGATGCACTGCTTGCAGTTGGAAATCTGCTGGGCCAGTTTCCGAAGCCTTTGAGCCTGAAACATGTAGAAATTTCAGTAGTTTATTTGTGTCTATCCATTTTTTTTTGTATGGAAAGCAGCCAGAATTCATAAGAAAATCAGTCTTTGGAAGCTGAAGAGGCTAAACTGGACAAGAGAGCCAAATCAGATTTGATGACGGAAAATTATCAAAAAATGTTGGCTTTATATGGTTACATGGAGATGAATGTTAACATTAGCACAAAAGGTCAAAACCATGAAATGTTTTTTGTTTTTTTTCTCATTTATATCAGTGCGTAGATTGATGGATAGCTTAATTCAATATATCATGTAGAATGTTTCAAAGTGTTTAAGAACTTCATTTTTTCTGGCTAAAGATACACCAACGTGGAGTTCTCCTGTTTTGACCACCTTGTCTCTATCTGTGTGGGTTCTTAAAGACACAGTATACACAAAACCTGCAAAATGCCAGATTTTGTCATGATAACAATGAGACGATGAGAATTCCAGAACTTTATTTTACATGTGACATCTTTCATAAACAATTCAACTGGTTCATAACTCTGGCAAGGCAATTCCTTAACTTTACATTTCCTCTTAGAAAGCTATTCTTGTTCATTTAAATGTATAACATCTAGATAAGACTGACCGCAGTGCAAAATGCTGACGATATGACATTTCACTGTAGCTATGATATTCTGTAGGTGATTAACCATAGAAATAATTTGGTTTCATCAGATAATTGCACAAAGTTTTAGGTGTAAAAGAGCATTTTGGAGAATATAACTGATCCAATGTTTTCTCAAGATTGTTTTGCCCTTTTAATTGTTTTTTTTTAAATCTGCCATCTTGGTGATTTTGGTTGTACGCAAATCTGGGATATCAGCTCGTTTGCCATTCAGTTTCATCCCCTCCGCTTTTTAAGAAGCAGATTTAGGTCACTGGGTAGATTGAGGTCAAATGGCATTTTATCAGCGGTTTTGCTTGGAAGCAACTGAACACACAGTACAAACTGTTCCACAGGAAAGATGCACTATAGCTATGACCTCTGGATCCAGTTTATGACAAAATGCCAAGTTTGAATGCCCAGTTTTTCCGATGCAGTGCTAAATGTTAAACAGCCATGTTAGATGGGGGGGGGGGATCTCTGAAGCACTCCAAGTCTCATTACATGGAGCTTAGAATATCATTTTGGTTGAGAGTACAAGTAAACATCTTCTCCATATGCTGTGGGATGTCTCTTTGCCCAATCTGCAACCTCCCGTCTGTTCAGAAGGGTTTGCATCTCAGACATCTGAATAGTTTGCCATCTGCTGGCAGTTAAAGGATCATGTTAATATACCGTGCTGTGGAAGACTTTAAAAGATTTTTAGAAAAAACATTTTTTTTTTTCACACTTCAGTGTTTCCAATGTTCAAAAGTTTATGCTGGAAAAAGCACACCAGAGTAAATACAAAAAAAACCTATCAAATGACTGCTTCTTACTTAATGAAATTATCAAACTCCACCTGGTCCTTAAAGGAAAATTTAAATGCCTTCCTTATTGAATCGTGATCCCCAAGAATGATACAAAAAAAAAAAACATAAATTCTGTGGATTGATGAGACAAAAGGGAAGTGAAAGGTATCATGTTACATCCAGCCAAAAATGGACACATTTCTGAAACAGGCAAACACACAGGATGGTGGTAGTGTGAAGGTTTGGGGTTGCTTTTCTTCCACAACACCTGGATGAACTGGCATAATTGCTGGCATCATGGGTAGGGTTACCCCTAATTTCCACTGCATGCAGACGTATTTGTTGACCTACTATGTTGTACGACAGGGAATGACAAAATAGTTCTCAGAATTAAATACGTTTTGATTTTATTGGGTGTAAATTATGTACAAACACACATGAAATTTATATTCATGCATATATGTATACATTTACAAGAAATTATATCAGTATAGCTATGCATACAACAAAATATAGTCTGTCTTTACTAATATAGTTTGTAAAAAACGGATATTGTGCTTGTTTATTATCCTTTTGGTGATTTTTTTAGATTGTCTGCGAACTTGCTCTGGCGCCCGGCAAAAATAAAATCGATCCTATTTTTGCCAGATTGCAAAACGGTGGCGGTGCCCTGCGCAGAGGAAATGCCCTAATTTACTACAATGGGATGTTTTTGCTGCGGAATGCGTGGCAGAGCGGAGTGCATGCAGTGAAAATTGGGTGTAAAGGTTTGAGCTCTAGCAGAAAATCATGTGTTAGAGTGTTAGACCGTCTTAACATGACATTGACCCCAATCACATCTCCCGAATGACAAAAAACATTAACGTTTTGGAGTGGTCTAGCCAAGGTTTTGAGTTAAATAATGTTTTACTCAACATGGTTTAATTGACAAAATGGCTTAAAGTGACAATGTGTAGTTTTTGCATTTCATCTTTGAAAATAGCCATTAAAATATTATGTAATAATAATTATGAAAAGCACATTAATTTCCAAATATTAGCAAAATTGTAAAATATGACTTTAAAAATCAGTTTTAAAATACATAGGCACGGGTCCTCTTTTCAGGGGAAAGCAATATTAGATGACGTCTTTACTTCTACAAGAACCCGGACGAACAAAGCGCACAGAACAAGCCCGCTATTAAAACATTGATTTCCCCTCAAAATGCAAGAAAATGTTCGCCATAAATACATTTTTACCTCTTTGCTAGTCCAAATGATGAAAGAGAGACTGATGTGCTCGTCATGTTGCAGAAAATAGATAATTCTCAGGGAATTGAGCATTTGAAAACAGCACTAGCTGGACCCCCGTTGTTGAGTTTCTTACTCGAAGACACAGATACCGCATGCTTGTGATAATTAAGGTATTCACTGCCCGCTACTGGCCAAAAATTACACACTGTGCCTTTAAGGGGAGTTGGACATAATTTCTCATTGATAATGGTTATGGCTCATTGAGAGGAATTAGTGGTTAACGATGGTTAATTATTTTTTATTAGATTAAGAGGGCCAATTCCTCTTTTACATAGTTTCAGGTTAGATTTGGATAGCCTTTTCCCTAAATAAATTAAATCATCACTTCAAAAAGGTATTGGACTTGGGATTGTGTCATCATCACCTGATGCGGCCGCCATGTTGGTAGCATCCTTAGAACAAGAGAGCGCTGTTTACAGACATGTCACTTTTGGTCTTGTTGCTTAATTTAATGGTGGAAAACGGGCTAACTTTTCAACGTTTTTCTGCTCGGAGGCAGGGAAACGGTGGCAAGTAGAAAATTTCCGTTATGCAAAACTGTGGCAAAAAGTCATCATCCAGCCTTTATTGGGTGTTTCATATGGATCCAAACTATTTGTAATGCTAATTTTGATCATATACTAGTCCTTGGCTTTCATATCTAGTATATCCCTGTACGTATATTCTGCATCCTTTCCAGGATTTTAATATGTTGAATTTCACTTTCTCCCAACTCTACTCTCTTCATCCAATGTACTATTTGTTTCTACAGTGAATCTAAGGTTTGTTTACACTCGCGACACTACCAACACGGCCAACACATCCCAGAATGCAAAGTGTAATCCAAAGCCCTATTTATTTAAAGTGTACCACACTATACAACAATTTTAATTAGTGAAAACTTAGAAAAGGGCCACAAAATTTAAAACAAAATTATGCAATCAATGGATGTGCATGTTCTTAACTTTTCTAACGTGTAAATACAGGTTTCAAACAATCCTTTAATAGTTATAGTTCGTCAAAGATGCTTTTCTAAAAAAATATCTGAAGATTGAACTTGAAAATCTTTAACATGACAATGTTCTTCATAAATAAGTTCATTTAGCTCTTATTGCAGTGGATGCATAGAAAAAAAACACTTAATTACCCTTGGATTTAAACTTTTGGCTGTAGTCTACACAGTCAATATTTCAATAATTTAAGGTTTTTGCTTTGCTTTTTGCCCATGAAATTTGAGGACATAATAATAGCAGTCTCTGTTGTCACAGTTCAAACTCTCCATTTTTTTTTCATCTCACCTTCCCCTCTTTGATCTTGCTGCCAATGATCTGCCTCCTCTGCTGGATGATGTCAATTAGGACATCACATTCCTCCATGAGTTTGCCCTCCTGGCGTGAAGCATTTACCTGAAAATCATTCCAGACATTGACAAAGATTAATAGGGGAACATGGTACAATGTTTAGAGACGGTGTATATTTATATTTTGTTGTAACATGATGTACAAAGAATTTTTTTAAATTAACTATCATGTATGAAGGGAAGAATTTGCAGAAAAAAATAGGCTTTGGCTTCCTACTGCTTTGAGTGCTGACAAAAGGACGTAGTATGAAAAATGAATAACTAAAAACATGGCTGGGAATTTAGTGCTTTAGTTTTAATAAAGTTTTTTTGTTGGCTATAAAGTAACTGTAACAAATAAGGCTTTGGGAGGACCTTTATTTATATAGTCACGAAAAATTGTAAAAAATATCCAGTAGCTCAATGTTGAAATGTGTTAATAGCAGTAGGAACTTGGGGACAAAGTCTACACAAACACAAATAGGAGTAATCTACAAGCCAACTACTGATCTGCTAGGCATGCTGGGATACTACCTTTTCTGTTCTGATGGCACAAATCTGTGTAAATTTGTCAAATGTTTCTTGGACTGACTTGTGACTGTGAAAAGATTGAGCTGTTGAGCCAGAAACAATTACATTGCCTCTGGTATAAAACAAATATGACATCTCAAATTTGAATATACATAGAAATTTGAATATTGAGGTAAAAGTAGATTTTTTTGTGTCACCTATTTTAGAATCTGAAACATACATTACACAGATTCATTCCACCTAAACTGTAGTATTTCCAGTATGTATTTATTGTAGTATGGATGATTATGGTGAACACTTACAACCCAAAATTCTGTGTCTCATAACATTAATATTATGAAAAAAAAAGTTACATTCTGGAAACTCATGGTGGCCTAAACTGATTATGGCAAATTAACCCCAAATACCTTCAAAGGTTTTCAAAGCCTTTTAATGGTCCCAGTCTTGGTCATCAGGCTACACTATCATTGGCAAAACTCCTGATTTGTCCAGACGACTCTCACTGATACCTTCCACTAGAAGGGTCAGCTCGCAGGTGTTACTGTAAAGCCATTTGTTCCAGGGTGCTGTATCCAAGGATATTCATAGAAAGATGTCAAAGGTATCAGTGGCTGGTTACATTTCCATGGTATTATTGTGTGACTGGCAATCAAAGTTGTCTGACCTGATCAACGTAGAGAATATATGGAGTACTGATATAAGGAAGATGAGATACCAGAACCAACAATCCATATTACCTGAAGGCTACCATCAAAGAAACCTGGGTGTCAAGTAACTTCAAACTAAGCGAGATACATATTTTTGTTTTATTACAGGAATTAGGAGTTTTTCACATGTAAGCAATAATTATCAATATTAAGAGAAATAAATGCTTATATTATGCACAATTTTCCATTTCAAAAATTATTGGGGGGAAAATCTGAACAATTTTTTTCAAAGTGTACATGTATGTGAAGTTACATCATGTCAACTGTTAGGGTGGGGAATCTATGATACTGAGGTTCTGCTTCTTTTCCAAAAACACTGGGGAAACTTGTTGAAGAGGATTGTACGGATGCGGATGAATTTTTATCAAAATTTGATGGATCAGTCCCTTATTGTTTGAGTGACTATGTTTTATAGAGTCATTTTTTGCCTTAGGTAGACATCTACCAATCTCCTAAATGCAGTCTGCCTTTTCTAAGTGTGATTTGTTTTTTTCTAGCAATAAATTCCATTGGCCCCTCCGTTCAGATCAAAATATACTTGATAACTAAAGATATTGACCATTTTGTTCCCTGTTAGTTTCTTGTACTACACCAATTTGACTGGTGTAAAATTAAAATGACTGCCCTGGACTGTGTCACACTGTCTTGGTTTGTACTTGCCAGTGAGTTGTTTCATTCTTTCCTTAGCATCTGGTGATTCAAATATTTTTTTCCATACTTGGCTTATATTCAAAATTAGGATACTTTATCTGTTGTTGAGGGGACATTTATTCATATTTAGCAAGACTCAACTGACCCAAGTAGGGTTCGGGATCAAATAAAAATATGGAATTGAATTCATTTCAAAGAGAAAATAAACTAGTACACAATAAGTCAATCGTAACATAATGCAATCTCCATTTGATCTGTGGGACAAAGATTGAGGAATAACTCAGTCCTGTTCAGTTGGATTTCAAATTTGAGCATAAATGTTTCTAAAAGCATTAAGAAAAAAAAATACTTAGAGGTGTTTTGTAATTTCAGATAATTATCATTCAGAGCAATCCTGTTATTTCCTCAGAAGAAAACAGGCATTTGGTTAAATTATCTTGAGCCGTTGATTCAATTTGCAGCTAGCTTCACACACTCAGCAGGCAATGAAACCTGTTCAGAGCCAATTATAAGACTGAAGGTCTTGGCGTAATGCATAATTTCCCATTGTTGTAATTTCCTTGTACTCCTTTGAGTGTCTTGTAAAGTTTCCTTGGTGGAGCCAAGTGATCGCACTGGGAGCAATAAAAGGGAGGTCTGTTTCGAATGTTAGAAAGTGATTATTAATGTGCGGTTATTCATACAAACTTAGTCTCTATGTGAGCTTACAGAAGTTTTAATAATTACATGATGGGAAGTCATTTTCATTTCCTCAACTGAGCCAAACAACACTTGTAAAAGGCTTTGACTGTATCCTCGAAGTTCCTTCTTTACTGCATTAATGTAATTGTTTCTGGGTTTCCGTTGCCAAAAGAAACAATTTCCCACCTTGAACACATTTGTGTTAATGGGAAACGTGCTGACATGAATGCCATAGTTCTCATGCCCAGCGATGCCTCAGCAGCTGCTTTTACAACTCTGCTAATTGGCTTCTTTGACACCAATGTAAAGCTGCACACTCTGAGAAATGCTTGCACCTATGTCAACTCTGTGAGGGATTTTGGACTTAAAATCGTAAAGAAAGCAGACTCACCACTAACTTATCATACAGAGACGCACATAAGCTCTATGAGAGCACTCAACAAAAATATAAACGCAACACCTTTTTTTCTGCTCCCATTTTTCATGAGATGGACTTAAAGATCTAAAATTAATTCCAGATGCACAATATTACGATTTCTCTCAAACATTTTTCACAAATCAGTCTAAATGTGTGATAGTGAGCACTTCTGCTTTGCTGAGATAATCCATCCCACCTCTCAGGTGTGCCACATCAAGGTGCTCATCTGACAGCATGATTAGTGCACAGGTGTACCTTATACGTCCCACAATAAATAAATAAATACTGAATCGGGGTAGAATTGTTGCTTGCTCAATTACTTTAACAACAACCAGACAATCTGAAAAATTCCACATTTTGTTAAGACAACATGAGGAGACCATGTTGCTGCCCAAAATATCTCTGTGGTCCAGTTGTGACGAAACTCATCACGTCTTGTACAGATGCAAAGCATCCACTGCAAGCCAGAGCCCCGAAGAGGATATATTCAGTGTGACAGATTTGTCAGCTACAGAGAAAATTAAGCGTTGCAAATTAAACACAGACCACCTTAAATGAACCAAGCCTGGAACATGTGGAAATACTCTTCTAAAAAAAAAGAATTGTTAGAAGATTAAATACTTTGCAAAATCCTTTAGCAGTAGAATGAATCCAACTTTTTTGCACATGTGGCTGCATTTAGCCCATTCACTGTTAACATCAGTAGTGACCAGTTTTCCTGTCTATGATGAAGGAAGATGGGGTTGGGGGGGTATGAAGTCTAGATTTTTGCCTTAGTCTGTTTCATGCTGAAAAAATATATTTGCTTATAGTTAGGAATGGTTTGGGAAGTATTATTTCCATGTTCTGACAAAGTTCTGTAAGATCTCCAAAGTTTGGAATATTGTTTTCATAAACTAACCCTGCTTTAAACTTATCTACAAGTTTAGTCCTGAACTGGTGTGTCCCTGAGTTAACTGAGGAACCAAATGCAAACAGGTTGCAGACAGAATTGTGAGTCTCAAAAAACACATACATATTGGAAAACCATGGTGACAAAATAAAACACACAGTTGGCCAGATAGTAGTGAATCACAATAGGAAATGTGAGAAAAAAAAGGATAATCCAGCAAGCAGTGAAAATGAAAGGAGGTGTATTGGTGTGATCAGTGGAAAGGTGTGATAAGTGGAAAAATCAACAGGTGAGTCTAATCAATTACATGAACACCAGCTGTGAACTGTGGCTCTGAGGGAGACTTACTGGAAATGACAGACTATGTAAACACTGCAAAGAAGCAATGGACAGAATAACTGAAAATAAGCCCACAAAAACACATGAATGAACTAATGTTACAAAAAATAGTGAAATTATCTATATTTGTAACAGTCCCTTTGTCTTCATGATACTATTTTTTAAACTTAAGTTCTGTAACAAACCCAAGGCTATCAAAGAGCAGCTGCTTTTGTTCTAAAATTATATTACACCATGGTGGACTCATTGCTACAATTGAGCTCTGAAGGCAATATGTTGCAGTGTTTTACTTAGGGGTAAGAGCTTGAAGATGGTTCAATATAAATGCATCTTACACTTAAGAAATACAATCTTCATGAATATTAACTGAGTTTTCCTTCATCTTCTCTATGGATGCAACAATACTACTTTTTTCAAACCTATACCGATAATTGGATTTGCGTCCTTGCCGATACCAAGTACCAATACCGATCTTCAATACAAAAAACATGCAATGAATTTAAAGACGGGTTTTATTTTCTTCTCTGCTTGTTACAATAAATAATGGTGAATTAGATAGAAAAACAAAATATTAACAAAAATGACAGAAAAACTAAAATTTAATGTGAAGAACATTTTCTGGGAAATTATTGGAGAGTTTCCACATTTTAAGTATTCATGTTCATGCATCGGCCCCGATACAAGTATCAGTATTGGTGCATCCATAATCTTCACTATTAGTGTCGGTGTATCGCATGAAATCCCAATACATTTAGTTGTTGTAAAAAGAAAATGAGGGAAAAGTTAATACAGTATTAAAGAATTTGAAAGGCACCATATTTTAGTCCCTTATTTGGTATTGGTTTATATAGTATGACAGGAAACAATGTCTAGGTTTCATGGAGTGCTTCAAAAGTGGCATTAGAACCACAGACTAATACATGTGTGTGAATCCTTATTGAACATCTTCACATTAAAACGCATTTGTGTCAACTCTGTGTTCCAATTGGTTCTTTATATCCAGCTTTCTGAATTAGCATTCCCTCAGGATTAGCACATCTCTTGATGTTTACCCATCTGTGATGCAGCCCTAAAAGGAAGTCTTCATCAGTCTAGATACTCAAGCCTCACTAAATAAATACAACATGGTGATTTGATAACGAATCATCTTGTGAATAAGAAACTGATTTATTTAACTGTAAGTAACAAAGGAATAATTACAAAGCTTATTAAGGCTGATTAAATGTGTTTAATGATTTATTGTGTGTTGAATACTTTATTTATACTGTATTTAAAAAAATTCCGAAAACAATGAGTCTATGCATATTAATTCTATCTATTCTCCCAGAGCAATCCTAAAGTGTCCCCATTTTTTTTAACAGGTGATAAGTGCCTGAGATTGCTTGGAGTGAGGGTGGGCGTTAAAACAGCTAAAGCTAAAAAGGAGATGTTAGCTGGAAAGACACATGGCCCTAATGTGCCGCCGGAACACAAAATTATGAGTGCCGATGAGTCAGAGGAACAGGATGTGAGTTGGTAATCTTTTTCAAGACAAGTCTTGGCAGCTGTTTTGGGATTATCTGATCTGAGATATTCAGAAAGAGCTCATTAGTAGCACGCAAGCAGAGCCTCCCTTCATTTTCATAACTTCTATTTATGATTTGTGTTTTGTAGAGTCTGACTGGTGTTCATTTTAATATTTGTCACCCCACATCCCTGAACAGTATCTCATCTCATTTCTATGTCAGTTTAAGAAAAATTTGACTATTTAAATAAAGAATTTAAAAATTAAAAGTGGTCAATAAATTATAAGTTCAAAGTTATTCTTTCCACTAACTTACCCTATAAATTATTAATTGATGGTGCAAATACTTTTTCTTGCAAGAACATGGTAGGAATGGATAACTACACATGCAAATTATATTACAGCTAGTTTTTTTTTTTTTTATTCCAGATGAATCAAAGTTTTGTTTGTAATCATAGCAAAGAAAGCATAAATGCCTTCTCTTTTCTTTAAGCTTTAACCTGATCCACCACACAGTCCCTCCAATGGGATGCTACTCTAGCTAGGAGCTTGGAGAGACCCTGGGGCTTATGAGGTTAAATACTTTACTTCTTCATCTTGCATAAAATAAACCTTAACATGCATGCAAAGCGAGCACAAAACTATAATTTAATCTTCAGAAAATATTGCATACTGCCTAATCCTTTATGTTGATCTACTTTTGTAAAGGTCTTGGCAGGCTGCGAAGCTGCCCTCCATATTTTCTAAACCCTGTGGCATTGCTTTATTTAAAGCATCTCAGTGCTGCAACGTAATGTGAATGGGCAGGCTTGGCACAGAATTACCATCAAAGGAAGGAGACTGAACGCATGCAAACATCAAAACACAAAAATGGTAAAGCCAATTAAACGACATTAATGGTGGATAATGTGAAAATCTGATTAAGTGTGGCTTTTAAAAATGATGTATGTGAGAATCTAAATTTGATTATTGTTTTGTTTTTAATGAAATTCCCATGAGAAATCTGGATGAATTTAAGTACTCACTGTGCATGAATTTTAGATTTGAAAATAAAGGGATGTCAAGCTTTAAAAATTGATATTTACATTACTATTCCAAAAAGTTATTTGTTGTAGCTTTGTTAAGTTTGAAAGCTTTTGGAGCAAAAAGTAAATGAATCACTAATTAAAGGAAACATCATTATGTTTATTTTCAAGGCTCAGAAGGTTTTTTTTTCCTACTATATTGTCCTTGTTTTCTTCATCAGGTATTAAGCTTGGCCTTTATTTGTAATTGGTGTTACATATCGTACCATAATTTCTAGAGAGACATAAAATGATCAATATGGCTTCTGAACATTTTTTACTACGGGAAAACATATTTGTACTTTTTTTACAAAATATACTACCACTAGAATTGCTAGACATTTAGGTTACTGGTGACCCCCACAGGGCGAATGAGACTCACCTCAACATGTTGACAAGTCTGGATCAGCTTCCCCATAAGCGATTCTAGCTCATTGTTCCTCTTGATCAAGTTGCTCAGGTTGGAATCGAGTGCTTGCTGTTGCAAAGAAGGGTGAGAGATGCCAAAAAACAGAAATGTCACACAGATGCAAGAAGACAGAAATGCAAAAAAGGATTAAGCCGATGTGTCATATGCATTGCATTCGAACACAACTATACAAAAAGGAACTTTCCAAAAATAACAATTGCAAATTCTGTCGCTGACATCCATATCTTCCTTTAAATTGATTAATCTCCTAATCTGTAAAAGTTTTGGAGGTGGCATACCTCTGAACGTGGGTAGTACCCCTCATCCCTGCAATGCCTCCTCATCCTGCCCCGTCCGAAGCCTCAGACAGTAGATCCAAGTGCTAGCAGTGGATGTGACTGGGACAGTCACTCCACTGAGCACCAAGCCATGCGCAAACCCAGCCAAGCGATAAATCAGGGCTTCAAAAAGCTTTCCCTATGAGAGCGCACAGCAGCGCTCCCGGCAAACGAAGCGGCAAACAGGTGACGGCGCATCAGTGCCTCCTCTTGATGCTCCTCCCTTCAGTTCCCCCCCTCTGTCCTCTTTTTATAAACCCTTCCATGTATTTTTTTTTCTGTCTGTTTTTTCAAAAGCCAGTGCACCAGCTGTTTCGTTCACTGCCATGTTTCACATAATCGCCAAAGCATGCATGATTAAGCTGTTCTGATGCATCGTTGTCACTTTTCCTCTATCAAAGTTTAAGAATTCATGGTTTCAAAACTGTGTAGTTAACCAAAGGCAAAATTATGGAGTTATAAAGTTATAGAACCCAATTCAAATTTTGTATGAAAATACCTCTCCATCCACATTTGGCCACAAGCCTTTGGTGCCAAAATCACTTTGAACCATCCAGAGGTGGACATTGTGCCCCTTTTTTGTGGTAAGTGTGATGTAGTTCCACAAAGGGCTTAAAGGATGACCTTAATACGCAGATGGCACACAAAAGTGACATAAGGGTCTGCTCTAACAGGAATATGACCCTGTTATCCTCAGTGAAATTGAAAGGGGGAAAAAAAGACTAACTCTCAAATGAGGACAAGAATCGCAACAATAAGCCACACTCTGTGCACTGAATTTCAGTGCAAAATCCTGATATACGTCGTGACACGATTGTAAAGAAAATGGATTTTACCCTTCAATGTTTCCATGTTGCCAGTTTTTATCTATATATTGGAGCAAACTGCCTGCCAGAACCCATCAGTTTGATCACTAGTCAATCATCCTGTGGCTCATCAGTCTCTTTATCAGGAAAACCCCTTTTTTGCCACCAGTCTGAGCTAGATTGGAGAAAAACCGTCTGTGCGCACTGTACAGTTAATCTCTGTCAAGTTAAATGAGTTTCCAAAGGCAGTGGAATGGAATTACTGTGATGGGAAGATGCAAGGATGTAAAACTGCTTTAGAAAAGTAAACAAATAAAAAAAATAGGAAGATTTCAAGTCTTTCATCAGTTTTATTCCTTAATTTAGATAAATTTCTGTATTTCAGGTTTTGAACATTTCAAAAATGTTGGAAAAAGGTAATGGCTTAGAATTGTTAGGGTTAAGATTAGGCCTTAGGTTCTAGGGTTTTGTGTATTGGGACAATAAATAATCAAGCCTGTTCTAAGTTTTAAAATGATTTTAATCTAAAGTTTTAAAATACAAAAAGATTGAAAACTGTCATTGCTTGAAAAAACGAAATTTAGACAAAATTGTAAAAGTTCTGTGTTAAAGATATATAAACCCCATGAGCAGCTACAAGTTGTCCTTTTTATGTCAATTCTCCTCTCAGATGACTGTTGTGGGATTCTGTCCAAGCCTCAGTCATAACATTCCTCGTATTCATTAAGGTTTGCTCCTAAGTGTTCTCCCTTAACCAGCCTAAGGTCCTACGACAGATTGTCAGTCGAGGTGAAGATGTAACTTTTACTATGCCAGTGCAGTGTCAAAATGACATGCCTGTACTTAAAAATCATAGAGCAACAGTTCATGAAATGCTTTTTTTTTTTTTTTTTTTTTTTTTTGTACCACCAACCAAGCCGGATTCAAATTTACTTTCTTATCCATTATATTTCTCTTTTTGAACTTCAGCAAGTCGTATTTACTGCTTCTCGGTGCCTAAATTCATTTAGTTGCTGCCATGTAATCAGACAAGTCAATTTGTGATGAAGAAAAGTGTGAAAATACCATTGGCAGACTGCAAAGTACTAAAGACATGCTTAAATAGATTCAAATCAACTTCATAAGTTTTATATCCACCAGCAGCAGGCAGCCTTGGCACAATACAAGGGCTGCAAAACTGTAGTGTATGGTCTGTTTTCAGGAGCATGGGTCTCGATTGCCAGTGCCCTGCACCTTTGGGATGTTTCCCAAGTCCAACACACTTGAAAGAAACGACTGAATTTATCTTCTTATTCATTCAAGTCCCACAGTGTCCTGTGAATAACCCTAATTAGCAGGACTGATGCAGAGACTCCTCTTGAATTTGTAGGATGCCGACCCTCGAAGACTCGAGTTTGACACAAGTGATCAAGAGCACAGCAATTGTGTGAGTGGAATGGTACTAGATTTGTTTAGATTCTTGAAGAGATTTACAGGTCTTATAATATTTAGCAAACTTGAAGTTTCATACTAAAACTGCATCACACTATTGTGTATCTGTCTTACACTTTCATTGAGCATGAGCATAAAAACTCTCTCTCTAAACATAGAATTTAGCATGCTTAGTTTGGTCTTGCACTAAACTGGACTCCATGCTTTGGAGACATTGAAATATTCTATAGTGTATTGCAACTCGGTGGCACCATATAAATACAGCACATAGGTTGCATTGGTACGAAATTTAGGCAAAGGTTGTGGCACTCATAGATTGTATAGAGAGAGTTGAACTTTCACCCCAAGTAGTTGGCCGTTCAATTTGAATAGATTACAGATAAATGGTTTGATGTAGCAGCAAATATAATTTGTTGTTCTTCCGAGCCAACACAAAGGAATTGAACTTTTTAATCCCTTTACACACAAACACATGCACACACAAAATGTGAGCTCCCTAAGAAACATGTATGAAAACTGGTTCATTCTCTTCTTGAATCCCATGTAAAACAGATTTTAGATAAACCAACACTAGTAAAACAAGAAAAAGCTTGAAGTCTTTCAGTCAAGTATTTGTACACGACACAAACTTAGCAACTTGCAAATGTGCAAGTAAAGCAAAAACGGTTACAAACAGCAGTAAAGTGTTGGTGTCCTGTTCACACTTTTCCACATGGTCATAACTTAGAGACAAATTAACTACTGAAAGTTAAAAGCATTCGATAAAATAAGATTGAATCTGACGAGCACAAACAAACCATTTAACACCTCCTGAAAAGCTTTTTTTGCACCAGTAGGACAGAGTGTGACACACTGCAGTCAATTTCTAAGAAGTACATGTCTCACCTTTTGTAGAGTGACTTACTTTTTGGCTTGTGCAGTTTATAATCACGTCACCATGTATCAGGTAAAGCAAATCCAATCAACAGCCTGGATTTATGTTAAAGGATTGATAAAATGCAGGTAGGTATGTTCTTAAAAAAATAAAAAATAAACTCAAATTGCTTGATGTTTAATGGCCTTCAAGAACATCAAACTGTTGCTACAAGTGTAACAGAGAAAGAGGGTTCTTGGAAAACACACCAAACTAGTGATTTGATACCAAGGCTCCTACATACAAACAGCAGCTCATATCTTTTATCCTCAAGGTTTTTACTCCTAAGACCCTGAGCTAAAGATTTTAAAAGCTATTTCCAGCAGCCTCCTCTGTCTATTTCCTTTGATGGGGGTAATTTTATCTCAGAAAAAAGGATGGGTGTCCCCACAATAACCTCCATGGCTCTTATCAGACACACACCAACAGCGCCACGGGAACAAAAAGGAAACCATTCCAATCATTGAACCCCCACCCTTTTTTTTTTTTTTTGTGAAGAGTGGAAGCAACTGGTATTCGGCAGATTGGGGAAAAAATGATATGAATGAAATGTCCCAAAAAGATTGAGCTGAAAAAAATGGCTTAAGCCTGTCGAACTTTGAAGTTTGAGCGGGGGATGCAAGACTGCTTGTGACGTTAAATATTAAGGTTTCAACTGTTTTTTAGTAGACATCGATGCATAATTTCAGAGTTAGGGTCAGAGTTACCATTATTAAGGCCGATATCCAGTGCCGATAAATATACTTTATATATACTTTTTAGCAGCACATTGATTGTAAAAGACAATTGTGCACTCAGTTAGTGCAATATTAATTAAAAAGTCAATAAAACTCTTTAAATATTTATTGACTTTCACATATAACACATAAAAACAAACTCAAAACAGTAACCAGAGTGCAAATAGTTTTAGAATAGAAAATAAAACAGACTATTAAATGCAGGTGCTAAATCTTTTTTTTTCTTATATCAGCTTTTTAAAACAAATTTCAGCCGATGGCCGATATAGAAAAAAATAGTCGGCCTCTAATAATCACTAATAATCAATAATTTAATAATCACAATAATAACAGACATCGAAACTAAAACCCATCCATAGTGTTATATTCTGCTGCTATCCAGTGGCTTCTCAATTTGCCATTACCTTGAATGAGCTCTTGATTTAAACATCAGTCATACCATTCTTTAGAGGAAGTGTCTCATGAATGTGCTTGGGCTCATCTGAATCAAGGTATACCGAGGATTAACAACTACAGGAGTTAATTGTTTTAGACATCTTTTAATAGATGGCAGAAAAAGTGAGAGCATGACCAAATACTTCTCCTGCTCTTTTTTTATCTTTAAAATAAATTATGCTTAAAGAGTTTCTGACAGCTCTTAACTTATGTGTCTGTTTCAAAACATCTGAACTACATTTAATCATCATATGATAATATTTGGTTAAAAAAAATCTACAACAATCAGTGGCCAAATCAGAACTGGACAATTCGCAACAATTGAAGTTTTTGAAAAAAGTGTTTGATATGTGAAAAAAAATCAAATGTCTACTTGAAATTATTGGTTTTCTTGCTGTCCCTGCTAAAATATTCAATTCATAGAGTTGCAATCACCAGATACTTTCATTGGTACCTCTTTCAATTTCTTGTTAACTCAAATAGTGAATTAACCAATCATTGCTGCTGACTTTGTTCCGACAGAAGGATGGATACTTGTATTACTTAGAATGTGGCGTTATTGATGTTGCCAGGTGGTCTGGTTTTGGTTTTCTTATTTACTGGAAGTTTTAAAAACGACCATCTCTTGAGCTCAGAGGTAATATCAGTCAACCAAGATCATCATCATCATCGTCCATTATTTATAAAGCACGTTTAAACTGCAACAACGCCAACCAAAGTGCTGTACAACACAATAAATCACCAAATAAATAAAATCCAGCAGTATAAAACAGATAAAAAAGTAGAAACTAAAAACCAACCACAAGGGTTACACTGCCACAGCGAAAATGCCAGGGAATAAAAATATGTCTTTAAACGAACTTTAAAAGTGGGGAGGGAAGGGGCGAGTCGGACCGTCAGGGGGAGTTGGTTCCAAAGCTTAGGAGCACAAACTGAAAAAGCCAGTTCCCCACGGGCCTTATAGCGGGCAGGAGGAACAAGCAGAGGGTGCTGTTCAGATGACCTCAGGGTTCTCGCTGGAAACATAAGGGCTTAGAAGCTGTGCCAAATAAGATGGGGCCATTCCATGCATTGATGTATAAACCAACAGAAGAATTTTAAAGTTTATGCCAATACAGGGGTTATGTGCTGGCGCCGGTCTGTGCCCGTCAGAAACCTTGCGGCAGCATTCTGCACCAACTGCAGCGGCACAACTGAAGAGGAGGGAACATCATTTAAGAGCGAATTGGAATAGTCTAGACATGACATCACGAGGGCATGGACAACTGACTGAAGATCTCTCTTATTTAGATCTTTATTTGGTCAGCCGGCGGAGATTAAAAAACAAGACCTATCTGGTTAAGATGTATACAGAGGATAACAAAGGAAAAAGTCATTAAACCATGAAATGCAGATGATCAAAAATGACTAGTATCGAGTAAATGGATGGATAAAACAACGATTTAGTGGTAATAATATGATGAGGCATTAAAGTGACATAAATCAGTCTATAGAGGATGCAAAAAAGTGAAATTGCAGCTCTGTAGATTGAAGATACAGTGGAGACATGGATAAATTACTCAAGTAAAACTTGTTTAGAAAAGGTAGAGAAGTTTTCATTCAGCTGGGACAAAGATATGGTAGTCAGGATTTAGTGTAAAATACATGCAAGTATCCACTGTTCCTTGTATCAAAAGTTTATACTGCTAGTGGTGATGTAATGGTTTGCAGGATATTAAGCCATGATACCAGTTGAGCCATAGCTTATCAAAGTCTTAACCAAAGTTTGGTCCTCTCTTTATGGTTTACATTATGCATGACAATGCACCTTGTCATAAAACTTGTATTAGGCTCAAATGGGTTACCGAAATATGAATGTGAGTTTTCTTTACTCGAGTAGACTCTACTGTCAGCAAATTTCAGTCTCAAAGTGCACCTTTGGGAAGTGGTAGAAGAGGAGATTTGCATATGCAGCTAACAAATCCACAATAGCTGCATGATATCACGTTTATATGGATAAAAGAATGGAAGAATGTTTGGCATTTTTTTGAATCGACGCCCCCCCCCAAGAAAAAAAACAAAACGGCAACAAAAAAAAGTTGGTGTTGAAGGCTATAGGGGTTAAAACTGCCACAAGCAATGTGTATCTAAACAGTTTGTATATATATATTTTTGCCGGATCGAAACTGATGACATCGTAACAAGATACCAAGGGGGTATTCCATGAAGCGAGCTCAAGAGATCAAGGCTAATTTGAAATATCCTCACTTGAATTAGTGTAACAGTTCACTCCAGGTTTATTTGGTTCCACCAAAGACGCTCAGGTGAAATCAATCTGCACTGATTAACACGAGGCTTAAGAAGCCAAGCTTATGTGCTTCAACAGGTAGCACCTGTGAATCGATGCTACAGAACTTGGAATAGAAAGAAAGTAAAAAGACGCGTTCTTCTCCCAGTCTGAAAAATACTTAATAATGCACCCAATGGACATCACAATTACATCATAACCAATAAGGGAACTACCAGCTGCATGGAAAGATTGTCAGGCTGCAGTGTTTCATAATGTAAATTAAATTATGTTTCCTATGGACTGTTTAGATTGTGACACTGAGCTCTGAGAAGCACTTTTAACTGTAAACTTCTAAATTCATGTTAAATCATATTAAAAATGTGAAGTTACTTTAAAATATAAAGTCACATTAATACAGTATTTAAATTTACATGTGTATTTTTTTAACCAGTTTCCAATATACTATAAGTAAAAAAAAAAAGCAATTTTCACACATTTAATCAGGACAGTATGATGCTTTTATGGCACTATCTTAGACACAGAGTTATTTATTTATAATTATTAATGCTTGGTGTCTTGTGCAACATTGGAGGAACGAAATGCTTTTGCTAGCAAGTAAATATCAAATACACTAATGTTCTTCACAATGGTAAAAATAATATAATTTGATAAACAAATCATTTAATAATTAGAACTACATTTTAAAAGATAAAACCTACATTCCACTGCATGAATAAACCACCAAAAAGAAAACTGCTAGCCTTGAAAAATCAACTAGTAATGATACAGGCATAACTTGAGGGGCGGAACCAAGCATGCATTTAAAACTCTCACTGGATTATGTTACGACCAATCACAACTATACACGGTGTGACAAATTCAGAGCGGTAGCATGGCTACCAGTGAAGCTAACTGGTAGATTAAACTGTTGCTGTATCCAGTTGGCAACACAGCAAAAATATCCTTCTTGCAAAGGAATGATTTGAGCGTGCTTTTCTATTAATCTTTTAGATGAAAAGCCAAGTCTAACTCATTCATTGTAGCGGCCAAACAACTTGTGTTCACCTGTAGCCACTGTTTACTAAATGATTCCGGATGTCGCAGTGCTGTCGTCATCGGCTTATCTTGCCTCTGGCCCGCCTGCATCAGACACACCGATTTGATTGGTTCCCCGGACTGCTTACGTAATGCAGTAAGATTATCATTGCTCAATACCAGAGCTTCTTACAGAGACAATTCAAAATGCTCTCTCGCAAGACCTCTGGATTTCCAGGGCAGAAAACTGCAGCTGCTGCAACAGTTTTAATAACTTTATATTGGAGGGCGGGTGTGGTGAGGGAGAGAAAGGCACCAGAATACCAGCCCTGTAATGTGATATCACCTGGATTATCCAATCATTTGATCGAGCTAAAATAAGTGTCACAGGTAGCCTGGTAGCCTGCTACTGAGCAGGCTCATCCAAGAGTGCCATAAATTGGAATACCCCCCAGATTAGCAAAACTGTTGTAAATGTATAAATTGACCTTTTGGTTACTGCCACAAAAGTAGGGTTAAAAAAAATTTTTAATTAAATTTTGTTGTTCAATCTTGGAAAATTAATCCTGCTGGTGTTATTCAAAGATACTGAAATAGTTTTTCAAGAAGAGTACATCTGTTAAACGTAAGATTTTATGCTACAGAATTGATCATAGTTAGGATGCAAAACACAAACCACTTCTGTGGCCATTACTAGTATGATTCAAAAGTCATTGCTAAATTAAGCCAACCTGCACCCAGTGGGCGAGTGGTGCTTGTTAGCCTGCAACCTTGCCAAAGTTACCAGTCCCTAATGACATTTGCCTAAATCACTACGTGTGTATGCTTCTGAATACCCTCCAGGCTACCTGACATGGTGCAGTCATTATGCTAGTTGCTCAATTATTCAGGAGAGATTATAAATCAGCATTAAATTATGAAATCTCACTTGATAATAGAGTTAGATACCTAGTAGAGGATATTAAGAAATTTCATACTTCAGAGGAGAATGAAATTAAAGTTTAAAATTAATTATATGTGTGAGATGAAAAAAAACATTGGATGTTTTTTGTTATACTTATCTATAATTAGATTTAGCAAAATCTTCTTGAAAGGAGCATAAAGTATTAAATGGACCATATAAGCCAACATACCTTTAGTTTTTCATAGCGGTCACTCAAGGCTGCCACTTGGTGATCCCTGTGCCTTCCAACCAGTTTGCACAGTGAGCAGATCAGCTGGTCATCAGTGGTACAGTACATGTTCACCTTCTCCTCCTCATGCTCCAGGCATTGAAGCCCTCTAAGGTGAGAATCCGGCATTGGCTCAATGAGCCGGTGACCGGTGAATGGTTTCTTGTTCGGGTGAGTTGCTCTGAGGCACTCCTCGCAGTATGACACTTCACATGTTACACACGTCTTAACAGCGTCCTGGGGTGGGTCCTGCTCACAGAACTGGCATTGTACTGGTTCCGGGGGAGTTTCAGGGCTGGACATGGCGGCACTGACGGGAACCAGAGCCAGTCGGTTGCTCCCTTCCTCACTGGGAGAGTTAGGTCCACTGTGAGGACCAGCCAATGCCAGCGGTAAAGGAAGACCAGCTGATGATGAGGCCCGCTGAACTCTGTCGATGATGTTCTGTAAGGTCACGTTTCTCTTGAGTCCTTCTAATCCACGTTCTGGACTTAGTGAAATGACATACCTACAAGTGGGGCACTGAAAAGCCCCAATGCTCTGGACTGATTCGTTGGTGGCGCAGTGGGAGATGAGGATACGGTGGGCACAGCCGAAGCACAGGCTGTGGGCACAAGGGAGCAGCAGCGGGTCTTCAAAGAGCTCCAGGCAGATTGGGCAGGTCAGCTCTGACTCCAGAGTGTCCATCCTGCTCAGAAGAGGCCAGGCGGGATCGGGTGCAGCGTCAGCAAAATCCAGAATAGCCGCTCAGATGTCTGGAGGCCAGAGACAAAGAGATAGGAGAACAGAAAGGGAAAAGAGGGAAAGAAAACACAGGGATTTGAGATTAAATGGTGTGAAACGGCTTATTTTCCGCAACTTTCTTGGGAGGTCTTATATCTCAATGGACCTGACAAGTACCAAAGATTTGCAGTGTTGAGTTTTTTTTTTCCTTTTTAGCACTGTGAAAAGTTAACAGAAAAATTTGTAAACCCACCAGTATACAACCAGTATAGCAATAGCTGTATTAAAAAGGCAAGATTCTTAGAAAGTACAATAAAACTAGGAAAGGTTAAACATGATCACTCGCTTTTGTTCAGTTCATACCTTCAAAGAACCTTGTTTACAAGCAGCAACCTTTCACTTTTGACTAAACCTAGATTATCATTTGTCATCTGCCAGCAGACAAGAATTCATTTTTCACATCGCTTTAGGTAGGGGTTTGTTGGAAGATGTTTACAACTGTGCTACAATACACCTCAAAGCAAAGATAAACTATGTATAAATGATTCCTGACTGTCAGTGATTCGCACAAGCTGCTGCTGTTGCACATTAGCATTCTGTGTTGGTTTATAATTCACTGCAAAATGTGGCTGTATAATGGTGCTTCAGATATAGTTTTTAATCTTGCAGTAAGCTTAAATTCAAATATATTTGAATAAAGCTGTAAAGGTTTTCCTTAACATCTACATGTCAGCGGGAAAGATATTTTTCATGAGGAGCAGCAGCAGCTGCTGCTACAGCTGAAGCCAGTTAGTAATTAGCACATGTGTCAACCTATTCCTCCTGCAGAGAACTTGGCTCTTTATTTTAGAAAACTGTCGCTGTTAGGCTGTTTCCCAATCGTCGCAGTTTCTTTTCTAGTTCGTGCTGATATTGTACACCCTGGAACCACCGTTTCTGCTGAAACGTCATAGCAGCGCTTTCTTTTGACCAGGGAATTATCTGTCATGAATGATTAAAATGGGGATCTGAAGCTCCAGTCTTTGTCCTTTAACCTTTAAATACATCCCTGATCCAACACATCTAAATAAAAGGCACAATTGCAGATTCTGCATGCAGTCCAGTACTACATAGTCTAACAAATGGCCTAGATGATTAATCAGATCTGTTGAAGCATCTAAAAGCTGTACATCTTGAAGACAGAAGTTTAATATCCCTTGATTGAAGGTCAAAATGAGTTTGTTTTTTTGCAAGGTGGCTAACTTGGGTTAATTCTTGGTCAGCCGGTTTGATTAAGTTGAGCAAATTGCGTGGTGAGCGACCACATTTTGGAATGTCTGGAGGTTGCTCAGAGCTCTGAGTTGGTCCAAAATGTTGTACAAACCAGTTACATGCCTCTGTTTTCAAATGATGCAACTATTACGTAAAGCATGCAACAAACATAAACTGCACAGTTTTGTCTTGAACACAAGAGAGTGAAATGTCAGACTTTGGTTCTCTGCCAGCGTTGTCTGGTACAGCAAATACAAGAGGTGGCAGATGTATGGAGTATGGTACTGAAGGAGCTATAGCCTCATTGTCTGGACAGACCAAAGTTTACACAAGATGCTGCTTCTTTGCTTCTTGTGTGCCATACAGTTTTTGGTTCAGATATGACAGACTGTTCCTGATTATTAGATTTTTTTTTTTTTTTGCTCGTTTTGTAATTCTAGACTCCCCTCCTTTCTATGGCAGTTGGTCTTTCTCTTTCAAAAACCAAGCATACTGATATTCACATAAAAGGTAAGCATGTATAGATGAACGTTAGTTGTAAGCTGTTTCTAATTGGACATGTTTCTGTGTAGCATACATTCCTCCTTTTTCATTTATATAAAATGGAACAGGCTTTCAAGAAAAACTTGCACAGCACTAGTTTCAAAACTAGTTTGCCCTTTGTCTCTATAAGCGGATTTCAACACAAATATGTAGATACAGTTTGTTCACATTGCATTAAAAAGCTGCAGTAAACACTGATGATGTCAAATCCAGGGTGCCGGTTTTGTGCACAGTTTGGGCTGCAACCAGCAGTGTACAGAACACAATGATTGAACAGTTGCAGGAATAAACTGTCTGCTGGCAATTTTAATGCGTTGGATAAGATCAACTTCATGAACTTTGCTTCAACAGAGGTAACAAAATAAGTATGTCTCTGAGGTATAAAAAATGCATGTTTGATGCAGGAAATATGTCCAGTCTTATCTAACAGAGCAGGATTTTCAGCAGATGTCACTGTTGGCTCAGATTAAAGCATTGGTGCGTCAGACAATAGGATGCCGGGAACTCAGAGTATCTTTCTCATTCTCATGCATGATTTCCTCTGATCTGAAAGACGGGGGAAAGTGCTGCAGATAAACTGTCCTCCACTTGAGAGTTTTGCAGTGCTAGCTTTTTTTAGGCCTTGTGATGTTTGAAGGTATCAGTTTTGTGTTGAAGAGAGGAGATGGATTAAAAGATGTTTTTGCAAAATAAATATCTCATCACATAAGCCACTTTCAAACAGGCCATGAAAAACTGTTCATTCATTGGGGGGAATAAGCCTCTTGATTAACCATACTTTATGGTCTCGATTCCTTGTAAACTGGCCTGTATCCTACCCGACTTGCGGATTCAAAGAATCACTTACATAGAACCTGTCGTGCAACAAGACAAAAAGATCTCAAAGTATCATAACATATCTTGATGTAAAGAAATGTAACAACCGGGACATCACTGACCTTCCACAATGACTCATAATTTTGGCTTGACAATATGAAAAACCAATATTTCTCAAACATAGAAATAACCAGTGCCTGTTTAGTAGTTTTCCCAACTCTCTATGTGGGTCTAAAAAGACTTCTGGCATTAATCTGCTCGACTTGTTTTGGTCTGAATTAAACAAGGCCATTCATGCTCCAACATAACATTTTGCAACTGAGTGGGCCAACATTTCTCCAGTAAAGTAAAATATTCATCCAGTTTTCACAAATGCTTGACAGCAGTAATCTCAGCCAAGGGTGGTCCCACCATGTAAGATTAGATGACGGCCCTTAATTTTTTGAGATAAGTTGGTTTAGTTTTTGTTTCCCTCAAATGAAATCTCTGAGAAAAAAAGATTTTGTCTGCTGCTAAAATTTGGGTAGTTTGAAACTTGTGATCAAAAAGCAAAACTAGCTAACATCCTAGAGGGGGCACTGTTTTATTTGGCACTGTTTCCAAAAATTAATGGATTCAAACGTGTACTGCTTAAGATTAAAATATTGTACCACATAACTGAACATGATCTGAAAAATCAACAGATTGTTAAATAAATTCCCACCAAGCAGCAGGGAATAACCATTAAGTTGATCACAATTGAAAGTAGCTATATGTGTACAACTGAAGCAGGGAGGGTTGTGTAGAAACGCACAAAATCCAAAGTAAACCTGGCTGCAGTAATGAAGTAAATATTGGCTGAAAATATCCAGAGACACTTTTATGCAGCCCCTTCATTCACAGAGCAGTCAGTCAAGTAATATAAACAGGAAAAGGGATTAAGGAGGGAAAGAAAGCAGCAGTAAGGCTTAACAGTCTTTCAACGCCAGAATAGATAGAAATTGACAGAGATGTGATTAGTTACTGCTTGACAGTTTGGGATCCTGAAGGCATTATTGACTAAAGAGAACATACTGACTGCTTTCAGATGACAAGGCATAAACTACTTTGATTGTACTTGTGCCTTCACAGACAAACAAATTGAAACTGGCAACTAAGAGAGGGTGAAATGCCTCCAACCATACCGTAGGTGACACTGTTGAACCATGCAGTGAGAGAACTCAGTACAGAGCAAAAGAAGGGAGAAAAGAAAAGGGGATGGTAGGGAAAAAAAAATAATTGTATAAAATCTAAGTTGTTTACTTTTTCCTTCAACACTTTGTGCCTCAGGCCTGCCAGAGCTGTCACAGTATGTGAACGACTAGTCTGCCATGTTGGCACCTCGGAAATGTCAGTACCAATAGCATTCAGTGGGGGGCAATGCAAAACTAATTAGTGAAATGTTGTTCCACCTCTTTACTGCAGCTTCTGCAGAAGAATAAACGTTATCTTTGCAGCCACTCATAGGCGTTTGTATAGCCATGTACGCTTCATTATGTTTGTACCCAACATGCACACTTTGACATGCGTAATGTAAATATCTGAAATATGCACAGTTTTCATCTTATCCTCTTGCCTCACTTACTTCGTGACAATGATTTTTACTTTCAACCTGACTACACAGTTTAGACTAGAAGTTAATGAAACGCAGCTTGCTTACCACAACATGTTTGCCAAACATTTCTTGCTATTTTTAAGTAGATTATCTCCATGCTTGCATTTTGAACACCGCTTAAGTTTTGTTGGAGGCTAAATCTGGGAATAACATCACACTCACCTCACTGTGTTCTAGTTGCAATTGTGGAAAAAGGCAAAAAAATATGTCCACGAATGTTTGTGCTCTCTGTGTGACTGATATAATAACACAAACTACAAGAAGTATGAAAAAGCTTTTTAGTTCTGCAACTTCAGAAATTCTGGATTTGAATTTGGGGTATTGTGGGATTGTGTTTCTTCCTTGAGGAACATTCGACTGAACTTTTCTGACTTGGAAATGGAATAACCAAATTTCACATTCCATAACGAAAGCAAGCAACTCGCTGTGAAAAACCAGTCATCTCACACGGTGTAAAACTTGCTTTATATGTTAGATTTCATGTATTTTGTGTTGTTAAATACCTAAATTATACCTTAAATGCAGTGCATTTAGGAAAATCCATTTGTAGTTGTAAAATTTCACTTTTACAAGGTTTAGTTAGTAACAACTTCAGTGCTATGAAACTACTGGGAGCTAAGATTTACTGAAATGATTACTTCCTTACTATACCAACACAAACAAAAACAATGTATTTCCCAGTATTATTTAAACATTCAAAACGGAAAAAAAATTGAACAAATGGAACATTTTTAGTTTAAGTATTAGGTATACCTGGTTTGAGAAGCAAACCATTTGAAATCCAAAGTAAGTGTGTAAGTGTTTATTTTCTTTCCATGGAAAGCAATAATTTAGATACAAGTTATTGAAGCTGGGAAATTCCAACTTTGCAAGTGCAAATTCTGAATACAAGGGGCCTTCAATTTTACTATTCGGATAAAAACACAGTTCATTTTAACTTTGAATTACACCTAAAACATTAGATTAGGTTTTGCTCCAGAACTAAAGTTGGCAACTTTATAGTGAAAAACATTTTAAAGTTCGTCTGACCCAGAGAAAAGCTTGCTAGACATATAAGAACTTGAACTTTTCTTTTGAATAAAGAAACAGATTGCATCTTCAAAAGTGTTTGATTTACGAAATGTCAATGAAGTTTATAGTTATTCAAAACTAAATTAGACATTTTGGGGGAACAATTGAAAGGCAAGACCCCATGTTTTCAACTTGTTCAAGAAACGAAACTTCCTGCTTGCATATATTAGTGTTCAGGTAAAGGGGAATTTGTGCTTTTTCTTATAAATTAGGTCCAACCGTAGTACTGTGAATTTATGATCTTAACATAGTTATGTTAAATGACCAGAACATTAGCAGTAGTAATAATAGTAGTAGTATTAATAAAAATAATCAATCCATTTAAAGAAAAGAAAATTATATTTTTTGTAACTTGTGATTTTGGCATTATTTAACAAAATATCCCAAAAAACAAAACAAAAAAGTGGCTATTTGAGCCTTTTTTTATGCAATGCAAATTCTCCACAAATTAACTGTTGGAACTTTTTAAAGGTTGAATTGATTTTCAAATATATAGAGGTCCATGCAGGTCTACATTTAATTCGACTTATTGCAGGCCAGTCATAAAGTCTAATTTAAATCCAGTTACATCACTTGATAAACTTAGAAAGCGATACTCTTTTGATTCTATTTTTTTATTTCTTTAAATCCTCTTCAACATTTTGCTAAAGCTGCAATTCCAATGACCTTTTCCTTAGAAACAAAAGTTAAAACTGTACTTATCGTTTATAAAATGGCTATCTATTCCCAAAGTGTCTACCTTTCTTTTTAAAGAACAGCAAACAGCAAAATTATCTATTTTGAAACACTTAATATATGCTTACTGAATTCACAACATTATAAGAACATCAAAGCTCAAAAGGAGCAGGCTGACGCAGAGAAGCTTATGCTCACACCCTCATTCAATATAATCAAAATAATTAACAATTGTACAATTCACAAAAGTGTGTTAAGGCTTAACTCTTCCCTTATTTGTAATTATGTATGTATTTTTTTTTCCTGGGAAAACTAATATTCATTAGAACAACGGAATCATGAGGATAATCAGAAATTAAACCCCTTTCAACTTTTGATCTCTCTCTCATTTATATCTGGGCCATCACCCAAAGTCTGGGCCCTGTTTCTTAAATCTTTTATTACCTTTGGTTCCAGGAAGGTAGAGGCTTTCCCTTCCACTCACAGTTTAAGCTGAAATAAAATTTTAATACGTACCCTTTCTGTCCGTTTTCTAAAATCTGATTCAATGTGGACAAAAAAAAATGGAGGCATAACTCAATCTTTTTAAAAATGAAATCACTCTTTTTATGATGCTGATTTATTATGGCCATAGATATAATTGCATGCTTAACTGGTATTTACCATATGATTATTTTTTTTTTTTTAGCTTTTCAAGATATTTTTTCCCACACTACAGTCAGGGTAAGCTGAGATGAAAAATCTAATCTTGGCAGTAATTACAAAATATCTTAAAGCAATATAACCTAGTTTTGAAAAAATAAGAAATACAAACATGTGTGCAGAGATCCATTTTGTGATTTGATGCAAGCAACTGTGGCAGTCCACGATGTAGATACAAGAAGTAGGTCATTCCCATTGACCTGGCTCACATAATCAGCGTACACTGTCTGTGTCACTTCATGATCTCATCGTTGCAATTCTCGCTCCATCTCGCTCTGCTCGGAGGAGGCGGAAAAACATTGCAAAGCACATGGCACAACGATCGAAGCAGAAGAGGGTAAAGGCATGTAATTCAGAGAGTAAACATATCTGCCTGTTACAGTTCATAATGTCATTTCTCAGGACCAAAACAATGTCCAGTGAAAACCTATGGGGGACAAATACATTAACACTTTTTTACAAATAAAAAAAAAAAACAGATTTGTAAAGGTTTTAGTGTTCCCTTGTCAGACCAAGTACTGTACTTGCCCTTAAATGTAACCTACTTTCAGAATGAAGAGACACTAGAAGAACTTGCACTAAATTATTCACATTTCTTTTCTTAAATACCAAATAATTCAGCTCTTGATATGCATCGTTGAGTTAGATCTACTCTGGCGTTTCTTCCAACCTTTCACCCACTCAACACCTTTTTTCAATCTCTCGAAGAATTCAGTAGAATCTGCAAATGTTTACTGGATTTATAGAGGGAATCGGAGGGGGAAAATAACGTAATCTGCCTCCATAGCAGCAGTGGGTGGCTAATGCCAGATTAACCCTTGACCCCACTTCATCGTTGAGAACCAGTTAGCTTTACAAGGGGTCGCACAATCCAGACCCAAGCTGTAAAAAATTTCCTCTACTAATTGATTTCTACAGGAAAGGATTTAATCAAGAACTCCATGCACTTCTAATCATGTGGAAAGCCTGATGCTCACTCCACCCTTGAACAGTGGGCATTCCTTACTGAAAGTATGAGGTATTCCTTGTGGTTTTGGGTGAGGAACTTGGTTCTATGTAGTCGGCAGCCTTACTTGCACATGTTGTGCTATAAATCCAATTTGGACACAGGATGAAGAAAGGTAGTTGGGCAATGAACAGGCCCAGAGCGAAAGCTAATGAGATCCAAACTCCAGTTTTAGATGAGGGATCAAAAGCTTTAAGCTTTAGATGTCAAACTCTGCAGAGAATTGTCTGAGTCTCTCATCTGTTCCACCTTTTTTCCTCTCCATCTCGGCCTCCATTTCCTTTCCCTGTGTTGTATGACGCTTTATTTTCCAGATCTCAACACCAAAAATGGCCATCTCTACACAAACAGTGTGTTTTCAGGTCTCAGAAACGGTGCCACATTTTGATCCCTAATCTCTTCCTGCCACACCGGCTGTGACCAATCCAGGCCTTTCATGGTCTGAAGCAGGCAGTCACACTTTAACAGGATTGGTTGGTCATAGTCTGCGATGCAGAGGCTATTAGTGATGATAATAGAGGGAGACGTTTGTGATTGTTTGTGCGTAGCAAGGTCTGTCTGGGATCTCACTTGTGTGACCCAGATTGGCCTCAGTGGTACAGCTAAAAAAAATAAAAAAAATATTCAGTGCAATTGTTTATGGGGCAGGAGATTATAGGAGACATGAAACAAGTCTGGTGTTGACGGTGTGTTTCATCAGAGTGTTTGATTTTCACTGCTATTAAAGAGTCATGAGGCCATAAAGTAACCATTTTGGCTTTGCACATCTAAATGTGAAGTCATGCTTTTAGAAAGTAAAAAGGCTGTCACGAAATCTTCTATGAAGCCTTCAAGTTGGCTTGTTTTATTAGGGCAGGCTAGAAAAATCTCTAAATCTTCCTATAAAACTCCAAATTAAACACAAAATATCACTTCTAAAGATGATTTTAGTCAGTTTTCCAAAAACCTATTGTCATGCACAATTATTAGAGCTGTTATAACCTGCAAACAAAATGAAATTGGCAAAGCTGAGTTGAGAAGGAATCTTCCTCCACTTCTTTTGGTTGAAGGCCTCCATTTTCACAAATATTTTGGGGGTTTTGCATGCTGCATCCACTTACTTTAAATCCCACCATAAATTATCAATAAAGTTATACAGGCATCCATCATCCCCATTGTAGTACATTTTAGGATTACTTCTGTATCAAAGCCTTGGTGGACTAATACATATAGTTGGGATTTAAAGCTCCATTGATGCCCCACCATCAGCTTCCTAACAGACTGTTTAGGTCCCTCCCAGGATTTTCAGATACTTGACATAATCCATTAACTCATCAACATCCTGCAGGTTTACAGTCCCAAGAAGGAACAAAAGCTGCAAAACAGCACAGAGCATCACTGAGCCTCTGCCATGCCCCATGGGTTATTTTATATATGTTTTATTCTTTCTCCACCAAAAAAGCTGGTGTAGCCCAGTTTCCACTCTGATTTATTTCAGTTTTGACTCATCACTCCACAGAATATAACCCCCAAACTTGTTTGGTTTATTTATATTGTTGTGAGCATATTGGAGCTGACAGTTCTTGTGCTTTTGGCTCAGAAGTAGTGCACGACCTGAGTTCAACTATTGAGTCCTTCGGCACTTGCCTTACTGTGGAAACTGAAACCTCCGGAGACTCTGCCACTAAGTCTTATTGGAGCTCATTTGGAGTCAATTGAGGTATTTTAAACACCTGTCTCCTCTACTGTCTGGTGATGGCAGTTGATGGCTTCTTCTGTGTCCCTCCAGGTGGTGCACTCAAAGTTCCCTCAACTTTAAATTATGAAATACTCCTCCATTCTAGCTGTAGGAACATTAAGGGCCTTGAATCACTTTGTATCCTTCTTCTGATCTTTTCTGAAAACTTCAGACACTACACTTCACTTGGAATATATCTGACATGCAATGAAATGACACTCTCAATATTCCAGGTATTGAAAGTGTTTTGTGTCAAGCACATTAGCACAACTGGGGACTTATTTGTTTTCCCTCAGATTACAACTGATTTTGAAATGTGTGCTCTTAAGGTCAACTCATAAAATTTAAACTTGGATAAATAATGCTATATCCCTTGGAATTCACCTAAATTAATCGCTTTTTTTATTTAGCCAACAGAACCAAATTTGAAGTGGGGGTTCAACCATTTTCAGTGTAGCTATAGATTGGAAATGATGGTGTCAGTTTCAGATAATATGTATTCACGGATTTCCTTTGCTTTACTTTCTTGCTGCCTCTGTGTAACACAACCCAGCTTTGGTATTTGGTCTCTCCCCTCTGCTTGTATTTAATGTGAGAAGTTTCATTTAGTAAATGGTGGGGGGATAGAACAGAAACCCTAACCAATCTCTAAAAGAGTTGGCTGAAGTTTCCTTCCATCACCAAAATTACTCAGAACTGCTTAGATGAAAGTGATAATGTAGCACTTATTCCCAGAAAGCTATCTCTGCTGCTTTAATTGGCTGATAAAATGTTTTGAAACAGCGGTGTGGCGTGATCGTGCATGAGCAGAGCACTGGAGGGGGTTGAGGCCAAAGCATGCGCCTGTTGCGTGGCTCGTGCAATGCAGCACGCAAGGTGTTCAGACTTGATGAAAAGCAGTAAAGGCAAGCAACAGTGGAGCAAAAATCTTTTTGTTAACAAGTGACATTTCTGTGGCATTACAGCTTATGCTCCTAATTCAAGTGAAGTTTTTAACTGATGGGACGCGATTAAGCTTGAAGGGGTTCTGTTTCTGTTCGACACTAGTGTAGCTTTATAGAACAAGGCCCAGACCAGATCAGACCAAGATTACCTATACATGGAACCACTGGGGGCTTTTTCTAAGATGTCTATTGCAAAATGGAAGGACTCAAAGGACCCTGGGTAGGGTCAATATACATGTTTGAAACAGTAAAGTTTTGCAAAACTTAGGTAAAGAAAATGTTTGCAAAAAACTTTGTTAAATATTTCACTGTCTCTTATTCTTATACACCCAATGCGGGATATTAATATACCTCTAGGGTAAGACTCTTGATTATGCACAAAACAGATTGTTGCTCTGCCAGAAAACTCCCAATTCACTGACGTGGTAAATGCGTTGGTAATTGCCTCTGAAAACGTGTCTTTGAATCACTAAAACATCTTTAGCACTGAGCAACTTCATAACAAATCTATGCTAGTCTTGCTCCTGCAGTTTGCTTTGTTTGTGTGGTCCAAATCTTTTGAGATGATGTTTAAAAGGGTTGTAAAAATAATTCAGCTGAAATTAGATGTTGATCTTTCAGGAAAATAGATTTTTTTTTTTTCATTTAATGGAGATGGAAGCCCACAACTTATTTGTCTTTTTAACGTTTAAAATTGCTCTTAATAATTAGGTCCAAGGTTTTAATGGTGTAGCAGATCTATGTAGAACATTGCAGATCAAAATTAATTTAATAAAGATTTTTCATTTTTGACTAGTAACAATCAAATGTAGTCCAAATTCCTTGATTGTCAAATCAGCCCTTAGTTTGGACGGTTTAAAAGGTGTTAATCAGGTGCTAAGTTAAATTTCAGTGCCTAGCAGTGAGGTATGACAATATTTTATTTTATTGCTTATAAATCCTCCTACTTTTGTTGTTTCTTATGTTTGTGTGGCTACATTTATGGTACCTAAGTGGTGAGGATGTTTTTTTTAATGATGACTATCATAATACTCTGGTTTTGTTAACCAGCATGAGGAACGGTCTAATAGAGCGAAGACGAATGGACAACCTACCACCCGCCTGTGTGTTAGGGTCAGGGAATGTTGATTTTACTCTCAACCCTAGTGTTTTTCAACCCCAATCCTCAAGGCATACTACCCGGCACGTGTTGGATGTTTCCCTGCTTCAGCACACCTGATTTCAATTTAAAGCTGATTAACAGGATTTTGCTGAACTGCAAACATCTGAAAGGTGTTATAAAGCAGGGAAACCTCTAAAACATGCAGAACAGTATCAGAGGGGGGTAGTAATTAAATGTACTCAATAAATTGTACTTGACTAACTTTTTTCGGGGGAAAAATATAATTTATGAATTGGTTTACTAAATCATACCTTTTTTTTAAATTAGTAACATTAATATTATAATGAATTGTATGAATTATTGCTACTCTTGAATACAATTTCTGGATACTTCACCCAGTGTGAGTTACTTTTTTTTCTTTTTTTACGTTTCCTGTTTGGCAGTGTGACACTCATAAGTGATGTTTAAACAGAACTCCAAAAGATTTATTTCCACCAGTACACAAGCTGCCTGGCGTTTTGTGCCATTTGCAGGTCTATGATACATTAAACATCATACATTGTCCCTTATGCAATTATATATATTGACATTGTCTGCTGTAAGGATTGGTTTCTTAAGTTTTACATTAAAAACATTGATTGCAATCCTGTTTAATCTGCTTTAATGTCTTATACTGTATTTGTTTAGTCTTAAAAGTACCAGACTTTTCACATCAATTTTTTTTTCTTTTTTTTTTTTTTTACTGACTTCATTTTAAAATATTAAATCTGATGTTATGCTTATTTACTTAGTGCTAAAGTAACGTTTTGACCAAATACTTTTTTACACTTAACTACATTCTTGGATGGCTACTTTTTATGCTTGAGTAAACATATATTTAATTAGTGCTACTCGTCTTCAGTACATCTTTTTTGCTACCTTTCCCACCACTGGACAGTGTGCCTTGATGACTCTACCCAAGTTAGAAAAAAATAATTACAAAATCTCCTTCACACTACTACAACTATGGCAAACTTGCCAAGATAAATATCAATAAAATTATCATACTTTATCTACAGATTTTAGCATTTAATGTCCAATTCAAACGTATTAAAAGCAGCATAAATCATTTCTACTTTTGTTATGTTTTTTGGAAATGTAATGAACTACCAAACTCACATAAAGGTGCATGATTAACACCAACTTGGTGTTCATAAGTATATTAAACTTGAAAAAGTTGCTAAACGCAAAAAGCAAGTCTTTGATTTCTTTCAGGACTTGCTCCACGAATTAAAAGCATAGCTCCATGACATCAAAGTATATTCCTGATGAATAACTCTGCCAGTGCAACATGAGAAAACTGCTTTGTTTCTGTTTCAGCGTAGGCTAAGAATTTTCAACACAATGTGGGAATTGAGCTTAAAGCCAACACCATAATCTTCAAAATCTAGATTTGTCCGTGCCACTCAGGATTTAATCAAAAACTCTGCTTTATTGACATCTGGCAATGATGCTGTTGTACAACATAGCCACTGGCTGAGAGAGAGGGAGGGTGAAAATTGTTAAATGAAACCTGGTATGAGTGAGTAGAGTTTGAATTGAAAGCAGAATAATAAAATAATGTTAACAAGTTTGAATTACTGCTCCAACATAAGAGCCCAAGTGTACAAAAACAGTTTATTTTGGTTAGGCAACATTTATTTTTATTTGTTTGTGGTAGTAGTTCAGGATTTTTCGAGGTTTGCAGTTGCTGGATTATCCCTTTTTTAAGGCTTTAAGTGATTCATAGAAGAAAATGCTCAACCCAGCCATTCCTTTGCTAGCAGCTGAAAATAAGATTTAAAAGAAATGGAAACAATTTGGTTGTAATTTTGTTTGGTTTTTCGGCTTATACTTTGTTTAGTGCAACTTGTGTTTTTTCTTATACCAAACTATAGAAGACTGTTAACCATTTTACATTGTAAAATGCTGAACACTACCATGTTTAAGGACCCAGTTAGGTTTAAAACAAAACCACAGATTCTTGGTCGTAAATTTAAAGTTTCGCTATTATATTTCTGATCATTCCGATTGATCTTTGTGCCATTGACTGCTGGTAATACCATGATCACATTTGATGATATTTCTTAGACACCTGGACCTTAATTACAAAAGCAATTTTTCCGTTACATATAGTGCGCTCTGCACTTAATGAAAAACCCGGTAGGGTTGTCTAAAGATACTTGGAGTACAAAATTTAAATATCAAGCTTCTAATCTCTGCACATGAATCTGCTAGGGCAGAAAATGCCTCAGATTTTCCATTAAACATTGGGACCTTTAGCAATCCCTTTTAAAAAATGTCCAGGTACATTAATTTATTTATCTATTTTATACTTCTCTATTTTTCTGGTGAGTCATAAGTTGCTGTTGAAAGAAAGGCCTGTTTCTCTTGACCACTATTCAAAATGGGAAAAACAAGAGAAAATTCCAATCTAGTAACATAGGTGTTTGTTGTAAAATGTTATGTTGTGTTTTTGAAAAATGTCAACATTACCTCTGCTGTGCAACTTACTAAGGAGATTTCTTCCAACTTTGGAATAAAGTACTGAAGGACCTACTTATCCTCTCCACAGGAATGCTGAATAAACCAATTGCACCCATTGTCAGATTTCTGGACGTTACCATGACAACAGTACTCTCCTTTTACTTTGGAGAGTGATTAAAAAATGCAGTGGAGTGGATAAAATGAACCGATCTGGGGAGGAATGAGACGTCAAAAAAAAAAAAGTGTGTTTTTGTCCCATTTCAAGGCTGTTTAGATAGCAATTAGCGCCCCCTCCCCAAGCTGGAACAAGGCATCTGCTGTGACTTTGAAGATTGAATAAACCAGTTAGAGTGATAAGCATTTCATTAGTTAAACCTTCCTGCTTTATCACGTTAGCCACACATAGATGAGATAAAGGAATATTTTTGGAAGAAATGCTATCAGCAATAGGCCGTTTTTTTTCTCCCCTCATAATCAAAGCAACAATGATCAAAGCAACAGCCTTGACTCGAAACCAGATCAAGAGTCTATTTTAACCTTTAGTTAAGTTTACCTAAACTGCATGAGGAATCCCAAAAGGAATAGAAACAAGTTGAAAAGGCTATGTTTGCTGTAATTGACAGCAAAGTTCCCACGGTTTGTACCCAGGTGGGGGGCACTGTGCTGCTTCTTTCTAAAGGCCGCCCAGGCTGACAATGTCTCACAGAGACATGTCAGTGGAAACAGGAAAATAAACAGGAACAATGCAGTTGTTGCTATATTGGTCGACGCTATGATGGCTTCGAACCAAACATCCCGTGAAGCCTTTTCTAGAGTTTAGTCTTTGTTTATCGAGGCCAATGCAACTTTTGCATCCCCAAAAGCAACACTTCATCAGTCTCTCTGAGCCACTGCAGGTGAGAATGATGAGTGGTAGCACTGATCTTGTACTGGGCCAGCTGTGATACACTCCAACACAGAACACCCGCGTGCAGCGAGGCGTACCAAACACGCTTCGGCACACGGCATCCGAGTTTCTGTGAGGATAATATAATGCACAATGAAGTGGGCTTTTGCTCTCCATGAATGAGGGATAAATAATCACACACATGCATTATTACACATTCATACACGCACAGCCCGGATGAACGGACAGGCTGGTTCTAAACTCGCATTTGAATTGGGTCAAAAAAAGCAAATGTTTGGTACTTAAACCCATGTGGAAAACCAGAGCTTAAGTACAAACAGCGTAAGCAACCCTCAAGGCATTTCCTGTTCAAAATGTGTGCTCTGAGTTCTGAGACACCACACAGTTAAAATTGGGTTGCAAACAAACTGAATCAAACTCCACCCGAATATCAAAAGTATCGGAAGAAATCGGATAATTAGGGGTTGAATTAAGTTGTCAAGAATTCAACAGACTGCAGAACCATATAAGCAAGAAATTAATGACTCAGACTCGCTGAGATGAAAGCAGATTATGTGTTGTACATATGTTCAGCAACTGTTCTTGCAGAAGTTTCCTCCTAGTCCACGGAGCTCAGTGGTTGAGTTCTAAAGCCACCGCTATGTTATTACCATTCTTGTAAAGCTGCTACTTCTGAGTTCCACTGAGAATGCAGTCTGAGCTTAGATGGAGGGGTAAAGCATGCGGGAATCCCCCCCCCAGGGACTCACAAAGTTAAGTAAAAAAATTACAAACTGCTCATTATGACAAACCCACACAACCTCTTCTCCTCTTACCTTCCACATGATTAAAATCCCATCATCCAAAAACAAAGTGAAAAAGATGGGAAGATGGAGAGCTGTAGAGGGAGACTGGCTGCTCTCTTTTACTCTGTCTTTCTCTCTCTCTCTTTTTCTCTCTCTGTGGGACACAGGAAAGCTGACAGTGGTGGGTAAAACGGCAGCAAGGAGCAATCCCAAGAGGCAGCGAGGATGTGAGTACGTCGCCGTGGCTGTGTCATCACCTCTCATGACATGTTTCCTCCTCTGCCTGTGTAAGCTTTTCCATCCAGACCCAGCAGAGAGATAGAGAGAGAGAGAGGGAGAGAGAGATGGGACAAACTAGTGCACCGCCCCCTCGCTGTTTCCCCTCCTCCCTCTCTCCCCCTCTTCAGTCTGTTCATTCCTTGCTTCCTGTGTCACTGTATTCAAATGCACCAGTGAGCTACCCTGGCTTTAAGTAGGCCAATCACTGGCCGCTGAGAGGTGGAATCCGAGCTGGCAATGTGTGTGCGACGCAATGGGGTGAACAGATTGACGTTAACTGTGCCTGTCTGCTGACTTCTATCAATACATCTGCTTGCCTCCAAAATCATGTGGATATACAGATGTGGCACATTTAGGCCCTCTTGAAAAGTAAGGTATAGGTCAATAACGTTAGTCTGACTTTGGACAAAAGGTCAAAATAAAAATAGATACTGAAGATATTTTTAAACCTCAGAAATGTTTTACTCCAGTTTATAATTAAAACATGGCAAACTCAAACCCATTTATATTGTAACTAGGACAGAACGTTAAAGAAACCATAAAAGTGATTGTGTCATTTTTTAAATTTGAATGGCTATTCATTGCAAATAAATCTGTCTTCTTAAACCCATTTTTTAAAATGTCATCACAATATCCCTGTCGACAGATCTTGAGCTTTACCATCTTGTTTGATAGTCTATGACTATAGTCAAACTGGGAGGCTGAGTAGGACATTTTATTACAGCCCTAATTTTGCTTATATCATGTGACAAAGACTAGGTTGTCCTTTTGCCTGATTGAAAACCTGAGAGAAGGAAGGTTAGATTGTATAAGTTTACGATTTCATTACTGTGTTGGTGCGCTCTTTTAATTTTTGTTAGATTATCTTCCCCTGGGCTTTGAACACTTTGAATTACCGTGTGTACAAATTGTCCCATACAAAGAAACTTGTCTTGCATAATATTGGTGTATTTCTTGTCAGCTGTAATGATAAACAAGATTGGTCTGAGCAAGTCCCATTGCTTAGACTTGTAAAAATAGGGAGAGCACTTCCTTTGACCAACCCAAGTTCTCCAATTGCTGCAAAAGATGAATCATGAGTGAAACCTTGCTCCGAGTGTGTGCAATTGTTTTTTATAAGAATGTCAATCCAACAATAAAGAGCAGTAAAATGGACTAGCAGAGGAAGGTGGTGCATTAAAAGTAAGAGAGGTGGACATGTATTTTTCATGCATGTATGAATTAAAGGGTAACTTGTAAATTTTACGATGGATACTTTTGAGCTAAATTTTGGCTAGCAGGTGATGACAGTTATGTTTATTTCCCTGTGAATATTGAAAAAAATCTGTGAGAAGAACAAAATTTACAACAAGGCAATCAATAACTCAGTTGTCATGCGTTTTAATATATATTTTCTGATATATTAAAAGATGGGAGGATGGTTAAGGAGAAAGGTGTGATGGCCAAACCCTGGAAACCTAGCAAACTGGAAACCTACAAAGAGATTTAAAAGCTCAATGTTTAAGTCAGTTTGGATGAAAGGCACCACAGTAGATAATTGCTAAATTCTTGCAACATTCGAAATCATGATATACTTGTTGCTCCTCTTCTGACCACCATTGTTATTCTGTGGTAGAACCACAGAGCTAGTTCTGCTGGGGCACAGTGCAGCATTTGACACTGTTGACCACAACGTACTACTTGAATAAATGAAGAGCTGGATCGTACTCTCTGGTACGTACTTAGCTGGTTTGAGTCTTATCAGAAAAACAGGGATTTCTTTGTTTCTGTAGGAAACCTTTCATCAAAACGAATGGAAATTACATGTGGGGTACCCCAAGGCTCCATCCTGGCGCCTCCTCTATTTAATATCTACATGCTCCCACTTACCCAGATTCGAACAGCCAAAAGCTTAGTTACCATAACTATGCAGATGACACTCCGCTGTACATTACAATGTCACCAGCTGATTTGATCCCATCCAGACCCTAAATGAATGCATTGAATAAAAAAATAGCTGGATGTCCCATAACTTTCTCCAGCTGAACAGAAACAAAACAGAATTGTTTGTGAACCAAAAGAGGAATGAGCTAGAAACTACTGATCAGGCACGTTATCTAGGTGTAATAATGGACTCAGACCTGAACCTCCAGGGTCACATAAACGCAATAACAAGGTCAGCCTTCTATCACCTGAAGAACATTTCTCGGATTAAAGGATTAAAGTCACAAAAGGACCTTGAAAAACTCATCCGTGCGTTCATCTTTAGTCGAATTAAATACTGCAACAGCGTCCTCACGGGTCTACCTAGAGAGTTAATCAGAGAGCTGCAGCTGATCCAGAACACTGCTGCTCGCGTCCTCACTATAACCAGGAAAGTAGAACACATCACCCCAGTTCTAAAGTCCTTACATCGACTCCCTGTAGGTCAGATAATGGACTTTAAATTACCTTTTATAATTCACTAACTGGTTTATCACCAAAGTTGAAAACTTGTTGATAGTATACCAATCCAGCAGACCACTCAGGTCCTCCATCTCTAGATTACTATACATACCTAGAATTAGAACCAAACATGGAGAAGCAGCTTTAAATTTCTATGCAACACAAATCTAGAACAAACTTCCTGATGACTGCAAAGATGCTAAATTGTTAAGCTAATTTAAAACAAATATTAAAATGCTTATGTTTAGAGCTGCCTTTGAGTAATGTGATATATTTGTTTTACATTAATTATCTTTTTTCCCTAAACTGCTGTTTTTAATCATATGCTGTAGTTGTTTCTCTACCACAAATCATGGAAAGCACTTTGAAATGTTCTCTTTTATTAATTCTCATTTTAGTCTTAATTGCTGTTTTTTTATTTTCATACTTTTATGCTGTTTTTTTTTATTACTCTTTGTATTATTTTATCATATATTTTTGCTGTTTATATTTTCTATGCTTTTATCATATGTTTGGTTTCTTTACCGCTAAATCATCTAAAGCACCTTGAATTACCTTGTGTTGAACGTGTGCTGTACAAATAAAATGTCCTTGCCTTGCCTTGATGTGCACAGCCATCAGCACACATTTATCCAAATAACTGTTTTACCCATGTAATTTACATTGGAAAGCCGTGCAGTGAATGGACAAATATAAATTTTACTAAAAGACTGGTGATTTACATGTTGATTTAACTACAGCACACTAAAGGGATGAATTTATTTAGCGAAAAAAGAGAATCATGAACTGGCAAGATAATTAATTTGACTCAAACAAAGGACATCAGCAGATGTTTGGTTATATAAAAAACAACTTCCTCACTGCAAAGATTTGTAGCTCACCTGAAATAGACTTTTCTGGAGACAGTGTTTCCAAAGAAACATTTGCTTTTAATGAGTAGAGACAAATTTGTCCTCCCTGCATTTGTTTACTTCCACAGAACTCAACATCATCAGTTGATCTTTGCTTAAAACATGCTCTCTCTTTTTTAGGTTGTCAGGAAATACATGTGCATAGCTACAACTCCATTTAACAATTTCAAGGAACGAAAAACAAATATCTAGAAAACAAATCAGTTACCTGCATACTAGCAGAGTAATTAGCTTGAAGATGGGACTGACACATGATCCATGTAAAACAATCGAAGGGCAAATTAGGACTTTATTGTTTTAATATTCATAGGTTTTTTTTGGCTTCTGGATATGATGATGTATGAACTTCACTACTCACATTCACAACAATACCATTTAAAACTCAGATTACAACCAGCTGCAATATGGTTTATGTTTGGGAGGCTCAAAGCAAGATTACATTAAGATTTTATGTACCAAGATGGACAGTATTATAGGACTGTTATTTATGGTAAGCAAATTTTAAAAAACTGAGAGCAAACATTACTTAATATACTCCTTAATTGAAAACAAATTGAGAACTAAAATCAAACATAGACTTCTCATATAAGGCTGTCTTAAGATTTGAGATGAATAGCAGTCATAAAAGGAGTGACTCCCACATCCGAGAAACATCCTCAGTAAAACAAGTCACCCACCAGAGTTTTTCCATTCTTATCCTGACATCATTGTGGCTCTCCCTCCACCTTAAAACCTCAACTGTTTTGGATGCTACTTATGAACTCTCCCTCTTTTTTTTTCTTTTTTTTAATATATGGCCTACAAGCAAAGCTGCTTAAAATAATCTCCAAGATGCAAGTAGACAAGCTGCACACTATAACGGCAATGTTTGGTTGAATATCCCCAACATTAATCAGCTATATGATTGGACGTCACAGTTCTATTCATCCTGGTGTTGCGCATAACAAGCTAAATGAACAAAAACAATCTGGTTTAGCTTTTATTTTGAGGTTTGCAGCTCAAGTGATATAAACACATTTAAGTCGAGAGCTCACCGGTTACAGAAAAATGAATAATCCCTGGCATTTGGCCTCGGAAAAATGAGCCCTGTGGATAGAAGTGTGGAACGTGGTTTTACTTAGCAAAGGCTTGTGGGTCTTTTTCACTCTGTGATCAGTACAGTCAATTCATTTTACCAGAATTTTCTGCTGGCATAAAACTGAGTTGAATTTATCAATTTGAATGTGGTAGTTACCAGAAAGCTAATGAAAAAGTAAAAAAGACTTAGAGATTCATTGTAAATGTAAGGTCACCGGCATTTGCTTCTAGATTTATAAAAAAGGTGGTCAAAGTGAAACTTGAGAAATGGTGATCTAAATGGGATTTCTGAATAATCACATTTTCACCATGTTACATAACGTACAGTACATTGTATGAATTCTGGCCATGAGTTTGACTTGGGGTTGGAGTGGGATCAGTTGAAGGGAGGTGGTAACTGAAGAATGTTCTTCTGGAAAGGGACACAAATGGTTTCCATCTCAGGTCAGTTTACTGTGAAAGCAATACGCACTCGCTCTCTGAACCCATCTTCCAGTACATCCATGAAACGTTGCTTGAGACAACAAAAAAAAGACCCAGTGGGATTAAAAAAAATCCTTTCTAAACAATAGGAAGTGCACCATAACCAAAAGCAGCCTTAAATCATTAAAATAAATATGCACCACACAGTTTCTAGTCATTGAAGATTAGTACCTGTTTGGACTGCAAATCTGGAAAATCTATTTCTAGTGTGGACAATCTGCTGTGAGGCCAATGTGTTCTTCATACTTGCTGATTCCTGTGACTTTGCCATTAATTTTACACCAGTGTACCACCACATACACTAAATTGTGGTACCACAATGTACCAGCGTCCTAAACAATGTGCTGCTCTTTTCTAAACCTACACCAGGTGTCGGACTTTAAGATCAGGGTTGACTAATATCCTTCACTCTTTATGCATTTATTTGATTGGTTTATGTTACTTGGCCTGCTCGCCTTTCCTTTCACTGCCTTTCAATGTCTTTTTTAAAGCTGCACTTGTTCTTAAAACAGGTTTGATTCAGACAGAGTTTTTAATACATTGATAAGTTGTGTTCTCTTAAAATGAAAGTCTTGTGCTCTGAAGGTCACAGACTGATTCCATTATGCCACTGCTAAATCTCTAGATCGAGGTGTAGGTCTTGCTTTGTCAGGTGTTCTGCAATGTTTCTCTCTGAAAGGTTTCCAAAAGCTTTCTTTGGGATTAAAGGACAATGACAAAAGGACTCTACATTCAATAAATTTAGCAGATGGTACAATAAAATATTTCTGTGTCATCTAAAGAGGACACATACTATTTTTGTCTCTCACTTTGTTGTTCCACATTAAAGCCCTTTGACAATTTTATCATGAAAAGTTTTGTACAAATAAAATTTACATTTGACATTATATGCTTCTGTTGAATTTCTTAATAAGATGGATTAAATCATGGTGCAAGAGTTCTCTGGTATTACAATGTTTAGGTTTTGATTTTGGGTTGGGGAGGAATAGAGTTCACTACTAAAACTTCAATTTGCTTAAATTTTTGCTTAGACAGTTTTTCTTTTCCCTCTCTAGAACCAAACCCTGTAGCCTGGGGTTTTATGCATTTAAATTGTAAAATAAAGAAACCAAAGACTTCCCATGATGATAGACAGGAGAAGAGAAGAGTGTGTCAAATGCCAACACATCTTATGGTGCAATCCGATTGTAGTCATAAATCAGAAATTATGAGTGGGAAAAATTAACTGGAACTCAAGTCAGACTTCCCACTTTATTTTTTTGCTCCAGATTTGACTTTCAACCACTTCTCGCATCAACGATAGTGGCAGTGGTGGCAACATGTCTATTTACAAAACATACTCGCATCAATCAATATTACATATAAAGCGTTCAACTCTAAACTTAACAAAATAAAAGGGGTATTTGCACATGGAAATTACAGCTCAAAACTATGTCTATAACAGGTACTACCATCAATGGCTATGTGGGCCTTGCTATATTGCAATCCCGACTTATCCGACTACGTTAACTGGGACACTGTTTACTCGGACATAACGCCCAAGCCAGGTCCGACTTCCGAGGTAAATGGAACACACATTACTTCTCACTGGTATCAGAGCAGAATAGACTAGTAGACTGGTTCTAGATGATGAAGTAAGAATAGCTAAAATAATCAGTTGTTACAGTCAAGGTATATCAAGTACCATCTCTAAAAAAAAAACAGCACAACGAACTTTGTGCCAAGAGACCACACAGGGTGCAAATCCTTTTATTTTTTTTATTTTTATTTTTTTTTTCTTTTTTACGTGTCCTGTCTAGCAGTATGCTACTCAGAATTGGTGTCTGAGTACCAAGTACAAGCCCAACAGTTTTACTTTCCCAAGCAGAGTATTACAGCTTCGCTGTAGTACGCCACTTGATGTATATGTATGAAAAATCTTTATTAGTGATTACTGTGGGTTCAATTTCCTGACGTCATGGACATTAAACTGAGACAAGAAGGGAGAAAGGAAGAAGGTGAAGAAAAGAAACCGGACCAACAGAGGGGCGAACCGACGACACAAGACAGGGAGGCAAATAAAGAACACAAGAAAACATCCCAGTCCTCCACCTCTGCCGGACGGCAGAGAAACAGTAATACAAAACAAAAACAACAAAGTGTACAGAACCAAACCAATAGTTTGGATCTGGTAGAATAAACAAAGAATTACACATTCACTACACACAAGCATTGATTAATGAACATAATACAAATGTTTCTGGTAAGCTCCTGTGAACAACTAACTAATGTTGATAACCTCAGCTTAAGATATGTCCGTCCTCACCTATGTCCCCACACCTATGTGTGTGCGGGCATACAGGTCGGAATAAGGTTTCCCCATGCAAGTGATTGATAGCTGGTGTAAGGAACCGTCAATCCATCCTACAGGAATCGGCACAGACATGGAGGAGGCAAGAGATGTATGCATCCAGCGTCCCACAGAGTACAGAGTCCACAGGCGGATCAGCGCAGGGTCGACCACCCGCCAAGAGGGGAACAGATGGAAGCCCCAGGGGAGCACCCACCAGCCGCGATGCTGGGGCCCGAGAGATCGCAGTGACGAGCCCACGGGCTCCGCCGGTAACCGGCTAAGCCAGGGCGGGCCCGGACCAGGAACCGGAGGCCACGGGGACCAGGGGCACCCCACCCCCCAGCGGGGCCCCAACCAGGGACCAGCCGACAAGGGTCCCCCCCGCGCCGCAGGCAAGGAGGACCCGCAGCCAACCGACGGACAACACACGCTGCCGCCACCCCGGACCAGTACCCACCGCCAACAACCCGGCCCGCCTCCACACATCCACACGCCAGGGAGCCACAGCAAGAGCCACAGCGGATGTACGCCCTCCCCAGGCCGCGCCCAGCCGGCACCTGGACATCCAGATCTTCAAGCTCCAGGGTCCAGATCCCGCCCCACGTGGGGCGCCAAGATCAGGGGCCCAGCCAATGCCGGACAGCCCCACCAGGCGAACAGACCAGCCAGCTGAAGTCCTGGAACCGGCAGGAGGACTGGGCGCCAGGCACGGTCCCCACCGATCCACCGGACGGCACCAACCTATTCTACAAACCCGGCACCCCCATAAGAGGTGCCCCAGTCAATCCAAGGAGGACATCGGCCCGAAACAGCGGCCGCCCGACACACCGGACCACCCAGGACCCGCCCGACATGCACCAGGACCGAGCCGGGCCGCAACCGGGACCCCCAGCCCCATGCATCGAGAGTCATCATCAACCAGCGGGCAGGAGCAACCATCACCGACGGGGAGTGACGGGGAGGGAAGAAGATGCATCAGGCCAGAGAGCAGCCAAACACCCAACCTGACAGGTAGACATAGACAGACAGAGACACTCATACGTACCCTCCCTCTCATGTGTACACATTCTTACAAATACAGGACATACGAAAAAAGGACGCTATACCCTCATTCATACCCCCCATACGTACACTATACTCCATACTCCCAGGCCCAGGGACAGACGCCCCAGTAGAGAACCCTGCCCCTGCACCCAGGAGACAGACCCCTTTGCCCACCAGGACGGGGACAAGTAGACCGCCAAGGCCCCACACCGGCAAGAGCAGCCCACCAGCCCAGGACCCCGACCAGACGGCGTGATGTTCTATCCGGGCTCCGACCCCTGATGGTCCAACGAACAGGGGTGTGGAAAGACCCCCCAGCCTCTCTCCCCCAGCTCAATGTGGTGTTGTTGCGTGTTGTTCTAATGTGCACTTAAAACAGAGGGGGGGGGCATGGGAATACTGCCGGGTACCCCCATCTCCCCCCCCGGGCCCTCAGTGTCTAGATGCATTTAACCAGTGGGTGCCGGCACCACAGGCGAGGCCCCCCCGTTGAGGGGGCCTCGCCTGTTGCGCCACACCGCCAGGTCCCTACATGTGCGTTCCCTGTAAATGTTGCAAGTGTAGTGTCTAAATTGCTCAATAAAATCGGGACCCAGGCCGCCACCGGGTAGCGAAGACGGAAGCTCCATCCCGCACCCCAGTGACGTGCCCACGTCCCAAGGCCTTGTGAATGGTACAATGAAGGAGCAGGTGGACAGAGGCATGGGGATGGGGAGAAAATAACTGGGGTGACCATTGCCAACCCCAGGGAGCCAGCTCCCCTGCTGACTCCAATAGGCACCCCCGTTCGGCGCGATCCACCAGGGGTGGGAGGCCCCAGCACGTCCAGTCGGGGCCCACGGCAGCGGTACCGGTGCAAATCCTTTTAGCTTGGAACCAGAAACTGAGGTTGTAAGTCACACAGGCTCGCCAAATCGGGCAACGATTGACATTTTTAATTTATTATATTTCTTTAGCCAACAGAATTTGAGCTTCTGTCTTGTCGGTTGTCAATCAATTTGCATGCGCATTACGCAAACCTGTGGGGATGGGACCTGTTTACAGTTGCCATGTTGGCAAAGAGCGTTAGTCATGGAAATGTCTCTGAAATGTCTAAAGCAAAATACAAACAGGTGATACTCGATTACACTTGCTGCTTTCCTCTTCCTCTGTGACAACAATGGTAATAAGTGTGCACCATTGCTGACATAGGGCTAGAGCAGGGGTGGGGAACCTTGGCCCTCATCCTGCAAGGTTTCCATGTTTTTCTGCACAAACACACCTGAATAACATGAACTAGTAATTGTGCAAAACTTCATTGGCTGTTGGATCCATTTGATTTGAGTCAGGTGTGTTGAAGCAGGGTTGCCTGGAAAACTTAAAGGAATGCGGCCCTCGAGGACCAGGGTTCCCCACCCCTGAGCTAGAAGGAGCATGAGGATTCTAAAAAATATATATATCTTCCTAAAAAACTCAGAGCAGCGTCTTTAAACACTAAAGCCTACTGAGTTTTGCTGCTAGTGTTGCTTAAATTCACTGGATTCTGGCATCCATAGTTATCTACCAACGTTCAACAACTTTGGGATGCTATTCTGCTAACATAGATCTTAATCTCTGAAACCTTGCTGAGTATATGCTATAAAAATTAAAGCATTCATGAGGATTAAATAGGATCAAACATGTCACTAGGCTATGGTAACAAAAAAAAGTCAGTGGTGATTTGTTCCAGGATCACTATGCATTTCAGTGTGGTTTTGAATGTACACGCTAAAGCTATGTTTTTCAATCAATGAATAAAAAAGCGTTTATTTATATAGCTCTTTACTACATCAAAAGATGAACAATATTCTTCAAAGCATTAAGACAAAAATTAACAATAACACTCTTATGCTTCTTATAAAGTCAGACAGCATAATTTACCTGGTTGTTTGTGTATTTCAACACAATATTTTTCTGTTGGAACAAGATTTGCGGTCTTGCTCTTGCCTTTTATTAGGAACCTCCACCTCACACATGTCTCCATCTATGAAAGGCAATACTCTGAGTAAAAAAAAATGATCAGGAATGATTGGAATGCTGCACTCTCGCAGGGTGAAACTATCATGGAGATAAAGGACGACAGGGTTACGACTTAAAACCTTTCCCGGGGGCATGTGCACAGCGCCTCGCACATAAGTGCAGATAGACCGCTCAATACTTAAATGTCTTGAATAGCTCTTCGCCAGCCCCCCAAGTAAAATAAATACAAATGGACATTTACAGGAGTTCATAGCATTCAATCTTATGTACATAACAAACATGTTGGCTGTGGCATTTTAACAGGTAAGTTAAACACATTTACTGATCAGTATTGTGCACCGTATTCATCTGACAGCTGAAGCCATGGGTTAAAATTCCTCAGTCATTCACACATGAAAACATTTTTTTTATGTTTGTACTATTAAATACAGATTGCATTTTATTTTTTTTATTTTAAACTGACTAACCTCTATTCTTCTTGACATTCATGTTGAGAAGGTTTTGTTTTTAAATTCCACTTACTATAGAAGTAGTTTGGACTCACGAAAGGGAAAAAAAAGGTGGTTATATTCTTTGTTTTAGAAAATGCTTTGGAAATTGACAATTTATCCCAGGAGAAACAAATACCCTAAAGAGGTTTTAAGAAGGGAACAGATGGGGACGGATTAAAATAAAAGTGGAGGGAGGAGCACAGGGTATAGAGAAGTATCATGTTGTATAATTAGAAGAACCTTTTGAAACTTGCAAAACAAAAAGTCTGTCTGTCGCCATTCCTTACTTTTTGAATAACTGCAGATGAAACTGTGTTGGTTTGTCTGTATTAACTTACTGAAGCTGGCATATGGCAGATGTGAAGAGAATAGGGAAATCAAAGACTGAGACGTATCAAAAAAAGAGGGAAACCGTCTCAGAAGATCATTGTGACTCACTAACTCAAACTGAGGTCAGACGATGTATGGCAATATTTTGATTTGCCCCTGCCTCTGTGTCCCTAATAAGAAATTTGAGGCAACTGAAGTCATAGTGAGTCATTTCGTTTCCTTAAACAGTTGCTGTGATCGCCTTTACCCTGCGGACTGCTGCTACATCATCATCATGTGCAATCCTAACTGTAAAAAAAACAAAAAAAGATAATCTGGAGTATAAATGATTATAAGTATAAATTCTGTTTTACATGGTGTATATATATATATATATATATATATATATATATATATATATATATATATATATATAACGGAGTAGAAAAGCCGATGTTAAATTATGGCAAAGCAGCGCAAAGCAGGCGCAACACTGCCATCTACTGACGTAGCGGGGAAATTGCACAGAGGAGAAACGAAAGTTACGTATGTAACTACGGTTCTATGAATCCCGTATGACCGCCAGAGGCGGTGCATCAGCACCGGATGATCCTTCTTGCGCATGCGCAGTTCGAGAACTTAATGACAACAAAGTCACCTGTGACCTCCCGGTGACCAATGAGAGGCTATAAAGCCCCATAGCACCGGTAGCACATTCCCTCATTCGTCTCGCGAAAACGCAAGAGCCCAAGGGACAGAGACACTCTGGCGGTCATACGGGATTCATAGAACCGTAGTTACATACGTAACTTTCGTTCTATTTCATCCCTCCTGACCGCCAGAGGCGGTGCATCAGCACCGGATGACCAATAACAACAAAGTCCCGAGGGAACCACAGGTCACAAAGGTAACTCACCTCAGGGAGGCGTCAAGGTCCCTTGCAGGACGCCCTCCAGGGGGCCAGGTCCAGCCACATTCGCTCTGTAGAACCTGGCGAACGTTGTGGAAGAAGACCAGGAGGCCGCTTCGCAGATGGTCTCCAGCGGAACGCCGCGAGCAGCTGCCCAGGAGGTCGATACAGCCCTGGTGGAGTGGCAGGTTACCCCAGCAGGCAAAGGCCGACCCGTCACCTTGTAAGCCCCGGCAATGGCCGCCACCACCCAGTGGGAGAGGCGTTGCCGAGAGAGAGCTCGACCCCTACGAGCCCCAGCGTAGCACACAAACAGGGCGTCTGACAGACGGAAGCTGGCTGTCGCCTGAATATATTCCTGCAAAGCCCGAACTGGGCACAGGCACTCATCCGGACCGCCAGGATCTAGGCGGCCGAGACGCAGGGGTTGAAGGGACCGCGTCGAAGCCGCGACCTTAGGCACGAACGACTGGTTCGGCCATAAGGTAACCCCCGAGCCGTCCGGGGCCCAGCGACAACAGGACTCGTGTACAGACAGGGCCTGCAGTTCGCCGACGCGCTTGGCGGATGCCATGGCGAGCAGAAACGCCGTTTTGAGGGAAAGATCCCGAAGACCGGCGGCGGCCAGCGGCTCGAAAGGAGCAGATCGTAATGCCTGCAATACCAGTGGCAGGTCCCAAACCGGCGCCGCCAAGCGGCGGGGAGGCCGCAACCTGCGGGCCCCCCGCAGAAACTGGGAGATCAAGCCATAACGGCCCAATGGAACACCGTCCACGCCCACGTGGTGACAGGAGATGGCGGCCACATACACCTTGAGGGTGGAAGGGGACCGACCTCCATGGAGCAAATCCTGTAGGAACCGCAGGACGAGGTTGACATCGCAGGAGGAGGGCTCGGCCCCTCTGCGGCGACACCAGATGGAAAACATACCCCACCGGTTATCATAAAGCCGGCGAGTGGAAGGAGCGCGGGCATTCAACAAGGTGCGGGACACATCCGGGTCTAAAGCGGTGGAGGCGATGCCCCGCCCTGCAGCAGCCATGCATGCAGTTGGAGGCGACCCGGGTCGGGGTGGAGAATCCGCCCCCCCAGTTGACCCAACAAGTCCTTCCTGTCCGGGAGACGAACCGGCGAGCAGCAGCAGAGCCTGCGCAGCAGTGGAAACCAAGTCCGCCCTGGCCAGAAGGGCGCCACCAGGAGAAGGCGGTGACCGTCGTGTAACACCCTGAGAAGTGTTGGGTAGATCAGGGGTAGCGGAGGAAACGCGTAGAGCAGGACACGAGGCCAGTCGTGGGCCAACGCATCCTGACCCAAGCCTCCCGAGTTGTCCCGGAGGGAGAACCACCTGGGGCAATGGGACGTCCCGTCGGAAGCAAAAAGGTCGACTTCCGCCTTGCCGAAGACCGACCAGAGAAATTCCACCACCTCTGGGTGAAGCCGCCATTCCCCCGGCGGGAGCCCCCGCCTGGACAGATAGTCCGCCACCAGGTTCTCCGGCCCCGGCACGTAAGCCGCTCTCAGCGTGGGGAAGAGAGGTACAGCCCATCGCAGAAGGCGCTCTGCGATCCGTAGCAGTCGGGCAGATCGGGTCCCCCCTTGACGGTTGATTTGGGCAATCACCGCCGTATTGTCCGAGCGGACTAGAACATGCCTGCCCTGCAGCACAGGCAAGAAATGACGGAGCCCCAGTAGAACGGCCCGCAGTTCCAGAACGTTCACATGCTCCAGGCGGTGACACGGCTCCCACCGACCGTGAACCGCCTGACCCCGACACGTCGCACCCCAGCCGGTGGACGACGCATCTGTAAAAACTACCTCCCGGTGAAACGGGAGGGACCCCCGTGGAACGCCTTGGGAGATCCAGGAGCGGTCTGCCCAAGCGCCCAGTGATCGCCGGCAGTGGGGGGGCAGACGGAGCAACCTCCTTCTGTGAGCCGGCCGAGCAGGGTCCAATCCGAGGCCTGATAGCCACCTCTGGTACCAACGTAGGGCAAGTAAGCCCAAGGGCACCACCGATGACGCGGCCGTCAGCATCCCCAGTAACCTGAGATGAAGCAGGAAGGGGAGGGGCTGGCCCGTAAGAACCCTCGCGAACACCTCGAGGATGGCATCCACCCATCGGGGGGACGGACAGGCAGACATGGCGGCCGCATCCAGGGCAATGCCCAGGAATACAATGGACTGCGACGGGACCAAGTCGCTCTTTGCCAGATTCACTCGTAGGCCGAGACGCGCCACGCGGTCCAGAATCAGTCGGGTATCCCGGACAGCCCGATCGCGAGTCGGGGCGCAGATAAGCCAATCGTCCAGATAAGGCAGTACTTTCACCCCTTGAGCCTGCAAGGGGGAGAGCGCTGCAGCCACCACCCGAGTGAATACCCATGGAGACAGTGACAGGCCGAAGGGCAGAACTCTGAACTGGAAGTGGCTGCCCTGGAACGCGAAGCGTAGGAACCGCCAGTGAGCGCGGGCAATAGGTACATGAAAGTACGCCTCGCGGAGGTCGATGGAAGTGAACCACTCGCCCGGCTCGATAGCTTGCAGCACGTCCCTGGTCCGCAGCATCCGAAAGGGAATGCGTTTGAGGAACACATTCAACCCGCGAAGGTCGAGGACCGGACGCAGGTCTCCAGTCTTTTTTGGTACCAGGAAGTACCTTGAATAAAAACCCCCCGGGTCCAGCCCGGGGTCCACAGGCACGATCGCGCCCTTGGCCAGCAAGGCAGAAACTTCTTGGGATAGCACCTGAAACTGGGCGGGATCCTGGGCCAGGGTCAAACGGACCCGGCCCGTGGAGGGCGGTCGGCGGCGGAACTGAAGGCGGTAACCCCGGCGAATGGTAGCGAGCACCCAGGCGTCCCTGGTGCAAGCGGCCCAATACCGGATCTGTTCCGAGGTGAACACGCCGACCGCCACTCCTCCGTCAACGGCGGCCTCGCCGACCCTCTGTGGCTCGGGAGGGGCGCCGGTGCGGACGCGGGAGCTCCGCAGGACGGGAAGACAACCCCCGCTGTCGTACCCCAGAGGGTGCTGCAGCTTCATTTCTAGGACGGCGAGGCACCGGAAAGGGGGCCGCCGAGGGCGTCGCAGCGCCTCGATTTGGGGGAGCTGCAGTAGCATCCCCGTAGGTGCCCCGCCTATGAAGCCCCGCCAATTGGCGCCGCGTCTGCGAAGCCTGCGCCGTACGCTCAAGAGCTTCCAGCGCAGCGGAGCCAAAGAGTTCCCCAGGAGTGGTCGGAACCATACGGAGGACCCGCCTGCAGGTCTCCGTCAATGGAGACTGGGCCAGCCAAACTTGGCGGCGGGCCTGGGTCAATATAGACAGCAGGCTAGCTCACGAGCCATTAATGCAAAAGCCTGGAGCGAAGTGTCCATCAAAGCCTGCATGGAAGCGTCAACCGATAAGGTGTCCAAGCTCGTCCCAAGCCCTAACAAGAGGTGGGACAGGGAATTACCCATCCGCCCCATCCTAGCCCCGGCGTCATAAGCCCGGCAAAGCAGGTCGTCAGTCACCCGACACTGCGGACGGGGGCACCGCACATCGGGACGTAAGGCCTCGTCAGGGGCCACAATGAGCGAGGCTACCGCCGGTTCCACAGACGGCATCCGACCAAGGCCAAAACGAGGTGCATCCTGCATAGACGCAAGGGTGCGCCCGTCCGTAGTGAGACGAGACAGCAGCTTTGTGTCCGCCCAACATGCATGGAGCTCGGTAATATACGGGGCCGACGGGGGGACAGCAAGGCACGAAGCTCCACCCGCCCGTCGAAAAAAAGCACTGGAAGACCCAGGCTGGTCAGGCGGGATGTCCAGCTGCAGCTGCGCAAGTGCCGACCGCACCGCCGTGGCAGCAGAAGAGTCGGCTCCATCCCGAGAGCGAGAGGAGGCGACTGATGCAGAATCCGAGGCATCCAGTGCCACGTCACCAACCCCCTCCCCAAAGAGGGATTCGGAGGCCATCAGAGACAGAGCGTCCTCGTCACGTGGGACGTCCCTGTTTTGTTCCAAGGTCGAGGGCCCATGCGGGGCCTGGACCCCATGCAGGGACAGTAGTAGGGACTTCACTTCAGCGAGCTCAGACGAGAGGTCTGCCATCGTCCTAGAAGGGGCAGTCCGCTGCCGGCTTCTCCGGGCGCAAGGCTCCTGGTCCGGCAGACCCTCCGAAGCAGAGCGCTTCCGGGCCGAGCACCGGGCGCGAGGCACCTCCTCAGGCGGAGCGGACAAGGTGGCCGAGCACTGTTCAAGGGCCGCCAGCCGATCTGTCCGCACAGAAAGGGGTAAAACCCGACAATTGGGGCACGCCCCCTCAGATACTCCTTGCCTGAGATGGTCAAGCCCCAGACAGGGCGGGCAAAGATCATGGCCATCGTCCAAAAGAAGGGGAGCCATGCAATCCTTGCATGTAAAGGACTCCATGGCCAGTCAAAAACAGGCAACTCAAAGACACGGTGGACAGAAAACGTCACACCGGATATCCACACAGAAGAAAAGAAACGACCACGGCAGGTAGATAACGCCGGTCGGATAGACAACTCAGGATGCGGCAGACAGAAAACGTCACACGCGCACTATTCCACAAACGAAAGAACAGCCAATTTGGAGCAGAAAACGCTATTTGTAGGCCAACAAAAGAAGACAAGCGGTGGAACGAAACCTCACCGCGGCCACAACTCAGGACGGAGTGGACAGAAACGTCACACCCGAAACCCAACAGCCGACCAGCAGGCGAAACCGCCGCGGGCGACGAACAAAAGTCACCGCAGAGCCGAAAACGCCACGAGCGGGACACTTACCAGTTTGTAGATTGTCTCTAGGAGGCGAATCCGTAACTCCTGACCAAGTCGCGAGACCAACTCGAAGTTGCGTGCGAGAAGAATGAGAGAATGTGATACCGGTGCTATGGGGCTTTATAGCCTCTCATTGGTCACCGGGAGGTCACAGGTGACTTTGTTGTCATTAAGTTCTCGAACTGCGCATGCGCAAGAAGGATCATCCGGTGCTGATGCACCGCCTCTGGCGGTCAGGAGGGATGAAATAGAACCATGCTGCCGTGGTAAGACGTGCTCCCGCATAGTTCGAGACAATTATTGATTTTCTGGAGTGTTTGATTTGTTATAATGATATTTGACCACATATAGTTTTCGTTGTGAATTAAGCCAACTGGGTTGAGCATTTACTGTGATTTCTAGTAGTATATATTGTTTCGGGACCTTGTTAGTGAAGTTAACTTAGCTTAAATGCTATTTTCATCCCACATGTCTAGATTCATGTTGTCCTGAAACTGATGCTAACCCACGCTGTTGCTCTGTCGCCTGCTGTGTTGCAGGTAATTCACTGTGCATTTTTATTTTTATTTTCAGAATGTTTTATTGAATATATTGTCTGTATGGGCTGATTTTCATAATATGTTTAGTTAAATGGCTAATTTGTCTACTAGCTCTGAGTTTACTGTATTTGCCATGTGATTTATTATTGTGTTTACTTCATGTTGAATATTGAATTTGTTCTGCCATAATAATGGATTAATTGGGGTTTTTAATGCATGTTTATAAAACAATATACACTATACGATCACACTTTTTTTTAGTTTGCTTCTGATTTATATAATCAGAATTGGGTTTTCTTTTATTTACTGAACTGAGGACAGAGGAGAAACCATGCTGCCGTGATTCATGTTGTCCTGAAACTGATGCTAACCCACGCTGTTGCTCTGTCGCCTGCTGTGTTGCAGGAGAAATAAACCCCTTGTGATCCACCTGACTGACATCTGTCGTGTGTAAAGCCACAGTGGTGTGGAGCTGCATTTATCAGAGGGTTAAGACCTGTCACATATATATATATATATGCAAACATCTAAACCTGCTGCCTGCATCTGAGAGCTTGAGGTCTTTCCGTAGCTCAGATTCTCTGCAGCAACATCCTAGCCATTGAAAATGTCCTTTTACACAGAGACAAGCAGATTTTTTAAGCCCGAAGGCAAAAATAGGAATGTGCAGACAAGGATACGGACGGTTGATGATAAACACACACAAACACAGACGCATTTGCGCATACGCATGTATACATGTCAGACAGCATTATCATTAGCCGTTAGCATGCCTAACATATCGTGCAAACTATCAAGAAAAAATCACATCACTCCTTATGCTCAGCCTGAAGCGGCTGCATGCTGCATCAGATGACAAATATACGACAACCTTCAAAAGTATTAATTTAATTGTGGAAATCACTCTCCATATTTGGACTAGTAAATGTTTTATAAGAAAGGCACGGTAAAACATCGGTAAAACATCCTCTGTGTTTAGTTTATGTTGCAGGGAATTCCTTTCCTTCACTTCGACTTGTTTAGGTTTAATATATTTACCAAAGTCCTTGATGGGACTTTATGATCCACTTTTATAGCTCAGTTTATAAAAGGAGAATTGAGTTGGCAAACTGACTCATTATATTAAACAACTGATTGGTAAAATGCACATTATTACAGTGCTTTACTAAAGTATTCAAATCATTTTTTTTCCATTTTCGTTACATTTGAACCGCCAGCCTTTATAGATTTTAGTTGCATATTGTGCGCATCCTTGTAAAATAAGAAAATCCAGTGCGACAAATTCTCTTTCCCACGTCATCTCATTAGTAAATGATGGAAGTAAAGGGAAAATCATCCATGGCTATGAAAACCTTTTTAGTATAAATAAAAAATCTGAGGTTTAGCTTGCATGAATGGTTTGCTTATAGCTTAAAGCGGGATAATATCTCAAAATATCCCACGCTAACAAATCACTGATTAGTCCTTCATTCAAAAATGGAAAGACTGCTGACAAAGAGATCAGAACAGCTGTAGGTTGTGCATTTCTTAAATATAGCAGGAGATAGAATGCTAAAAAGTGGTTGCAACAACAATCAAATTAAAACAGAAAAAAAATCCAGAAAATATCCTGAACTTTCCTTCCACTTCTAACTATGCACTATTTTGTGTTGGATAATCACTTCAAATCCAAATGAAAATGGGGGTTGAAACAGAAGCAATGTATATGCTTTGGTTTCATGTTGGCTTCTGCCATGTTAGAAAAATAGTCTAGCAAAAGGTTTCCTGCAGACTTGAACTGGGTTTCATGCACATCTTCCATGTACTAAAGTGCCTGGGTGATCAAATTTACATCTGCAGTTGAAAGGCATTCCTTTTTTACAGTGAGTCATAGAAGCCTTAGTGCCAGAGCAACTGTAAAGAACCTTTCTCGTGATGCACACTCTCTCTCTAACTTCAAGGAACAAAGACAGCTATTTTTTTTTTTTTTTTTGAGGGGGGGGGGTTTACATTTAAAGTTTATTTACGGAGGAACAAGCATCCTATTGGAAAAAGGGTACAACCTGGATATGTTGCCAGACCAGAGACTTGTGGGCCCCATTTACACACAATTAAAGTGCATTTTTGTTTTGGTGGGAATCTTGAGCACCTAAAAAAAATTTTAGTTTTGAATAAGTTTGCCTATCGATAACAACTGGAATTTGTTAACGTAAAACCATGGCTAACCTGTATAAGGAATTCGTTTTCACTTTCATAATTGATTTTTTCTTCTTCTTCACACTTAGGAGTGCTGTTGTCTGTCTTAGCTTATAAGTAGAATTGACATCTCAAAAGAGAACAGGGGTGGTTTTGTGGTAAAGGTGTTAATGGTTCACAGTCCAGGGTACAGATCTGTCAGAGCGCACTCTGAAAGGCTTTTTTGTGTCTTAAGAACTCTGGCATCTTTTGTGTTCAGTTTTATTCAGTGCATAGAAAAACACAAAAGATAGAATTTTGCTGGCAGCTCCAGCCTCCAAACCCTCCAATCACATCCTGTAATGTCAGCTTTATAATGAACAGTCTTTTACATTAAAAGTTAGACATATAATTTTTGGTCTCTTGAATGGCGTAAGGTCTCTTGAGGCTCGAGCACACTCAGGTTATGCAACAGGACAATAATTGGAAGCAGACAAGCAAATCCATGCATGGCTCGACAAAAACAAAAGAAACATTTCAAAGTCCTTTCTGGTCAGTGTTTGGATTTAAACCAATAGGATATTTTTTTTTTCTCTTACGTGAACTCATCATTTTAGAATAGTTTTGTTTTTAATCTGGTTATCTTTTGATATTAGATTTGGTCAAAAAGAGAAGAAATGTATGAGAAGGCAAGACTTCACAATGCTGGAGGTGAGATGAAGATGGTTTAACTATCATTTCAATGTTACCTATAAGGTTTAGGAGGGCTTATAGGATGATTTTGCCATATTTTAAGGTTAAGCACTTAAATCAAGCACTGATTTTGGACACAATGGCCTTCCTCACGGTCTAAACTCTAATTCATCCCAAACCTGTTCTGTTTGGTTGAGGTCAGAACTCTTTATAGTCCAGTTCACTTTCCCCAAACTAAATTTAGCTTATCTGTGTCCTTATGGACTATGCTCTTCATAACGAAGTTGCTTGAAATGTTTCAGTTTAATTAAATCTTCGACTGGAAGAATAAGGGTGTGCCCAATTCCTGACAAATATGTGACGCAGCGAGTGCTTTTCTCCAGGCAACTGCCAAACTAAGTCGATTGCCAGAGAGAGAAGCACAATTTGACACTCCAGGGAACACTTCTCTATTTCTGTAGAAAATGGAAACCCATTCCATGAACCTATAGCCCTTATTGGTCCAACTCCTCCACTATTGGTCAATAAACGTGTGCAGATCGATTGTGCATACCAGCGGCAAGCCACTTCCTCCAAAATCTGGAAGTCTTAACAGGTCAGCTTCATTATCTGTATCACCCTCTTTCTGAAAATGTCCACACAAAACAATAAATAGTCATCACTGAGTGTATTACTTTGTGCTAAGATAGCAATGTGCCTTAATTCTTCTGCAATCGTCTGAGACATCTGTGGTAAGACTTTGCTTCCTATCCAACAAGATGTTCTCCTGAAATGGTCAAAAGCGCAGGCATGCACAATCGATCTGCATATGGATCCTGCTCCATCCTGTTTATTGACTAACAGTAGAGGAGTTCGGCCAAGAAGGGAAGCTCTCCACATTTGCATAATGAGGCTAAAATGCATAAGGTAAAGAAAAAAGTGGAGACGAGCGGATATGAAAACAAAGAATGCACATAGACGGAAGAACAAAAAAAGTAAATTTTTTTGCTGAAAATTAATAAGTAAAAGGAAAAACATAAATATATATTTTTCTCAACGAAAATTCACATATTAAGGAAAAGGGAAAAAAATATATATACATTTATTTGCAAACATGCATGCTCTTAAGCCTTATCGGCCCTTCCGTGGGCCCGAGTTACAGACATTTTCATCCGCAGTTAAAGGATAATAAAGCAGGACAAATATGTTTATTTTCAACCAAAAATGTATTTTAGTCCAAACATTAATATTAAGAAATGATTCATAAAATATCAGGGCCAAATAGATAAAAAGGGACTAGAAGAAATAAGTAACTTATGTTATTGTAATTCCAACCGCTGGACAAATACATTCATATTCCAATGGAAAGGGAGAAGCTGCTGAATCATAGAAAACATTGTATGTGGTTTCAGTGGTTAATTTGAATTGAGAACAATTTGTTTTTGATCATAGAACAAAAAAAAAAGCAGAACATTACCCATTTTACCGTATTTCCATCTTCTCCATTTGGAGACAAAATTATATATTTTATGTTTTATATATATATATGTATGTATGTATTGATTTTATATTGTGCACAATAGAAGAAATTGATAAAGCACTAGTTACATTTCATATCCAAAAGCTTCAGTAAATGTTTTTTTGACTCCAGTAATGGAAATAAGTTGTATTTTCCAGCCAGTTTGTAATTGAAGTGGAAAGTGCCAAGTGTAGTTTCTGGCTGGTGGTGTCCTCACTAAAATCTTTCTGGAAGCTTTTGCCTTTGCTCAATTTCTTTCAAATTTGGTATTTGTACGGTGAAGGAGTTGTTGAATGTCTTCAGTGGCATCATTGTGCATGGAAAATTGTCAGCATGGTGTTGTCCTATGTCAAACATGAAAACATAAAAAAGTGAGAAGATAGATTTCACATTTCTCCAGTTTATTCTAATTTCCTCAGCCATAGTGTCAGACATAATGTTTTTGACACTTGGAATACATTCTTGAAGGTCAGTAGATGCTCATAGACACCAAGAGCAAGCATTTTAACCTAAATAATGTGGGGCCATTCTTAAATTATTCTGGGTATGTATTTTAGGCTTTTTTTTTTCCTGAAAATCGGGACAGGGCTTAACAGGTTAAAGGAAGAGGAAACACAGTATAACAGTGTATATATATATATATACTTATAATTTCCATTATGTCTGTTTTGGTCCTCCAGAGAAGTGCTTCTATGCTTCTGGAAACAGAATATGTTTGCTTCATATTAGAAACGACTTTGTGAGAAGAAAGCTGCTCTCTCTTTCTCGGTGCCAAACACATCTTTAAACTGACACGCTATTTCAAGCACCACTGTATAAATTTATTATATTAAAATTCTCCACCGCAAAGTAACATCTGTCTGCCATTTTGAATAGGGCAAAATAGGGTGTAATGATGCATAAACCTGTGCTGTTTTAATTTTTAGCGAAGGTTAAAAGCTGGTAAAGTTTCTAAATTTAATAGGAGTTCAGGGAAAGTTTTTAGATCTTGTGTGCTCTTCTGATAATGGTCACATGCAAGAAAAATGCAAACAATTTAGGGGATCAGAACAACAAAAAAAGAAAGAGCTTTTCTTTCGGATACTTTTTTTCTTTATTTAGATATTTCTCTGTTTTGGTTTTAGAAATGGATGTACTGTAACTATCATAGACTACATGCCTGAAGGCATCAGATAAAGAAAAGTTTTCAAAGTGATGATTCATGTCCTTTTGAATAACATTTCTAAGCCTGTGACCTTTCCAGAAGACGGTCCCCATTCTTTTGCAAATGATACAGTTAACTAAAAATGAACCCCAGCTGACGTACGGATTCTTAAATAAAAACAAAACAAAATGTAACCTCCAGTTTCGGTTCAAATGTTGCTGAGAATCTGAAGCCAGTATATTTATTCGTGAAGCCAAAAGTTTTTAGAAGCATTGCTTCCCTAAGATTAGCTTTCCCGCTGTGATAAAAAATTGACTCTTTCCCAGGCGTCCCGAATGACGGCGTGAAGTATGAATAAGTTATAAGAGAGAGTCAAGCTCCTAGACCCCTACGGCTCTCACCCCTGTTGTGTAGTGTGTGAATATGTGTCCGGTAGTTCATTTAATGCCATGATTAATGTCCTTTGGGCTTCCTGTCTCAGACAGACTTTTCTGATTTATAGCTGTGCCACCACCTGTGACCGGGAGGACATGCACACACACCAACACACATGCTTACTCCTAAATTCTTAACATCTATTTTGGCTCATTGCGATGACTTCTGCGTTTGAAAAAGGAAAAAAAAAGTGGGAATTGCAAGTAAAAATAAAATGTACTAAAAGTGAATGGCAGCAGTTAAGAACCAGAACTTTAATCAAAGAGCATGCATTTTGTATGAGGGTCTGCAGGTGGCTTTACATAGTTTCAGAGCTGTTGATTATTAATTAATGAGACCAGGGATGGACACAGTTGGATCATTATTAGTATAAAATATTAATCAAATCTGTCTGGCTTTGGTCTGATTTGTATGAAGCCAAATTTATTGCCTAGTGATCAACTTCTTCAAGGCATAAGAAATGGTTGGGACCAAGAGATTAATGGGCATTAAGCCTATAAAAGAGGGTTCCAATCTGCTTGATTTTTACTTCTATCATTTAGATTCCATCATTTTTCTTCCATCACTTTATATACAGTAAAAGAAAGAATAACACAGCAAATTAGATTTGAATATTTCTTTATAATCTAAACCCATAATTACTAAAATTATGTAACAAAGAAAATTGAACTGAGTGGTGCAATGTCATGGGCATTTTTAAGTCCAACCTCCAAGGTAAACTACACAGAATTAGATACACTTAAGTGGCCTATTTGTCTAATCCCAATCGCTTTCTGTTCTACAAATCATAAAAATGACAGACTGATGAAGAAATAAGTCAAACTTCAAATGTTTTTATATAAATAACCATAACTGAGTTAAACTTGGAATATGTTTCAAAGAAAAATTCAAATCCCGTCAGTGAATAAAAGGTTCACATTCAAAGTTTTACACAAGGATTAAACTTCGAAACTCTTAGCTACTTCATTACTATGTTTTAAACTTTCTTTTTTATTACTAAGCAACTTTAATATAACTGCTTTGTTGTCTTGCTCACGAGGAACCTTTATTTGGATACTCAAGCTGACTGTCTGCATATTTACATTTTATTACAGATCCTGGCAATGAGAGGTTTTGACAAGATATTTGGTTGTTCGAATACATTTTGAGAAAATCAGAGAAAAGCAAGTAGTTACATGTGGAAATGTTTTTACTGGGCTTGTTGCTATGGATGCAAGGGAAAACAATTTGAATATCTATGCTGGCTATGGCCTGTGTCTGTTTTGGAAAATAGCTTTTTAGGAAGTCAAATATTTTCAAGTAAAGATCAACTGAATTTATTCAAATAAAAAAAAAAAATGTCTATGTAGCAGTCGTTTTACAAAAAGTGTTCCTGTCTGATAAAATCCATTGATGGGAAGACACTCACTTGAAGATATTGATAGTAATAATACTGCATGCTATATTTGCAAAATTCTGGGACAGCTCTCATGCAGTTTTTAGATTGTAAGGCCAACAGGCAGGTATGCTGTCAAACTGAAGAGCATCTCTGGGAAACAAAGCTTCTTAAACTCGGTGACATTTGATTCAAACAGGCTGGGAAACTCTACGTGTCTAGCTTTTCAATCTATCTTGAGCTGTCCCCTCAGGCAAAGCCAACACCTTGTTTCTATTCTCCTCCCATCGAGGCAGATAAATACCACCAAACACAAACATGGAGAGTCAGTTCTCAAACTCTGGCACAAACACATCCTAGATTCTTAATCAATAAACAACCGACAGTACTTCCCAAGACTAACAGTAAATACAAGGGAAGGTAAACCTGTGCATAACATGGGAAGCAAATGTTTGTTCACACTCAGATGTGCTGTATCAGAGGGCTTTATTCTTAGCTGAAAAGAGGAAAGGTAACAAGTCATATTTGAATGTCAAGATCTTTGCTTGGACAAATCAAGTTCTAGATTAATGTGGTATAATTCTTTGGCAAAGCTCCATGTTTAGCTCTCTTTGTGGACATGATGCACTGTGGAATTAGACCAGAATATGCTGCATGAATATTCCAGTATTTGCAAAAAGGGGTGCTTTGTTCATTCATGCCTTCACAATATGTATTCCACACAGCATGGAAGGCTATGATCATCAATCTCAAACCTTAAGTATTATTACATTAGCATGCTGAGACATCACAAACTGCTTTCATTGGCACAGTTGTGTGGAAGAATGCGGACATTGCAGCAGATTTCTTTAGTTTTATTAATGTCAGATTTTAATATTTCAGTTCATCAAAAATATGAAGGATAACCTGGGTTAACACAAAAACAGTTTTCAAATGATTACTACATTTAAGGGGAAAAACAACAACATTCTGGTCCATTGTGAAGATATTATTTTCTCTATGTTGGATCATGATTTAAACAAAGTTTGCCTGAGGATCACAAAAGCAGCACATCATGCCTCATTCTAAGAAATAGCAATAATAATCGGAACTTAGACCAGTTATCACATTGGTGGCAAACTTATTTTTAAGGGTTTGGGATTCTAGTAAACAAGAATGAGAGTCCTTACCCACAAATAGAGCAATCATGGAACAGTGGTGAATCTTCCTAGAGTTGTCAGTCCATGACAATCACTCTTACCAATCACAGATTCATGGTGTTGGGGGGAGAAAAAAACTGCTACAATATTTAAAGAAGTGCTTTAAATATTACATGCCTCAGTTAAGATCAGTTTTCATGATTAGCTATGAGCGACTGAGCAAAAATATTGCAGAAGTGTGAAAATCTGGGCAAAAAAAACACACAAAAATTTACCCAGGCCCATCTAATTAGCCAAAATATTGAAATATTGAAAGATGTGCATGTAAAAAGCTAAACTTAGTAATGGTATGACAGTTTTGTGCTGCTTGGGGATCTGTAAGTTGATGAGTTTTATGTATATTTGTGTTTTGCAAACAATTGTCGGAAGCAATCTTGCAAATTCACCTCTGTTTGACTCAAGATTAAACAAAATCAAGATTTTGCAGAGGCCAAGTCACATTCCAGACTTGAATTTAAGATGCTGCGATATGACCTTAATCCTGATGTCAGTGCTAAAAAAATATCCTATATGGTAGATTTACTCCTCCCCACGAAAGTAAATGCTTAATGGGAATTGTTGAAACCAAGAGTGGCACAACCAATCATTAGGGTTTAAGTGGCAACCTAATTGGAAAATAATCCGGTTGTCAAATCGGATATTAAAATTTGTTTGATCTGAAACATTTATGTATGACGAAAGAAAAAAAAAAAGAAGAAATCTACAAGAGAAAATTACCATATTTTCCAACACTGTATTTATAAATATAACGCTATAGTCTAGCAACAAGTAGAATCATTTTCCCAGAACTTACCTTTCTAATGTTCAACCAGTACACATTGACCCAGTCCAGCTTGTAGGCCATGTACTGAATCTTTGCTCCATCCAGCTTAATCAAAGAGTCAATTAATGCTGTCAATAGGGTGTGCACTGAGGTGAACCAATAACTGGCACAATGAGCTGCACTGTCACACAGAATTTATACAAACCAAACCGTGTTAGCAGTTGCTGCATTGGGAATGAGGGTATCTGCACTTTCTTCTACAAGTTTCAAGCTTGCAGAGGGTAACTTTTATTTTTTTATTTTTTTTTAGTTACTCACATAAATCCCTTTAGGTTTTAATTGAACTGATTTGAACTTCTCCTTCCTTAATTTTTCTTTCTTGAAAAATTCAAAAACATTCCTTAACATAACTATGTTGCATGTCAGGCTGCCTTATATTCACCTAAAGAGACGATTCCTTTGATTGGTCATTTCAAATAGTTTGGTTTGTGGCGTGCAGCAATGCTAATGCAAGCTAACACAAGAATAGAGGCGATGCATTGAAAGTTTGACTACAGTGATCAAATGTCAGCTCCATTCCCTCCTTCTGGAAAGTACAAACTTGATTCAAGACATCTCCTGATGTCTATCTCTTGAAATGAAATCAGTTAAATGCAGCATCAGAGACACATCTTAAATACTTTTGAAGTGCCATTTAGTAAAGAGCTACCATTTATCATCTGAATGTCATAACTGAAATCGAGATTTATTGAACAAGGCAAGAAGTTTCCAGTATTATAGTCCAGTTTTGGTGGGCCAATATACTGTAAATCCATGTCTGTTTTGTTCCAAGCTGGCATGAATGAAAGTGTGGTTTTCTGTTGGTTTTCTGTTAATGTAGCATATCTACTTCAATATTCGACATAGTGTGCATCCAGACGTTGTTTTTCACATGTCTCAGTTGTAACAACCTACTGTTTTTCCATTTTCCAACTGATATATCTATGTGCATGACTCGTGCTGACTGGACGGTTTCTCTTTTTTGCATGGAAAAGCCCTGTCAGTCAGAAGTTTATGAAATACTCAACCCAATTCGTCTGGCATGAACAGTGCTACATTCAAAGTGGCTTTCGTCCCATTTCTCACCTATTAAGATGCTCAGTTTGAACTGTGAAAAGTCATCTTCACAACAAATAGATACCAAAAAGGCCTTGTGTTGCTGTTGGGATTGGCTGATTTGACTAATTGTTTTCAATCGAATATAAAGTGCTGGCTGAGTGCATTTGTATTTTTGTCTCCATTGTGTCATAGTGTCAATCTCGATTGTAAGCTCCCATGGATGTAGCTCTACTCGTAGAAAGATTCCAGCACTTTAAACTCTCGTTAGACCCTTCTAATGTTCTGTTGTGGCTTGTACAAAAGGACAATATGTTGAGAGAAGCGGATTCCCAGCACATTTGAAGAACAGCTTTGCAAAAGCTGTGTGGTTGGCAGAGATGGAACTTAACAGAGCACTTGACTAGTTCACAGCCCATCTTATCACTGAGTGTCTTTGGCTCTCTAAGGCTTTGTGATTGCGTAGATTAACATTCAAGTCCCATGTTTGGTCACCCGGAGAACAAACCAGTCCATTCATATTTCCCAGCACCCCCCGGGTGGATGAAAGAAGACCACTGCAAATAAAATGCCTTAGCTTCTATTTGTGCTCCCACCCACTTCTCTCCAAATTCAGCCTTGTGCCTTTTCTCTCCATTCAAATTCACTTTCTTCAGTTTTGGTATAAGGAAAGGAAGTGGATCTTTGCCAGTGTTCCGCTGCTGGGGAGCTGAAACATGAATGCCAAGATGGATGGGATTTTATAGCTGGAATGTTGGGCGGGTTGGCTAGGCATGAAAAAGATTTGACACACTGGCACTCAATGATGCCAAGGCCCCAGAGCTTGACACCCTGCTGAGCAGCAAATATAGCAGAGAGGGTGTTATAACTGGAAGTAATTTCAGAATGTGAGAGGGTGAAGAAATCAAACGAAGGGAATTATTAACCTCTAAAAACATAAAACATGCAATTGTACTTCAAATCACATCTTACTTGAAAATTAATATTACTCACTGAAGAAGGGTAATTTGTACAAAATGTGGTGAGCAATGCAAAACAGTTGAAGATATGTGCGTTCTTTACATTAACTGTCTTCACCATCTATTTTTTTTTCTCCAACACATTCACTCCTTTGCTTAGATGTTAATTTATACTGCTAGCTTGTCTCATGTAGTCAAGCTTTCTTCCACACGTTTTTTTCTGGCTTCAAGCTCAGCACCAGTAGCTCAAGGTAGTTCACTGTCACGTCCTGCTTCATTCACCCGACACTTTCCCTCCTACACGTGTCAGCGCTGATAAGTGTGAGGTGGAAGAGATCCATAATGTGGGAAATGTGACATTGGGATGTTGTAAACCACAAAATCTCTGTGACCATGATGGCTGCCTGGAACTGTTGATGCAGTTCACCTGAGTGTTCCACAGCCAGCAAAAAGAATAGGGACCTAAAATTGGCAGGTTTGTGATTTGCTTTTTGTAATTCTTGATGCTCAAAAGGTTTGAATTAATGTAGGTAGACTGTAAAGTGTTCTTATCTGGTTAAAATATTTTGTTGTTGTTACAAGGAGGGTTCCATACTCCGGATTTCTGTATGTTGTACAAAATTAGCTTTATTTAGATCACTTCCATTTACTATATGTGAAACCATTTAGAATTGTTAATTAGTGTAATCAAGATTTAAATTAATTAACATCATCATTACAGCTGTTCTTAGTTAATCAAACAAAATGTGCTTGGAAAATAATAATCCTAATAATCGTAATAATCAATAATGATCAAAGATCTTACACTTTTTAGGAGTTAATCGGTCTTAATTATAAAGATAGCGTAGTTATGAGATTGAATATAAAACTTTGTTACCACCATCTGATTAGAAAAAGTGTGCCTCTCAGTCAAACATGGTTGACTTTTACTGGAGGTTAGAACTGTATAAGTAAAAATGCAAGTTGGTTCCATCGCTCTCTTTGGGGACAGCTGGCTTTTATGTCTGGGCTGGGTAGTCAGTTCTGGCGCAAGGTGATCAGGCAAGTGTTCCGTCTGTCTGTCTTTTTTGAATTTTTCTCCAAACTCTTCGCCTTAGGAGCCCGCACTCCTGGGAAGGTGACATCTTCAGCCTCTGCTCAACCAATTAGAAACCTGCTCTGGGGGAACATGTCACATCAGACTGTCAACAATAAATGGACACTAATATTTTGACACTTCAATGGAGATTGACTAAAAAAAGCAACAACAGATCACTATAGGCTTATTTTTATGCTAATGAACAAAAGGTTCATATTAAAGATTTGACATAGAAATATGTACAGTTAAGCCTAGTTTATACTTCTCCGTCAGCAAGTTTGCACCCACATGCACACATATTGACAGAGACATTTTCCTTTTATACTTCTCCGTTGGCGTGTCAGTGTGGCAAAGCAGTTCCCCACAAGGACAGGAGGTGGTGCTGACTTTTTCTGCCTGATCTACCAACCGTTCGTGTGTCATCTCTGGTCCACTAGAACTCATTTTCATCAACTTGCAAACCCATTCCCCCTCCAGACGCAATGGCCAACAGAAAGTAAGTTTTTGATTGAACTGGAAAGTTTTTTGTTTTTTTGATGTATTATTTATTTTTTTTACTGGCAGTGCAGCTCACTGAATAGTCTAAAAAAGCATGGTAACAAATACAGTGGTCTGATTTGTTGTTCTCTACACCTCCTGGTGTTAAAAATAGCCAAAAAACTATATTCAATTAACTGGCCTTGCACTATAACTACTATTAGTGCCCAAAAGCTGCATTGACTGCTAATTACATTGACAATAGAGCACTGTTCCGGTGAAATGATCTGGGGCTGATGTTGGACGTCCAATCTCCGTTGTGTTAGATGGACATACGATGAGAAAATTGAGCTCTACTCTGTCCGTTCTTGTGTAGGTGACTGACAGGTAATGTCATTGAATGTCTTCGTGCCAACATAGACGGAGAAGTACAGTATTTGTCTGTAAGATGTTTTCAAAACTTTGATTTCTAAAACATGGGAAAACTTTGTATTAACTATGGCTTTTCAAAAAGCCAGTTTTGCTGTTGAATGCAAATGTGATACAGATCTCATTTAGAATAAATAAAACATGGTCTGTCAAGTTGATAAATGAGTGAAGAAAATATGATGTTCACCAAAAGCATAGATCCATTTAATTTATCTTGCAGTACAGATTACTTCTGCTCTGCTACTCGCAGAGAAACGCAATATTTTCTGCACCAACAACTAAATGCATTCCAGTTCATTATTCAATACTTAGCTCTGTGGGTGTTTCTGCGTCGGTGACAAATTAAACCCACAGTGATTTGCTGCCATGGTGTCACCGTTCTGAAAACATGTGCATATTGATAAAAGAAAATGGTTAGACATATAGTCTTCTAAAATTGAAACAACCTTACTGAAGTCCTTAGCAAAGTTGTCCATAATTCATAAGAGTATATTTACAATGTCTGTAAATTTCATAAGCAATGTCATGTGCACTTTACTTCTTTGCAGTGAAGAATGGGGCAGTATTTAAATTCTTGGCCAATTTTTTGCAGACCCATAGGAACAATTGATCATTTAGAGGCAAAATGTTTACTTTTTAAATGTTTTTGAAAGCTTGGTGAATAAATTCTTTTTCGAAGCAACTGTGGAAACCATCCGTTAATCATCTCCTCTTTTTTTTTCTATTCCCTTTAACAGTCATTTAAGACATAGTTCAAAGTCTTGTTAATGTAGCTTTAACAGTTTTTTTCTTCTTTGGGACCTTTTTTACATCTATTAGAGGTGAAATACATATGTATAAATTCTTATCATGACTGACTATTGTTAAATAGCAAATCAGTCTTGCTAGATTCTGAAGGAAAATTTCCAAAATCTTCTGTAAAGATAGAGCACAGGACTCTTCCACCTTCACCTGATGTTGTGAACAGTTGGGCAGGCGGCTGAAGGCTACTAAGTCTTAAACAGCTGTGATGTAGAAACTCAGTTTTTCCAAGCTACATCTGGTTTGTAAACCAGCTAGCTTTGCTAAAGATAGCAGAAACTGATAGTATTCCATGCAACAACCATGCTTACCTAAAAAAGCTAACTCGGCAGGTTTAAGCCTCTGTACTAAAGTCAAAATGGCAATAACTAAATTATATAGCCTAATTGTAGCGTATGTTGATAAAGCAATAATAATAGTTGCTTCATTAGTTGAAATAAAAGCAAATGTTATCGTACAGCCAGAATTTCATGCACACATATGTGTAACCGTAACTCATTAGAACATGGGTCTGCAATCTGTGGCTCCCGAGCCGCAAGTGGCTCTTTAGACCTTCCACAATAGCTCTCAGGAATTTTGGCTAAAAATAATGACGAACCAAAAAATGTTTTTATTCAATAACAAATTCAGATTTTAGAAGGTGTTTTGCATTTTTCATTGAATAATTGCTTTGAATTTCCATGAAACATGATACTAAATGTAACAATATTTTTTAAATACATTGTTTTATTAATTAGGTTTGAAACGGTACGTATTTTTACATAATTTGCCACAAATATCAAAATCTCATTTTGAATCCATGCACTTTTTGCTAAGGTTTTATGTTGTACTTTTGTTTAAAACAGAAAAAAATTGGTAAGCACTTTATGAAAACACATTTCACATTTCTAAATGTCATCTAACATTTGCAGCTCTAAATTAGTTTCTTTTAGCTGGATTGAGTGCAAAACGGCTCTTTGGATCATAAAAGTTGCAGACCCCTGTATTAGAACAACCAAGTCAGTTGATTGGCTCCTAAAGCCTAGTTTACACTTCTCCGTATACGTCGAAACGGAAAAACATTATCCGTCGACGCAAGGGCTCTCTGTCATCTACGCAACGACGGAAACGACGCCATGCCTGTGATTGTTCAGCTCAACAGCAGCCAGAGATAATTTCTCCAGAATGGTGCTCCATATTCGCTGTAATCAGTAGTCAATGCAACATTTAGGCACTACATGCTTTATATTGAAAGGATAGCTTATCTAATATGGTGTTTTGGTGATTTTGAACACAAGGAGGTGTAGAGAAAAACAGGCTGCTGTGTTTGTTTACATGTATTTTTAGAGTATTCTATGAGCTGCACTTTTTGTAAAAAGCTTTACAGCTTAAATAAAACATTCTTTCTGTCGTGCATTGCTCCTTGAGGGGGGATACTTTCACAAGATGAAGAAAATAAACTCTAGTTAACCAGAAACAACACTGCAATGGCAGGTTGACCCACCATGAAAAATTAGCATCGCCTGCTGTCCTGGTGGGGAATTGCTTTGCAACACTGAAAAACCAACAAAATATAAATGAAAAACGTATGTGTCAATGTGTCTGCGTCTGGGTGCAAACTAGCTGATAGAGACATTTTAACTAGGCTTTACATGAATTATTGGAATAGCAATGAGTAAGATGGAGATAAGGTAACGCTGTGGAGTGCAACTGAGTGTACACATTGTGCCCATTCATATGACAATATCACTCATCTTCTGAGATTTAAATTAGACTTGGAAAGCATTTAATATGTGGTAATGTTAGGGGATTTCACGAAGACTGCATGACTTGCAAAAAAAAAATGATTTTGAATTTCATTGATTAAATTATTCACCAGGGTGGGTATGAATTGATGGACAAGATATGGCTTTAAAGCAGGATATAACTCTTTCTTTAGTATTCCATTTAACTACTAACCAAGTAAAAGAAATCTAGTTTGGTCTAGTAGGAATGGATGGTGAACCTGCCATTTATATATTGGACTCCATTTGACATTTAGTTTGAAAGCTGGGATTGCTTTTACAACTGTCCTGGCATAGTACTTACCAGCTGCGGCTAAGTCTACAGTTGGGTCAAAAGTTTTATTTTTGACCCAACTTTCTCTCAGTACTGGACTACTGGACTGTACTGTCCAAAAAAGCTATTTGCCATGGCATGTATACAGTGACAAAAACAAATGAAATGGATGACAAAATTAAATAAACAAAAGCTTCATTGGTTAATTTTGTATGGTAAACAAGTTTCCGGTTAAAAAAATATTCCGAAAAATAGTAATTTAATGTGTAGAATAACACACTGTTTTTACAATCTAACAAGCTTTTATCAGCTTATATTTATACATCCCAGTCCAAGCCTGGTCAGCGGCGAGCATGAACTGATGAACCCTCTTGGATAAAAGGTGAAACGTCTTCCAAGACAAATTACCAAGTCCAGTTGCGTTTGATTGAAATTTCTTTGAGATAACCCTGACCTGGATGAATGAGAATATTCACAGGCTCGTTAGCTTTAGAGGTTTTGGAAATGTTTAGTTGGGCATCAATTCAAGAAATCCACAAAAGGATGATTCAAGTTCACACTCAAAGACAAAAGCTGCTCTTGAACAATGATAACCTCACACATGCATTCAACTGCCAAGCCAAGACCACGTGGAGCAATTAACCCTTAAATTTTTCCATCAGCCATTTGTGACAAATTCCTTCCCTGATATTTATGACATCCCATTTTAAAGTGCCAAAAAGGGGAAGATAAACTTCTAAAGCTAAAGCATATAGACCCCCCAACACACACACACACCAGTGAACATGAATTAGGCAACAAAGGAGGCACTTACATTGAAGAGCCTCACATGGTCCTCCGGGAGATAAAAGAAGCGGGCAGTCACTCCTCTTTCACAAAACAATAGTAACAATGAAAAAAGAGCAGGAGAGCTAGAGGAAGTGAGGGGGCTTGACAAACGGCAAGTTGGAAAACGAGGAAGAAAATGTGAGAACGACACGAAGGAAGTTTAGCCATCCACACACACAGCATACACTCAAATCAAAGCACTATGGCTCTTTTCCTGCATCTTCCCTCCTCCTTCTATTCCGCTTTGCCCCCTACCACCACAACCCGTGCCTTCAGGTTTGATTTGTCATGTGCTCAGGCAAGCAAGTAGCAGGCGGAAGAGAAAGCGGCTCCATGGGCTAACCCATAAATTCAGAATTTAATACTTCCATTAGATAGAACCCGGATTTTCAGACTCTTCAGTTTCATGTTTTTAATACAACATGGGTGGATATGTTTGCGTATTATGTCATTCAATGATGCAAACTGCCTGTTTAAAGAAACGACAAAGAAAAATAACGAATTTGATCCAGAAAGAGGTTAATTTGAGCTTAATTTGAAAAACCTATTTAATTTGATACTGTCAACTGTGAAGACATTGCCTTTAAAAATGATTTGATTTTAAAGATGGGTATCTCTTATTGTGAATTTCAGAGAATAGTCTTTTATTTAACTTAAATCTAGTTTATACTTCTACGTCAGGAAGTTTGCACCCAGACGCAGACGTATTGACAGAGACTTTTTTCGTTTATAGTTTATTTTTCTGTGTAGCAAAGCAATTCCTCACCAGGGCACCAGGGGGTGCTAACTTCTCATGGCAGCTCTGCCTACCATTGCGGTGTCGTTTAACTAGAGTTTATTTCCTTCAGCTTGTGAAAACAACCCCCCTTCAAGGAGCAATAGATGACAGAAACTAAGTTCTGAGCTGAAAAGCTTTTTAGCAGTTAAACTTACAGAGTGCTCCATTTTCTACAGTACATGCCTCTTTCCTCTGTGCAGTTATTTACAATAGTATTTGGCAACCTACTGCCACGCTGCTGTTGGCCCGAACAACTAAATGTAAACACAGTGCAGTGGTCGGAAAAAGTTATCTTTTTAATGATTTTAGGTTAAATATAATGTTTAGTATAACGTCTCATTCTGCACACCTCTAAACTCCCCGTTGAAGTATTACTTTTTCAGAGAGATCGCTTTTAAAAACAAAATTCCATATTCAACCTTTAAATAGAACTTGTCTGACAACATAAAACAGACTAACGCCCTGTTTACATCGAGACATAATTGTTTCAAAAACAGAGTTTGTAAAAAAAGCACCACAGTAAAAAAAATGTGTCAATACGTTTCCACACTAATTGCTGAAATTGCTTTAGTACCTCTGCCGGGACCATTGGTGGTGCTGTAACACTAAAGGAGAAACACAGAAAAGGGCACTGAGCATGCACAGTCAACCAAGTATCAAACACAACCAATCTAGCTTAAAATGAGAGATTTAATTAAAATCATGCAGTCTCTGTAGTTCTAAACATCAATTTTTTGCTGGTGGTGATAGAGGAGGGACAGTAAATTGTATCTGAGGATGCATAATAAGTTCTGAATTTGCTTTATTAGGACTGTAAAACCACATGCTGCCATGCTCGTGTACTTTATTAGTTGTGCAGATTTGAGTTAAATATAGGACTGGGGCAGCGATGTCCACTTAGAAAAAAATGTTTTCCCCACTTTGGGTGCCAGTTCATACGTGATCATTGATGGTGTCCAGAAGTGCCGCCTCCTTCTGAATGAGAAACCTATTGCATTAAATATTTTTGCTACTACACCTGGTTTCATCTACATGTATACAGGGCCTAAAAGATTTTGATATTTAATGATGCATGCCACAATCAGAAGAACTGTTACAGATTAAAAAAATATTAACATTTAAGTTTCAAAGTGGTTACAAATAGATAGGAATACAGCAAATCAGAATAAGAGCTAAATTGTCATTTTTGACCCTGAGACTCTAAGTCAGGCAGCAGACTACAGACATCAGAGTAACAGTTTATTATAAAGTTATGTTTTTATGAACCAGAATCTGCTAGACTTACCGTACAGAATGGAATCATGAGTTCTGGCCTCAGAAAGAAAAGGCCTCATCTTTGTGTAGGATTACAGTGTATGGAATATGAAATATTAGGGTCTGGAAACAACATAAAAGCAGTTAGAAAATCTGAGGATTAAATACATTTCATGACGCTACATGTGTTAAAAGAGCCAAATATAGCCAATTTGGACATCACATGAGAAAACAACTCAAACTTAAACAAGTATTAATGCAAACATTATTATTTTATAAACACATGATTGTAAAGTGCTTAAAAGGTTATATCTTTGTCACTTGTTGCTGACATCCTATAAAACTTGGTTAAACTTACTTTTGGGTGAATGTCCTGACTTTGTGAAACTATGTCATACTTGATTGTTGACGCGACTGCAAATTGACTCAGTTACATATCTAGTTATGATATCATGAAAAGATAAAGTGTAAGTATTGACGTAATTATTTTTAGAAAGGAAATGTCTCTGCCTGTTTCATGGCTGTCAGTGTCACCGTAGAAAAACAGATAAAAATGGGTAGACGCGTAAGCATGTTGACTTGACTGACAGGTGTCCCAGGCTATCACACTCAGCTGCTTTATTTATACTGTGTTGAGCACTTGGACTATTTTAGTGGCCCAAGTTGGTGTTAACGGATTAGTTCTCTTACAAGTATCAAAACATGTAAAACTCAAACATGTCAAAATAAAAATCAGTTGAGAAACATATTCTAGTACACAGTGTACTTTTTAAAAAAGTGAGGATTAATAACGCTGCCTTTAAATCTACAATAGAATATATTATAAAAATTCAACAAAAATGCATACACAACTGCTGTATTTCAAAGCGACATAGATAAATTGCAGGGATTAACATTTTATCATTATTCTCAAGTTGTGTCAAGGCAGAATGAGAACAAAAAATAACAAAAGTTTGCAATTAATCAATATCAATGGGTGTATGCCAATAGGAGGAGTAGGACTTGTAGGGGGGGGGGGGGGCAGATTAAACTGAATATTGAATGTGTTGTTCTCTTTAGAGTAGAATGCTTAGTGCTTCATGAGGATTCTAGGGGATTTTTTTCTACCTCTGTTGCCTCATCATCAATATGCAGATAATCCTGATGTGCTCTATTGTCAGAAAGGTGGTGGGCAAATCTGTGTCACCAAGACAAGGTGTTTGTTATTATTTTTCTCAGAAATGTTATCTGCTGCATGTTGCTTTGATATTTTTTTCTACAAACAAGTAGCGCATTTAAGATGAGACAGTGTGTTTGTTATGCTGTGTCAATGGAGTGTTTTTCCCAATGGCTTATATTAATAAATATAATTAATTTATATTAATCAAAAGAGAAATTATCCACTGAACAAGATTAACAGCCAATCAGAGTCAGTGTATGGGACCTGCATGCTCATTGGCTTGTGCTTCAACGTTGAGCTTCCTGGATGGCCATTCTCATTCACTGACAGCAGGCTGCAGTAGATTCGCAAAACATGCTAAATCAAGGCTCGGAGCTGCAGGAACTTCGTCCAGCTCCAGTTACTTTGGCTGATTAAATTGAAAGGAATGATCATATTTATGGAATAATAATTATCAGAGGATGACATATTGAGTTGGATTAAAATTTTAAAATGATACCAGGCTCAGCACTCAGAACTTGCTGTCCCACAATAGAGATTTGCATTTGAAAGAATAAAATAATTCCTTAAGCAAACATTTTCTTTTGAGATGTGCAGCATAAAACTGCGTGAGAGACTGAAGCTGCGGTGGTGAATTTTGACCCGGTTTTGACACATTGATCTGACTGGATAGCGAGAGATCACACCGTCCAATCAGGGAGCAGGCCACTTCCTTGTTTTTACCAGCACTGCATACTCTTAAAAAGGAGTACAGAATCAGCACGGTCCAAGACAAAAGTATGTCTGTGACTCAAGTGGGTTATTTCTGAGGGAATTAAGGTTCATATTTAATGTCACAAAGCGGAAGCATTCACATGATTTAATATCACCCCCAAAAACGTGTTTATTGTACCAAAAGGGTATGGAAAGCAGCTTTTAATGGACTGAGTAAAAAGTGCGACACTTCCTCTCTCATGAAATGAAAATGCCAACAGCGACAGAAAAGGATCCCGTACTTGCAGCTCCGAGCCATGATAAGCTACTGCAGGCTGAATCGCTATCCATGAAGATCAATGTAGAAGCACCAGCCAATGAGCATGCAGGTCCCACACAGTGACTCTGATTGGCTCTTGATCTTGTTCACTGGATAATTTGTCTGTTTGTGAATAAACCATTGGGAAAAAAACACTATGATGAAATAAAAGCTGATTTTGTGAAAAAAAAGACATTTTGGAATAAAAACTAATGAAATTAAATAAAAATGACTGACAAATAAAATATATATATTTTTTAATTAAATATTTTTATAATAATAAATGTATTTTTACTCGCCTGTTGACAGCTGGAGATAGGAACCAGCCCCCCTGCGACCCTGGAGGACTAAGTGGTTCAGAAAATGGATGGATAAATGCATTTTTAAAGAAAAAATAAAATAAATCATACTAATAAGCTTAAACTTTTATATGAATTGACTTTTTTCATACTTTCATTGACACATCATATATTTGTCTAATATTTATATTATAATTTTTGAGCAGTTTGGTGCTTCATAGTTGTCATTGTTCCCCCTATGTCACTCTCTTTCACACATTGACAGTTGAATCTCTAGCTGTAGGGTTAGGATTGATGTGTTCCAGAACAATATTGTTGATGTCTTTTAGAAGCTGTTTGTTGTATACCAATATAAGATAGGTTACTACTAGGGATGTCCCGATCTCAAGATCGGATCGGGCCAATGTTTTCACATTTTTCAGTGGTCAGAGATTGGCTATATAGGGCTCCTGATTATCACAAGTCAGCATAGCAGATGAAACAAAATTCTAACATGGGTAAACTTCAAAACATATGCTTAACCTTACTTAAAGGTATATAAAGTCATCATCTGGAAGTTACATGCAACAATAAATTGAACTAAACAGAGGAAAACTTATCTCAGCTTCTGAGAAAAAAAGTGAGATGCTGGAATGCACCAGTGGTGCATTCAAATAGCGTTAGAACTCTTTGCTGATATTGTAGTGAAAACACCAATAATAATACTGCCACTTTAAAACTTAGAACAATGTGGGGTTTCTAACATATATTTATTAAAAAATATAGAATTATGGTAAATGGACTGAACGTATAAAGCACTTTTCTAGTCACACTGACCACTCAAAGCGCTTTACATTGAAGCCACATTCACCCATTCATACATCGATAGCCAACATGGCTCGGTAGGACGATGTAGAATTTTTGGGGTTAAGTGCCTTTCCCAGGGGCACATCAACATGTGACTGGAGGAAGCTGGAATCAAACCTACAACCCTTCAATTGCAAGCCAACTACTCTACCACTGAGCCACGGTCGCCCACAAATTAATATGATCCTATTAAACTGGAAGTGCATAATTGTGCACACCAGCATATAGCCCTGCTAGAAATAGTCGGAGGCCTAAAATGCTGATTGGGACATCCCTAGTTACTACGGTAGTTACATAGGATATTGGAACTCCAGCAAAATCACTGTACCAAAGCTTTTGGTAGCTTTTAACTACCTCTTTTCATATGTTCTATAGTGACTACCTGTTCTGGAGTGTTGAATCTGCCTTTTACATGAGCAGAGAGTTGACATTCTATTTCACCTGATTATCATTTCGGTCCTCATCTCACCGGTGTTACAGCTAATGACTGGGGTGTGTCTCATGAAATCATGTGGGTGAATCAGTACCTTTAACAGACTTTGAACAGATTATACTGATGTGTGCCAAGCAGGAGCAGATTACTGCTGTCGTGGAAGAATTCCATTGAGTTTAAGATAAGGATAAGGATGGTTCAGTCTCCTTTTGCATTTTAACATGTTTATAACAATAGTAATAAGCCCTCTTCAGGCCTGTCTCTCTCCCTTTAACATGGCGTTTCTGTCTGCCTGTGTCAGCTTCCAGAGCTTTTCTATCAGAAGTGTTTGGCATACTGTACAGACACAACAACAATAAGAGGAGTCCTTAAGTTAACCAGAGTACATGAAATGTCCATAAGTCTTTTTCAACTTCAGTCTCTTCAATGAGTCACAGGTATTATGCCATATTTCCCGGATGCCTTTACTAATGATAACTAATCACTAAATAGAACTAATCTTGAAATTGAGCAAGTTTGAATACAGTCATTGGGAGCTGTACCTCAGAGTCTTGGCCACTGACAAGAAACTCCTAATTTGGGTTATTTAATAGTAAATAATGGAGGCGTATGTCTTGGTATTTGTGTCTTATGCTTTTAATGTGTATTATGGTTAAAGTTTATATTTCTAACTTGTTACCTACATCATTCACCACAATATAGTAACTAACTTTTACTATAATGTATAAATATGCTAATTGTAGTAAAAGAATATATATATAGAGTATTTTATCTGTTATTTCTTGCCATACTGTATCACCAGGGAGTTGATTAGGGATTGGTTCTCAAGTTACTTGTTCTAAGAACAAGCCTTTTTAGTTGCCTGCACCATCCTGAAAAAAACCCACATTTATTCGAGGCTACACTTTAGTGAATGGATTCTAATGTTTAGTGTATAATCAAAACTCCATAGAATTAAGTGTTCTAAACTCCCAAGAAACAATGTCTATTGATATTTTTGCAGAGAAATCTAGGTATGTGGAAATAAGATTATACTACTACTTTTGTCATGGCTGATTGTGTTTTCGTTGCATTTTTTTTGTTTGTGACATTTCCTTTTGCTGTGGATTAGTTTAAGACCTCCAAGATGCATTAAAGATGCATTAAAGATAATGATGAAAGATCAATATGCTCTCAACAGAGTCACTATGAGAAGTTTATTTCAGTGTTGACAGTTGCATGTGCATTTGAGGTGTGTGCTGCACACAGCTTGAAAGTAAAACAAATGGGTCAAAGCCGCTTGAAATTTTGCATCAGCAGCTTTCTACTCTGCTGCATCTCCACATGTAGGGGGTCAGCTTTATACCATCGGGACATCACTGACATATATGCAAGGTTTGTTGACCCATTTAGCCCTGAAAAAAATACAGGAACATACATTACTTTTATCCACAAGAGCTACAGATGAAGCATATAAGTGACTGTTACGACATCAAAGTATATTTCACTTATTCAGCTGAGCCAAGTTACCTGTTGGGACTTCATCAAGAAGGTGTTCATACATCACCAGCCTTCACAGCAAGGCAGCGGCAGTTTGGGTCAAACATCAATGTGAATCAGCCAAAAAAAAAAGAAAAAGGATGAAAGTGTCTAGTGCAAATTGGTAGCAAATATGTCAGCACAGGTTGACTAAATTTGGATTCAACATGGAAATGTTTGATGAACCACTTTGATGTCTTCCACCATTAATTACATCAAAAGTGGAAAGCTTCTATGAATATAATTAAGAAAATGACAAATAAATCCTAATTGCTTAAGGGATTATTTGTGTGTGAATTAACTGTTAATGTTATACATTTTAAAATAGTGAAAGATAGCTCCGGTATCTTACCTGTAAATAAATTATAGTGAGTTCCTGAAGTAAAATGTGTCAACTCTTTTCTGGCAAACGTGAGATAGGTGTTGTTTAGAGTTGTCCCAGGACTGTCATTTTTGCCCAGCCTTCCTTTCTTTCTCCTTTTTTTATTGAATCATGAACGCTGACAATCAGGCAAGTAAGGCCTGTACTGCTTTAGATGTTCTAGTTACCTTTGTGTCTTCCTGGATGAGTCAGAAAACACTCTCGGAGAAATGATGGTAGGCCTTCAACTCCAGGTTCAACATTATTAATGTTTTCTGCATTTGTGGATAATAGCCTTCACTGTGGTTCAATAGGTCTGTGTTGGTGTAACTGGTTGGTGTTGGTGTGCTGCATTTGACACAGCTGTTCATACGTTAGTGTTTGGGATCTTGTTGACCCACTTATTTGGTAAACCAAATTTTCAAATCTTGGTGTTCATATCTTTTTTCTAAGGCTGGGATGACATTTAAGCATTTGTCCAAAAAAAATATTTGCATGGACTCCTGATTATTATGAAATAGGAATGTGTCAAGACAGTGGGGGTTCCACTTTGGGCAACTTGCATTCTGTATGTACTGTAGACGTTGCCTGTAATATCTTAAAATGTGTCTTTTGATTACACCACTACACTTCTTAGCAAGATAAAGGGAACATTAACACAACACATTCTAGATCTGAATGAATGAAATATTCATATCAAATACTTTGTTCTTTAAATAGCTGAATGTGCCGACAACAAAATCACACAAAAATTATCAATAGAAATCAAATTGATCAATTCATAGAGTCTGGATTTCGAGTTACTCAAAATTAAAGATGTAAAAACACACTACAGGCTGATCCAAGTTTGATGTAATATCCTTAACACAAGTCAAAATGAGACTCAGTAGTATGTATGCCTTCCACATGCATATATGACCTGCCTACAATGTCTGGGGATGCTCCTGTTAAGGAGCCAGCATCCGCCAGCTTCTGGACAGTCTGTGGTGCAACGTGGTATTGGTGGGTGGAATGAGACATGGTGTCCCAGATGTGCTCAGATGGATTCAGGTCTGGGGAACAGCCAAGCAAGTCCATAGCATCGATGCGTTGGTCTTGCAAGAAATGTTGACACACTCCAGCCATGTGAGGGTTAGCATTGTCTTGCATTAGAAGGAACCCAGGGCCAACCGCACCAGGATATGGTTTCAGAAAGGGTCTGAAGATGTCATCTCAGTACTTGATTTAAGTCAGGCCACCTCTGACGAGCACATGGAGGACTTTTGCCCCCACAAAGAAATGCCAACCTACACCATTTCTGACCAACTGCCAAACCAGTCATGCTGGAAGATATTGCAGGCAGCAGAAAATTCTCCATGGCATCTCCAGACTACCAACTCTGTCACATGTACTTATTCTGAACCTGCTTTAATCTGGTAAAGAGCACAGAGTACCTGTGGCAAATTTGCCAATCTTGGTGTTTTCTGGCATATCCCAAATGCCCTGTACGGTGTTATGCTATAAGCACAACCCCTCTCTGTGAACATCTGGCCCTCATACCAACCTCATGAGTCTGTTTCTGACCATTTGAAGAGACACATGCATATTTGTGACCTGCTGGAAGTCATTTTTCAGTGCTTTGTCAGTGCTCATCCTGTTCTTCCTTGCACCTAGGTGAAGGTAGCAGCCATGTTGCTGGGTTGTTGCCTACAGACATTGTTACACCTACCTACAGCCACCACCATGTCTCTGATGTACTGTTCTGTCTCCTTGTAGTGCCTCCATGCTCTGGTCACTACGCTGACAGACAGAGCAAACCTTCTTGCCACAGCTTGCACTGATGTGCCATCCTGGATGAGTTGCACTACTTGAACCACATGTGTGGGTTTTACACTCAGTTTCATGCTACCACTAGAGTGAAAGCACCATCAGCATTCAAAAGTGACCAAAACATCAACCAAAAAGCATAGGAGAAGTGGTCATCACCTGCAGAACCCCTCCTTTATTGGGGTGGCTTGCTAATTGACTATAATTTCCACCTGTTGTTCGAAGGGTTTGAATTTCCTCTAGCCTAATGCATGAAATATCAAATTTATTGTTTGTTTTTTTAATTAAATAATGCACGGTTAGAGAGTAGCAAAAAACTCATCAAGTCTAAAGACGAAAGAGTACAAGAGTTTGTTTTATATTAGTCCTCTGCCTCGGGAGCTGTGATTGACTGTGGCTGCCTGGGTGTTCTCCAGGTAGCGCTTGGGTGGAGATTGGTATCTTGGCCTTGCCTCCTCTGGACAGCCTGTGTTAGTGTCTTGGCTGGTGCTATTGATGTGATGCTGCCGCTGCAGATGGCTCCTTTGATGGTGTTCCCTTACTTCACCTGTTTCATCTGTACCCAGCCCGGTATCTTTTTTAATGTTGCCCTTGAATGTGTCTGTGCTTGGGGGTTGGGTTGGGGGATATAAATTTGATCATGCTTTTAAATCTGTGGGGGGTGGATGGGAATTTTTTGTTTGTAAAGCAATTTGAGTTGCAATCTTTGTATGAAAAGCGCTTTATAAAGTGAGACTGATGGAAGAAACCTCAGCTTATTATGCACTCAGACCTTAGTATTAACCCCATAAAAGGTGCATGATCACCTTATCACCTTGTCTATTTACTTGTTATAAATGATCCTTTTAGTGTTGTTTTCTTATTATATATTACTTGGATTATAATATTTCTGTCCATTTCTTGTTTTGTTTTTTTACCACATTATAACTGCTATATTCTATAACAGAAAAATAATTTTTGGCAGAAGAACAAGCTTGTTTTACATAATGTGCCCTAAAAAGGAGATTAACCATAATCAGGAACAACTGCTGACTTGGGATCTTATGCAACTCAGAACAGCTGTAAAGAAATGACATGAAAGCGGGCGGTTGTTGCACAAGTCACTGTATCCTTTGGGACCAGTCACTGATGGTGTATTAAATTGCAAGGCTTGTGTGTCAAGCTGGATTTTGTTTATTTAAATTCCTTCTTAACTATAACTGACTAAAGCCTATGGACCTCCTTCCTACTGATTATGAAACTAGTCCACATTATATAAAATTAGGGGAAGATTTAATGACATTTTCTATCAAAACAGATACCGTTTTTTGTAAAAAACAAAACAAAAAAAACTAATGCAACATATTCACCAAAGGAGGGTTTTTTTGGTAATTGTGGTAAAGAAATGTATGTATAAAAACATGTGCATTAGTGAAGCGGTTAAAAATAAAGATGAGGCAAAATTGATCTAATAAACTAGATGTTGCTTTTTCAAATAACATTTTATTATAACTTTAGTTTTGACAGATATAAATATCCAGCAATACTCTTAGCTGATCCTTGGGGGGTACCAATGGATTCCCATTCAGAAGGAATACAGTATGTAGACAGTCTTGTTTGATGCAGACTTGTTTTTGCATTTTAAGGTATTTTTCTAAGATATATATTTACATTTCCTATTATAAGAATTTTTATTTTATTAAAAAAATCTGAATTTAAAACGTGTTTCTTCTTCTTAAATGTTTTTATTTTGTTAATCTGTCATTTATTTGTGTACCTTTTTTTCACTTTAGTAGTTAAAATACTCGAATATATCGATACGTTTAGATTTTTGACTGCCTGACATCATTTAGAAAATATTAGATCAGGTGTTACTCGGTAGTAGCGTTTTTACCAAATACATTTTACTCTTGAGTAAGTACTTGGACAGCTATTTTTACTTGAGTAAATGCATGTTAAAATAGTTGTACTCTCGAGTACAATTTTTGGGTACTCTACCCACCTTTGCAGACCATCACTTGACTAAAAGGCACTAGTCGAACTAGTACCAGATTTTCTTTATGTAAGACTCCGTTTGGAATGATTTAGTAATGGCTTGGGAGTCATTTTAGTTGAGACACCACCTATGTAAAGCAATCTTGAAAATAGCCATGGTCCAAATGGTTCAATCCCAACTGCTGCATTTTTCTTCTCCACTACCCTTATCCAACATTACAACACATTTCAGCTCTACATCCCCTTACCCAGTCATATGTGACTTTCATGAGCCATATTACTTTGCATGCATCAGCCTCTTGCCCATGCCTTCATAACCCTTGACGATGCCTCAAGGATGAGTGGGTGTGGGGGGAGGGCCATGAATGTCATGACCAGTTACTCTTCTGTGCCTGCCCTTACTGCCCGAATCCCTCTACCCGGGGATCGCCTTTAATTATCCTATATGTGCTTTACCGACTGTAGTTAGAGACGGATTCAGCTGTGGGAAACAAACAAGTGAGCTGACCTGGAAAAAGAACGCCTTTGCTCCGAAAAGCCCTGAGGGTTTATAGGGTGCTATAAGGGAGAACAGCTGCCTGGGCCTCAAGTATTGGCAACATCTTTCCCATCAGACTCAGTTTTATTTATTTGCTATAAACTAACAATTCTGTGAGCTCTAGTGACAATATATATTTGACATACTTTGGTGCTAAGGCATTCAATGATTTATAAACTAGTAAAAGTATTTTGAATTGTATTCTCTGAGATACGGGGAGCTACAGTAAGGATTTTGAAATGGGGTGATGTGGTCTACTCTTTCTGGTTCTAGTGAGGACTGGAGCAGCAGTGTTCTGGATAAGCTGCAGCTGTCTGACTATTTAGGCAGACCTTTGAGGAGGCTGTTTCAATAATTAATCTGACTAATGAATGAGTTTCTCACGGTTTTGTTGCGACAGTAGTCTTTTAATTCTGGTGATAGAGGGTTGAACTTGTTTTTATGTGACCCTGGAGGTTCAGCTTTGAGTCCTTTACTACACATAGATTTCCGGCCTGATCAGAAGTTCCTAGCTCTATTAACTGAAGCTGTGTGTTTATCTCCGGGTCCAACGATACTTAATTCATTTTTTTTTTTCTGTTCAGCTGGAGAAACATCACATAAACATAATTGTGCACTGTAGTCCAGTCTTTTTGGAAGATTAGCCAAAAGAAAGCAATTGTTTAAAAAAAGGAAAATTTCTCATTAAAAGCTGACAACCATGAAGTGGCAAAGCAAAGCTGCGAAAGAAAATGTTTTTTTATTAGATGTGACCTAAATATTTTTACAGTTTGGCCTAAACCACCTGAATATAAGGCCCCTGTGAAAAATTGTAGTAACATAATTCTGTGGAAATTATTTTCATCGGTAGCACATGACACAACTTAAAAAAGATGGGTAAACAGGTTCAGCTAAACACTGGGGTGTTCTGAAAGAAAACCAGTTGAGGCTGCAAAAGGCTTGAGGATACAGGGAAAACTACAATGGATGAAAGCAAATTCAGGTTATAACAGCACAGTTAAAGTACAGTTGAGACTAATTGTGTTGGAATTTGTTCTTAATGAGAATAGCCATGTATATCAGTCTGTAGATGTGTGGTATAGTTCTAAATACTGTGTTGAGTATCTTGATTGCCCTCCTCATTAGATATCAGGCTGTGTCCTGCAATGCCTTTCCATACCACCTCCTCTTTGGAGCATGAGCAGTATTTTAATCAAGCAGACTGACTTTTCTAAAGGGCAACTGTTAGAACAAACACAAAATTAATAAGAGACAGAATTTTCTGCTCTTCATTCCCCTTTCTCGTTTAAATGGCTGAGCAAAATCCCCTCACGGCACCCTGACTGCATTTGCATTTAGAAAGTCAAATCTGGCCTTTTTTCACTGAATATTCATAAACTTCACATATAAATGTAAAAACAAATGTCCAAAGAATTGAAAAAGCAAGGTTCCTAGTGCAAAATGCTAAACCCCTACTTCTAAAACAAAGAAGATTTGCTTGCCTACATAGTATGACTGAGATTCTTGGCTCTAGCCATAGTTAAAGTAATTGTGCGAGCATCAGCTTACAGTCCTAAAGGAGTCAATTTATCACCCTTTAATGGCAGCCTTTCACTAAGGATGATACTTGGACCAAGATTTTGACTTCTTTGGGATTTCTTTGCCAAAGCTGATGGTTATTGTCAGGCCTAATGGGGCTCAAGATGACTTCAGGGTCCCATAGGATAGCTCTGATTGTAACTAGGTTGATTTGCAAGAGTCAGGGCCTAGAAACAGGAAATGTTTGGGAATGGTGTACAATTGTAATTTTATCAGTTTTAAGTAACTTTCATTTTCAAACAAGATCACAGTCTTTTAAGCCCTAACAGACACATGCATACATTGTAGAGATATTTCGTCACATGGTAGTCATGCCACAGAAACAGGAAGTAATTTGAGTACAAGAGGCTTTTACAAGTTATGATAGGCTATAGAAAAAGAGATCCTAAATTTAAGAAAAGTATTAATCACATTTATTTACCTAAATATACCTATTTCTGATGCCAATATGTACATTAGTCTTTCATGTAGTGTTTTTTTTTAAACTGTTTTAAAAAAAATCCTAAATAGAAGATTTACATTTTTTGATTAAGAGATAAAATTACGGCAACAGTTATATGAATTAGAACTAAAATGTTTTTCGTCAGACCTTTTTATACTCTGCATGATGCTGTAGGACTTAAAATGTGATTGTTAGCCTACCAGACCCCTTGCATGGTGCATTTTCCATAGGTACCACAATCTGTGTCTGTACAAAAACCACGAACAAACAAACAAAAAAACACAAGCAAAACTAGTGTAACTGCCAAATGTAGGGAAATCCTGCATCCAGTCATGAAAATTAATCCACTAAGATTTAAAGGGGCTGCACATTTTCTGCCTAAGGGCAGCTCACACATTGTTTAGGTCATGCAGCCACCAGTAGAAGGTCAATGTCTATGTTCCCTACAGCACCAAAAGTAAAGGATTTAAGGTCAACCAAACCTTCCCTGACGCAGAAAGTTGTGTAACTGCTTGCGTAGTAATCGATGGCTTAGCAGTTAATGTATGCTGTCGGTTCTTGCTGTTTTATCTGCATTTATGATTTTCTGCTTAAATGAGTTTGGGCTTTACATGTGCACCACTGCTGAACCATGAGAGAGGATTACTGTGCTGCCAGTTTTACAGTATCCCAACATCTGTTTTCTGCAGGGGTCTTCAATTATGAATGTCCTCACCTGCTTGTAACTGTCACAAAGCTTCACGTACAGCATGTGCTGTACATAAGGTTCTACCTGAAGGGGTTTAAACCCCTTGATTATTTCCACATTTTATTTTTGTTTTGCAGACTTTCTCTAAAGTGAGTCTTATGTGGAAACAAGGAGAAAACAAACTTTTCAGAGTGCTTTGGAGAGGATGGTTTATGTGGGATAGTTTGTATCTGTAAAGCACTTTGATTTGCAATATTTGTATGAAAAATCACTATAAATAAAATTTGATTAAATTTGAATGTTTTTTGTTTTTTTAAAGGTTTAATGAACATTTTTTTATAAATTCCCATTGGCTAGCTATCATGATAACACTAAAGTAATCTTTGTATGTCATTTAAAACAACTAAATGTAAATTTCTGTGATTATTAGTTTTCTTTCCTCATTCATTCTCAGCCAGATCTAGCTTAGAGTGATTTATCAAATCATTGCCCATCCACTATCTCATCTACCCCATGTATTTCATTGCCCATCTATCTCTGGTTCTTTTTCACCTTTAAGAATCCATGATGTTATATTACAGGGTAAAATAGCAACTCTATTTTTTACCATCTCATCTGCCTCCAAAATTCCCAATTGAGATCATGTTAAGAGCTTTTCAAATAAAAAGGGAAGCCACAACCTCCACTTCCCTTCATGCATATTTGAACTTTTCTGATTCTCGTACTGTATTTCTACATCTGTAGAAGTCTGTATTTTTACTTTCAGCCCGCAGGCTCTCAAACAATGCAGCCTTGGGCTCTTAGGAGGCATTAAGCTCTGTCAGATGAATTTGAAAAGTCAAGAGTTGGAGCGCAAATGAAAAAGCTCTAAAAAGACCCCATGAAATCTTAAAGACTGTTCAGACTAGCACTTTTCATGCTATTCATTTGGCAAACGGCTTAGGCAGTGAAAAAACGGAAAGGCTTTGTGACTAGACTACAGTTCTGTCTATTGGCTTGCTTTGTCTAATCAACATGTGAGAAATGGATAGGCAGGACTGAAACTTAACTGGGCTGCAATTTAAAAAATTGATTCAACCAAACTTTATTCAACGTTGCTTTGTCCTTTTAGAGGCTGCTCACATACAAAAACTTTAGTCTTAGAGTTTTCATACAGCTGCATGTTTATACTCATCGGCTACTTTACTAAGTACTAATGTAAAAAAGTGTTTTAAGAAAATACCCCCTACACCTTATTGTAATGTTCAAGTGCAGAGACTCTGAGTTCTGGTGGGGGAAACCACAGACAGCTGGGTTATGGCTTAGTAAAAGATCTATTGAAATGAGCAGGAACTTGGGATCCAGGGGGATGATCAGAACTGAGGAAGACAAGTAAGAGATTAATATAGATAAAAAGAATGATGTTCTTAGTTCATTCAGTGTGGGCTGTTGCTTAGTCGACTGAAAGGAGAAATACCAGCAGGAGGTGAGTAGGCAAACACTGGCTGGAGACAGGTGATCTGGGAGATGAGAGATCCGGTGTGTGGTACAGGTGGTGTAGCAGTGGAGGGTGGACAGGCAGGTGATCGGGAGGTACGTGCCTTTCCAGGGAGGAGTGATGTGGAGGCTGACCAAGGAGGATATGAGGGTTCAATCAAGCGCAAGAGATCTTGACGGGAACAAAGACATTAGGGCACAGAAAGAAATCCAGGAGACTAGGTGGAGAAAGAAGGAGGGTAATATCCTTAAGAACACAGGGATGATCCCAACACGAACATTTTTGGGTACTCTACCCAATTTCCACCGGTTGCAAAACAGCAACTGGAACCTGAAACTGAAACTGGACGTGTTTCAGAAGTGTAGTGTCGCGGCCCTCTCCTAAATTTACGTGGCAGCTCAATTATTTTTATTTTTTTTCAAAGGTTTTTTGGGCCAGAGTGGCCTTTATTGACAGAGGACAGAGACTGAAGGGGGAGAGAGGTCTGGAAGACATGTGGCAAAGGTCACCTGGGACAGGACTCTAACCAAAGACGGCCATGTTGAGGACTAAAGCCTCTGCCCGCTCTAACCACTGTGCCTCGCGACCCCCCAGCAGTTCTATTTTTTATGAGCTACGCTCCTAAAACGTGTCAAGCTTAGCAATTTAGTTCAACCCGAACAAGAAATCAGGCAGAGTTCTGATTGCTTGACTACAAAAACAAAAAAAAACATCAGCACAACATCACTACCTGGGACACCAGGGTTCAAGTCTGTGGGTCTAATTTCTAGGTTTTTATCCCAGGTGGGGAGTAGTTAAGCCTTAAAGTAGAGAATCACCTAGTTTATACTGTATTTTATAATACAACATGAAAAAAGAGAAGACATTGACAGAAATGTCTGCAGTTTTGGGAATAGATAGTGAGTTTATGCCACTTATGAACATAAAGTTTTGCCCCCGCATGCTACCCTTTAAGTTATGCAATTGCAATTCTACTTTGATTACGTGATCTCCTTAGACCAGCTGGGAGGAAGGCTTCCACGAGTGATACAGGTCTAAAACGCTCCCGGTGGGAAGGGAAACGCATCTGCTTTTGTGAGTAAGACGTGTCTATTAAGTCACGCACTACCTATGCGTCTGGTGGAAAGGGGGGGTTAGTATTGATTGTGCTTGCAAAAGAATCCAAATAAGTATACCAGTTCACAATTTTAAATATTAACAATGCCTGCTTCGGGGTTTGAATTCCCATGCTTATTAGCTGTGCCAAAATGGTTTTATACATTTCCTTAAAGGAGCAGCCAGATTTAAGAAATTAAACTTGCGACTGCCGGGGCCGGCGCTGCGAGTAACTATGGCCATTGCGGGAGCGAGCACAGCTGTACGACAACAAGCAACATGTCCAGCGATGAAGTAAGTACTGTTTAATTGACGGCATCTGAAGTCCGGGTTCTTTCTCTTCCTTCTTCCTATTAAAACGAGAATGCGCAAGAATTGTAGATTGACGCGTCGCAGACTATTTTGCAGCACACAGACTGCTCAAGATAATGCAATTACACATGGGTGGGCTCATTTTGCTTAGTTTAAAACGTTTCATTAAACAATACATTTACAAAACTGAACATGAAAATAATTTATTTTAGAAATCCAGCCCCCTGCTCCTTTAACTGAAAATCCTGCCGTACCTGTTCTTCTACGTTCTATAGCTAAATGTAAGCCAACCTTCAACAGCCACCTGTATCAACTGGTTTATGTAGGTTTGTGACTATCGCACTCCTCCCTTAGGTTGCTAATGAATCAGAACCCCAGATGGTCAACCCTTCCAAAGTAAGAATTTTCTCCAGGCCCGAATGGCCTTGTTCACTCTCTAGGATGCTAGTTAAAACATGAAGATGCTGAAAGACAGAATAATGTGAAAAATAAATGTACATCTGACTTCAAGATGTACATTTATTGTTGATGTCCTCCTTGATGTTCAAGGAGGACATCTGTTTGCCATGTTAACTAGCTTCTGGAGACAGTAGAAGCATGCTGACCTACCACAGAGTGTTTTTCCTCTGCTTACCCTAACATGCAAAAATATTTCAGGCAAAGATGGAGAAAAGAAATGGCAGAATTTTTCAGCAGACATGAGAAACACCCAATCCATTAGAGGTCTGTGGTTCTTTGGGCAACACTTATGCATACACACACCACTTCAGTCACTTTTTCCGCTCTGCTTAGCCAGTGGTTTGCTTAATTTTATATCTGTCGAGTCAAAAGCCAAGTAATCCTTTTGTGCTCCAACTTTCCAGAAGTCTTCTTAAGCGTGTGGTGTTTTAAGCACAATGTGACACAACAGAACATTTTAGATGTCAGTTTTTAGTAACAGTTCTAGACTGCAGTTTCTAATTGGCATAAGTAATAGTCACATCCATGTACAGCTAAGCAAGCCATTATTTTAGCCTCTACTACATCCATGATGGACATAAAGAAATCCTGAATTGATGGTCATTTAATAAAAATATGAAAAATGGAGTTGGTAAACTTTGATAGATGATGACTATAATGTGAAGCATTTTATGATCAACTATGTCCCTTATGTTGAAGATATTTTAGAATTTTCCCATCTTTGATGTATACTTGAGAAATATTTTTTTCTACTAGCCACCTTTTAGGTACAACATTCTAATCCTGGGTTGGCTTTTGCATTGTGCATTAAAGCTTCTGTAGATCAGCCGTTTCCTAAATACTCAGACCAGTCTGTCTGGCAAGAGCAACCATGCCACATTCAATGTCACTTGAATCTCTTTTCTTGAACATTCTGGTTCTCCGATTTTAATTTCACCCAGTCGTCTTAACCATATCCAGTTTTATGCTATGTTATCTGTTTATTTTGCCACCTTATAACAGTCAGTTAAACATAGGCCTAATAAAGTAGTTATGACTTTATGCTGGAACTTATCCTAAAGTTTCACTCTTACAAACAGGACAAAATTGGTGTTTTGTCAGCTAGTATAATTATCGTTGCTGAAAGCTTTAACCCCTTATAGAAAAAAATATACATTTAAATGGAGTTCACAAAGGTTATTCCAGAGCCATGGTTAGTTTTAACAGAATGGGATTGGTACCACAGTCCTGGGAAGACTGATTTTGGACAATAATTTATAGCAGATGTAGTTTGAAACTGTGGAGTTTGCCCTTTAGAACTCCGCCAAATAATCACTTTGGATTTCCATCAGGGACTGACAGCAAATGTTTGACATATCTGAAGCTACATCCTTATGGCCATGATCGTTGAGAAAACAATAAGTCAGTTACTTATGGTAAGTGAAATGGAAAATAGTGGATAGTGCAGATTCAGTTAGTTTTGACTAGACCACAGACGTGTACCGGCACACCCTGCTCAAACCACACAGTAAGTGTCTCTACTCCCAGAAGACATGAGGAATTCTAACCAAAATATTTCAAGCAAAACAAGAGGAAGTGGTTTCCTTAAATCCTAAGAACCGAAGTAGAATTATCAGATGTATTTAATGATTTTTTATCTGAAATATATCAGCTTTTGTAATTCTTTACGATATGGAAAGGAATATTTATAAAGTTCAGGAGACTTTGTGCTACATCTTCGTTAGCTTCCTTAACCAAATCATTTTAAACTCAGACACAGATGAGATTTCTGACCCTGCATTTTGTTATTTTTAGATCTTGTGTTTGGGGACAAATAGTGGCTTTAAAAAAGGCTTTATTTTAGTTGTCTTTCATACTGCTGAAATACAGAAATCCACTTTCTCTGCTTGCTGCAGCAACAGTTTTATCTTACTTACACAACATGCCCACATAAATGTAAATCCTCATAGTGCTGTGCAAAGCAATTTAATATCTAAGCATTAATTCTGAAAGTTTTGAAATTGCCCTGATACGACCATAAGTTATCTCACAGAAATATGCTGGATTTTAATTTAGTAAATTTTTTGAGGGGGGTGCTTTATTATGTGAGTGAAAGACGAGAATGAAAAATTTGAATTTCAGCTGGTTGGGATCAGGTTTCAAGCTACCATTATTTTACCTTGTCCTTGAAAGCTGCTGCCAAAAGCTTTTCTCATCCACTGTCCTTTTTTTCCTCTTTCAGCCAAAGTATAATGTTACATCTCAATCAGTATGTAGTAGAACAACACAACAGTGATCTTTTCTCAAAAGTGCTAAACCATATCACTGTTGGATTACAGACTTACAGGCATTTCTAGACCTTTCTAAATGCAATGTTTATCTACTGATACATCTCAAAAAGGTAGAACTCAGACATTATGAAATTTATATTTCTGTCATTTTCTAAAATGACTGGCAAATAATATGGAACTTGAATGATATTCTTATTATTTTTATGTACTGTACATCTAAAGCCATTGTGCACTCTATTTTAAGTTGCAAAAACATTTCATGCTTATAAGGTTTTCTTGTCTGTATCTTTTAAAGGGGCGTATTTTTTGATGTGTAACATCCTGATGAGTTATTTCCTTATTAAAAATGTGCGTGAAGTGTTGCTTTGACTCATATACTTATGTTCAAATATTTTTTTTTGTGTCAGCTGGTAGTTATTTGGGGGTGCTGAAATGCCTGCTCCCACCTATCTCCTCCTTTTCCACCCATCTCCTCCCCCTACCTGACATATCTTACTCTGCTACTGTGCTACTGTTACCTGAGGCTAATTGTAAGGCTAAGAGTTTTTGACTTCATCTTTGGAAACAATGCTAGGCCATAAAAAATCTGTTATTGTTGCGCAAATCACTTCACAGAGGACTGCTTTCTCAACAAAAGCCTTTTTGATAGTGGATTAACTCACAGTTCTTACAGGTTCCGATGGAGTAGCCTTGCCTTTAGGGCCAATATGCTTAGTTAGCATTACTAACTCCGACTTCAAAACGTAGCTTATGTGCTTTTATGGTTGCACTGCAAAACTTAGCTACTTATTTGTGTGCTTTCATGGTTGTAATGTAAAACGTTTTAATTTATGGTTTCAGTGTAAAACATAGCTTCATTTCTCTCTACATTTGTTATTTCAATACAAGACATATTGCCTCATATTTCTGTGTTTTTATGGTTTCAATCCAAAACATAGCTTCATAGTGATTGATGTTTATAAAAGGGTGCAAATGAGGTTAAATATTACAAAGCCAACACATCTTGTAAAAGCCTCTGAATTTTTTCTGGTTCCTCAACAACGGCACTTTCAGGGGAGCGAATGTTGGATCATTTGTGTGTCGTATTACAATCTCCAGTGTTGCCATTGTTCACGAATGTGATTTTTTTCCCAAATACTACAATGCAACACGCTGAAAAATTCTGTAAACTATCGGAGTCCCTCTCCACGCGCGTGCTGTAATAATGGTCGGTGTACATTATGACGTTCTGCAGCTGGAGTTTCACAAAGGGTAGGAGGGCTTAAAAAGGCACAGGTGAAACTAAAGGCATTAAATACGGAACTGAAGAGAAGGCACATTTCTTTAAGGTGGATTTTGATATATAGGGAATATCAGAATGATTTAGGATAAAATTTTCATTTGACTGTGCTATAGAATGATACTGTGTGCCTGGAAGAAACATAATGCCCCTATTTAATTAATTATATTAATAATCGTTAAAATACACATATCTAAGTAAAATGAATTGATTGTAAAGTTTATTTTATGCAAATGTATATTATGAGATTATTTTCCCTGTATGCCAATCAGGTCTGAAATTTGAAAAACAGTCTATAAAAATACATACTATTCCCTAATCAAAGCAATATTGAAGAACCTGGGCGTGATTCTTGACTCTGAGCTGACTTTTATCCCCTACATTTAAAACATTACAAAAATAGGTTTTTATCACCTAAAGAACATCGCCAGAGTCCGCCCCATTCTCTCTAGGGCCAATACGGAGACGCTAATGCAAGCTTGTATCACCAGTAGAATTGATTATTTTAATGCCCTGCTTTCTGGTCTTCTGAAAAATACTACCTCAAGTTTACAGCTTTTACAAAATTCAGCAGCACGTGTCCTGATTAAGGACCAGGAGGTGGGAGCACATTACACCGGTCTTAAAATCACTGCTTTGGCTCCCTGTATGTTTTAGGATTGATTCTATGGTTATTTTAATGGTTTTTAAGTGTCTTAATGGTCTTGAGCCTTCTTATCTGTCAGAAATGCTTAAAATCTGTCATTTTAATCTGTAAAGAACTTTGAGAAGCTGGGGTTTAAAATGTGCTTAATAAATAAAAGTCATTTGATTTTGGTTTGATTATCTGAAAAATTTGGATAAAAGACAACACATTTTATGTTTGAAATTATAGTGAAACTAAGACATGGGTTTATGACAAAAGAGCACAGCAAAATGGTGCAGTGCTAAGTGTTGGATCAGTGACATGTCCAACCAAGATAATGAAAGGCTTCTTAAAAAAAAAAGGGTGAGGTGTAGTCAGGAAGTGTAATGGAAAATACACAGGGAAAATACACAACGCTAAAAGTGACAGCCAGGTTCCTTATTTCCCATAATTACAGCGTAACCACCTCATCTCCTTTCCTAACCTCCCGTTCTGTCATTTCCCCTTTTAACACCCAGCTTCACACGTCTGCTCAATCACAACACACATTCTCCCTCCTTCAGCCCTGTCAACTGTCATTTAATAACACTCTTTCTTGTGACTTTCCAAGTTCCTCCTGGAGTCATTCAGGTCACTTGACATTTGGTCTCACCCATGGGAAAAATTCTTCTGCTTGTTCAGTGTCCAAACTGCATGAAGATCTATTTTGTCAGTCACTTGTAATCTGGGAAGGCTTGTGCCAAATTGTATTCAAACTGAGAGCAGCTATCTGAATCTGTGAGCTTTACACTATAAAGATACTATATCAGCATATCAAAATGTGATAGTGTGGAGGTCCTGTCACTGTGGCTCCGATAGATCACGTGCCCCGGCTGCTTGGCCACGGGGATTCCCTTTGGCAAAATATATCAGCATTATCTCAGCGTAGTAAAGAAATCTAAATATCCATCCATTTTCTGAACCGCTTATTCCTCACAGGGTCGCGGGGCTGGTGCCCATCTCCAGCTGTCAACGGGTGAGGTACACCCTGGACAGGTCACCAGTCCATCACAGGGCCACATAGAGTAAGACAGGACAAACAACCATGCACGCACACACCCAGGACAATTTCGAGTGATCAATTAACCTGACAGTCATGTTTTTGGACTGTGGGAGGAAGCCGGAGTACCCGGAGGGAACCCACACATGCACGGGAAGAACATGCAAACTCCATGCATAAAGGCCCTGGGCCAGGATACGAACACACAACCTTCTTTGCTGCAAGGTAACAGTGCTAATCACTGCACCACCATGCAGCCCCTAAAATATAAATATTTTTATTATTAATAGAAAGAAAAAAAAATTGTGAGTATGGTTTCAAAAATTAGTTTTAACATTTCATAGCAATTCACACCTGCGATAATCTTTGAGCATGCAATTTAAACAATGCAAACTTTACTGTATTTCTCTTTAATGATTTTTGGTTAAAAAAATGTTAATTAAATTTGAATACCTACCAAATATAAATTCATCAGACGTTAGTATTATGAGGTAAAGTTTGTGTTTCATATGATATGAGCGATTTCCTGTCTGTCTTACTGAAGGACACTAAGTATAGCGGACCCAAATTATTTTCAAGGATTAGGGGTCACTGCCAGCTGCTGATAGCTATAATCTGTAAATTCTTGAAAGCCCCTGTAAAAATGCTCACAATTGCCTATTTTTAAATAGGCAATTAAAACACCAAATATACCCTAATATGCACAATAAAAATAATCAGCACCCCTGCATAAGCTAAAATCAAAAAATGTCCTTATTGCCTTTTTTGGGAGTACAGCCAATCAGGGCCAAGATAATTAAAGTGTCAAGTAGCATGGCGAATAGGCATTTCAGCTTCCTAAGATGCAATGGCATTTGTGCTCTAGAGAAAAATCTGTAAATTATCAAATTTTATGTTAATAATTGAAGTAACATTCCAAATAAAAATATCTGAATACTGAACTGCGAATTGGCAAAAATCCACTGTAGAGTGAGAACTTTATCATTACAACATGGATGCAAACTATAGAGTAGACTACTAAGAAGATTGGAGTGTGTCAGTTAACATAATGCAAGACATGAGTGGCATAGAATAATAGTTGTTGAATGAAAACATTAGCAGCTTTTACCCCAGGGGTAGAAGTTAGATTTGCTGGCATCAGGGCTTTTTTTTTTTTTTCTTGAAATGATCACCTTCATTTAGCTGCTATATTTGCAATACTATGCTCCTATACTAAATATATTAGTTTTGTCATATGTCATACAAACTTGGTCATAAAAACATTAAAAGTACTATATCATAAGCATGTCTATCTACTCGGAAATATTTTGTTTCGTATGAGCTTTCCACAAGAGAATCCAGTAAAAACAGCAATACACTTCCTAAAATTCAGACAACAACCAAACAACAATTTGTAAGAGGTGAATCAATATTTCAGTCTTCTGTGGTGCATTGTGAGCTGCAGCAGGCCTTCACCAAACAATAGGATTCTGACCTGCATTATTCATATCTCACTCTTTCGTCCTCCTTGACTCAGACGCACAGGGGAATCAACTTTCCCAAACCACACTTCAGATAAGAAAACCTTTCAGAACACATGCCTTTTCATCCTTGGATTTTTTTGTGGTACTCTTAGTTGCCTTGTACCATCACTGATACATTAATGCTAACCAAGTTGAATAATGCATCACTGCATTATCGTTCCTAAAATCATTGTGCCTGAAGCTATTTGGCCTGATAAAAATACCAACGTGTAAAGCAATCAAAACCCACTGCTATTGCGATTTTTTTCGTTTTAGCTGGAAAATCTCTAGTCTACATATAAACCAAGCATAATTTAGTATAGATTTATTTAGAACAGTTTCCAGATAGGCAGTATTCCCTAGAGCAGAGTTCACCAACTCCAGTCCTGAAGAGCTACTGCCTTGCAACTTCAAAATGCATCCCTGCCTCAGAAGTAAAAAACTATTTTAAAAAAATACTGTAGGAAAATGTATGTAGATAAAATAACACAGAACAAAACCACTAAAATATACATTCTAGGTCAACTAAGCATGGCCCCAGAGGAAGGGGCTCTCAGGTCTTGGTGCTTTGGAATGAATGGCTTTCCCCTCTTGGTCTTAAATCTGGTGTGTGAAACAACTAGAAAATTCTGAGCCTCAAATAAGTAATCTACAACCTGGCTGTTCAGTGCTCCTTATGTTAGTTTGTGAGTCCCCAACCTTGGTCTTTTAGATGTATCCTTTCTCATCACAGCTGAATCAAATGAAATTCTTGTTAGCAGGTCTCTCCAGAGCTAACAGACTGCTGAAAACTGAGCCATTGGATTCAGGGGAGTTAGAGCAGGGATACATCGAGAATGTATTGGATGGTAGCTGTCGAGGTCAAGGGTTGGGCACCCTTGGGTTTCTGTGAAAGTCCTGAATCCTAACATATTTTGGTGAAAGAATGTAAAATGGGGGTAATCAGAGTTTGCTTGCCTGCATCAAATAACTGAATTACTTCCTTTGCAGGTCATCAGACAGTGGTCTATTGATGAGGTTTTTAAGAACACTGATGCATCTAAAAATTGTGGGACAGTGTCTCTTTAAGAGAGGCTGATGACCCCTACTTTATATAGTGGGGGAGACTAGGGTATGTTGTCGCATGGGTTGGTTGTCATATTGTTTATTCTCTAGGTTGATTTGGATATCAAATATTTGGCTTATTATTCTGGTCATTTTTCAATATTCATCTTTTGATTTGAACACAGGATATATGCCATTTTTATGGGTCGGAGTAGAATATGTTTGTGTTTTTGTATTAAAAGTTTATACATAATTAGCTTTAAAAATTAATGAATCATTTAAAAAATCAAAGATAAAAGTTTTGATTTGAGCTAACATTTATGGTGCTTGCTAAAGCCATGTATTGGCTTGCTTATTTTTTATTTGATTTTTCTAAGAGGTCACTTGGGACTGCTTTTCTCACTCCACCAGGGGTTGGTAGCCAAATGTAACTCTTGGCCTTTCATACTTTGACATATGATGAAATATTTTAAATTATAGTTCAGAAAATCAATTGAGCATTCAACATTTTAAAGCCCCAGTGCATTTGCATGCATTTTGAGCATTAGGAATCATTTTGGGATAGCTTTTTTTGTTTTGTTATTTATGTTAAATAAAGCCAATTGCTTTGTCCAAGGCTATGTTTTTTTTAGCACTATACATTCCTTCACTTTACCAATCAGCAAAATAACACATTGATCAATTTTAGGGATGAATACAAGGAACATTGAGTATTAATTATACCTAAATCAAAGCTTTTTTTTTTTTTTGGATAAGCGGGTAAACAATTTTATAAAAACATTTAATTTTAAACAAAAACCGCAACATGGGGCAGACTATTTCACTGGTTTTATTTGATAAATACTGTCTCTGCTTGGTTAAAAAATCAGAAAGTTAGATTTTTCAAGAAGAGGAGTACTACGCTGAGTCTGTTTGGTACCACCAGTGACTCATCACAATATGTATCTGTCTAAAAGTACAGATGGATGGATATCTTAAAGCGCTTCGAGATATGCTGTGACTGTAACTTTGATCATCCAATTAGTATACATAAGATTCCGCAGATTGGCTCAAAATCACGCACCAGATTTTTAATGAACTTGACATTCAATGCTTCATGGCTATTAGAAAGTTTTTCCCTAATGTATTTTCACAGTGTGTAATTAGGCATGTACCTTAAACAATGTGTGCGTGCTAAGGTTTCCAACAGGATGAGATGATGATCGCTCGGCTTCAGTCAGTGTATCATCTGGGTCTGGATTATTAGAGAGACTGGCTACTTAATAGCATTTGAATTAGATGTGGGGCTGATTGCTCATTGATTAGATAGGAATGAGGGTGCAAGATGTCAATCTCTTTACCCAATGTGACTCTAAAGATCGCAGAGAACGGAGCCTTGAGAAAGAATTTTGTTAATGGAGACAAATCAGAATATATATCACACCTACTATTAGTCTGCCATTAGAATTAGCATAAAATAGCTCTGTCAGAAATAGCCTAAAGCTTTCATTCAACCACCAAGCATATACAGATGTTGACGGATCCACAGACAACGGATGGATGGAGCTTATCTGGATATCTGCTTGTGTATTACGAAAATCAAAGTGCTTTACTGAGAAATAAAAGAAAAGAGAAGAATATTACTTAAAGATTAACACAAATAAACTTTTTTTCAATGGACAATAATTGCAAAAAAATAATTATCTACTATAACTTTTAAAGAAAGAATAAAGATTTTTGACGTGGCCTCGTCACAGTCTGGACTAAAATCTGATTGAGATGCTTTGAAATAACCTCAAACAGACTGTACATTCTCAAAAATCTTAATGTCTGGGAGAATCAAAACAGTTCTGCATAGAAAAATGGGATAACATTCATGCACTGGGATGTAAAAGTTTAATAAATGATTTGGAATGAAGGTCCCCTAATGTGGGGGAAATGATATTTCACACACGACCAGGCTGGTTTAGATCTATATTGTTGTCTGATATATAAATTAGTTTGATCTGAAATATTTGTGGACAAAAAGTAAAAAACAGATTACAGCACACTATTTAATCCATTTTAAATGATTTTTGGTGATTCAGAAAAACATTTCAGAGACACAGGACAGTAGACCTCAAGGACCGTAATTGGATATCACTGCCCATGGCAATTGTGGGTTCTTGTCTGATAAAATGGATGCTAAAAAAGGCTAAAAGCCATAAACGCTAAAATAACTTGATCGCTGTAGTTTCTAGATTACAAAAACAAAGAAAAATGCTAATAAAACACAAATAAAAAAAGTTATATGACCTACAAAAGGTTTTTAGAGGCATCAAAGCATCTGTGTTTTACTTAGTATTTGATTAAGTACTGTATGTCCCCAAAACACACTATAAAGCATCTGTCCTTTTCTTTGAGCATTGGCATCTTCCTGTCTCGATTCTAATGGAGCTCCCCACTTGGTTATGGGTAAACTGGATGGTATAAACCTAAATAAATGTCCTGGGGATATTAAAATTTAGCAATAATCCTCACAGATTCCTTGAAGTTTAAACTTGATTCCACATCCTGTAAAATTCTTCAGAATTTAATTGTATCTTTTTTTTCTGAAAAAGGGCTTTTATTTTTAGATGTTTTGTGTAATTTTTTTAGAATTAAGACCAATTCCATGACTCTGACTTTGTGATTTAATGTCAGTGGTGTTCTACTTGCAAGGCAGCAACTGAGTTTAAGGCATGAATTGAAACCAAATGGTCACCAGAAACCAGGTTATAAACAGGATATTCTCAGTATCACTTCTCTGTGGGCAGCACAGCTCTGTCCTCAACAAAAACCAGCTGGCCGTCCCTCTAAGGGGCTCATGTGTTAAACGTGAGATTGGGTGATGAAAAAAGGTTTCTTTAGAAGATTGTTCAAAGGTCAGCATGAGGAATGTGTTGTTTTTAGAGTTTAAAGTACACATACTGAACCCAGTTAATGCAATATCTAATATTTTTTAGTGTGGAGTTACACAGTTATAAGGATGTGATGTAACTTAATATAAGAATCGCTAATGTGAACTCTTCATCTTTATTTTCCTGTCAAATGTTTAATTCAGCTCCCATATTTTATTCAAGTAACTCTGAATGACTAATAAACATCATATTGTCTCTCCAAGTTACTTGCCTATTTTAGGAGGGCTTCAACGGAAATTAGGACCCATCAAAGCAGAGTAATAGAGCATCCTTCATCTTTTACTCCATGTTTGCTTCAGGGACTTTCTCTCTGATTTCCCAGTCCAAATTAAGTTTGCTGCTATCTGACTTCAGCTATGCCCAATGATGAGTCACGAAAGCCTAGAAAAGGCATTTCCTATCTTGCCCTTGATTACAAGACCATAGCCATTTTTCAGAATGTATAGCTTGCAAATATTTTGGTATTAGACCAGAGTTCTTTTTATATGTTTTACCTGATTTGATTTTCTCAACCCCTGACACAAGAATTAAGGTGCAGCACTTGTTCACTCCTGTAATACTCATGTAAGAAGTGATCACATCTGTTAAATGTTACCTTAACTCAATTAATAATAGAGGCTTTCATTTGGAATAAGCAGTATATTCTTGTCAAGCTTTAAAATCAGACAGAGATAACATGAGTACATACGAAAGCAGTTTTCAAATGGGGATTTTATTTTAACATGGCTAAAAACTTATCCATACCATAATTTAACTATCTACATTGTTAATTCTGTTTATACCTGCTACAACCTGGCCTGATAATGATCTGACCTGTAAATCACTTGAGGAGAACCATCATGAAGTCAGCGAAAAGATCTCAAAGACCCACACATAAGACCCAATCAAAAAAAAAAGGAATAGGGGATTGAGATGGGAAACAAATATATCACAGTGTAAAAAAAATGTGAGAAATTGTCTTCCAAAGGAGAAAACCTGGAATAGTGGAAAAAAAAATACTCCAGTAGCCTAGAAATTACTGAACCAGGAGGTTACAAAATAACCCAGAACAGCATTTAAAGCACTGCAGGCCTGGACTGCCTCAGTTAAGGTCATGTCCTTGATTCAGATATAGAACTGGATAAAAGTGGCTTCATTGGTGTGTCCAAAATGCTGGACAAAAAGAAAAATCCCACATAAAAAAATAACCTTTGAAAAAGAGGAGTTTATTATAGTCTGTGACATTAATCAATAAATATTAATGAAAAGCTTCCCAAATCTGAACCCTTGTTAAACACGCATTTGAACAAAACTCTTCTTCATTTATTTGGCTTAAGCTCGTTAGGGTTTAGAGCAAATACCAAAAACACAATTATATGATCACAACTGCATTAAAGATATATATTTTTTAAAGTGTATTGCTTTCCAGGCTTAGTGTGGCTATTCATGTTAGACTTTACTGAATTTCCTTTTTTAGTTCAACTCTTCTCATCTTGATATACCTTTTTTGTCACAGCTGCAGTGCTCCCTCATTAAACCTAATTGTACTGGTTGCTCATTGATTCCACCCATGCCTGGCATAAACAAGTGACCTGTAATGAAAGCAGATTTGCTTTGATATTGATTTTCGGTTTAACTTTGAACTTTGCTACAAGACTCTTTGTTTCCAGCCATTTAGACCCATACCAACAAGCAAAACTAGGTTGCTTGTACAGAACAGAAGGCTGCATATGCAAGATACCCAACTTAAATTATCTTTTTATATACAGCTAATAATATTTTATCTGCATCTGTTCTCACTTTTCAAGAATGCTTTGGTGCATTCTGGTAAGACAGAACAGCTACAGAAAAAAAATTGGATTTAATTCTCTTTCTCGTTCTCTTATCTCAAATTGGCCTTTGGCTTCACGAAAGAAAGGCCTCCTGTTTGGTCTGCAAATGGAGATGTGTGTTTTGCCAGATTGTAAGGACATGTGTGCATCGTTGCCTCCTGGGGCGGATCAGTGTTTTGGTTGACTGGACAGTGTTCACCCCTGTCACATGACCACAGTTGTCACATTCATGAACGCACGGTGCGAATAATGATTCTTCTCCAACGCCTTGCGGGTGCTGCTCTGTAGCCATGAAGGGTTTGAAACACACAGTTGTTGGAGTTTTCTATTTACACTCACTTTTGACACAGTACATGTATTTAGAAGTGTTTTGTATTTTTTATTTGTTTTTTTTGGGGGGGGGGGGGTTGTTTCATTTGTTAAAATGTGTTGGAGTTCAGTTACATATTTGTATGTATGAAATTTACAAGTTTTTTGTTTTTTCTCTTCTTTGACTTCCCATAGCTGTTTAGCGCATCCGCTTTATTTTTAGGTTTCACTGTAAAAACGTCCAGAGGCTTTAGGGAAAAGGAAGATGGGGTATTAAACCAATAATATGGGGCAAAGATCTGTCAGCACCGTGCTCTATGTAAGTCAAACAAACATGCAAGGCTTTAGGAAAGCCCAGCCATGAAGAATGACAGGTTAACTCTAACACATTCTCTTTTTAGAGAAAACTTTCACAAGTGGTGATATTGGTGTTTTGATGAATGTCCCATTTGTAGGATTATTTAAACTTCATATGTTTGTGCAGAAGAGCTCGGTGAGAACTGATAACTCTATGGGATGTTTTGGGTTTTATCTTAGTTATTTGTTCTAGTTCTTGTGTTTTGGTTTTCCTCAGATTTGTCTCCCTTTTCTTAGAGTTTTGTTTTTTTTGCACTTAGTTGTAGTTACTTTAATTTTAACATTGATTATGGGATGTTTCGATCTTCCATAAGCAAATTTGTGAGGTCAGATTGTGTTCTTTGCTCTAATCCATCCCAGTGGTGTGCCATCAGGGTATCATCAGGGCTCTGTGCATGCTAGTTAAGCCTTTCTACATCAGACTCGCTCATCCATGGCTTTATGGACCTTCCTTTGTGCACTGGTGCGTGACCATCCCCTACTGTTGTCATACGGCCTGGAACATGACAGACATTCTCCAAACATTTTGACATGTAGTAATAGTACCCTTCACTGGAACTAAAAGGCTGAGCTAAATCGTGAAAAAAAGAAACCCCACGCCATAATCCCCTATTACAATAAACTTTACAATGTGTATAATGCAGTCAGATAAGCGTTGTTCTCCTAGCAACTAATCGCAATGTAGAACTTGATGGGAACTGTTATGTCATATAAACCTATTCCATTTACCTTTCAATATCCCTTTCATTAGCTAATCTGAATGTCTAATGACATGTACTGGTCTGTTTCCACTTAGTCCACAATAACTCATAACCTCAGTCTCTGATTTTACCATTTTCTTTCTAAGTTGCGACCATTCCAGTTTGCTTCCATTTTGTAATATGTCCACAAATTGTGGTGATTAGCAAGTGAACTTCACTAGTTGTTGCATCAGTGTCATCCCGTCATGGTGCCATGGTGGAAGTTAATGAGCTGCTGATGGATTCGTTCGTAGATGGTTAAAAGAGCTGAATTCCATGAATGGGTGAAAAAATATGTTTGGCAAAAATTTGTATTTCACTAAGTTTTCTGCCATTTTAATACGTTTGTGCATTTACCAAGGTATTCTCAGCTCCTTGGGTTTGCTCCCCGCACATCTACTATTCATCCTCTTGATTTGAGTTGCCTGATCCTGGTTTGATAACCAGCGTCCAACGTTTAAAAGGCTGCCAGTTTTGGTTGGTTCTCTCCCTGTTTGCCACAACTTTTATTTTGTTTGGTTCGCCTGTTGTCCCTGGGATTTTGCCCTTCTGCTACCTTCCCCATTTGTCATTTGGTTTTCTCATTTTTTCAATAAAGTACCTTAAAATGTGATCAGGCATTTCTACGTCTGCATCCAGGCCTATTACAACAAACCCTGACATCTACTTCTTAAAGAGATATGTCTTATCTAAGTGGAACTTTTTGAGCTGTTAGGTCCATAGGGTTAGGAAAACCATATGAATTTTGATTCAGTCTGTCTGCATTAGCAAGAGCTGTAAAGTTTGGTGCAAACTATAAAAAATAAGCAAACTGAAGGAAAAGTTTGATGTTTAAACCACAACAGTATGCTCCAAGGCTGGTATTATTTCTAGATACATTGCTCTAAACATGTTGTGAAATACATACATGCTCTTTCTCTTTATCAAATCTTTTTTTTACCTCATATCTTGAAAAGTATGAGGTACTCACAAAAAATCTTTTAGCTTGTTTTCCAAAAGAAATTGGATTTTCAGTCAACACTGGTTCTAATAAAGAAATGAACATTTTCTGTCTCAGGACCTGGCTTTTGGACCATATGAAGCAAACACATGACTAGAATAAACCAACTGTGCCCACTAATGAGGACCTTGTGGGTACGCATTCCTTTCAGGATGTGTCTGCGTGGAAATCTTACTGCAAGTATGAGCAAGAAAAAAAAAATGTTATGCACACACTGTCCAGATTGTTGCACTCGCATATTACAAAACATTACCTCAAACTGTCCTGCTAAAAAAAAAAAAAAAAACTGATCAAAGAAAGTGAAATCCGAATTTTATTTAGTGCCATGAATTAATTTTCCTTTCGCTTTTGGGGCTGAGCTCTTGAACTGGCGATTTCAAGTCTCTGTGTGGATGAGTTCATGCATACCTATATGTGCATGTGTGTTTTTCTGTCAATTTTTTTTTTCGTTTTGTTTTTAGCTTGGCCAATTGCATAACGTTACTCCAGGCCAAGTCATTAGGCGCTAAAATAAAGCAGCTTTGTTTTGTTGTCATGGTCCACCAAATTCTATTTAAAATCCGGCTCCTTTCCAATGAGCCGCTGAAAGAAAACAGAAGAAGCGCACTCGCAGTATCGAGTGTGAAACAAACTGTTTTTGTGTCTACAATCATCCCAATTAGTGGGAACGTCCTGGTGCAGAACAGGACATGCAATTTCAAACACGAACTGCATGAAAGCAGCTTTATTGTCTCCTAAAGTAGGGTTGGTTTGGTTTGTAGTCAATGGATAACTTAAATTTAAATTGGTTTCTGGAGTTATTTATCTAATTAAAAGCTATTTATCATTATTCCTAAGGGTTGTTAGTGAGAGTGTAGTTAAAGTAAATGTTATCAGAACATTGTCACTATCCCAAATATTTGGTCCTGCCCTTTCATGCACATGCAAACACTCAAATCCGGATCCTTAAGCTTCTCCCCCATATGGTCTGCAATAACTTATTGCTAGCCCAAAAGCCATGAAATCTTATTCATATTTTTAATTATCTTTATTCAAGAATGTGTATTTTCACTCAGCTATAAAAAAAGTCTTTATTGTTTTGTTTTGCTTAAACCATCTGCTATTAATTTTCCTCTTGTTTAGCTTTACTCATTGTGAACCGTTATTTTGATGTGAAATAGAAAACAGGTTTTGAAGCTCTTGAGTGACCTCCAGTGGCATCATTTGTCAAAGACAACACTCAATAACAGCAGATAAAGTAAAATCTTAGTGTTCCCTTGAACATAAGTTTATAGAGTAGAAATTCTGCAATATTTCAGAATTTTTTACACAAAATAGGAATGTTTATTTTTAGGGAATATGAATGTGATGAAATTCTTCACTGGTACAAATGGTTTTTGCAGAACATTTTTGTTAGCATGCACTTTAAAGAAAATGTTACAATCTCTTTTACCAGACTATTTCTTTGTTTTTCACATTTGCTCACACTACAGTCACAAACTTCAATATATTTATGTTACTTTATGTAGATAAAAATGTACATTTTATTGGGTATCTATATAACACTCAAAACAATGGCATACATTTCTTTTCTACAATAAAAAAAAACTTTTTTTGAGTTGGACTCTCAAATCCAAAACTTAGAATGGTTTAAAAGGGTGTAACCCTTTTGCTGGGCAGTATGCATGTTTTGGTTTTTTTTACCTTTCTTTGGAGTTGAATACCTAAAATATATATTGTTTGCTTTACTGCTCACCAAATTTTTTAGATTTAATTTTATTCTTTGCATTTGAGCCACAGTAATGTTTTCTCAGGTGTCATAAGGTTAAGGCTCTGTATCTCTAAAGAATTTCAAGACGATGCAAAAATCTCCCGACTAATGCCTCAGTTTCTGACATTCAGCCATCAAGAGACTAAAAGCTGCTTTTCATCTCCGTTTGTCGTTACACTTTCAAACGAACTGTCACAGATGAGGTGCATGACTGTAACATCACTGACTTCCTGGCTTGACGGTACTTTTGTTGCTGCTCTGCCGGTTTGCTTGAAAAGCTTTCACAGCCTCTTTGTATCCCGAAGCACCTAACAAAGTGAAGCTTCGATGTGGCTTTGATCTCCTCGAACAAAAAGCTACCAAGAAAAATGCAGACAAAGTATACAGACGGAGGGAGAAAACTTTGCAGAGAGTGCATATTGGACTTGAATTTCCAGCTTGTTTTATTTCCTCCAAGACACTAAGCCTTCTTTCAGAAAATGTTAATATCAGATGGGGATATGGGTTCACCAGCAATAGTATTAGTTAAAATTGTTGACTTTTGATCTTTAAATCATATTTCTTTTTAAATATGACTGAAACTTGGACTGAAACTTTTTGGAAGTTTTCCAACAGGTCATTGACCTCAGACAAAAATAATTGTATAAAATAATATTGACCTCAACCACAATGAACATTTTTTGGAACCAACTTTCTTAAGATAAGACACCTGGTTGAATAAGACATGAAGAATTAAAGCAATTCCTAAGGTATAACACAAATCCGAAACCAGTACTAACAACTTTTACCTTTATAAAGTGGCCGGTGAGTGTATGTAAACTTGCATCTGCAGATTTAAAGTACAACCGAGAATACATTTTACTTCCGCAATACTTAAGGGGGGTGGGGGGATACAAACTTTTCACTGTATATAACATTAACTGAATTTATGGAAAATTAGATGCAATTGGAAAAAATAAAAATTCTAATTCTTTTTTTTTTTTTTGAAAAAAAGTGAGAATTCAGTGCCTAAAGTCATATATTATAGCTGCCGTAATGTTCATCAGTAAGAAAAAGTTCAGTTAAGCTTGTCCTACATATATTACTGTTACCAGATGCCAAAAATGCTCATCCTAAACTCATGATTTGATCAAAAATGTCACTGAAACATGACAAGTTAACTTTTTCACATATCAGTAGATTAAATATAAAATAAAAATTCATCTTTGCCCCCCTCCCCCCCATACATACACACACTGCAAAAAAAATATGAATAGACTGAATAGAAATTAATCAGTTCATGCTGATACAATCAAGTTTACAAGCCTCAAAGCATTAAAGAAGATTAAGGTATAAATTTGATCATATTTATTTCAATGGTAGCATATACTGATGAGGACACGCAGTACAAAAGTAGTAACCAAGCGTACAACAACGTTGGACCCAGTAAAAGCCACCAAAACAAAACAGGTTCTGGTGGTTTAGAAGTTAAGTCAAAAAGAAACGAGACTAAACGAGGACCATAACTTTCTTCTTCTTTTTTTTGGTGTCCTTTTCAGTTCAAATTGATACATTATATTTAATATTGCAGCAATAAACAAACTCACAAAAGTATAAAATAAAATGGTTAACTTTACTGGGAGAGACCCAACCTATGACACACTCAATTTTTAATTTTTTTGCAAAAGGTGCATAATATCATATGCTTTGAATTTCAGCACTGATAGGTGGGTGGTTTTACAGGGAAAAGTTACACTCAGGGAGGTAGCATAAAGCTTGAGCGCGTTGTCAAACACTAGATGGCGCCACCTGCATTAACAAAACAATATCTGCTTTCCTGGTGATATTGTGCAAGCAAAAATTCAAAAAGGGGTTTAATGTGAGCAAATATGACTCCTGTAGAAAATTAAAAAACTGAAATATTTGCCTGCAAATATTTCCTTTCCATGTGAAATTTGGCTAGAGTTGGACAGACTGGACCAGCATAATTAAATCAATTGGGTCTGCACTGCATATTCAGACAATAGTGAAATCTGCCCCAACACAATTATCGTCACTCCTGGTAACAATGTGTAAAAGGTCTTAGAAATAAATAAATCCTCTATTATCACAAAACAATTAGAAAAAAATATTATCTTAATTTTAAATTTAACTTGATAAACTGAAGTTTAATAATAAAATATCCAGTTTTTATATTGATTAGATGCCAATAACAATTACTAATAGAATGGAATTATTTTATTTATCAAGCTAGAATGTCTGTGAACTTTTAATTTCATATGAATGACTATTTATTCCCATGTGGGTTAAATTTAATGTAGATATAAACAAGATGGAACCCTAAACAACCATCTCTGTTGAAGGTTGAAAACCCTGGTGCTAAACAAGGCTCAAAGCCAAACTTGGATCAGAGGACTAGGTTGTTTCACAGAAACTCACACCTTGGGACATGTGACTAAAACAACATACATTTTACATTTTTGGGGACTTAAGAGGATGTTAGTGTCGACGATGCCTACAGGGAATGAATGGAGAAGTCCGGAATTTATTTGAGCTTGATGGTCTCATTAGTTGGTAACAATGGTGTTGTTAGTAGTCTCCATTGCTCCTATGGGCAGATACAAAACGACTTTCCAGTTTTTGTTGGATTTTGCGGGTGAAAACAAAACTGCGTTTAAATGACAGGGCGTCCAATCTGATCTCCTTTAAAATGTTGTAGTACATATGCCTGGCCTTTAGTAGGCAGTGTTGTATGGTTTCCCACTCATTAATCGGAAAAAGAGTTGAAGGATGGCGGAGTGTGCAGCGTTGAGTTCTCCACTCTGGAACCTGTTCTTGATAGGTTGCGTAGCCCCTTTCAAACAAGCCATGAAAAACTGTAATTTTCTGGACTTCATCTGTTTTACTTTAGAACTCTGTGCGGATAACCTTTACTGATATATTTACCCCTGAAGACCAAATAACATTAGCGGACTTGTCGTGGTAGAGCATTTGCGTTCAGATTATCAGATAAATTCCGGAAAAGCTGGAGGGGTGTTGAACGATGGCGGTCACACACTGAACACAGGAATATGTATATATCAAAGACTTTATACTCCTTTTGTTTCAATTCTTTTTTTCTGTTCAGCTTCACATTTTAAGCGTATGTGCGCATAATCGCGCACAAAAGACGAGCACTGTGAGGAGTTCTGCTGTTTCGTCAGACCCTCTTTGCAACAATGCAGAGTGAAAGCAACCAAAAGGCAATATTCCACTTAAAAAAGTGGTATTTTTGAAAAGACAACTACAGTTAAAGACCAGATGGAATTGTCCGCAAATATTCCAGAACGTCTATCTGAAAACGGCTTTAGTGTAATAGTTCCTGTTTCAAGTGTTTGCTAAACACTGCTAGAACTTTAACTATAGCACATGCTGTTGTCAGATGACCCTTAGGTCTGTACACATGGGACTTTTTTTTTTTGCAGCACAATTACACAAACATGGAATGTATCATCTTTATGTTTGACATGTTTAGGGCTATAGGTTAGGTTAATAGTTAGCCTAACGTATCAGCGTTTTTGCTGTCTACACGAATATGCAAGGGCAAATTCTCACTCCGCAACTTGTTTTAAAGTAAACCTGTTTTGGGTCAAATTAAATCCCTCTCTGGGGCACAAACAGTTTCCTGTTTTAGAAAAAAGAAAACGTTGAACACACGAGTTGGATCTATTGTGATAAGGTATGAATATTTGGAAAAGCCCCTTATGTCCACTTCAACGTAAATTAGGGGATTTAAAGATCAATCTTTGCCTGTTTGTTTCATTTAAATGGCCTGGGAACTTTGGAATACCAGAACGCTTTATTTAAAGCTGTAGTTGAAAAAGAAAACATAAGATAAAATAAAATGTGAATCTGGTTGTCAATGATTCTTTCAGCAGGATATTTAAAAAATGTATCTCAATTTTAAACTTTGGAAGCACAACTTTACCAGGGGTGTGAATAATTATGGAAGAGGCTATACCTACTTATCTAATATTTTGCTGGTAATTTTTTTCTTTAAAAAAAATCTGAATAATACTCTACTAAAATTTTTTTTAACATATTTTAAAATATGTTTAGTAAAACCAGGAATTTCAATGCATTTACTATCCAAATTACCAAAAGGATCTTTAAGGAAAAACAATATTTTTGCACCAGGTTTTCATTAATTCTCTTTTTTACACCAGCTTAAAGAATTTATACTTTGGTTTTAAGGTGAGATTTTTTTTTGTGTTTGCAAAATAAACAAGATAAACCTTTTTAAAATCTTGGAAACTGTCCAAATGCCCATTAAAAAACCCCAACAACATATGGATACAGAAATCAATCCTGTAACACTCGTTAAAATTCCAATGTGGGAGCTTTGGCACATTGTGGCCAGCAGCTGGCAAGAAGCGCATAAATTACAGCTGCGTGCTTTGACAAAAACATTTATGTCACGAAAGAAACCTTTTTATATTCAAAGGGAAAGACTATAACAGAGGAGGGGAAAAAAACTATCTAGACAATCCAGTGGAGCAACTGTCTTGATATCAGGTAGATACTCTGAAGGAAACAACATACATATGTTACATTATGTTACATATTGTACAGTCCAAAATCATTTAACATTAAAGAATAATTCAGAATTTGATCTTTCCTGAAACATGTGGCTGATTTACAATAATAGTATGCACAAAAAAACTTAGCAGCAAATAATGATGCGTACATCATAGAGTTTGTGTAAAAAAATAAAGCAATAAAATATGTGTTAAAAAAAAAACGACAATGAAGCACTTTTTTCCATCGAGGAGAATAAGCTGACTCATAGTGGAATATTTGGGTGTTATTCTAAAAGCTTTATATGTTTTGAGGTATTTTTAGTGGGCTCCTAACTCACGAAACACAAGGGTCAAAAGAAAAAGGTCATACAGTCCATACAAAGGAGAAATATTAGTGGCTCGTAGATAAAAAACGACAAAAAAGAAAAGCTGGATAAGGCAGCAGCTGCGCATGTAAACAACTTCATGGCGCTGAGATGCAGGAGCTCAAAGGGTTTTTCTGAAGAGACGTGAAAGATAGGAGAAGAGAGCGAGGGATGGTCATTGGAGGGTTCTGTCCATGTAGGATTTTACAGGCTGAGATCACACCAGCGTCTCCGGCAGTGTGTCGGCATTGTCTGAGGAGAGCAGCTGCCAGATCTGCCACCGTTCCCGCTGCCAGTCCTGCCACTCTGAACCCGCCGCAACTGTCTGGCCAGATTGGGTCTGCGGCGCGATCGGCCTGCCGGGTTGCTGTTGAGGCCGAGGAGGTGTGGCCAGCTGCGGGGACACCTGGGAGCTGGCCATACGGTGATGGGCGTTGTACGGGGGAGGGGAGCGTCCATCGCTTGGTGTTCGAAGGGAGCCCGGCATGCTGTTCAGGTGGGACGTCACAGAGGGAATAATGTTCAGCTGGAGGCGTGGCCGTCCTGTCTCTGAATGAGGGGCCTTGCACAGTCGGGTTACGGGGGGGTGGGTTCGGCCCTCCGGTGCTGGGTGAGTTTGTTTTGTGTCTGTGTGCAGTTTGACATTGCCGTGGAGTCCATCAAGACCTTCCTGAGAGCTGCGGGAGCTTTCCTCTGACATGTTGCCATGAGAACCTAGAAATAGCACCACTGCATGAGTGAAACTCATCATCTTTAAATTAATGTGAACAGCCAAAAGATAAGCAATTATTATTAGGCATAAAAAAGCCACTTTATTAACTTGGACCTCATTTGTATAAACGTTAAAGTCAGGTGACGATATTTTTCTTTTTTTAAAATCTAAATAACTAAAAAAGTTTTCTTTTTAAATTCAATGTTACATTTAATAAAATATAGCTGAAAAATATTCATGAAATTAATAACAGTATGCTGATTGGTTATAATCCAGGATAGTGTAAACAGTGGAAAATTGTACAGTTCTGGATGCAGAAATTATTTCAGTCACCATGCTTCACTGCATTCTTTAGTTGCTATAAAAAAAGAAAATGTCTTCAAACTGATTAAATAAATTAAAACAAAAGTTGTAACACAGAAATTCATTACACATACAATGATAACTTTTAAGTGTTTATATCGGTACATTTTTAGGATTATGGTTTTAGAGAAAATAGTAGAACGTCTCACTGTTGGAGTTATAGAAGTACGTCAACCACTTCAGGAAAAATCCTCAAATATATTTTGTGCTACAGCCAATCAGAAGGGTTTTTGGGGTGTGTTTTTTTTTTTGTTCTTTCTGTGCACCGCCACATATTTTCTGAGATTGTAAGAAGGCATAGAATTTCTTTAAATAAAACCCAATAGTTATAACAATGACAAAAAATGTAAAGGCTGAATGTGGAATATTTTCATAAAAAATAAATAATTAACAAATAAATAAAAATACCTCCATGGGGAGTTTAGAGGGGATTAAAGTATAACGTTTCTTTACAAAAATATATATTTCAATTAAAATATAATGTACATTTTAACTGGGCATGACATTGACGTTATGTCTACCAGCCAGTAGCGGCGGAGATTGCGGAGATACGGTCTCTATGTTCCACCTATATGGTTGGCACAGCTCGGCTTGCTCTGGGAAAAATGCCGGAGTCGGCCAGTCATGCAGCTTCTTCAGCGTGCCGGATTTATTATTATCCATCTCAGGAGAGTAGTTACCGGAGAAGAACAGAAACTAGAGTTGTTTTACACTAGATGAACGCACATAAAACTTTTCTACAGCTTCAAACGCATGCTGAAATGGTGACTTTCCTCCCAGGTTGATAAGTTAACTAATTTGCTAAATTGACTAATGTTAGCTGTCAGTTAAACTCCTCTGAAATACATTAATTACTGGACACAGGTCAGGCTGGTCACTGGGCGTATTGGCAGCGAACCAGGCAACACAACGACTGAAATCTTGTTAATGATGCTTAAAGATGTTGCTATCGTGCTCATGTTCCATATCTAACATTTAAATTACCCACTTATTCAAGAGTTTACTCTATACCCTTCTTATTTTAGATAAATTGAAGTCATAGGCCTCACGGTGCAAATCTAAAAGGTGGTGTTGACTGATTTGAAAGTGGTTACCTGCATATGATTGATTCTTGAGAACTGGTTTGAGTGTGCTGTGCCATGTACCCCAAATGTTAGCATGCTCCTCTGAAAAAGGAGGAACAAACCCTCCACGTTACTAAATATTACAAGAGAAAGAAAAGGATTGGTGAGTCAATAAGTTCTGCTGACCTTTGGAAGGCTCTCGACTCCAGTCGGACACCTGCTCCACCACGGGGAACTGCTGTTCGCCGGCTGGACTCAACGGTTCCCCTCTGCGCTCGCTCATCACTGGAGAGTTGTTGTCATAAGGAGAAACTTCACCACTGGACACCTTGTTGGAGTCGCTGGAGGAGCGTCTCTCGCTCAGACTAAACGGCTCCTGGGACTGAAGGAGGTCAGGACTCCTGCGGTACAAAAAAAAACAGAAATTAGGGTGGAATGGAGATGACCAGAGAAAAACAAGATAGCATATGAGCGATTCTCACTGTGAGGCTTTCCTCCTGAGGAGGTAGTCGACCACATCTGGATCAGTCTCTAAAAGGCTCATCAAGACTTCATTTTGCAGATCGGGGGGCACCTACAGGGGTAAAAACAATATGATTGACTTCTTCAATCAGTGCATTATGAAATATGACAACCTTGGTTGTCTTGATTACTGCCCTCTTTCCAGAGGAATTTTCTACCAAATCTTTCAATTTTGAGTTTCAATGAGCAAAAATTCTATTTTCTAAACTTAAAAGAAAAATCTGGTTCCTCTCACTTAGACTGAAAGTTCCTGTGTTGGGGCAAAAGTAACAGAACTCCAATAAAAAATGTGAATTCAAGACAGACTATTTGCTTTAATATTGGTCTAGACCTACAGAGCAGAGCCACAAACCGTGAAGAGGGTTTGGCAGCCCGCGATCATCCTCTGCAGCACGGCGATGACGGCGGTGCTCTCCTCAGCCCTGGCAGAGCTCTGGACACTGAACTCCTTGTCCGAGCTCTTCTGTTTGTGGAGCAGGTTGGGTCCGAAGATGGTGGCGAGGTTTAGAGACGTCATCTTGTTTCCTGGAATCTGAAAAACCAAACATTTACGCAGCAAATGAAACATTTGCTACATATATTTACGAATAAAAATTTGAAAAGCACGGCATTCATTTGTATACTCAGCTTGTAATTTAAAAATAAGAGTGGACAATGAAGAAAAAACTGAGTTATTATGATCCCAATGGGATATTGGAAATGGAATCAGAGCACCCCTTAATGACAGAATTAAAAAATATTGAATTAGAAGAAATCCCACAGCATTACATAACCTCCACCTCACCTTTCAGTGAATATGACACCTACCAAGCAGATGGTTTGCAGAAACTAAATACTATATTTTATGGACTTATTAACAGTGCCTTACTTGAATGAAATGCCCTCTTGTCTTTATCATTTTGAAAATATAGGTTTCTCTTTAGTTATACATCCTTCAGGGTCTAAATTTTGTCCCAAATACTTAACATCTTGGTCTGTGTTTACTCCACTTCGGCAAACTTTCCCAAACAGTGTTGAGGCATAGTGGATGTTATGCAGCTCATATTTTGCAACAACGCTAAATGGAAATACAGACATTTAAAATTGAAAAATCTGAATCTGTTTAACTTTCTCTTGTCCGATTTACTCCCTTTCCACTCCCAGTCCCCATGGAGGCATGGGAACCACTAGCAGCCAACAAAGCAATGAAAAGCACTTCCCAATGTAGTGTGAAACATCCGGTATTCCTGTGGCAGGGTCAGGAGACTGGAGTCTTAAATCCACATAGTGACAACACAGTGTTCAGTGTTTGAGTTCATTGTCATGTAAACACATTAATAGCAGAAAAAAAAAATTATTTATATGTTGTGGAAAGGTTTAGCCCCCAAGAAAAACAAAAAACTTCCACTCCCTGGAAAAAAAATGGTTCCTTTAGGGAAAAGAAACAGTAACGAATCCAAATTCACACGAAACGAATGTTTATTGAGTTTTATTCTCTTTTTCTTCTGACTTGTTTTGCACAAGGAACTATCGTAGTGCTCTTTTTAAATGGACCACAACCTTTTAAAATAATTCTGATAATTCTGTTGTTGCCCTAAAGATTTAGAACTAAGACTCTCAAAAGTCCTGGTTTGAATAGTATAAAAAAGTTAAAATAGTTTTAACAGATTTTATGGCCTGGTATTTCCCCATTACGTCCATCTCTGACAGGAAAACGGCATATGTAACTATTTGAATTCCCTCCAACATTAGCTTTCTTTAGGCTTTTACTGGAGTATTCCATTACAGCCTAAGAGTAAGTGCTGTCATTCACATAATACCTGATGTCCTAGTCACAGTAAAACTACTCTGTAATCTTCCATCAGCATTTCTCTGGAGCATATTCTCCTTCAGCAAATGAAGGCTTCAAATAGAGCCTACGCAAACATGCTGCTTCCTGTCGCTTGTTTTTGGTCATTTCTCCCAAATGAGGTGGAAAGTAATCTCTTAACGAACCGCCCAGAAGATATTTAAAATGTCTTGTACTCAACCTGCAGCTGTATTTTCTGTAACTCCTGTTCATTCCTCACCTCCTGGCCGTCCTTGGTTTGCTGGTCGTTGGCGTGGGCTGCCACAGTGGACAGGAACTCGAGCAGGCGGTGAAGAGTGTTGCTGTTGCACGCCGGGAGGAGGTAGATCAGCAGCTGAGTGACGTTCTGCTGCTCATCCAGCTCCAACACTGCAGCACAAATCCACAGGGGAATGAAGAACAAAAAATTCCCAGCTGAGGAAAAAATATTTACTTCCCTACAGATTGTATTTCCTTTTCATATTTATGAATGTTAAGCTAGTATTACTGAATAATCATTTCAATAATAAGTGTTTTTTTAACCATTAGGCCGTTGACTTGGTGACATAGAAGGCAGTAATCAGGTCTGTGTGGGGAATTTTTTTCTAAAGAAGTAAAATCTTCATGTAAAACCAGATTTTTTATTCATTCTTATCTTTTTATGATAACATTTGTTAGAAAACTAAGAATAAATCTGTTTTTTTTACTGCAATATAGCAAGCAGTTGAGGCTCACTTGTGGTGTTGATAAAGGCTGTGTAGAGCTCCCTGGTTAGTAGAGGGTCAGGCATGTCCCTGAGGAACTCCTTTAGTAGAGCGGCTACGTCGTGAACGCTGTGCTCCTCGTCCAGCTGCACGTCGATGCCGCGATCGAACTCCTCCCGCAGCTGAAAGTGCAGCGAAGGAGAGGAAGAGGGAGATTTAGAAACATCCTCTGCGCCAAACAATGGATATTATATTCTTTGAAGCGACACACCCATACGCATTCCCAACCTTTTGACCCTCTAGACTGCATCCAGAGCACTTCTACCAGTTTGAGTTGTAATCTTGACCATCTACCATTTTTTTTGATGATATCCAGAAAGACACACAGCTCATTCCAGTTGTTCTCTCTTTCCAGGGGGAGATGATTTAAAACACATCACCGTCAACACATGGAATCCTACTGATTTAGGGAATTTGCTCTAATAAGCACAAGTCAGCTGGGACTATCTGACTCAAACGTGTAAGTTACTCACTATCAATTTTTAAGCTTATGTAAATAATGTGATTTAAATGCAACAGAAAAGCTGTTGATCTTCAAAAGAACGTCAGCACTTCTAAACATAACATACCACTCTGACTGAATGCTTTGGTTCTCCCATCTAAACATCATCCCTCCTTAAGAAGCCTTCCATCCATTACTTCGGGCCGTTACTGCAGATAACAATGCAGCTCACAGTTTGCAAGCTGATAATATATCAGCCCTTCTTTACAAAAAAAAAATTTAAGAAATGTAAATTTATGAAAGATTTGACCTTTTCTGTTTGACTGTACAAGTTGTAAACCATGCAAAAAAAACAAACAAAAAAAAACTATCAACCTACGGATGAAAGATAACCCCCAAACCCCTTTCCAAATTTGTCTACCAGAATGATGTGGCTATTGTCGGAGTTCTTTTTTTTAAGCTTAATTGGACAAATACATATTAAAAGGTTCATTTATACCAGTGTTCTTATGACATGGCACTCCTTTAACTTCATATTCTTTCATGCTAAAAGCACAAAAACACAAAGCAGAACTTGAGCAAAGCAGGAGTGTTTTGGGTAGAGTCATATTTTGCTGCAAAGAGCTAACAGTATTTATGTGTCTATCCACTAGCTGAAAAGATTTAGAGCCAGATATTTTTTTCCCTATTTTCTTTGCAAAATACCTCAAAATTAGTGGTGTCATCTGTTTTAAAATATGTCAAGCCACATACTCTTCACTGAATACAGGTCAGGACTTTGATTAGACAATTCTAACACACACTCTGGCTGTATGTCGAAGATTGCAGTCCTGTTTGAAGCTGAATCTTGAGTCTTTTGCAGCCCCTTCCACAAATCACCATTGGAATGGTATCTTCAGGGGTAAATAGTACTGATTGATGTTTTATGTCTTGGTTGAAAAGTCCCCATCTGAAGAGAGCCCCTTCTTCCTCATGTTTGCTGTTTCCTTATAAGACTTGTAAATTAATTTCTGATTACTTTTTTTATCCATTCTCAAGTAAAGGTCACTCCAGTGTTTAGTTGTAGTTCAAGGGATATGAATATTTTTGTGAGGGACTGCAGTAAGATGATTTATGGCTGTAAAAGATGGAGATGTGTGAAACAATTGTATTACTAGGTTTGATCCCCCCCCAAAAAAAAAACAAATATTTACTGCTATATAAATTGTCTACATTCTTGCAAATGACATTATACTTAATGCTCTGAGTGAGTTTAAATGTGAGACTACATTTTGTTTTATTACCATAGAGAAGTTGTGATGAAAATAATGATCAATCATCTCCTAGTTATATATATTTAACACTGTAGCATCTTTAATTTGACCACAGGCTGCAATTAAGCTCGTGGACACATTGGAAGAATCCATCCACCATAGGATTCCAGCTTTTACATCCATGTGCACTTCAGGTCTTCACCTCTGCTAATAGAATCAGCAAAACTCAAACATCACAGCAATGACCCAGTACTAATGTTACTTAAGCTTGCGATCACCTCATAGATGTTTTACTGAACTGGGAATGCAGGAAGACTTAATTTGCGATTTAATCGGCTAATTAACGCTGAGTGATTTGGCTTAAAAAAATATTAATCTCAGATTTTTTTCATACCAAATCTGATTTCAGTCTTTTTTTTTTTCATCTGTGTTTTATTAAAAAGAGAAGAAATTAAGTGTCAAGAAATATGTTCAAAAACTTGCTTATATTCAAATCATCCTTTCCCTTTAGGGCTGGGTGATATGGCTTGAAAATTAAAACTCCTATTTTCTCGTACCAAATTTTATTTTAACAGTTTTTTTTTTTTCGAAAAAAAAATGGAAGTGATGAAAAATATTTTAAAAACCGTGCTTTTATTTCAAATCACCAAGTCATAAGTAGATGAGGGTGTATCTGAGTTTTAAAGCAATGGTTTTCTAACAAGAGATGGTGGCGAAAAAGTAACTTTTGTATGAGGGAAAACCTCAAAATTCCTCATGAAGCGCAAGGATGAATAGCTGTAGACGAATCCTCTTCTAGATGGTTTGGAACAGGTGGAAAATCATTTTGCCAGAGACGGTTATTCATACCAACTGTGGGGCCCTTTGATGGAAACCATGTGTGGGGTTTCTTTTCGTTCAACAGAATGGGATTAATCCCAGCTCTACCCAAAACCAATGGCAATAATAAATGGTGGGATCAAAACATCTTCAGAGTGCAATTTCTTCCAGCAGCGAAGGTGGATATTTGTGAAAGTTCCAGCATTATGTTGCAGCATGTCACGAGCAGAAATGATCACAAATTTGTACACAAAAAAATCATGCTGAAACCTGTCTGATTTTACCGTTTTTTAGAACCCCAAAATTAAAAAGAAAAATTCACTTTCAGTCAGGATTTGACCTAGACATTGATCGCCTGCAAGCAAGTATGATTTTCTCAAGCCATGAAAAAAATATTGACAAGACAGTGGGTTTGAATGCTAAACTAATGTCATTTTTTTTCAGACGACAAGAAAAATCTCTAGATTGAAGTGGAGAACTTTGCAACAAATGAAAGACAAGAATTTAGGAGTACTCACTTGTCTTACTCTTTTCTTAGAGCTTCCCACCCTGAAAATCCCCACAGTCTGCAAACCTGATAAGAAGAAAAAAAACGACAAAAATTAGCTCAGTTTGAAAACATGAAGTGTGTATTGTTACTGTATATACTGATTGCTGGAGTTGGGCTTCTGCTTACCGTATTTCTCGATGTGCTGACAGCAGCTGTCGACCACCCGGGGCACCTGACGGTAGATGGGATTCAGGCTCAAACGTTTATCTCTGTGCTTCTCCTTCTTGCTTGGCGTCTCTGCCGGCAGGGAGAGCTGCAGCGCTTCGAGGAGGCGGGACTGGTTGTCATCCAGGTCTGTGATGGAATCCACGGACATGCCTCCCTGTTGGGTAATCATGCATTTAATCCAGTGAATTAAACAAACAAAAATAAGCAGATCCATGTTTGGGGTTGTAGGATAGGAAAGAGGACTTTTAAAGCTCTTTCTTACCCTCCGGTGGACTCGTGGGGCAGACTCAGGGGTGTTCGGTGATGTTGACTCATTTGCCGTTTCTGACGTGGAGCTGAGTGAGGAGTTACTGCTGGATAACTCTTTGTTGGATGGTCGCTTGGTGGCAAACTGCACAAAACATGTATCGAGGGTTTTATATTGTGTTTTTTCTCCATTAAAACCCAATATACTGTGGTGTAAAAACTATTCCCATCCCTAAAGATTGCTTCTGTTTTTCAAATTAGCGAAAAATAACCCAAGCACACACAAAATGCAGTTGTTAAAAGTTGAATTCACTGAAGTGTTGTTTTTTTGTGGGTTTGATTGTAGTTTTTTACTTCGCAGTTTGGGACAATTAGCACCTGACATGTGGGATTCAACAAATCATATAAATAAAACCAGAAATTGTATCAATCAAGAGATCAAAACCGAGACAGAAAGAGAAGAGTTTGGAAATCAAGTCTCTATTTAAATCTGCCACTATTTAAATACAAAATCATACCAAAAGTCCAACGGTGGTGGTAGTGTGATGGTCTGGGGTTGCTTAAGGTTCTAGAAAACGTGCCGTAATTAATGGCCCTAAGAATTCTACTGTCTACCAGAAAATGCTCCAAATTGGGACTTTAAACTCAAGCACACTTTGGCTATGTGGTAACCAAGTAATTACAAAATACATAAAAATATCAAGATTTTAGACTGGCTTAATCAAAGTGTGTTTTTTAATTCGGGAAATGCCTCCTATGTGGATTAATTATAACTGTTCCTCACAGGTAAATGGGTCAATATATCACCACAGTGATGTAAAAGATTATTATGTCCAGGATGCAATTACTTTATGACAAATCCATTTTGGTTTGGATAGCTTTAGCTTCTTCATAAATAACTCAAGCATTACAAAAAAAAGCATTTTGTGTTCACCCAGGTTATCTGTGTCTGTTAATAAAAATGTGTGATGGTGCAAATACTTATTCACAATATTGCATTTGTCACCAACATTTCCAAAAAAAGTACGTTATAAAAGACCTGCAAAATGGATGACACAAGGTCAGAGGGGTCTTTGTGCTCCTCCCTTTGCGGAGGGTCCAGGCGGTACGCATCCTGGCGCTGCCTGTGTGCTCTGTCGTTGGCAATGACCTGGGACAGGGGTATACTGAAGGCCTGGGGTACACACTCTGTAGAGAATACATGACGGGAAACAAGAAGGTTCTTTTAATTCCAGATGCTGAAAAGCCTAAAATGACCAAAAATAGACTTGAAGATAGTAAGCAGAGCCTCTATAGCCCATCTGTTTCAGATAGGCCTTGTTCAGGAATGCAATAAAAGCATCAAAAAGCATGTTTACCATGTCAGTAAAAAGTCTTAGGCCGTGATTAAAGTACAACATCTGTTTTCCAAAATAACACATCAGAGAAAACGTGACATTGCTGCCTAATTTTAGAGTTCTTGACCTAAATTACATGGATGGCCCCTTTCCAAGCAATGCAAAACTCCCCTTGTCAGTCATTTTTTATTGGCTTCTTATTGGATCATGAAAGTCTGTTTTAATCTTTTTAATCCTAAAGAATTCCAGATTGGCAGACTGGACAGAAAAACTGACTAATCAGTGCTGATAGCTAACTATAATCTGCTTTTACTGCTCTAGAGTTCTTAAATTAAAACCTAAGAGTGTCAAGGGAGCTGCAAATAAGTAACCAATGGCTTCCAATTTTCTTGGGGTATAAATATCCTCTGATACAAACTGACCGTTCAAAGTGGCAAATACAAGAGAACATACCACCCAGTTAAAGTCTTGTAGAAAATCTGCAGAGTATCCTGCAGTAACCTGCAGAATATGTTAAAAACGAAATAATTTTCTGCAGATAAAATCAGACTGTTTAAAGTTTTGACAGCAATGGCACCAATAAGTATGGAAAGCTCTGTATTGCAAAGCCACATTCCATGATAAAGAAAAGACATCCAGTTATCTAGATCCGAATGAGAGAAAGAAAAGGAGTGGGAACAAAAAATGCATTCCAACAACCACAAATGCAGAGCTGCGGTTTCCGAACAACATGACAGCTTACGCTGTGACACAATGTGTTTGCTCTGGAGCCTCACCGCATCAAAGAGGCCTTACATAACTGCACATCAACATTGAAATGCATTTATAGTCGATGCAACTCCGATTATTGGATTTCATAGATGAGTTCACAGCCAAACCACATTTCTCATGCTGTCAGATGCATCAAAATAGCAGACAAGAGAAAGAAGAAAAAAAAAAGTCGGGGCCCAGCTTTAATCGTGTGGTTGTGAGTAAAAAGTAGGTGGGGATGAACTTGCAGTTCAAGAAAAAGGCAAAATACATCTCAAAGTAAATTGGATAAATTATATGGCTCGCTGAGATGAGGAATCAGACTTTTGCAACGCTTAAAGTAAACATGCCATGTTTGCTACAGTCGATCTCCTACAAGCAGTGTTTGATAGGAATCTTTGTAAATACACTTAGTTACAGAATATTAAATACCTGCTTTAAAAATTTGTGACATATTCCGTTAATTTGCTGAATCCCGGTACTGTTTTCTAAATACTTGACATTACTTCCCCTTAAGTCTATTAAACGTCACAAAATGCATTGGTAGCTAATCCCACAGGAAAACAGAGGGAAAACATAAAGCAAAAATACATTTTATTTATTCTTTTTTTTTTTTTTTTTTTGGGGGGGGTCAACACTGCTACCTCTTAGTGACCAAAAAAGAAATAAACTTTTTTAGCATTACTATCTCTGTAAATTGTGTTAGGTTTTATAGTTTGTAATTTGAAATAAAGCTGAGCTGTTTTGCAGTCACAGCCAATTAGGATATTTGTGACTTTGTGTAATAAACATGCAAAGTGTTGTGAACTGACGTTCATTGCACTCCAAATGGAAAATCCTTATAACCTATATTTGCAGGAAAACCATCACATTAAGAAATAACCAAACTAACGTCATTTCAGATACAACCCACACCGACACTGTAGCTATGATAAATGACCGAACTAACACAATACAGTCACTATCCTTTTTTAGACTGTAAAATTGCTTGAATTTCCAGACTGTGAATGCATAATTTCCATCACTGTTTGTAGGCTGATTTGGCTGCAGTTTTGGCTCCCACCCCTACAGCTCCTGGTCTGAATCCTTACCTGGCCACTCAGATTAACGCTGGTATTTCCTAGTCGGGAGTGTTTTGGCCATAGAATATCTATGGTTTCGGCGGCATGTTGTTTAGGGGTATTATGGGATAGCCTACACAACGCGGAGACACACATTTCCCAAAATTTATATATTCATCTTTCAGGTAGAAAGTTAAAACACACAAGTATTCCAATGGTATTACGAAAGTAACTGTATTCTGAATACCATGTTTAAAAATAGTAACTGTAACGGAATATAGTTACTCATAATTAGTATTCTAAAGACGTATCGCCAGTACATGTATTCCGTTACTCCCCAGCACTGCCTACAAGTCCGCTCAAAAAAACCTCTACAGACTAGAATTAATACTTTACATTTTTTCATGTGGCTGTCTTTTATACATGAAAATAAAGGTGAATATTGGAGACAATGAAGAGAAGATGAAACTGAATCAATTAAGCAGTTAAACACATAGATACTTCTGAGCTATGTATAGAATGGTGGAAAACGAAAAGTAAGCCAAGTTTATAATAACAGTCTGAAGCCAACATACATCTTGGAGGCACAAATGAATCACCTGACCTTGTTATTCTCCTCAACACAAGCTCACGTGTAACCCAACTAAGTATTTGCACAGCTGGAGTGGAGAAGCCCTCTGCGTCATCATTTAAATTTAAAACTGGACTGATGGTAAACACTGAAAGCTGCGTTCCACAAGTATTTTTGCCATATCTACAAGTTATATTAGTAAAATTAGAGCCGATATACAAAATCTGCACACCCCTATTAAATGCTGTATGGGTGTAAATAATATATTGTAACTTCAGAAGATTTTCTGCCTTTAACATGACTAAAAATATGCACTAATCAACTAAAAAAATTAATTTGCACACTCTTAAGTGAAACTTTCATGAATCACCTTTTCATATTGCTGCACTTGCTCTTTTTGTATTGGGTAATTGGTATGGTCCATTTTGACTTAACTCAAATTATTCAAATCTATAAGATTGAGGTGGTGATCTCATAAACACAACCCTCTTCAGATTTTCAACTTCAGGACCCTTCCTCCTTTTAGTAAAGTCATTCTTTTGTGAATTTAGGATTGCTTTTTTTCTGATTGTTTCTGAAGAATGAAATCCCTCATAGGTTGTGAAGCATTGATCTAAAATTACAGCCAGAAGACTTTTTGAGTTTCATCAGTACAAAACGCATTTTCCCAATTGCCTTTGGGAAAGTAAAAATTTGGGTTTGCAAAATTTAGATGAGCATCCTCATGAGAAAAGGCTTCCATCTTAGAAGAAAGATTGTATTAACTAAGTGCAGTCAAAGTATGGAACATTGTTGGTACATGTACTGAACAGCCACAAATGGATACGGCTCCTGACAGCTTTTGACTAGCTTTCTTCTCATCTTTTTCATCAATTTCAAATAAACTACTGCTTATTAATGTCAGTCTTTGCCCATATGTTCACCACATGGTTATGACATTCTTCTTTTTTATAACTACTACAATTGTAATCTGTCTCCTAACTAATACAATTTGTTGGACTATGAAATTTAAACAATTACATTTTATTGTGATCTAAGTCTAATTTCTAATTTGATTACTTGTGCTAAAATCCAAGAGTAAAATATCTGACGTATTTGAATGGTCAACCAAAAACCGCTATAAATATTTCCCTATTGGAGGTTTGGAAATATTTTTTCACACTAGTCAATTTTCTTTCATCAATTAGACCAAAACCTGATTACTGCTCCATTTGAGCTTTTTATTTTTTAACAAAAACAGCTTAGTGAATCAGAGCATCTCAAGCTGGTTCTCTTACACTCCTTCCTTTTAATCTACATTTAAACTTATGTGAAGTTTATAAAGATTATAACATTTTTAGAATATCACTGTTCACCTGCATACACTGGCTATTTCTTTCAATGCTGGAGACGGAACCGGATGAAGAGGATTTAAAAAGAGAGTGAAGGGACCTTCAGTCTTTTTAAAATTACCTTACCTTTGTCTTTACTCTTTTCTTTGGCTAGAGAGTCCAGCTTCCTTCTTAATGACTTTTTCCTTTTCTGTCCATCTGTCATAGGGGGGAAAAAACAAAAAACAAACAATAAATAAATCATGTGAAACAAATGGTTCCCATATCTGTAGCTTCTTATCTGGCTCTCATGTTTAATACAATTATGTCAGGAATGCAGACATAAATTAACCACAGGGGGAAACCATTTCAATGAACAGTCAGGTTGGAAATAGCAGCAGCCACTGCAAAATAAAAATTGCTATGAAAACACAATTAGTCAGTATGCTTATACAAACTCTCCGCTGTGTCTTTTATTAACTTTGCTTCAACTATGCCATACATGGTCAGCTTTAAATTACTCAGACTGTCTTCCTCTTTTGATCGTACTTCACCTCTTTGTGACCTATTTTGACGCGACAAAAATAAACGAACAGCAGGGATTGCACACACGGGCAAAAAACGAGAGAAATATACAGGAGAAATTCAGCAGCAAGCAGCTCAGTTAGAGGTTGCATCACGTGAAGATATTTGTGTTTGGATGGAAGGAAGCCACTCTGTCAGCTCCCTGCATGATAAATGACTCTTGGATCTGCTGATTAACGGTCAGGAAACTCTGGAAATCGAGACGCACGCAAGTTTGTAGTCTTTCAGGGCCGTCTTGAACGTGATCTCATTTTGTGGAAAACATTTTAACATGTGTTTTTGTATTTGTGCTATCCAAAACTAACTCCTTAATGCATTAGATCCCTTCTTTTATTTAATTTGCATTCTTGGCTTGAAGACCTCAGTTTGAATGTCAGGAGTTCCTCAGAGTTTGAGTCAGAGTAAATCTAATTTAAAGTGCATTGGTAAAGGATTTATTTGCCATGATCTATATTTTTTTTCAGAATACACTGTATACAATGACAAACTTAAAAGGATTTTCTTGTGACTTTATGTGAGAAACCAACTGTGAGAAACTGTGAGAATGCTACAAGTTTTTGAAAATAAAAATCAGAAACCATATTGAGTTCCTTTTCATGTAATACCAGCAATTCAGCAAGATGTCTTTACACAGCAGACATATTGGAGAGAAGTTTAAAGCAGGGTTGGGTTATAAAACTATACTTCCGGCTTTGGAAACTTAAAAATTGAAAAATTATAGAACCTCAAAGCATCTAAAAAGATAACAGCCCAGCCAAGGAGAAACAAGATAAAATCAGATAATAAGCCAAGAGACCCATGGTAATTATTGGGGAGCTGCAGAGATTCACAACATAGGTGGAAGGATCTTTCAAAAGGCTTTAACTTTTAGTCCTGCACTCCACAGAAAACTGTCTTGAAAATGTAGGTGTAAGAAGTTCAGTTTGTTGGAACAAAATGCTCTCATCAAACGCAAATCAATATTCAACCCTGAATGCATCATTGCCATGGTGACACATGATGGTCTGGGCGCTTTTTCTGCAGGGTCAGCAAATCTGGTCAGATGTAATTAGAAGAGGTTTAGATGCTTAATACTGGGAGCTTCCCTCAACAAAAACAACAACAACAAAAACTCAGGTCTAACAGGACAGATGCTAAGCGTAAAGTCACCGCTACGCTGCATGGGTTTAGTTAGCATTGGGTTTAATTTAGACATGCTCATGTGTCTGAGTTACACAGTAAAGGTCCATACCTAAATTGTATTAAGAATATTAAACTTGAAAGTTTATTGTTAGATGTTTTCAATCACATCTGTCTGAACTCTTCTGCAAAATATGATGAAAACACTTTTGGAGGAAAATGCAATCTTGTAAAAATCGATCAGATTTAATTTCACCATTTAACCATTTCTCACTAATCTAAATTAATGGCAGACTGATGTCTAACCAAGTATCTCAAAGCTTTCTTTTTCTGTGATCCAAATAGTGGTAAAGTAATTTTGGGTGTCTGCGACATGACACCAGGGAAGATGGGGAGCATACTGTGAGGAGAAACTGAAGCAGATGTTGAGATGGAGGCCGAGGGAGAGAGGGGAGAAGCCGAGATAGGAAATGGTTTGGATTTTTGACAGATGGCTCCCAAAGCTGTACGGAAATCCCCCAAACCTCCACACTCTGAGTTTCTGCTCCAGACCTGTTTGCAACGGCGTCTGATGAACCGCCACTGACTTTGTCTCATCACATCTCCATCACGTCTTTTCTAGTCTTAATTGTGCCTTTCTTTAATCCGCTTTTGTTCTTGAAGAAATGCCAGAAAAGTGATGAACTGACGTTTGGATAAATATTATCCAACAGAAGCATTAGGTGAAAATAGCCCTCACAGATGCACACACTTGTCCATCTGAAATATTTCCTTCGCCTGCACATGGCAGCCGTCAGGAGCTCTGGAATTCATAAGCAACACAGACAAGTATGTATTAAATCATGGTGGGGAGAGGTTTAACCTTCAGATGGAATGCAGGGCCCTGGATAATCCATTAGCTGCTCAACACTGCTGCTATGAAACTAACTCCAGCGCTATACAGTGTTGTGGAACAAATGCAACGCTCAGTGTGCATGACGTGGATCTGTGACTGACTACTGCAAAAACAAGACGTAATCACTGTACGATAGAAAGGACAAAGCGCTCCACTGGGAAAATCCAGAGATCTGTAAACATTTAAAAAAAATGATAAAAATAAGTTTGAGAAGCATATAAAATGCTTGCAATACTTGACACGAAGCTGAAGGGTAAAGAAAAAAAGTTATGAAGAAGCGAAGTCAGTATATCTAAATCATTGGTCTCCCACGTGTGGGGGTTGGTTTTCAGAGATATTTTGGGTTAATACTAGCCCTTCAAGACAATAAAAGAAGACATCGACTTTTATAAACAACAGAAATATGTGCTTGAGTAAGGGAAAGGTGAGGCCATCTTCATAAACATGTCTATTGATGTCGAAGTGAGTATAAAAAAGTAGGAGTCTGGGAATTTCTTGAGATTCCCCAGAATGGAAGAGTGTTTTCTTTTGTGACCTATCCCCCCTTTCCTACCGTGACCTAATGTTGGATGTAGAAAGCCAATGAATGGATAATGAACTTTAGCAACAATATCAAGCCTGTGATCTTGTTGTTTGGTAATGGTGATAGGAACATCAAATTTAGATGGTTTGTAGCAGACAGAGTACCCCCCCCCCTTTATTAATCATATTTTTTTCAGTTTTGCCTCATCATTATTTTATATATACTTGAATAGAGCATTTTGTAGTTTTCTTCTGTAATTATGGATTAGATTTAATTAATATTCAGCATTGACTTAAGCCGGCCAAAATAGGATGGTTCAAAGATAACCACGGCAAATAAGAGGAGGAGAAGGCGCAATTCAAAAGAGACTGTAAGAGGCATGGAAAACCACTGTATTTTTAATGAATGAATGAATGAATCAATGAATGAATGAATCAATCAATCAATCAACTTTTATCTATAAAGAGCCAAAAGACAACCCAAGTGCTTCACAATAAAAGACAAAAATATAGTTAGCAAAAGAAAATATCTAACAAGATAAGAGTAGAAATATTAAAATTAAAAATAAAAGCCACAGCACAAATGATAAAATAAACAAGAACACTAAATATAAAGTTGGAATTTTATGATTACCTCTGGTACCAGCAATAAGATTGGAGTCCAGCCAAATAAAACAAATCAAAACTAAACTATAGCAGAAAGCAATATGTTTCAACACACCTAGAGAAAGTGCTGTTTAACTCTACTTTCAAAAAAAGATCATCTGTGCTAAATAATAATAATATTTTGGGGTCACAAATAAATGGAAAAGCTGTGAGTGACACAATGACACAGCACTGTGCCTGACATAAAAAAGAATGGAGGGGTGGGGGGTGAGGGATGCATGGTTCCAGCGGGTCGAGAGATCTAATGACTGCCCCGCTTAGCACATAAATCTAATACACTCTTAACCCGGATTAGTTTACTTTACTCGCAAATCGCAAGGAAACCCGTTTGCCTTATACCGCTTTAGTTTTTACACAACCTAAAACTAAATATGTTGAGTATAACTAATGCAGAATGTTAACTTTTTACACAAGCCAAAAATAATCATTTTACGCAAGGTAAAACAAAGTTTGCTGAGTTACTCATCACCAATTTTAAATTGAACAAAAAGCCTTACTGACAGGATTCAAACAGTTATCGGAGTGAGAAACTTCTTAGTGTGATAGCAACACCTGTCAAAAGTTATTCAGCTGAATTACAGACCATGTAATGTTCAAAAGTCATCAGCCAATGAGAAGATTGACATCAGCAATGATGTAAACACAGAGATATATTGTCTAAATATTTTAACAACAGACTATCACAGTGGTCACAAGGTCACATTTGCAACACTGAACAAAGCAATAACAACAACCAACACAAACCTCACAATAAAATTGCAGCAAATGCCCCAAGTAGAACAAAATAACCAAAAACATGCATCTCACACACTGCAGGTCACGCAGCAGCCCGTCCCCTCTCTTATAAAATTAAACATACCAAGTTATCACTACTAAACCTGATTGGTAGAATTGATCTTTCAGCTAAAATTGTAAAATCAACTAATGTTGTTAAGTAATGACAGCAGGTTTTTACAAAACTTAACAGTAGTGATCACTCAGAAGTTTGACTAGAAACAAATTCTGGGTTTACAGTATAGGAATGCTTCAGGGAATCTACATGCAGAAGCCGCCAGTGGGGTGATCTCCAATAAATGCCAGTGCATCCATAGTGCAGCACAATGGAGGAGTGTCACTGCAGTATTTATATTTATAATTCACACAATTAATGAACATATTAGTGCAAGTGCTCTATAATCTGAAGACATACATATGAACATACTTTGATATAATTCCTAAATGCAAAAAAATGTCATTCAGATTCTTATTCTCAGGTGGGAGATTGAGGGGGGGTTTGTGGCAAACTATTGGTTGTATGTTCGCGTGCGTTCAAAGCTCTACAAGTATGAAAATGTGGCTTAAATGAACTATTTTGCCATCTCATCGGCTGGGCTTCCAGTGTCCTCTGTGTCCAAAATGTGTGTAAGCAAGGCCCTTAATGAGCTTAAAGCTGCATCCATTTTTCCGTCCAAATCTTTCTTCTATTAATCAAAAACTTTTTGTAGTAAGTAACTTACACAACTTTCAGACCCGTTTTGTGCATAAGCAAGCTTTCTAAATGAGACCTCTGGTCATCATCCTTTTATTTGATTCAGGTGCATCAGAGCAGAAATGCATCTAAAAGTCCCAGGACAGTGGTACTCAAGGACTGGAGTTGCAGACCCCTGTTCTGCAACTTCTTGTCTGGAGCTTATTCTTTCTTCTTTTGTTTTCTTTTATTTTTTTTTTACACAACTCCATTACATCAAATTAAGTGGGATTTTTTAATTTCTTCCTTGTAGAGCTTTTGATTCATGGTGGGACATTTAACATGGGTGAAGCCAGTGGAAAACCACAGAGTCCTTCCTTGTACTTGTGTGCTTTGCAATTTGCAATAATAGTTAAATTTAGTTACTTTCCAGACAAACTTCTTGTCTGTAATAGGAACACACTTTACAACACTGTACACTGGAAAAGAGTATAGCTGTATTTCTTATAAAATGTATATATTATTATATATTTCTTACATAAATTTAGAGGTTTTTCCACAGTGACGACAACAAAGGAAAAAACTATGGACGAGTTCTCTTAAAATACAGTCCAAGGATGATGAGATGTCATAAAATACCTAAGTGTTTGCTTTACTTTATAGGGACACTTCAAATTATCTGGAAATGTTTACTCAGTTGGTCCAGTGTTAATCTCTGGAAGCATTTTGGAACAGCTAAGAGTCATATAAATGTCAGTTAATGCAACACTGTATAGCTCATATATAGTTCTCTTACCCTTTGGGATGGTTATTTGACATCCGAGGTCATAGTCCTGGAGAAGGCGGGTGTAGGCTACTTCCTGCAGCCTGGCTCTTTCCAGCTCTGACAGGCTTTGAATGGCAACTGGAGTTAAGCGTACACTCCGCCCTGATAGGCTGCTCCAGGTGAAATCTCCCTGGGATAAAAAAATTAGGGGGAGTTAAAACAAAATTAACAAAAGACCTAGACAAAAAAACAGTGATCTATTGCACCTTTCAAGTGCTTAAAGTAAGTCAAGTGTGCATGAGTAAGTAAGTATTAATTAATTCAAATTTAAATAATTCTGTTAAAACATATGTTAACTGTAAATATGTGCTACTTTTGTTGCTGCTGTGTTTTCTATAACTACACACAATTCTATTTTTGTTCATGACTCTTTTGTTCAAAAGATTAAAAAGCGTTTAAAAAAATGTCATTGTAACACAAAAAGAGACTAATTGAATAGTTAAAATAATGAGTCTTAAGACGTGACTTAAAGACCTTTAGGGAAGACAACTGCCTAACTAGCAATGGTAAATCGTTCCAGAGCATCGGGGCGCCGTAAACAAAGGCCCTCTCACATTTTTATCTTGGAGAAAACCTAAATTAATTTGGTCTGGTAACCTCAGTGCCCGAATAGGATGGTAAGGCTTAATAAGCTCTGAGAGATAAGTTGGGGCAAGACCATGTGAGGCTTTATATAGGAATAACAACATTTTGAAATTAATTTGGACTGGGACAGGCAGCCAGTGCAACGATTTAAGAACGGGGGGTTTTGTGATCTTTCTTTTTGGTGCCAATAGAAACCATGCAGCAGAGTGCTTCACCAGCTACAGAAATTGTGAATTTGCTAGCACCCAGTAGTAGAGAATTTGCTTAAGCTAACCGTGAGGTAATGAAGGCATCAATGACAGATTCTAGATGCAAACTAATAAGTACAGACCAAAGCTTATAAAGGCGCCTAAGATGAAAGAAACTGGATCAGACTAAAGCATTCATGTGGGGACCATAGTAAGAGAGGAGTCAATTTTAACACCTAGACTGGTGACAGAGGGTTTGAAAAGGAGTAAATTAAAAATAAAACTGAAAATGCATACAGATGATAATGAATAGAAAACTTATTAAAAATGGAGTCTAGTTGAAGAATATAAAAACAAAAAAGGACCAAGGACAGAACCCTGTGGTACACCCCAAAGGAGTACATCAGTCTCAGAGGAATCCTCAGCCAAAGCAATATTAAAAGTCCTGTGTAGTAGATATGACCTAAGACAGGCAAAAGCATTGCCAGTTATTCCCACATTCTGTTGTAATCTTTGTCATAAAATAGTATGATCGACTATATCAAAAGCTGCTGTTAAGTCAAGGAGTATCAGCAAATCATATCAGTACCCTGGGACTGCAGATGAAAATTAACTCTTAGCTATAATCTGGTAAAAGCCATATCTTTACTTCTTGTAACTAATTAACCTTGTACATGATCCATGTCTTGAACAAACTAATAACAAAAAAGCCCTTATCAGTTATAGAAAAAAAATATCATTAAAAACATGTAAAAGCGCAAATTCAGGGCTACTTGCAGATCAAAATCCTGACTAAAATTTGTCCAATAGCTGATTTTCAGATAGGTAATCCGAGATTTGATTAAGCAGAATCTTCTTAATTATTTTGGATATGAAAGGTAACTTAGAGATCGGAGTGAAGTTGGAGAGGATTGAAGAGTCTAAACCAGGTTTTTTAAGAATCAACAATGACTACTTGAATCTTGGAAAATAGCATCAGATTTATTTTTTTCTGCACAGCTGCCAGTTGCAATGCTCGATTCAAATTCAAATGCAGTATAAAGTTTTACCTGACGAGGGCATTCAACTAAAGGTTTCAGGTACAAAATTTATATTTTTACAGAAATTTACTAAAATACCAAAAACAATAACCAGACATGTAGACGCTACTATTAGATACTCATTTATACAGTTTATCAGATACAGTTTATCAACTGATAAAATACTTAGAAATTTTATCAGTTGATTTGGGGATGAGATGCACTTTAAATTATTTTCACTCCTGGGAGTAAAGCCAGTCAGCACTAAATAAAGTAAATTACGTTCCCGGATTGACCGTTTTGTAATTCGCCAGCCAACAGTTAGTCAAGTATTTGCAGTTACATATTCCTGCTCCACAGCTTTATTTTCCTTCGAACAGGTTATATTTGCTACATGAATCAGTCTGCAAATAGACATCTTTGTCCCAAACAATTCTGAATCATGTTCAACAACAAAAAAAGTATGAAAAGGTGGCCTTTCATTTTAAGATGAAACTCTTAAAATACGGTAAGACTATGGGGAGCAAGAGGGGCTATTTGGGGGCCTGATGGTATTGAAAGTATAAAAAAAAAAATCTTGTTCTCAAGGTGAGACTGAATTTAAGAGAATAGTAAGGAGTTGCTGGAAACCTAAAGACTGAGCTGGGTAAGATGAATATTTGAGCCATCTCAATCTCCGGTTATACATTCTTTTGTCTAAGAAAAAGGGAAAGAGAAGATTTTGCAAAAGTCTATCTAATGCCTTTGTCAGACAGATGGCTTACCAGTGCCATCTAAATGTGTCTGTGTTTACTTAATTTAGTCCTCTTCAAAGCATATGCCATGCATTTTATAATAAGAGGATATGCTTTTTTTTGTTTCTCTGGAATCATTAATCGTTCACAAACGATTCTGAAAACCTGCCTCAAAAGGAAAAAAGTTGCAAGTCAACAAAGCATGTTGCTCCCATCCATTTTTTCCTGCATAGCCGTTCTGTTGCGAGTGCTTGCCTGTGTAGGCCATTCCTTATCGCTGACTGAGGAAAGCCTTTTGCCTCCTGCATGACCTCACTCACAGCTCAACAATGCACAAAGATGTGCATGCCTTTGCATGACAACGAGTCTGCAGCGAAAGACAAGACGACAGGGCAGAAAAAAGTTTGATAAGAGAGCTGCCGATGGCCGAGTTGGTTTTGCCCAGCAGGATGTTTGACGAGGATGGATGAGCTTGAGTGAAACCGCGGTAAGACTGGTGGTGAGTGATGGGGGAAATTAAGTGGAAACATGACTGCTGTGCCGGGTAACACTAAACTGGAACCCTGCTTGACCTGTAGTGGCATCAAAAGTAGGATATCTCAAAGTTAACCAACAACTAATTTTTGCCGTAGTACTCATTAATCCATACTGCACAACTAATGCACAGTAGTACATAGGTTGTTCTCTACGTGCCTAGACTGTTACTCATATGATTTTCTTGAGAAGTAATGACAGACTACAGATTCAGACCAATTAATTATGGCATTGATAAAGTCTGTGATTGAAAACAGTTGTTAACGTTGAAAGCTTCAAACTGCAACTGAACCTCATGAAAAAGCATCATCCCACCCCAAGGTAACATTTGAAAAACTCTACCAAGGTGGGCAGGGCAGGAGACACGGAGGGGCGTAGCCAAGTATGAAGGATGAGCGCGAGGGGGACGCGGGGGTGTGGTCTGCAAGACAGTCATGTCTGAACTATGGCATGTGGCCGCCGAGCTCCGTAAAGCTTCTGTTTACCTACGGTAAAGGGAGAAATTAGGTCTCTTCTCTGCCATCCACCATAGGTAAAGAGAGGCTTTATGAAGCGCAGCGGCCAAGCGACGTATCAGTTTGAGCTGTTGGCTCAGGGCACTGAGTCAGCACTGCCTGAAGCCGGCAGCATGTATAGTAGCAAACAAGCACAGAGAGCCTAGCGCTAGCACAGATGCTAAGTAGCTTCAGAGGGAACTACCTAAAGTGCAAAATATGGATTTAAGCTTCCTCTGTTTCTCTCAGTATGCTTCTGTTTGTGCACGTAGCACCATAGACTATAGCACACAACATAAGTTCGACTTGCCACAGGGCGGGGTGAATGTGTCTGACAGAGGGAGGGTGTATCTGTGAGACTGTCCCTGTGACGTAGACATTGGAAAAGATGTACCGCTGTCAGCCAATCGCAAAATTCAAATGCAGTACCACATAATTACCATGAATGGCAGCACTAAGACGTTTTTAGACCAAAAAATGTAAAATTTTACAAGTTTACACGAAAATATCATAAAATTCCCTGAAACTGAAAGATTACATTGGTAAAGAGCCATTTATACAGTTCAAAAGCAAAAGGTTACACTTCAAGTTACAGGTCAATCTCGTTCCAGGGCTCACCCATTATCATGAGACCGTGGCTCAGGTGGTAGGAATTTGTTACCGGTTTGAATCCCTGCTCTGTCTGTCTGTCTCAGTCATTGTGTCCTTGGGCACCTTCACACCCTGTTGCCTGCCTGTGACCGAAGGCCTGTCAGTGTCCCCTAGGGAAGCTGTGGGTACGATGTAGTAGCTTGCCACTATCAGCATGTGAATGTGTGTGTGAATCGGTGAATATGTGAATGTAGTGTAAAACGCTTTGTGGTCCTCTGATTGAAAAAGCACCATACAAATGCAGGCCATTTTGACTGTGAGTGGACCTGGGGTCTTGTTCAAAGCTGGTGACAGGATCAGGACAAGAGATTTTAACAGATTGAGATTGTAGCCTGTCCGTTATAGCAAAGACGTTTATTCTTTGGGTGGCTGGGCTTTTCCTTAAGACGAGATGAGAAACTCAGTCATCCTGTGGACAACTGCTGCTGAAAATTCAGAATACTTCAGAAAACAGGTTTGCTACATTTGGAAAATTCCCTGGTGAATTTCTATACCAGTTCTGATGTCACAAGGAAGAGGTTTTTCTAGGTTTACTTCTGAAACTGGCACACTAATCCTCTACCTTGTTTATAAAAAGTGAAAAAACATGGATGGATTGATACGTGAAATAGTATGGTGGTGGTATCATGGTGTGGGTCTTTATTAAAGAATGTATGGGAATGGGAAATAGTGAAAGTCAGACTTTTATCTATTAGAAGAGTTGGTTAAGGACCAGTAAAGAGACTCCAGGTATCAAGATTTCTGCTCACAATTTTACTAGTTTCACATACTGACACCAGTTATATTTGAAATGACTGGTATAAATAAACAATCTGGGCACTCTATGTTCTTTAAAAATTCTTTAAAATCTAGAGTACTGTTTCACTTTTACAGGGGGGCTTTTTCTTATACAGAAAAAGCACAACAAAAGCATGAGAAATATGTTTTCCAACTGTTTTTTCCAGATGTTCTTACTCGAAGGAAAGTTATGTCTTGGATTCAGTTTTTTCATAATACTGGGATTCAATTTTGGTTTTTACGATGAGTCGTAATAGCAAACACAAACACTGCTCAAAATGTTGCAAGGCATATTGTTTTCATGGCTACATAACAGACAGAAAATAAAAACTCAAAGCTGATGAGGAGCCCCGTTTCTATTCTCTTGTTGTAATGACAGCCAGCTACTATTATGTACATATTAAACAGAGCCCATGGTAATTAGTTTCTAGCTGTATCAATAGAACTAATGAGCAGCACAAAACATATGCATGATATCATAGCCAATTTCCTAATATTATACTGAGACCCATTAAGGTTAATGAAATCATATATTACAGGGCCGCAAATTCCATTTAAAGACAAATGTCAGGTCACAGTCCAATTATAGTTGTGAAGGCATTCATTCTGTTTGATATCTGTATGTTGTGAAACAAATGGTTTATACAGCTTGTGTGAGGTAGTGTGTGTGCTAAAACACTTTTAATGAGAGCCAAAAAAATGGTGCAGACTTTTTCAAGGTGTATGTAGCGTGGAGTAGCAGCCCTCTAATTCATCTGTTGTGAACAGATCTAGATAATTCAAAATCTACTTTGTGCCAACACATTGTCATTTTGCCACATTCAACTTCCATTTCAATTGATAAACAACCCATTTGTACCCTTCTAACTGAACCATACTGTATTACTCACTTTTTTGTTAAAATGAAAAATCTTCATGATAAAAACACATCAAGGTTTATCTAAGTATTCAAATCATAATCTGCAATGTTTGGTGAGAGTGCTGGCACCATGTTGCCATTAGAGGACCTTCAGTCAGAAAAATTTGAATTCCCCTGATCTTCAAGCACTTGCTCATTTATGTGTGAGCCGGCTCCAGCAGCAAAACGCATCACTACTTGCTTCTATCTAATGTTATAGACAACATTTCTAGAGACAAGGTAATATATGTATATTTCCAGCGGCTTTCTTAGCTTATCTAGACTGACATAGAACACTACCTCCTTTTGAACGTATGTGGATACGTAAGTGCGTTGCACACGCTCGTTCACAGGCACTGTGAAAGAGTGGCTTGCTGTTCTGTCCAGATCCGTATCACAAAATAAATTCCTATCAATACTGGAGTTGATTGCAGGAAGAAGAAAAAAATTACTAGATTGCTAAAATTGCTTTATTAAAAAAAAATGAGACAATCCAGTTTTAACTCAATATTACACAGTACCCATTTTTTATGATTGTCAATCCTGGTTTGGCAAGTTTACTCTAATCTCAAATAACTCATAGCTGCCACCTGCTGATAGATATTATTTCCTGGAGTCCTTACTGATTTTGCCTACAATAGACCTACTCAAATCCAAGTATCTGTATCGTCTCGGTTTCAAGTAAACTGGTATCATTTCATCCCTAACAAGCATATTTTACTTTTTAAGTACCATTAATTTAATCTAGTCTTCGTACAGCTTGAGTTACTCCACAAAATCTTTAAAAATCCATACTTTTCAAACCTGGAATATAATTAATTTTACATTATGATATTATATGATATTATATTATATTATGATATGTGATTATATTTTTTAAGACTAAAACACTGATATTTAATATGTGGTAAAGGTTTAGTAGCCCATTTATTGATAAACATTATCATTCAGTCAGAATCTATACTTTGGACTCATCTCAAAATACATTGCTAAGTTATTGCTTCATCTTTACTTCACTTCTATTTACAATAAAGTCATTAGAGTAGATTATTGTCAATCGATTTCCTGTCTTCAACAGACTAACCGTAACCAAATTTAGAAAAATTAGACTCTTTAATTAGAATCCTGTATAAAAGACTGGAAATACCAAGTTGTCATTGCTGCTGCTGTTTTGTGCTTATATGTGACAAATGCTTTGCTGGAAAGATTAATAACTGTAACTGCACACGCGCCATGCAGTTAGATGACTAATGCCATCTGGAGATGTAGTCCAGTGCTGCTCAGCATGTGGTTTTTGTTCTATTTTAGACAAAGGGACAAATGTAGCAAAAGAATATGTCAGTTTCCATAGCAACATATACATACAGAAACCCAAAGGGCCAGGAAGTGAAAGAAATATTACTATGGCAACCCACTTGGAGGTCACACAAAAGCAATGGGACACATGTTGCAATGACGCACTGCTGAAAAGATGGAACAACATGAGAGATTTAAAACATTGACAGCAGCATTGCAAATGTTCATTTCAATACGAAGCTATGTATGCAATGAAAAGTGTGCTGTAGGTACATTCATGTTTAATTCTGGCACATGAAAAAATAAGAATGCCACATCAAACATAAGGCTATGAGAAAAATAGACAAATATCAAAGAAGCTGAAATCAACCATGCAACTTCTAAGGTTACCAAAGATTTGTACAGTTTCTGTTGAATCTATTTTAGGCACAGCCCAATGGATGGGTCGAGAAAACACTGTATTACAATTAAACAACTTTATCCTATCTTTCAAATAGGTTGATGGCACCACAACAGTTGAATAAAGCAAAATCTGTCCATGGAGCTGACTTATTATATAAAAATGGCCAAAAACCACTTTGTTTGGTATAACCAAATAAGGCAATACCAAAGGACTAAATGTTAAACTCACCAAGATTTTACATACAACGCTGTTCTATAAAGAGTCATGTAGTAGGATAAAACAGATTTCATGGTAGTAACAATTTCTGACAATTCTATAGGAAAATCTTCACCATGTTACAATTTAATGGGACTTTATGTTCAACACTTTTCATCAGAGTAAGGGACGAGGTTTGTACATAATTTTGTTTCTTTTAAGTAATAAAAAAAACATGTAATATTCCTTACGTTTTAATATAATGTTACTTAGAAAGGGTGTTAACAAAAAAGATTTTCTTCACTGTTTTGTGGTATTATGGTAATAACAATAAAAAAAGTGTTATCTATTACTATATTGCAGTCTTTTCTTAGTAACTGTATGCTGTGAATGCATGGCAGCAATATGAATTACAATAGCCCTGCAAACACAAATATTTTTCTTAAAATAAAAACCCATTTGAAATCAGCTTTTACATATGCAAGGGTCATCTGTATTACCGAACTGCAGACATTAACTTCATGTAGTCATATTTTCATATATTAAATTCATCCAGCCATTGCCTATACCACTTCTCATTGTGGGGGTACCTATCTCCAGCAGTATTGGACATGAGACAGGGTACACCCTTTACAGGTCACAACACAGAGACATACAGGAAAAACAATCATGAACACACTTACACCTAAAGACAATTTAGGGAAATCAATTACCTTAAAGCCCCTTTCAGAGAGGCCATAAAAAAGTCATTTTCTGGACTTTGTCTGTTTTATTTCTGAGTCTGAAAGCAACCTTCTGGACTTTACCCGGTTAACCTTTACAGGTATTTTTTGCAGCAGACGATCTAGTAACAAGAGCTGACTTTTTGCAGTAGGGTTTTAGCTTTAAGAATATCAGGTAATGTTCCGGAAAACCTGGAGGGGTGTGGGAGGGGGTATGGTGGCAGGGAAAGCTGTGAGCGCACCCACAGGATGGCATATACATATTCCTCTTCCCTTGTTTATTGCAGTGTTGTAAATAATCCTGAAGAAGATACACATCATTTAAAAAAATAATAATTATTGTGTGCTAAGGCTCTATAAATAACCCGCAACAGCCGAAATCCGCGAAGTAATCATCTTTATTTTTTACAATTATGTGTTTTAAGCCTATAAAAAAAACCTTGCCCCCCCTTTAAACCCTTCTCAGACATACAGTAACATTTACTCACATTTTTCACTCCTTTAAATACGCTCAAAGTTCAAACCTTCCTACAGTTTTAAACATAAAAGTATTAATATGCCGCAACTTCTTTCTCTGCGCCCGCTCGGGTGCGTCTTTTTCCACTGAACGTCTCAGTGCAGGTGTCTTTTCCGAGTGAAGAACAAAGTTATGGGTAGTTTTCTGAGCTGGGGTTTTTTTTACTTCTGGACAAGAAGATAATATGACATGATAAATATGGCAAGTGCAGGAGACACAACACATAGGAGATTGACAATCGCCTTCAATCAATCAAGACGCAGAGCACAATGTAAAGCAAGCATTGAAAATTTTATTAAAAATCAGCAAAACAGCAAGTGTGAACTGCGTTATAGCCTGGGACAGCTGTACATCAAAGGCTGCTTCACACTCCTTTGATTACGCTTCTATTTCCGTTCAGCTTCTCTTTTTAAGGTTATGTGCGAATAAATGCACACATAAGACGAGCACTGTGAGGAGTTCTGCTGTTTTGTCAGCCCTCTTGCAAAAATTACTTTGCTGGTGGAAATGACATGTAGGCCCACCGTACTGTTTATGTCGTACCCACTCCTCCCCATATAGAGGATTCATCAGGATCCTCCGGTACATTTCTTGCTGAAAAGGCATTGTTCTGGTAAAAATTGGTGTATTTGAAAAGACAACTCAGGTTAAATACCAGATGGAATTCTACAAAAAAATTCCCGAAAGTTTTTCCAAAAAAATGGCTTAAGAGCAAGGTTTTTGGACTGTAGGAGAAAGCTGGAGTACATGAAGAGAACCCAAACCTGCACAGACACAACATGTAAACTCTCATGGCCGGGATTTAAACCCAGGTCATTCTTGTTGCAAGGCAACAGTACTACCAACTGCAATTGATGCTCCAATGGAGCAACCAGTGGAGAAAATGGGCAAAATACCAATTTCCACAGTTTTAGCTAGATTTTTTTATCATCATTAAACAGAATTTATTGTGAAAAAAGATTAAAATTCTTGTGATCAGAAATTATTCACGATTAGCAATATAAATGCCCACCCTTAACGCCAAGTGACATTTTTAACTAAATATTTCTTCACTAGATATCATTTACTTTCAAACTCAGAGCATCTCCAACTTTCAACCCGTTTACAAAAAAACTAATAATTTATTTGTTTAAACTTTAAACAATAAGTGTGCTTCGTGACAGACAAGGAAGATTCTTGAGGAGCTTCCTAACAGGGGACACGAAAGCACAAAGGGAGCTTTCCAAAATTCCACATTGTGCTCATGGTTTGTTTTCTTCCCCTTACGTTTTGCAGCTGGTTTTAAATGACCCTTGAGCAGAGATTTGGTATCGTAACACTGAACTTTAGGAATGTACAAGTCTGTTCCAACACTGCTTTGTTTCTTTATTTCTGTATTGTTTGTTTTTAACAAGTTGGCTTCACACATGCATGAGTAACTCAATAATACATGGATTTTACTGACCTGGAACCTCCCCATCACTAACATCTGCTTGTAATTACTGACCAACCTGACCTGCCAGCTAGTTTTGATGTGTGTCGCCGTGTTTGTACACTTATCTGTCCCAGATTCACAGTTATTGGCGCTCTCCACCTGATTTAAACTGCCATAAGGTAAACAACCACAAAATTTTGATCTGGGTTATGCGTGTTAAAGAACACAGTACATAAGTAGTTTTTCTGGGTTGTTTTTTTCATTAGCTCAAGGGGGTCAGGTTATTCCACAGCGGTATTTGAGCTAATACCATTGCTTTGGATGACAGAAACAGACTGTTGAGGTTCTAAATAAGAGCTGTACTGGCTTAAATTTTAAATATATTAGTTTGCATATGTTTTCTGATATTCGGATCCCCTTGGAATTCAAGTTATTATAAGCATAAAAACTTCAATATATGGACCCAAAGTGAATTATTACACACTAATTACAGATTTTATTTTTTAAATGAGTTATTAGATAAAGCTTTACTCCATGTATTTAAACTATAACAGGAAATCCTAGTTTTCCCAAAAAAATATTGTTAAATTCCTTCATTTTTTTCAGCATGGTGAACGTAGTAATGTGTATCATTCCATTCAGAACATTACAATATTAATTAAGATATTAGCTTCAGTATAGTCATATCTTAGAAATGATCATGATTCAAGGACCCCTTGCAGTTTGCTTATTGCCATGGAGTTTGCGTTGAAGATGCCATCATCAACCTGCTTCAACCAACCCACTGTTATCTGGACAAAGCAGGCAGCACTGTGAGAATCACGTTCTTTGATTTCTCCAGTGTATTTAACACAATTCAGTCTGATTTGCTTTGTCAGAAGCTCCTGAAGACACAGGTGGAGGCCTCAACAATCAGCTGGATCAATGACTACCTGACAAACAGCCCACAGTTTGCAAGACTGGAGAATTGTGTGTCAGCAGTACAGGAGCACCAGAAGGGACTGTACTCTCACCATGCCTTTTCACTCTGTACACCTCAGACTTCCAGTATAAGAAAAAGACCTGTCATTTGCATAAATAATCAGAGGACCCTGCAATTGCCGGTCGCATCAGAGATGGAGAAGAAGCTGAATACAGAGAGCTGGTGGACCGCTTTGTGGCATGGTGTGGAAACAATCATCTTACATGGAATGTGAACCAAACAAAGGAGATGACTGTAGATTTCAGAAGAAACAGGGATAAGTCAAAGACTGTTTCTATCATGGCAGAAGAAGTGGAGGTGGTTGAGGAGTACAGATACCTCAGAGTTTACCTGGACAACAGACTGGACTGGAGAATCAACAGTGAAGCAATCTACAAGAAGGGACAGAGCAGACTGTACTTTTTGAGGAAGCTTAGATCATTCAAGGTTTGCAGCAAGAGGCTGCAAATCTTCTACAAGTCTGTTGTGGAGAATGAAATCTCTTCGTCCATCATTTGTTGGGGTAGGAGCATCAGACCAGGGGCTTAAAATGACTCAACAACCTGATAAAGAAGGCTGGTTTTGTTCTGGGGACAACTTCAGAACAACTGGAGATAATGATGCAAAGAAGGATTCTTCATAAAATACATTTAAAAAATATAGACAACCCTGAGCATCCTCTTCATGAGATTATCCTACAGCAACAGAGTATCCTCAGTCAGAGGCTTCTTGAGTTTTGCTGCAAAACAGACCGCTACAGGAAATCCTTTCTCGCCACAGCCATCATGACCTACAACAAATCCTTGAATAATTAATTAGTTATGAGCTACAACAACACTTAATTTCCCTCTGGGATCAATAAAGTGATTTTGAGTTAAATATGAATTGAATCAAGACAGAAGATAGTTACAAACGAAAGATGTTGAATGGATTCGTTTTGGATAAAAGACATTTCAGTGAATTATGCATTACCAATATATGTTTTATGTTTTATTTTACATACATTTGTTTGTGAACCGCTTTTACCATGCATGCTAAGATATATTAGCATTGAAAGTATGTAGCTATTTATTTCAGGTTGTGATAAACTGATTTACTTTAGATAGCACTGTAATAAAATGCACCTCCATAAATCTAGAGGATCATAAAATGTGTTGCCCAACTTCAATTCAGTTTATAAATAGTGCTATTTCACAACATATGTCTTCCCAAAGCACTTAACAAGAAAAGTAATTTCAATACAACTAGGCAAACAGTCACATCAGTTTAAAAGTTTTCTATTTAAGGAATCCCTGGAGAATGTGTCAAGTTATTGACTTGAGGTTGTCAATCAGTACGTTTGCATGCAGCAAGAGAAAGTCGAATTATTACCTTAGTCTGACTGAAATAAGACTTTTGAAATGCATACATACACCTTAGTCTGGCTTGAATCAAACCAAACTGGAGTTTAACAAACCCGACTAAGCTGCACAGATAATGCTAATGAGAATCGAGCTTCTCTGCCCCCCCTCCATTGGGAAGTTAGGCGGCTAAGACAAACTAAGGGGCCAATCAGTGTTTGGACTGACAAAGAGAGGTGGATTGTAATTGTTAATATCCTACTTTAACTCTGTCTGCTTCACTTCTGCCAACCTCTGTTTATTGCCTGAGTGCAGCTCGAAGCTAACTGCTATGAACATGTAAAGGCGCATCACCATCTCTTACCGTTGAGTCAAACATACTTAATTTGATAATTTCATTTTCTCAGTGACATGAAAACTGTGACTCGGCTCTCAACAGGAGGCAAGCCCTTAGTCCGATTACGCTAAAAAGCTCGATTTAGATGTGCATGTAAACGTACTGACTTTAAAATTACTTCCATAAGAAATCAACAGTATTAGTTTTTTCCCCACATCTTTTGACAGTGTTGTTGTTCATATGAATCAGGTTGAATTTCATTTATAATATGCTAATGTGGAATTTACATTTTATGAACATCTTGATTTAGCTTTACTTTAAGGAGAACTATGAGAAATTGCCTTCAAAACATACATGGTGCGCTTAAAATTTTAGCTTTTTAATGGTTCTTTGATAGACAGAGAAACCACTTTTTTATTTGATTCCCTCTACATTTCTTGTGGATGACGTAAACCGAGGCATTAGTGTAGATATACATGATTTCAATACTAGCTGTAGAGTACTTAAAGCAAAGGTATCAGCTTTCACTGCACATAGTTGTTAAAGCTGCCATTGCATTTATTGAGTCTTTGCTGTCTTGGTGAAAAGAATGAGCAACTCGGAGTTTGTGCTTTAAATACCCCACCCCCACCACAACCACACCACCCTGGCAAGAACATCTAAAGCCTAAGGCATACTTCAAACATCTCTTCAGACAGAATAATACGAAGGGCCTGGAGCAATAATGAGGGCCGACCATCAAGAATTAATGCCTTGCATAATTGTTACATAAGCAGCAAAAGGAAATTGTTGCATCAAGACAAGGATCGAAAGTCGAAGGAGAAGTTGAGGGAGTGCATGGCGTTTGTGTGTGGTGCTGGTATCTTGTGCATGATAGACCAGCCGGAGATGACTTAAAAAAATCTGTCAAAACATTCTTTCTATCAACTGTCACTGCAGATGGGATTATGTTAGAGACATTAAACCCCATCTTGGGACACAGACCTCTATGATGCATGGGGTAGAAGTCAACACTAAACTAACGTTTCTTGTTGCTGTTAACCTCTGGATAGATGCTGAATGGGGGGTTTCATTGAGTTAAGATGCATGTTTAAATGTAGATTGTACTTGCTTCTAGGGCTGTAAGGTGTAAGGAAAACATGGATTTGGAGGTGAAAGCATAAAAGGCAGTAAAAGTCCATTCTGCTGGCTAAATATCTTCTAGAAGAGATGGACAACAAAGTTCTGATTCATACCATCCTTTATCCAATCACTACCTCTTACTGTTATCCAATGATAAACATTTAGATTCACCAGTTTTGCCTGTCTTTATTATGTCTTGTTAGGTTCAGTGAAATACCTTTGTTAAATTTGATGGTCATAAACTGAGAATTCCCCCCTTTATTTTTAAAAGCTGCTAGATTGAATTTCCAAAACAAGTTAGCTTGAAAAAAATGTTTTACGCATCATAAAGTTTTAACACACCATAGCTATAAAAAATGTGTGGAGATTAAAAACTAAAACTAAAACAAGAAAGTGTTTCAGTCACATTTGTCTAAAAACATCAGCCAATCACATGGCTCGGTCCAAATCCAATGATTGAATCATCTGGTTGTCTGACTCACCGGACAAGCATATTTCCGCACTTACGTGGCTCCTCCCCTCATTACATGCTGCCGCATGTTGCAACAGAACGCCACTGGTGTAGAGGTTCTTCACTCAACTGTGTCAGGGAAGGAGAAACAGCTGCTAGCACTTCAACTTTAGGACAAACTACCACAGTCCCATAAAGAAGACTGTGACTGAACTCCAACTGGTGTTTTGTGCTGTCTTGCCTTCACACCATATTTAGACCTCCCCTAAGCCTCTCCAGGATGTATAAGACCATTCCATTATTGTTGGATTATGTTAAATTGAATCTGAATTCCTTTTTCATTTTCCTCCTGTGGTTTTAGTACTTGGCAAAAAAGTAAGTCTGGAAGACTCATCACTTTGCACCTCTCCTAAAATGGCTACCCTATTCTAGCTAAGCATCTAGCGCATATAATAGGTCTGGGTGAAAAAGTTGATATCATCAAGGAATCCAATTTTCTGTTTATGGATATGTATTCTTTTGGGGGGAAAAATTATACATCTGTTTTTGTTTTGAGAAATAGCTGAGATGATCTGAAAGGGGTAGAAGTCAACCCTCTACTTTTACATCTCTTGAAACTCCTTTTGCCTGTAGACAGATCTCATTCTTTGTGCACCTTAGAAAAACCTTTTCAACATCCTGCAAAGGCCATTCTAGTATCCAGTAAGTAAAGAGGGGCTGTGAATGTATTCAATTGATTAAAACATGTATGTTTTAGCAATTTGTGCCTGTATCATGTGGTTGTTTTTCCATTATATTACAGTTGATCAATCAGTGACTTGTCCATGACTGTACGAGTTTGTATAGGGGTGGTTTGAGAATCCAATGTGTGCCAGTTGTGCTCTGCAATAAAATTAAGGTCAAAACTGTGTATAAACATCACCAACGCCAAATACTTCAGAAGCAGTTACCACTCATAGCTTACAACCAACACAAGCATATTTCCATTTTCAAATCATATTTACACATTTTCCTTTATATGTTACACACCAGCATTGAAGATGCTCAAATAGCTGCAATTACAGCATGGATAAACTCTACATCACTAAGAACAAACACAAATCATGCGAGTTTGTGTTCCCAGAGGAGAGTTTTTGCAACAAAATATCTTGCAAGTGTGCCTCCATAGACAAAAAGAAGAGAATCTAATGCAAACTGAACAAAGAACATGCCTCAGCATTTGAGTCGTATTAATCTGTCAATCAGTCAAAAAAGTTGCGTAAGTAGACCCATGGGTATAAGGTTCCCATCAACTTTTTGCAGCCCAAATGTTCTGCCATGTTAGCACCGTGAGAACGGGATCACCCGCACACACATACACAGATTTATATGCCAGGGCAGAACAGAGAACACTCCCAGCAAAGTAGTATGACCCATCAATGCAGGAATGTTTTAAAAAATTTGATTCAGGGATTAGCCCCCGGTATTGTCGCTCTAAAGGATGCCATGTATCGGCACTCAGATGTTAAACTGGAATCTAAATCATCCTATCTTATCTTTTGACTTGACTGTGAATGGAAATATCCAGTAAATTGAAATACTTTCAGCTCCAGTCATGGTTCTCGGGTTTCTTCCTCAGTCTTAGCAATGTGCACAATGTAAACACCTTTAAGGCTGAGAGGTTTTTGACACTCAACTGTCAACATGTTTCTGTGCCAGGCATATAAAAAAAAAAAGTATGTGGACACAACTCGCTGATTGATTTCAAGCCATTGATGACGGCATCAGAAAATGTGGCAACAACACACCCGGCCGTGTTTGTCAGCTGCCTTAAGCTATGCCCTAAAGCACAGAACAAACTGTTCAAACAATTCGTAGAAATTAGCTTGTCATCTTATGACAGAAATTACATTAATCCGTCAATGTTGTAACAGGTGCCATCTTCTAAACACAACTTTTGCCAAGAGCCTGACGTTTCATGACAAACTCGAGTGCACACAGTTGATGTAGGTATTTAAGTTTGCAATAAGTAAACCAGTCGGATCTGGTGGTATTTTTAGAGGAAGTGGGGCTACAACTGTCCTTCATGATAAGGCTAACATCCCTCTGAACTGCTTCAAATGAATACTTTTACATGGTAAATGCAGCAAACTGAGAAGTATGACATCTTTTCGGCAGCTGTGTTTAAACCAAATTCCATTTCCATATAGCGTGAATGCATTCACACGGGCGATGTTAGGTTTTCATGGATATGAGATCATACTCTGATCCCCTTAAAGAATTACTTATTTTTCGCACCACTGGCAAGAACAGAAGCTTACAAAGTACCAACACATTTTCTTGGGTTTTCCTCTCCATTTTTTTCCACCATATCCATTGAATGCAACAGGATCAGAGTTCAAACTCCGTAAGACTCCTTATGTCCCACGTGGGTTCTGGGATAATCCTTTTGAGGTAGCTGAAGAGTAGAGGATTATAAAACGTTAGGTCTGTTCCTCAGGATCCGGATGATGCTGGTGATGAAAATGACAGAGTAAAAAGCACACATGTGGTCGCTTTATGAGACACATGGTAGTATTTAGTTGCTGCACGAGCCAAAGCTGTGCTTATAGTTCCACATATAGTACTGCAAAGAAGTCTTATTTTGGTTTCTTCTGCTTTAGCTTTTTTGTCACAGCTGTTTCAAGATCATCCAGCTGATCAAATATAAGACAAAGACTACCACTAAAAACACAAAATGTAGTTACCATGAGTACTAACAACTGCCATCAAGCGTTTGACATGACTTGAAATAAGTCCTTTACATTGTCAGATCCGGAAACAGCAAAGCAGCCTCTGCCATCACACTACTACCACCATGTTTAACAAACACCATTCAAAGTGATCTACTTTTGTCTTGGTCTGTTTCCATACTAATAATGATAGGTTTAGGTTGGGCATTGTATGTTTTATGATCTACTTAAAGTTATTTCTTGATTCTACATGTCTAGCAGAAATACAACTTTGGCTTGGTTAGGGAAATTGAACTCGGCTTTCTAAATAATGCAGTCGATTAAGAGGGAGGGATTGATTATTTTTCATTTTTCAGTTTAAACCATTTAGTAAGTGGTGAAATGTTTTTTGTAGCACTTAACAAGCAAACTGTACTATCATTGGTTAGAAAATGATGATGGGTTTTCATGGCTTTGAGACTATATGACCTCGTTCATTTGTGGTTGTTGGAGTCTTTCAAACATGTCAGTTGACCACTGATATTACAAAGTTATGCAATATAATGTCATAAATGTAATCTGGCAGCTCAAAGCAGTTGTGCTTTGGGTGGATCTAAACCATTTTAAAAGTGAAAGGGTAGAAATAAATGCTTCACAGGTTCACTGAAAAAGCTTGATGTGGTGAAATGTTTATAAATTCCTATAATGCATAATTACATGCCTAATTTCCAGTCATATTCAAAAAAAAATAACCAACCACAGGCAATTTCTAACAATAATGAGGAAATTATCCAACAATGCCAATGTACAGAAGTTATACAGTGACAAACCATAATCTTCTTGACTGTATTAAAAAAAACTACCACATCTAATTAATTCCTGTCAAGCCTTCGGCATTTTGTAGCGCTTATTTTTGGGGCAGGCTATACAGACAGTTTTTGGATGACTGAATACCCTTGTGATCATTTGACTCTCTTTTCAATGGTTTTTGGGGGGTATGTTCAGCAGATCAAAGTTTTTCTGAGTATTTAGGTATCTTACTTGAGCAGCCCTCTCCAGCTGAAACCTTTAATAAGGATGTACATCACTCTGCACAATTATCCATGAAAAGCCTTGATATCAATAATCTATAGCAGTTCTTTCTGTAGTAGCAAACTGACTGAAATTGATAACCCTGAAAAAACTTTTGTCTGTGAAATCTGTTAAGAGATAATAAACTGAGCAATTTAAAAGCAGCAGTCTTGTTTCAGTTCAGGAAGTTTTAGCCAAGTGTAACTTCCTGAAGACCCACACCACACCCGATACGGCCCAACAGCGCTTTGTTCTCTCTGCACAGTAGCTGCAAATGTGCATGCGTTTTTATGCATATGGTCTTGTGTAGAGGTCACTGCCGGGGCAGCTGGTCTATTATTGATTTCCTGACGGAAAGAGAATGAACACAGCGCTTCACTGTTGCTGTTCTTTGTAACAGAACCAGACAAACCCCAACTGATCACAAAGTATATTTGTTTTTAAGAGTGTGCGTCTGTTTGTCTATGAAGACATTGGTAAAGAAAGCTGTGTGTTAATGATATCTAGTGAGGAACAGTTAATAGCGGCTAATCATTGCTAATGGGCTGTTTAATGAACAAGGTAAGACAGGCAGGCAGTGCTTGATGATAAACTGCACTCATTCAATAGATTGGTTTCACAACTATGGTTAGATCTGGATGGAGTGGAAGGCTACGCTGTAGAAGTATTGGCAGATTTGTTCTAATTCCTTTGAATACTTTATTAATCACAGTTTATTCAAGTGCGCTATCATAAGTGGCAGTTGGTGTTGAGGGATGATTGTCGACGTATTAAAGGAATCAATCATTACTGTTGGGTTATTTGCACAACACACATATACAATCTATGCTGTTTTAAATAGTTTCGATCAATTCCCTGATCCAGCCCTGGTATCTGACAATGGTGACTTCTTTTGAAGGTAATAAATGGTGCACTAAAATAAATGTATACTATATTTCAATGTATGTTTCCAACAACACTGGCTTGAAAGGAAAAGCATTATGTATATATATATATTTTTTTTTTAATAGTCTTAGATACAATAATAACATAAATTTCAAAGCCATCCACGTGAAGACTAAACTTCTAAGCAAACAGGCAAGACGTGGATAAAAACACATCATCGGTACTAAAATACAATTTTATTAAGAATAAAACTGCATTGCCTAGGGTAATTGCTTTGGAACTACTTGTTTCTTTGGCAATTTTTTTGTCTTTTATGCTGGTGACAAAGCAGCTACAGTTTAATATTTTTAGTGTTTTGAATGTTAAAAAAATAAGTTGGTGTACCCTAGCGAATACAGCTACCGATTACTAAAATGTTAATTGGCCTCACTTTATTTGCACATACCTGTCAGTTACTGTAAATTATTTAAAAAAAATAACTACCTGTTTCTTTAGATCATTAGTTTTTTGAAATTAAATTTTACAGAGTCTCCCAATGAGAAAAGGGGGGGGGAAGTAAGCTTTGAGTACCTTGGTTGTATTAATAAAGAGTGATAATCTGGTTGGTAAACAGTCACAGTGCCACAGAGAAACAAACTTGTGAGTTTGAAAATACTTTTTGATCCTCACATTCCACCGACTGCCTTAAGAGAAGAATCTAGACCCAGAAAAAGACCCTCTGAAATCTTGGGGAAACACAAAACACACATGATGCACGTGCACTGTATTCCTACTTCTTTATATATGTGTGTGTGATTCTTGACTGAAATATCTGTGTTATTCTTGGCATCATCTGCATTGCTCTCTGTCTGGATGTTTCCCCTCAGCGGGGCTCTCTGACATGTCACCCGGCTGGAAATTTGACTTCCAACTTCCTGTCTGTCAGCAGATCTGATTGATGCTATCTGGTCAGCAGACTCCAATATGTCTAAGATTTCATATCCTCTTCAACCCTGATGATTTAGATTCACATTAGGGGGAGTAACATAGGCATGAAAACCATCATCTCAGAAAATGTTTGACAGGCCTCAATCACAATCAAGATCATTTAAGTTTACTTGTATGCTTCACTTTGATTTCACCTGTCTAAATGTATTAGAAACATTGTAATAAACTATATCTAAATCCGTATTTTTAAAATATATTGTATATTAAACAGCTTTTATCATTACATCCAACAAGCAGAAGTTTAATAATTAAACTTAAACACTTGACTAGGTATTTAAACAATGAACATTTCATAATACTCTATATAATGGTGCCTTTGCTAAATGTAAAGATATGTTTCTAAACATTGTGCATTATGCTAAATAACTCATTTTTAGCTATAAAATTGCAAAGGCTGGATTTTTAACTGTTCCACACAAGTCTAATGAGTGTACTTTATCTGATTTAATTAGTGAATCCAATGTGATTGAATTTTAGTTTTAATTCATTTTTTTTTCTAAATATGCAAGTGGAAGGTGGTGAAAAAGAAAATGAAAAGGTCTGTCCAAATAAACCAGTCCACTTAGAAATTCCCAAAAAAAGGTTTTCCAAGAGAATAACACATCTGCCTTGTTAAAGTAAAAACAATCAGAGACCCAGTTTGTCAAATGCTCCCTGACCTCCAGAGACGCACTGAAGCAGCACCAGATGACTTGATGCTTGATGTAGTGATTCCACAGAGACCCCCTCTGCCTGACCTTAATGGCTTGTTGACTTTTTCCAGAGAGGACATTTTTTACCCAGCTTGAGCGTAGCGGTTTATTTTTTTTGTGCAGCAGATCGCTTCTTGTCTGTTATTTTGCGATTTGAGCTAGGCGGGGGAATAATTGCATTTCAATCAGATTTAGCAGCTATTGCCATTTGACATAGCTGCGCTGCTTATGTCATGTACCGAGCAACAGCTGTCTTGAGGCATTTCTGCATGGGACAGCACAATCTGTTCTCATTATTTAGCATCCAAGCGTGCTTTAGCACTCATAAAGCCCAGAATGAGCCCAACTCTGCTTTTTAATCCAAATCATATTACAATTCTGCAGCATTAGCAGGTCATTTAAAACAAGATTGCAAAAATCTCTGATTTAAGATGTTTTGCAGTGACATGCAAAATTTCCCCAAGCTTAAACAGCTGCACAGTGGAGGAAAAGGGTCTAAACCATCTCAACCAATTCCCTCAACTTTGAGAAGGAAGGAAAACACCTTCAGGTTGAAATAATGACGATATCGTGGCAGGAGTGTCGGGTATAAATCATCCCTCCTAGCAGCGCATACGTTGCTTCGGTTAGGAGACAGGCCTCTGCTGCTGGAAGCACATCTGGCTCTGCACACGCTGGATCTGATCTCAACAGAACTTTCTCCCTACTACTCTGCCAACCCCCTCCTCAGCCTTCTCGGGCCGTCTCCTTAAAAAGTCAAGTCTCGAGGAGGGGCGGACTTCTCCCTTGCTGTTGATAATAAAGCAAGTGCCTTTAGCCTGACACGGTAAAAAAACGAGGGACGGACGGTATTGTCACAACGGGCCAAAAGTGACAGCTGTGGAATGTGCAGAGCCGTGTTCTTTTCTAGCCATGCCGTAGAAGCGTTCCCCTTTACAACATCAGAGATTAAATCTTGTCAAGTTCCAGATATGTGTGGACCAGGAATGAAGGAACATATGCTGCTGGGAAAAGTATTTGTCCCAAAAAGATTTCTTCTGATATTCTTACTTATTAGTGACACTTACATTTATTCATTTATTAAACTCATTTGAAGATCAAAGATAACTGGAATCAATTCATTAACAGTCTGAAAATTATCACTATACTACTACGAAGCTAACCTAGCCCTGAGAATGTTTATCAACGCCCCTTCAAGCAATGAAGGAATTTGCTATGTCTTTTCTTCAACGTCACTAGCCGCTCCTAGGCCTGATTACAATTAAGAAATAATTCAACCAAAGCTGTCTGACAACATGAAATAGGTATGTCTCAAAAACCAAAACCTGTCCTGTTCTACGAAAACTCAAGAAAACATGAGAAATACAGTAACTGACATCTATTAGTCTGGAAAGGAATCCAAAGTCATCCCTTTTGGAGCATTTAATTTTAATTGGAAGTCGGAATTCTGTGCTGGGTTTGACGTTACACCTGAGTAAACTCCAGTTCCTAGGAGGATGAGTCTGAATTCCAATATGGCGAAGTCCAAGTTGCCATATTTGGTGGTACCTCCAATGAACACTTTTTTTAAGCTGTAGTTATTTTTGTTGCACTTAGAGCTGCGGTTCTATATGTGGCATTAATCATAGATGCGCTCTAACAAGTGTCTTGTAAAATAGACGTGTTACCACCACAACTTACAGATGTTGACGCAACCAGTGGCCATATTGCAAGTCGAAGACTGAAAACATCAGACTTTTTTTCCCAACTCGGAAGTCTGAATTTTTCTGAGTTCCGATTACAAATGGAACACACCATGAGGCTTTGTGATTCCACCAAATCACAGTTAGAGCCACACACAGTGAAACGAGGAACAATAGGGAACCTTCCCAGGAGTCACCCCACCTACTAAAATTACTCCCAAGAGTGTATCAATGACTCATCCATGAGGTCGCAAAAGAACCCATAACAACGTCTAAAGCTTTGCAACCCTCTCCACTCAGTTAAGGTCAGTGTACATGAATAAACAATAAGAAAGAAACTAAACAAAGATAGTATCCAATGGAGAGTATGAAATCCAAAACTACTTCACAATCTCTGACAACATAACGTCTTTCAAGTGGCCTACACAAAGTCTAGACTCAAATTAAATTCAAACGCTTTGAAATAACCTTAAACAGACTTTCAATGCTTTCTGATTAGCAGTTGTCCCAAACAAATGCTGCCACAAATGGTGGTACCAGCAGCTTCAGGTTTATTTTCACAGATTAACGGGTTGGTTTGTAGAGTTTTCCCTAAATAGTTAACTAACGGTAAGCATAAAAACTCAACACACCCTAATTGGTGTACGTAGAGAGAGAGAGAAAAAAAGGGTTTATATCCCCAGAATTAGAACTGAGAGGTTATTGTACTGCAAGCTAAACTTTCTTTGAGCATACACATTCCAAATAACTGCACCCCTGTGGACATAATGTCCACTCCTGCTAAGTTCTCCTCCTGCGTCAGGGTGTGCTTCAGAAAACATCTAATCAGTGTAAATAAACTTGATCTCCAGATGACTAAAGCCACATGTTCTCTTGAATCCCCCAAAAATTGACTTTTTTTTTTACACCATAAATCAATCATGGTTTACCTATTCGGTTGAACGTGCTTTTAATTACACGTATGAGGCACTGCACTATAGACTTTTTTGGGCTTTAGTTGTTTGTACTGGGAGTGGCAGCGGGAGTAAAGCAAACACTTCTAACTGCTGTTAGAACAAGGTCACACATCAGCAGGTAAGCAAAGAGGGATGTGCTGCAAAATGTTTGCTCTTGGCATTACTGCGCAGGCCAAGGAGCGAATTGAAGTTCTTGAAAAACAATGACAACCGTACTGATGGAAAAAGAGGTGCGAGGGTGGGCTTACAGATGTACCTCACTTGTTTTTACAAGCCTTCTTGATGGCATGCTGAGGAAGAAGTTCAAACCTTTCAATCAGGTGTGGTAGAGCAGAGACATGTTACAAAAAGCATGAACGCAGGGCCCTGAGGACAAGAAGGTATAAACCATATCATTGTAGCTCTAATTTGTAGTTTGTTTGGGGATGCTGTTTGGCTGAAAAGTGTACATCACCGCAGTCTCAAGTCATTTGCTGCCTTGAATATTTTTTTTTCCCAAGATTGCACATAGTTCATCAGCTCATTAAGTCTGTCCAGCTTCCCTGTCCCTGCTAAAGAAAAGAAACATTTTCAAGCACAACGGTGCCATGAAATGGAATGAAATCAGGGTATGGTACATTCAGGATGTTTGTTGCCACCACTTTTACGATTAAGCATACTGTATAAGCCTAAAAGTTCCATTTTCGTCTAATCTTTTTCCTCACGATTGCTTTTACCTGTAACTGATATATGTAATTTCTTATAGTTTTTTTCTAAACCAGTGTTTCCCAACCCTGATCCTCAAGGCACACTGCCCTAAATGTTTTGGGTTTTTTCCTACTTTAGCACACCTGATTTCAATAATGGCCAATTAACAGGCTTTTCGGTGAAGTCCAGTCATCTGAATCAGGTGTGTTAAAGCAGGGAAAAACCTAAAACGTGTAGGGCAGTGTGCCTTGAGGACCAGGGTTGGTAAACATTGTTCTAAACAAATCAACTATCTTGCCAACCGTTTTTCCTGATTCTGTTTGTTCACTAATGTTCTTTAACTCACATTTGACACTTCCATATAACAGCTGGCTTTATACTAAAATTATATCACGTAGAGGTGGACTGTCGTTGACATTTAAGAACTGTGCATGGGGTTTTCCTTATGGGGATTTGGAAAAAAGGGACCGGAAACAAATTCAGATTCTTATAAAAACTTTGTATAATTCCCCTTCCAGTTCTTATTTATCCAATACTTTGTGCTGTTCTAAAAAAACAAAATCCCAATAAAGTTGATGAAAATTAGAGATTTGTAATGTGGCGAAATGTCAAGCGCACAGAAGAAAGATTTTGCCCTTCTAATAGTTGCTGGTCAGCTCTTAGAGCCCCTGAACATGCCGCCCCACTCTCACAAATCCTTCCTCTAAATGACAGTCTTTCTATAGAGCATACAACTTGTAACCAAGTGCAGACACTTCCAAAGAAAGAGCAAGGGTTCGAGACAAAGGAAGCCTTGATTTGACTATCAGCACACCATCAGCGTGGGCTGGCCGCTGTCCAGGCTTGGCTTCCTCGAAACTTCCTTGTTCGTTTATTTCTCTGTTGTCACAATGTGGCGTCCAGACAGCAAACCGTTGCCTGGGTGCACACGACCTATACAGCTGATGGCTTGTAATAATAATAATTGAGTGTAAAGCTCACTGTTGTTTTTGGTGTTATTGGAAAATCACATTTCATGGGACAAACGGGGATTTAAATTGAATGCACACCTTCTTAAAAACAATAAATGTGATTAACCACTCATGTGGTTGGAATGTTCCACCAAGAGCAAAGTGACTAATTTGTCTGATTGCATTCGTTAGAGGTTATCTGCTGATGCACGCTGTTTAACTGCTCAGCTGATCTAGATTTCAGTAATTTTATTTAGCTAGTGTAGGCACAGGAAACATTTTAACTGACAGTATGTGACACTTTTTTGTGCATAACACATGTCTAACCACTCTTATATTTCAAGCTTAAAAGGTTAAAATAGACTATTAAACAAAAACCTTGAAACCAATAAGAAACATGAAGTCAAGAATATACAATCAGCAGCTAATTCAATAGATTAATCTGTTCACGTTCAAGTGCTGTGATTGAATGTGACAGACAAATTGCAGATATCTAGTACATTCAGGCTTCTAGATGTAGCAAAGATGAATTCAAGTTCAACCCAAGCATCAGAAAAGGAAAGAAACATGTTTTTTTTAGAGACGTTGAATGTGGCTGGTACATTTGTCCCAGCAGAAGACTATAGGATGGTTGCATTACCATCACCTAAAAGCAGTAAACTTATATTCAATTTGCAGAGACTAACTAAAATAACAGGATGGACTGATATTTTACCATAAATCGAGTTTTAGTTTTAACTAGGTTATTCAGATGTTTGAGTTCAAATCTGACCATTAAGTTACATAAAAGTAGGATCCGTCCAGCCATGTATCAGTGCTTCAGGGTGGAGGTGATTGTATAATGCTGTGGGGGATATTTTCTTTACCAGACACAATGTCAAAGAGCTTAAATAATTAAAACTGGGATCTTGAACCTACACATCCTTTCAAGTACAAATCAAAAAGAGCTTTTTATTTTTTTTTTTTTTGCATACAGAAGAAAAGAACCAATCTATAATTGAGTCTTCTATGTTAAGAGGACATGATAACACAAAGTAATAATTATTTTGGGGCGAATAAATCACTCTTCATCTACTGCTTTTTGGATTAAGAAAAATATTTTCTAGTAGGACTTCAGATCAGGAAGGCTTCTACAAGTTTTTTTATTAGGCTAACAAGAGGAGGAAAGAATCTTGGTCCAACAAAGGCACATTCAGATACATCAAATATAATCTCCCATTGATGATGACATGCACCGTAGCTAACAATTACTTTGAGAAAAGGCTTGTATAGGATTTTAGACTCATTACTGTGGGCACTGCGGCCAAGCTTCCACACCACACCGCCCAGCTACAAAGCCCTAACTCAAACCACAACATTACGCCAGTAAAGCCAAAGTAAAAATTGTTTTGTTTCCCAATCAGCGCTTGATGTTTTATGGGGGACTTCTAGCCACAGAAACATTGCTCATAAAGAGCCAGACAGACCAGTGGAGCAGTCGGTTGATGATATCTCACCACTGGGGAAAAACAAGGGAGGTGGAATCATGGGGATAAGAAAGGAGGGATGATAAAACACAAGTATGAGTCCCTATTTCAGTCTCTGTATATTTAGAAATCAGTGGCTGTGCTTGGTTATATGACATCTCCTAACGTATTGAATAATCCCTGCATTGTAAAACAACCCAGAACAAAGCACACAGCAGAGGGCATTTAGGGTATGTTCCCATTATATTTTGAAGTTATTTTTTCTTAGAGGTCAGAATCCCGACTGGGAATCTCAGAGGCTGCAGCTTGTATTTGTAATAGTAGTTAGCACCAAGACAATTATTAAATCCCAGTGGTTTTCTGATTGGCAAACACACACAAAAAAAAAAATTGAAGGACACTAAATATTAGCCATAACAATTGTTAAAATATTAATCAAGCATATTAGTTCTTAAATATACTGTTAAATAACTGCTAATTTATGACAATATTAACTACTTTATTTTAATAACAAATAACACACCCCAAAATTTTGACTGAAATAAATTGGTTTTTACACAGTAAAAAAAATGACAGGTGATAAATAGAATCCATTGAAATTGCTTAACCTATTTTATCTTAATAGTCAGTGGGTTGAATGAGAATCATTGGGTAAATTACACCCACACTGCAAAATTGTTAACCATGAGAACAGTTTCATCAATAATGTAATACAATTTACCCTAACTGCATTTGTTCTGGTCTTCAACGTGGGCATATGTCAGAGCAGGATAGGGATCGACAGGATTGAAGACCAACTAATACTTCTGTAAATTATTTTCCTGTGCAAATTTTTGTTTAATAATTGGTAAAACATGCTAAAAACGTATATATGTGTTATGTAGGACGCATACTTGAGGCTGCGTATTTGAATCAGCAAATGGGACCATGTAGACTGAATTTAATTCTGAAAAGTTTAATTTGCCACTTAGGGCTTTAAAGACTCTGATCCTAGAGAGAAAGAGAGTCTGTGATGTACAGCTCCCTATCAGGCTAAACAACAACGGTGAAGGAAGGTTTATATACTTATAATATACATTACAAATGTGTTCTTTTCTGTAACGTGAAAGAGTGTCACACAGCCTGTGACTGTGGCTCAGAAGGTAAAGGTTTTTTTCTGGGTTTTGTCTGTAACCTGTGAGTTGCTGGTTCAAACCCCTGTTTTGTCCAGCTTTGTTGATGTGCCCTTTAGCAAGACACTGCACCTGCTTTGCCAGCTGTTTGTGGTCAGATTACCTAGTGCATTTATCAGACTTGATAAAGTACTATACAAGTCCAGGTCTTTTCCATTTTAGTGTGGCCTTGTAAGTCAGTTTGGTATAAAGTATTTCATAACTTTATATATAAGGTGTTATTAACTAAAAACATATTTGATATGACGTAACCAACTGAAAAGAGTGCAAATTGTTATCTCAAATTTACTGGTTAGATTCCATAGGTTTTTTGTTTGTTTGTTTTGTTGTTGTTGTTTTTTTTTTATAGTGTTATATCCAGATTCAGGCTGCAACATCTAAAACAAATGGAATACATTTATTGATTAGACCTCCGATATCCACATATAAAGCTCATTCTGGGCGCAGCTGAGTGATCTATAAAATCTGGTTAGTTATGCCTGTGCCAAACCACAGAGACAACAAACCACAGGGAAATATGAAAAATAGCAACAGATTCAAACAGATGAACCTGCCGTGACAGTGACCTGTTGTCTCTATAAACCTTGGTTTTCTAATCTTTGCCAGAAATATGCCTAATAGTCAAATCTGAACATAGAAAACTGCTGTGTGGGGCAGTTTGAAGTGCGGTTCTCACAGTAACCCTCACGAGTCCTCATAGCCTTGACCCATATGTGCATGTTTTGCCTTCATCCCTTTACAGCCAAGCTTTGAGGGTGTAACATGTAATATAACACCTGTTTCTCTGCTATGCCCTGCACTGAACTCACATGTTGTTGCATCTTTTCTGAGCCGTTTACAAAAAAGAAATCAGAAAACATGTGTGGTCTTGCGTCTCATCTAAATGCATATTTGCTCTTTGGGCCATATGTCACTCACGAGGTTCCATCACAGGAATTTCTTTTTTTTGTTGTTGCATGTTAGGGCCCTTCTTGGTCTGCTTTCTTTCATATTTCGGTGTCAGAGCAACTGACATAATAAGAGGAAGTCCCATTTGAGTTGTTTTAAGGTCCTAGCAATCAAAGCAATAAATTACACGCTTCATAAAGATGTTTCTCAAAATAACTCTAACTTTTGTTCGCACAGAAAGCTTAAAAGTATACAAGCAACAGTGTTAACCCTCACACGAGCAAGCTGTCAGGCAAGAGGATGAATGCGCTCGGGAAGGTTGCCACATTACAATGGATTCAGTGGATTACTTACAAGATATGAGTGCTGCCTGTCCAGGAACACAGAGTCTCCCATTATCAACGATAAATCCCCACATACATTAAACACTCAAAATAAAGAGTAGCAAAAAAATTACATCCAGAGTCCACAGAAGAGTAGGTCCGCCGTCGACAAGAAAAAAAAACGTTTTCGCGAGTCAGTTGTCTTTTTTTTCCAATGCAATCGGGGATCAGACTTTTTAAGTTATTTTTTATTTTATTTTAAAGCGCTGATGCCTTGAAATTGACTAAGACACGCGCGTAAGGAAACCATCTGTGCCAAATGGGACACTACGGTGCGTAATGCGTAACGGATCCATACTGCGCGCTCCGTGGATTCTGTTTGCAGATGCTGCATCGGAGCAGAGGCAAGCGACTTTAGTGTTAAGTCGGCACCATTACAAGCGCATTATCCAATCGAGCCTTTCAAAATAAACTGCAACTCGTAGGTGGGACAGTTTTCACTACATACATGTTGCTCATCAAGCTGCTCTTATTTATATTGATCCATTATCAGTCATTAAGTCAAATTCATCTTCCACCATTGTTTTCGATGATTGCATGTTGGAAAAATTTAGGATTTTTTTTTTTCTAAATTACAACATTGCCCTTCAGTATGCTTTTGTTTTGAAGGTGGGAGTGTCTTTATCCTGTTCTATTCCATTGTGCTGTCTAAAAAACCCCAACAGGAGAAGAGAAGGGAGGGCGGGGCACTGGAGTGAGAGGGCCAACAGTGGAAGGAGTTCTTTGATTATCAACAGCAGGGCTGCTCAAATGTTTTCATGTCACTGACCCACAAATGGGGCTCTGCACTTGATAAGATTAGACTGGAGGGAATCACATGCAGGAAGGCTGGCTGCTTAGGGTGCAGCAGTTTACTCCACGTGGAGAAGCTGCTGTATTTAGGATTAAATCAAGTGGAGAAGACATCGTTCGGTTCCTGATTTGTAAGGCCCGGGTAATACTGCTCCATCAATCACGTATTCATGCACACGTTTTCCTTTTATACATCTCCATTGTCTGGGGAGTGTTGCAAAGCAACTCACCGCCAAAGCAACAGGGGGCTAAGCGCTTTTATGGCGAGGTCCTGCCACTTGTTTCCGTCATGATTCTGATCATCAACAGTGTATTTACTTTTTTTTTTTTACTAAAACACTTCACATGAACAACTTGTGCCTTTTTCATTACTCAAACGATCGTTTCATGGATAAATATGAGAAAGACTTCTTTGCTATTGTAACGGACACTGAACACTCACATTGTCTTAATCGAGACATTCTTCAGTCTGATCCATGTCTGGGAGAGGGGGTTTAAGGGGGGGTGTAAATGTTGGTGCTAATGACCAATTTAAAGGTAGTCGTGTGCCCCGAACAATCACAGGATTGCGCTCTCCTTAAATTTCGAGAGGTATTTAAAAAAAATGGGCACGTCTCAATCACCCTCCGAGGGCTGCCACAGAGATGGAGAAGTATAAACTAGGCTTAAGGTGAAAGAAAGCTCCTGGAGAAGGAGGGTTGTGGGAAATAAATCTAAATAAAGCCAAACCAGGCACTCCACGGAGCCAAACTGGAATGAAGTCCTTCAGATGCAATTATCAGCTGTCACTGTTGTTTATTAGCGCCCTCTCTTTTTAAATACATGCTCAAAAGGGCCAATCTGTCCCCTCTGACTCCTCCATCCTTGTGTAATATTAAATGCTTACCCAGCATTAGGCAATCTATGTCTAAATGCTCGACTCATATAAAAAAAGAAAAGCAGAAGTTAGGCAAAACTTGATTGCATCTGGGATATGAGTGCAAAGAAAGGAGCTCGCCTCATACATACATATATATAAAGGAACGAGTTAATGAAAACCATCTGCTTTCTTTTTTTATCCCCCACCTTCTCTTTCCAAAGCAGGACATCAGGCTCTTTTTTAATTCAATAAACCAAATGTGTGAATGAGCTAGTGAGCAAGAAAAGCTGGAATCCTCCTTTGCTGCTTATCAGATTGGGCCCAAAACCATTCGAAGAATGCAGAGAAGTTAAAAGGGACACTTATTCTGAAAGCGGGAGATAACAGATAGACTCCAGAGGACTGACTCGACTGTAAAATAGCTGCTACGTTGTATTGTGTGGGAGTGCATGAGTGAGTGAGTGAGTGAGTATCTCACACTGGCATCATGAAAACACTTGTGGTGTTATAAGATTACCAGAGAAAGAAAACCTGTTTTTGTACAGGATAGGCTTATCAGATCTTGTCTAAATAAGGTTTAGAATGCTACAAGTTTGGGACAAAAGATTGAATGAAGGGAGAAAGTGTCAAAAAAAGTAAATCTTTTTATGCCCATAACCATCACAGTTTTGTTTTGTTAAATTGTTTGATTACTTTGCAAAGTATTTATACTCCTTTAACCTTTTCTAGCCAACCACAAGCTTTTGGTGTATTTTACTGTTGCACTACATGAGGCTGTTGAAGAATAATCAGCTACTTCTTAAAGAAACCAGGTGCACTGGACTTTATTTATGGGGATCCGAGTAATGTGGGCTGAACACAAATGCAGCATTTGTTAGATTTCTATCTCCTCACCTATCCCTTTTTTTCATTTCACAATTACCTACCAATTAGTAGTTTGTGTTGGTCAAAATACACAGATGTTTTGGGTTGTAAATGTCTTCTAACATTTATATGCTTGAAGCACCGTTCTGTCTTGATTTGGACTTAGTAAGCGTGCAAGAAATCTGCAAGGACTGCAAACACTTTACATTACACTCAGGCTTTTGCAAGATTGAAGTGCAATGAATCTTGGCTTTAGTTTGCCTTTTAGATATTTGATCAGCAGCTGCAAGCAATTTGGTTTGTGCCTTACAACATTGACTAAACAAATTACTCACCAATCAAAACAACGTCTGGTCCAAATCCCAAATAGTTTTCTTTCTGCGTCTACAATTTGTTTTGAGAAAACGACTTTTTAATTACTATTAATGTATTGTGATCTTCAGATTGTTTGCGAACCCGGTGCCACGGCTACTCTCGGCCATAACTTTGGGCACATCAGAAAGATCCCTCACAGTGGCAAAGGATCCACATGCTTTTGGCAGGTAGTTCAGATGTTCCTCTAAAATGAATGAACATGCATGCCAGGTTTAGTGGAATCTAAAACCGGAGGTGGATAAAGATAAAGATTTTCATGTTTTTCATCATTTAAAAAAAAAAACTACCAACAGTTTGCTGTAGGGATGCATCGATACCGATACTGGTATCGCGTATCGGGGCCTATACGGCTCTATGTACTGTATCCGTATAGGTTACTGTTAACCGATACCATGAATACTTAATACTTAAAACATCCATACTTAAAATGGGGAAACTCTGTAATAATTTCACAGAAAATGTTTATTTTTCACTTTAAATTTTAGTTTTGTGGTCATTGTTATTAATATATATATATATATATATATAAAATTCTAATTCACCCTAGTCTGTTGTAACAATTAGAAAAGAAAAGAAAGCCTGTTTTCCAATTCATTGCAGGTTTTTTTTGTGTTTTAGAAGTTTCAGTATTAGTTCTCAGTATCGGCAGGTACTCAAATCCAAGTATCGGTATGGTATTGGTTTGAAAAAAGCGGTATAGTTGTATCCCTAGTTTTTCAGCTGTTTTTAAAATCTACCTTTTTATAAAAGCTTACTTCCTCATCAGCAGGTGAGGTTATACGTTTGTCAACAAATATTATATAATACAATATATTTTACCCTAAGTTCATGTTTTCTTCTTCAGTATTAGGCAACCTGTAAATAGGAAGGGAATTGATTTGTATCACTGGGGCATGACATATCACTTTTAGAGATCTTACTGTCTACTTCATGTCATGAGAAACTTCTATTTAAGTGATGTCTTGGTTCTCTTGCATTTCTGCCCCCAGAAATAATTCAAAGAGGGAGTCAGATGGGTTAGGTGACAAATTTAGGGTGGCCCACCAAATTTGTTTGTTGCCATGTCTTCTCTCAAAAATGTCCTCTGAACTGTTGAGATTGAGAGTTCTAGCTCTTATTGATACAATAGTCAAAAAACCAAAGTGGTGACATTTCAAGGCTACCAAGACTAGGTGCTTGTCTCCGTTACGGCAGAGAGAAAACTGTGGTAACAGAGAAGCTGGATAGAAAATTTGAGTCAAAATTTGTCAGACGAATTAGTTAATTTACCTTAAAAAATAAAGTTAAATTTATCTTCTTTTAAGTCAATAAAAGTTTATTTTTCTGACTTTTTGACATAAGAACAAGTGTATTTTAACATTACCATCTCTCACAGAGGGTGAGGTTAGAATTATTGTTAATCTTTGAGAAAGTACCTCAGTCAATGTTATTAATTAATGGGTTTTTTAATTTAAGGTTGAAAATGGCACATTTTAATAAAAAGCTATTAAAAACACACATCCACAGTGCATGGTGCAATTTTTCATTTAAAAATAATTTATGACTTAAATTAAATAAAATATAAGTTTTAACACGAGGGGTGTCACGACCCTGATTTTGCATCGAAATCGATCGAAATTACGTTACGACCTTGCGCATCGAAATCCAAAAGAGGATTGCGATCACATCCTCTTCTATGTTTACTGTGCATCCCAGTCGGGACTCCATAGCAACAGTTAGCAGGCGACCATATATTTACTCAGATTTATTGGTCACAAAGAACCATACATGGCATTTTCCCTAGCAAGTAACTCTCACTAGTTCTCATACAACTCCTAACAACACCTGGTAACATATTAACTTTTTGTACCACACCCCCCACACGTCTACATAGTACATTAGCTGACGCTAGCAAGTAGATATTGTCTAAGCTAACGCTCAACCACAGCCAGGATAGATGAAGCAGCGGCAGAAGAACTAAAGCCGTTCCTTCTACTCTCAAATCACCAGTGAGCAATTTTTAAGTTCCCGTTGAGTTAAGTCCACATTCGCATTGTAAACAAGAGGAGCACTGTTAGCTGCATTTTTCTCGGTCTGGAATACTGCGTCAGTTGTTCTGCAGTAACTATAAAGAGTCAGTAGATGGCAGCCACCCTCTATTCCTAATTTATTTAAACAAGACTGATAAACTTTTACTGTAAATGAATTATTTCAATTTTAAAATTAATGCCTAATGTGATACAAGAATGATAAAAATTACAGCAAATTTAAAATAAGATTTACTAGGGAGCACGGTGGTGCAGCTGGTAGCGCAGCTCACTTCACAGCTAGAAGGTCTTGGGTCCGATTCCTGCCGGGGACGCTGTGGGTGCTGAGGGTGTGTTTGTTCCACCATATCATCGGCACAGGGCTTTTCTGTGTGGAGTTTCCCTTGAGTAGCTAATGTGAGCTACTCCCACAAAAACATGCAGGCTGTATACTGCCTCCTCCTGGCTGACTGTGGTGCCTGAAGGGCTGGGGAGGATCTGGCTGGAATAACGTGATCCTTCCACGTGGTATGTCCAGCTAGGGAAACCCTGCTCCCTCAGGTGACAAGAAGGGCCTGCTCAATCCTCAAGCGGGAAGGAGGCTTGAGCTTCAGTGCAGGGCCCTCCCACAGTTGGCAGAGGGAGAGCAATGCCCAGAACTGAAATTAGGTAGGAACACTGGGTGATAAATAATGGGGAAAATCATGGGATAAAAATATTTGAAAAATGATCATAGACTAGTCTAAAAATGAGGGCTCTGTACTATAAAATAATTAAAATAATTGTAAAAATAAATAAATCGAGAATCGCATCGAATCGAGGATTTGGATTTGGTTGCCACCATCTCCACCATTGTAGGTTGACAGATACGGTTTCTATTTTCCAACAATATAGTTATCCGTCTCAGGAAAGAAGAAGAACAGAAACTAGAGTAGTTTTAGGCGAAGCCTACATGAGATGGACCCTCATAAATCATTTCCAGGGCATCAAACACACACGGAAGCAGTAACTTTGCTCCTGGGTTGGTAAACTAACTCACTTGCTAACTTTGATAACATTAGCTGTCAGCGAAACTCATCTATGATAGATTCGTCACAGGACACAGTTCAGGCTGGTCAAGGGACTTATCGGCAGTGAACCAGGCAACCCAACCACTGGAATGATTTCTCTATTGTAACTGCAATCTAAGCAAACTAGATGTCGCTATCCCCCTCCTTGAGAGCTCCATTGTTTAATTGATCTAGTACCGACAGTTTTGTTTAGAGTAGGGCAATCAAAAATTATGAAAATTAGCATTTAGTTGGATTTTCTTTGACTCATATTGAAATGTACCTGCTCTAAAATATTTACGTGTGACAAAGGAGAAAAAAAAAAAGGACATCTGAAAGGGGTAACTACTTTCTCTCACCATTTAAAATCTACAGATATTTCCGCAGAGATCAATCCAGGAATTAACTTCTTATCTCAACATTGCTTTCCATGCTTTTGACTCAGAAATCTTGGCATTTGGTCAATTTTAGCCTCTAGAATCTGCTGGATGGGTTTGGAAAACAGTAGGAGGTCATTTTGCCTGGATCTGGAAACGTGTTTGAGTGGTTCAGATTGCATCTGGCTCTGAGATCACTGCTGAGCTTCATGTGCAAAGCACTTTCTTGGTCCCAAAGCAGCAACCATTGTTACATCAACCTCCAGCTTTGGAAGACAAAGTAAATAGTTAACAATGCTGCTAAAAGCATTAATTGCCAAGTCTATTTAAAGAATAGAGTAGAAATAATGGTGCAACATGTTTATGCTTAAAATGCTGCTAAAATCAGCTCCTTGAAATCCTAATTTTAAAGCTGTCAGTCACGTTTAAATTAGAATTATACAAGCTCAGACTGTACCAGAGAGAAATCGTGTATGGTTTTACAAGATGGTTTACTACATGGAAGTTACAGATTCCTTCCAAAAGCAAGATGCCTGAATTGTGAAATCACTCCATTAGGCGGAAAGTATTTTTGCAAAAGTGGTTTAAGACGGACCAGTAAGTGACAGAGAAAAATCTGTGCAGGCCTTTGATTTGTTTATTAAACACTAAACAAGCTGTTGCAGGCCTATGAATTTGCAACCATGGCTGGCTTTTTGAGGATGCCGGTTTAAACTTCCAAGCACTGCGTTTAATAAAGCCATTGAGGTTTGGAGGTTTTCAAAGAATCTGATTCCCAATTATGTGAATCACAGATTTGTTTAGTGATGCTTCTAATTATTAATAGTTTTCTGAGTTTCAACCCTGTTTCTAAGACCATGAAGCCATAATGACAAATGTGCAAAAGGTCAATTTTGCTCTGAGGGCTATCGAGAAAAAGCATTCTAAATAAATTCCAATTCATGTTAAATGCATATAGGTGTGTTCAGTTGATCAACCACATATTTAGGCTACAAATCTAGTAACAATTAGTGCTTATTTTAGCTTTTAACATACTTGCTCTCTGTGTAAGGGCTGCCCACATATTGCTTGATGCGGAAAGAACTTCCTATGGTGGTTGCTAGTCACGAATTTAACCACACATCCTTAGCAACCGCAAATAATTCTTAAAATAAACCCAAATAATTGCTGCTAAAGCCCAAACAAATAACAAATATGAAAGCATTTTTTTACCATGCACATTTTGAAGAAATTAAAATAAAAAAGAAAACACTAACAGTTACCATAGGTGTCCACACCCCTAAACTAATACTTTGTTGAAGAAAAGGCAAGTTTATTTATACAGCACCATACTTACACAAGGTAATCAAAGTGCTTTGTAGGAAGTCAAAGGAACCACTTCAAGCTTTGCTCAAAAACAAAGCTAATAGCTTGAAGCACATTTTGATTGAATTCCAGCATTTCATTTCATACTTCCTCTGTAGGTCTCTATCAGTGTCCCACATCTTGACTTGGTGATATTTAATCTTTCTACCACTCAAACGTTCTTAAAGTCTCATCTTATGAGAGCAGTTTTTGGGGGGGAAATTGAAATTATCAATACATTGTTTTAGCATAAATCCTAGTATTTTGATAGCTGTTTTTTCCCTTTTTATAGATTTACCCCACATTATAAAATATATGAACCCGGTTGGATATTTTGTCAGTTCTGTTATTAATCTGTGTTTGTTTTCGGCTCACTTAAATAGTGGAAGATGACAAGTGCAACATTGCAACCACATGTTTTCCCAGTTTATTAGCTTATGGTCTTTGGGAATTTTTTTATCTCTCTCTCTCTCTCTCTCTCTCTCTCTCTCTCTCTCTCTCTCTCTGATGTTGCACTTTGACCTCCGTCTTTTACAAGACAATCCTAAAAACTGTTTAAAGAAAAGGACCAAAATGGAAGGGGAGGATAGATGTTAAATGCCCAAGTACATGTAAACGAATTTACAGCAGGGGCTGCACAAAGCAGCTCAGGGGGATGACCTCAGAACTGGAGAATGTGTGCATGCGTCTATGTGTGCTGTAGAAAAAGAAGAAAAACAGCAGACATGGCCTTCATATTTAACTTGGGAGGTAAACAGTAGACGCAAACAAATATGACCAATACCTGCTGTCTTATTTAGGTTCTAAGACTGCAATGAAATGTCTGAGATGTCTCTCTCATGGTAAAAATGTCAGTTTTTTTTTCCTTTTCGTTTTGTTTCTTCTGTAGTCAAATCACTAAACGTCCCCAAAATCCAAGACACACGCAAACATCTGTACACTAAGAGACAACGGCATGGGTCTGGATTCAATCTGGATGCTTCTATCAACAAGCCAAACCCCTTGTCCTAAATTTTTATACTCAGTCCTGAACGCTAAAAGGCAGGAAAAGGAAAATAGAAGCACTTGAGTATGCAAGGAAATAATTTTTGGGATTAGTCCTTTGTTGCTGTTTAGCTCTCATCTTTTTCCTAACAGCACTGGATCATGCTTATTCGGCCCCTACCTGCAGCCGATATGTTAAATGCAGCATGACTGCTGTACCATGAAGGGAACACTTAGCACCTGCATTTTGAGCCGGAGATATTTGATTCATGTGTAATTTGTGTGGATGGATTTCTGGAATATATTAAAAGTATAAGTGGATAAAGCTGTAAAAATTAATAAACTCGGACGCTTTGTATATATCTAGAAAAATCTTGCAATGAATGAATGCAAATGAAATAAAAAATAAAATAAAAAAAACATAGAAACATTCCGAAAGGTTGAGATGTAAGAAATTGAAAACTAAAGCAATAAGATCCTGTTTGAAGGCGCCTCAGGATCTCAGGTAATAGGCTATTTGTGTAAATAGTTGGTTCTAATAGTGGAAACCCTGGCTAGAAAACCTTGGAAGCATGAGATTTTTTGTTTATATCAATTTAAGAAAGCTGAAGGTAAGCTACAAGGAGTTTGAAAATTAATTAAATTAGTAATTTATTTATTTTATATAATATATAAAATTGTATTGGCACTAGTGGTCATTATTTGATATTTGCTCAACAGAAAATGGAGGAGAGAGAAGGGGACGGACATGTACAAGCACAAGGTCCGGGGTTCTGGAGTCGGAGACAGACAGACAGACAGACAGACAGACAGACAGACAGACAGATAGATAGATAGATAGATAGAATAATAAAATAATTTATTATTATAATGTCCCTGTCTCTCTGTCCTACATCTCAAAGAGATCAATCTTTCACTGCAGCTGCTTCTTTGGCTGGTCAGGACATCATGGAGGGGGTATTATCCAGATGCAACAGTAGCCTCTGGATATTGTGCGCACACTCTCTTGTCACGCCAGGTGATGCCCCAACCCACAACGTTTTAAAATCCATCAATGAGTTTAGGGTTTGTGGGGTTAGGGTCAGGTGAGTTTGCTGGCCAAATCAAGCCTGGTCATCAAACCAAATTTTGGAACCTTTGGCAGTGTAGGCCAGTGCCAAGTCAAGCTGGAAAATGAAATCAACATCTCCACAAAGCTTGTCAGTAGAAGTTTTAAGTGCTCTAACTTTTTCAGGAAGAAAACTGAGCTGACAATTTTTTCTTTATTCACTAGAAGGATACATTCGTTGTGCAATAAAAAAAATTGCAATTTATCCAAGTGTTTATGCTGACATAGCAAAACAAAACTACGAAGGCCATTAGTTTTTTCTAAGGTATGTATTTTTGGTGAAAAAGATAATCACCAAATATTGTCCCTTTATAGGTATAAAGATTTCTCGTACTGAGGATGATATAATATATCATATGTATGTATCTTTCAGACAATGGAAAAAGTAAAGATAAATACCCTCAGGTCAAATATTTGACTTAGTCCGTTATAAATGTATTTTTTGTACCTTGGTGCACAGTATTGTACAGTATTTCAGCTGTATTTGTTTTTCTTTCACAGACTGTCTAGTGGGCAGGGCCTGTTCCTGCAAAGCATCCCTAGACCATGCCACATCCACCTCTGTGCCTTACAGTTGGTAATGTTGGTATTTTTTTCTGGGATACTTTATTTGGCTAATGCCAGACATGTTCTCTGTTCTGATGTTTGACTAATTCAATATAGCCTATTCTGTCCAAAACTAAGAATAACAATTCAAATTTTAAATACCATGGTAGTCTCTCAGGAATAATTTTGTGGTCTTTTTTTCTGCACAATTTCTGTGAAAGTTAATTTTGTATAATCCCATGCTTACTATACAAGCACTCACTGTGAAATCAACAGGAGCAAGCAACAGTAGTGACATTTAGGGTTTTTTGGAGAATTGTTTTAGCATCCTGTACTCTGCTCTCTAAGTGAACTTGTTTTGACAGTCAGATTGGGGCTTTTTGAAGGTTGTTTTAAATATCTTACCCTTGGACAGTTGATTGGCTTATTTCCAATTCTTTCAAAACTTATTTAAATCTATCACCAGGATCAATCATCTGCAGTCATACCAAATCTAAGTGTATGACACTTGAAAATGACAAATATCCTTCAAAAGGCTGAGTAACAATGTTCTTACCAGGATCCTGTACATTTTGTGGGAATAATTATGGGCGTTAAAGATTTTAGATGTCTTTACTTGTTCCTTGATATAGCTTGAATTTATCTGCATTATTTAAGGATGTTAAACATCCAAATAAAAGAAAATTACTCTATTTGTGTTAATTGTTTCCCTAAGGTCTGCATCTTCTTTCTGTGGTTTAATCAGTCTTCCTTACTGCTGTTGCTAGTATCTGCTATTGTGACCTTTTACCCTTCTGTCACAGCTGATGCATACTATCACGTCAGCTTTCTTTTCCCCTAGCTGGATGGTTGACAGATTTCTTCCTGTGAATGCACAAATAATGCTGTGGCAGTTTTCCATGAGGGGTTCAGCCGACATGAGCTTTGGTGTCTAATTCCGGTCTTTGAGGAGCAGCATTCTGCTTGTCGTAGTTTTAGCCCTGCTTCAACATGCTTGACTCAAATCAGTGGGTTATTAACAGTCCTCTGCAGATGTGTGTGTTTGTTTATGCAAGATGGACCGGTCTGAGTATTCAGAAACTGCTGATCAATAGGGATTTCCTCTGTGGTTGGAGAGAATTGTCCAAAAAAGAAGGGGGGAAACATGCAGAGATTGGCAATTACATGGATGAAAACCTTTTGATGAAGTCATTGAAGCGACAGACCAGTTTGAAGTAACAGAATGACAACAGTTGATCAAATATTTCATTAAAGTGAAGGAGTAAGGAGAAACATCTCTAAACGCACAGTATAGTTAAAGGACCATTCGAGAGTTTTGGCTTGCGTTTAGCCCCCCCACTATTTGTTGACTAGTGTACTGCCTCTTGTTTGGTCTGATGTTCTTTTTCTCTTTTTTTGCTTCGTCTGATAAAGGTTTTTTTTCTTTCTTGTTCAGAGGCATCGCCATGATGAATACGTTACACCAAACACTAACCAGGTTTTCTGGCTCGTCTGTGCAGGGCCGTCAACATGGACTTCCGTGCCTTTCTAGTACTGAGGATGATATATGTATGTATCTTTCAAACAATGGAAAAGGTAAAGATAGTTACCCTGAGGTCAAATATTTTTCCTTAGACTGTGTCAATGTCTTTTTTGTATCTTGGGGCACAGTATTGTACAGTATCTCAGCTGTATTTCTTTTTCTTTCACAGACAGTCTAGTTGGCAGGGCCTGTTCCTGCTTCTCGTGAGATACATGATTTTGAAAGACTGCAGGGCACCCTTCCTCGGAAATTGGACATGTCCTTGTTTAAGTGTTGGGTTTTAGAGAAAATGAAGCTATGTGACTATGAGTAGGTAAAGGATTGCTTGTGGCAATCAATACTATTAATAATTTATGGAAAATTATTATAAACGGGGCACCGTTTCTAGTAGTTTAGCAACTGCCCAGATTAGGCAGAGGTGAATAAACAAGATGAACGAATGAATTCTAGACGTCTATTGAACATAAACCATGCCACTATGTATGTATGCTGAATAACACATAAACAGTGACTTTCCAAAATACAAAAGTTTATTTACAAAAGAAGGAAAATAAGACAAACATTCAATCACCCATGCAAGAACAAACACACTACTGATCAAAATAAATGAATAACCTAAATTAAGGAACAATGAACGTATTAATAAAACACATGCAAAAAAAATAGAAATCATAAATTCTGATGTTGGTTTTGGAGGAATCTGGTTGCTGTAAATACCAAGGCTTTTACAATGCTGGAATGAAAGCTAAATTAGTTGACTAATTGTGATTAGTTTAACTAATTAGCACCATTGATTTATGTCTATGCCAATAAACAATGTAGAGAAAATAAGCATTATTTGGATTAAGAAATGTTTTGTTTGAAAATTATCTAAATCAGAAGTCATTAACCTTTGGAAATTTAATTATATTTATAGACTGATCACGACAGTAAACAATCTAATTCCAGTATTTTGATGTATTAAGGCGGGTTCAAACACAGCTAATAAGATTTTTTTTCTGTTCTTAAACAATCTACTTTGATCCAATCTCTATTTAAATACCGTTGCTAGTTATTCATGGAGTGCAGGCCTACCAAATACGTGGACTTATCTTAGTCTGTCACTAACGGTAACCCACATGGGGCTGTAAGACCCACTTCAATACATTTATTAAACATTAAACACAGAAAGGAAAAACTCCTGTTGGATTGAATAACTCAAATTGCAGGATTTAAAAGGACTTGGCCATGAAAATCTTTTAAAACCCTGATTAAAACTTCAGGCTGAGCGGCCTGGTTTACCCAAACAGATAGCCGATGATATCTTATACATAGTAACGAAATCAAAGGGAAAACATAACCATTAAATCTATTATCCTAAACAAATTTTAACTCTGCCCAGAACAGACCTCACAGAATGATTTAAAGTTATCCAGGTTTGTCCGTGGTTGGCGAGGGGGGGATCAGACGAAGTTAGCCTAGCAGGCTAACAATGGCTGTGGTAGCTAATTGTTAGTGAACCTCATGGCCGTTGGAGATGCAGGTAGTTTGTCCTCCGATTTGGTTAAGCAGCAATCAGCTCCAACTTTCTTTCACTGAACAGTACAGCTTTATCCAGCCTAGCATCAAACTATTATCAGCTCTTGGGCAGCAAATTAATGCGGTTTCTGGCTGATTCAGGTCCCACTGCATGCTCCCATTCCTCTCGCGGCAGTCTATAACTCAGGAAAAGTTTCAGCAGGCTCTGAGGGTAAACAATGGGTTTGTCTCATCAGTGTTGCGATTCACTTGGCATCGGCAGTTTTTTGAGTCACTTGGAGTGAGTTTCTCCCAGAAACGTACGTGTCTCTTCCCTCGTCAGCGAAGGAAGCTGGTCTTGCCGATCAGCACCCAGCCATGGCAAATGAATGGAGAAGGCATAACTTCCGGTGGAAGGTTCCATATATAGACTCTGCCCCCCTACTTCCTGTGGGAGTGGGTTTTCTTCTTCTCCTTTGGAGCTAGAATGCAGATTAGCACCACCCGATGGCTGTGTGTGACCCAACAGGTGCAAGGTCTCTCCTTTTTCGCTTTTGATTAGCTAGCCTGATTGATATATTATTAACCCTAATGTTCAAGGACCATTACCTAAACTTAACCTGACTTTTTTGTCTAATCCTAATATTGATGACTCGTAACTAAACCTAATGTGATTTATTTATTATTTCTGATATTTAGGACCAGTAGCCTAATCTGCAGAACAGGAGACCTTGCCACTAAACTTGTACAATTTGAAAATTTGCCACCAGTCCGGAGAGATTATATAAATCTCTAATTTTGTGTAATGTTGTGAGGAATATTTTGTTGGCACATTTTGGGCAACTTAGGACCATTTCCTATACCACAACCTATCACAGTGTTACTGGGTATGGTTATCTTTCTGACACCTTGTTGCATCTATAACCAAATAAACTGGGGCAAATCTGAGAGCAAAAGATGATCTAACAGCAGCAGTACTACATGGCAAAGATATCATTCACACAATGTCGAGCCCCACTAAACATTGTGCCAAGATATTTATTTTATTGCAGGAATTGATGTACTGAATGTCATTCATCAGGTAGTTTCCACCACAGATAATAACACCTTTTCAAAGAACTCTGAGCCCCCAATAGTTAGAAATCAACTATACTCCTGAAAAGACCACTGTCAAAACAGGTAAGTGGATGATCTTCAGCTGTAAATTGTGCATTTTGTACACATACATGTAAGTCCAAAAAGCTTTGTGTAAAAGGTCTTCTGAGGGAACAGGGTTTTTACAAGTTTTTACAGTAGGTCAAAGTGTTTGAAAGAAACCAATATTGCTGCCGCACAGATATAACCTATTTATTTTCACTGCTCATAGTTATTTCTTTAAACTCATTCATTGTGTAGTGCCATCTATATTCTTGAAGCAGGTTTCTTTAAGGACAAAACAAATTAAATGTAGAGAAAGATGTTACTGTTAACTAACTGTTAACTTAACCGTAACTTAACATAACTGTTAACTTTTGTAGCAACACACAACTTGTTAAAAGAACATGTTTAAATCATGTGTTATGTCATCACTGGATTCGAGCCGAGTTCTGAGACGAATCAGGTTAAGATCTCAAACAACCTTGGCCATCTCTGATTTAGCCGAATGGTTTTTATCTTAGATCACTTACATGTCAGATCAGCTATAGAAGATATTGAATGGTGACATTGAGATTCTGGATGGAGGAAGTTTCATTGAATCTGAATTAATAGTAATCTTTGGACTTTTTTTCAAATAACATACTATGTTTAAATTAAAAGATCAATGGCATAGTATGTCTTGCTGCACTTATTTTAAAATGCTAACCCCCAATTTCCACTGCCTGAACTCTGCTGTGCCACACACTCCACTGCAAAAACGATTCCCTTGTAGTGAATGAGAGCATTTCCACTGCTGCCGCCGAGCGGCGCAGGGCGCTGGCCGCCGTTTCACCATCCGGGAAAAATAGGATAAATTCTATTTTTGCTGGAAGCCAAAGCAAGTACGCAGTCAATATTCACAAATTACAAAGCATCAAAAGGATACCGAACAGACTACATTTTTTTGTAAGCACAGCTATATTAATAAAATATTGCGTAAATGTATACATATATGATGTCTAAAATAATAATACGTGTTTATACATAATTTACATACATAGTATAATCAAAACTTATTTAATTCTGAAAGCTATTTAGTAATTTCCTGTCACACAGCATAGTAGGTGCTTGGATCAACAAATGCTTCTTAAGATACGAGAGAAAACCAACAGGACATTATGGAGGAAGAAAAGCTCATTCTCAAAGTGGAAAGATAAATAGATTAAGCTGTTATTTACTGTTCATCTTCAATGTAATGAATAGTTTTGGTCCGACTTCTGTATTTATTATTATCCTTTATCGCGAGATCTCTCAGTTCCCGCCCGTGCTTCTTTAAGCACCTCTGGGCTCCAGAGCGGACCTGATTTGGAGCGGATTCAGTGTAAATTAAGGATGGCAGCGAATGGCTGCGGAGTGCGTGGCACAACGGAGCTCATGCCATGGAAATTGAGGTTAAGTCAACATAAATAGACTCCACAGTTGTTTTTTCATTAGTTTATATTTGGCCTCTCCACAAACTAACTTACAACAGAAAATCAACTGTGATTCAAAGATGATATACATAATATTATACAGTTTTTCTATATTGCATTTTTAATAATTAAGAAAACTTATCGGGATTCGAAAAAAAAAAAAAAAGAATACGTGGTTACGTTTCATAAATGCCAAACAATTTGAAAGGTTTTGAACAGAAGATGTTTTATTGATTAAAAGAAAAAGATAATTTGTGCTATTTAATTACACAATATTACAAAAAGATATTATGACATTATGTTTTCTGACCACATCTATTGTTTCTATGGGTATATTTAGAAAGGTGCTTATTCAAAATGGGGCCCAGGTGCATTACAAAAACACCACCTGGCTGTTTAAGTGTGACCGAATGGCATCAATGGCTGTTATATTCAGGCTGTTTTTTCTAATAAACATATTTTGTCTCTCAGTTTCAGCCCCTCCACATTAATACACACACACAAACACACACAAGTGCCCACTGTTGGCAACCTCCTACGCCTCCTTAACGTCTTGTGCATCAACAGTTGCCATGGTGTCTCAGCTCGCCTGCTGCTCTGGACGGCACAGTAACAAGGATGTGTGGATTTTGATGACACCGTGCATTATGACACACGAGTTTGCATTCTTCATTTAGTAGTCAAATGCGTTTTAATGCCTCACAAGCCACCATTGACGCATCTCTTATATGATGTATTACTGTGCCTGGCTAAAGTATTCATACCTCCGAACCTTTTTTCACATTTTGTCACATTATAACCACAAACTTCATTGTATTTTACACAAATGTGGTGTATATTAATTAAATATTACAAAATTTTGAGTCCTTACACATATTTTTCCATTTACTCTTTTACCCCTTTTTAACTGCATTTTAGACATTAAATCCTGGATGGCGGAAAACTTTCTCCAGCTCAACCAGGACAAAACTGAGGTTTTAGTTATCGGTCCTGAGGCTCAGAGAGAAAAACTTTTACCAAAACTACAATCATTGTCTTTTAATTATTCTTTACAAGTGAAGAACCTGGGTGTGATTTTTGACTCTGAGCTGACTTTTATCCCTCACATTAAAAACATCACCAAAATAGGTTTTTATCACCTAAAGAACATCGCCAGAGTCCGCCCCATTCTCTCTCGGGCCAATACGGAGACGCTAATGCATGCTTTTATCACCAGTAGAATTGATTATTGTAATGCCCTGCTTTCTGGTCTTCCCAAAAAGACTACCTCATGTTTACAGCTTCTACAGAATTCAGCAGCTCGTGTCCTGATGAAGACTAGGAGGCGGGAGCACATTACACCGGTCTTAGAATCACTGCATTGGCTGCCCGTATGTTTTAGGATCGATTTTAAGGTTCTTTTAATGGTCTTTAAGTGTCTTAATGGTCTTGGGCCTTCGTATCTGTCAGAAATGCTTTTACCGTATGAACCCTCGCGGTCTCTGCGCTCCTCTGGCAGCCGTCTCCTTATCATCCCCAAAGTCAGGACACAGACTCATGGTGAGGCGTCTTTCCATTATTATGGCCCTCACCTCTGGAACAGGCTGCCAGAGGACCTCAGGGCCGCAGAGAACATTAATGTTTTTAAGAGCAGACTCAAGACTCACCTTTTTAGCTTAGCCTTTAACTAATTATTATTTATTAATATATTTTTAATCGCTCAGCATGTTTTACCTGATTTAATTTTTAGTTCAGCTTTTAACTGTTTATTTATTAATCTGCTTTGCATTTTTATTATTTGTTTTACACTTATTGTTTTATACTTTATATACTTTATATTTTATTAACTTTATATTTTAATGTATTTTAATCTTTCTTGCTAGTGTTTCCTCTCTGGGGAGCCCCCTGCATCGGGGGCGGTGGTCGGCTGTGGCTGCCTGGGTGCCCCCCAGGTAGCGCTTGGGTGGAGGTGGGGGTACCAGCCCTCCCTCCTCTGGGCGCCCTGGGTGGGAGCCTTGGCTGCTGATGTTGATCTGCTGCTGCTGATGCAGATGGCTCCATGATGGCATTTCCTGGCTCATCTGTACTCAGCCCGCTTTTTGTAGCTTCTAAGTGTGTGTGTGAGTGAGTATGGCTGATGGGTTGGGTTGGGAGGGGGTTGTATTTGCACTGATGATTTTATTTTTTGAAGGGGGGGGTTGTGGGGTTATTTTAAATCTGTAAAGCACTTTGAGTAACTTTCTTTGTTTGAAAAGCGCTTTATAAATAAAGTTTGATTTGATTTGATTTGATTAAAGAAAAAACAGTGCAACAAATCACCTTTGAACGTCACTGCACTAGTAAACAGAGTCCTTCTGTATGTTATTTAATCCTAAGGTAAATCCATCTGTTCTATTCAAGCTTCAGGATGCTAATTAAAGAACATTAGTTAACAAACAGCATCATGAAGACACAGGAACACAGAAAATAAGTCAGGGAGAAAGTTGTGGCGCATTTAAAGCAGGGTTGATTTATAAAATAACAAGGGACACCGTTCAGTACATGACCTGAGTGTAGTACAGCTGTAAACTTGTCATGAGATTGTTGTAGGGTTGCAGCGATTCATCGAGTTACTCGATTTACTCAATTCCAAAAATTGATTGAGGCAAAAACTCTGCCTTGAAGCCTCGTTCGAGCACATTCGAGCAGGGATCTTAATAATTCCACACGGACCGTTGTTTTGGACGCACCTGTGCGAAGCACAACAGTAGCACGTTTGAATTTAGTTGGCGCGATGGCGGAGAATAAAGATGACCATAAACTGTAGAAAATGTCTAAAGTTTGGGATCGTTACATTCTAAAAAAAGAAGAGAACAAAGTACAGTGTATTTACTGCAAAGTACACCTTGCATATCACAGAAGTGCAAGTTAACGATCTAGCATCAGAAAACATCCACAGGTTCTTTTCCCAAGCGTCGCTGAAACAAAGTAACGTAACCTAAGCCTGTATACATTGATGTTCGCTAATTTTAATACTGTATTTGTAGCGATTTCACGATACTGTTTGACTCTATGAGCTGCACCACGGCTAGAGAGAGGAGGAATAATGCGCATGAATCCAGCTGGTGAGCGTGGAGACGTATCGCGTTGGTAAGACGTATCGCGTCATTTCCTGTTTTGTGACTAACTTGTTTGTAGCAAGTCGGTGTTTCTCTCTCTCTTGAACTGATCTAACTTTCTCTGTCAATAAGTTTTTTCTGAGTTGCTTTAACACACAAACACATTAAAACGTTAATTTTCTTCACGGTTTAGGACTCTTTAAGCGTTTTACTGGGTTAATTACTTTGTTTTTAGGTAAGGTAAGGTACCGCTTGGTTAGCTTAGCTTTACGGCTAGCATGGCTTCGGCAGCTTTCTCTCTTGTCCCTCCATCTCTCTCTACACCTCCTCCTCTTTCCTGCTCTCTCTGTCAGATGTTTAGTTACTCCTCCGCCTCATTTAGTGAAGTTGGTAGGTGTAATAAGTGCAGCATTTTTGTAGCTTTGGAGGCGAGGGTTTCTGAGCTAGAGGCCCGGCTCCGCGCTGTAGAACAGCCAGGCCCAGCAGTAGCTAGCGCGGAGTCAACTAGGACAGGACCTAGCCGTCCTTCAACAGCTCCCGTGCAGCCGGGACCTCAGGCGAGCTGGGTGACTGTTCGTAGGAAGATTAGCGCCAGACCCCAGTCCGCGGCCAACCTCCAGCCCCTTTCTCTGAACAATAGGTTCGCCCCGCTCAGCGACGCACCCGCCGAGCAGGAGAGGCCGATTCTTGTAATTGGCAGCTCCATAGTTAGGAATGTGGCTCCAGAGACACGAAAGACCACCGTCAAATGCCTTCCAGGGGCCAGGGCTGCGGACATTAGGTCCCATCTGAAGCTTTTGGCCAAGGACAAACGGCGGTATAGCAGGATCGTTATCCATGCTGGTGGCAACGACACCCGGCGACGGCAGTCGGAGGTCACTAAAATTAGCGTAGCTTCGGTGTGTAGGGCTGCCAAAAAGATGTCTGACTCTGTAATTTTTTCTGGTCCCCTGCCTGATCGTACTAGCGATGACATGTACAGCCGTATGCTTTCGTTCCACCTTTGGTTGTCAAGGTGGTGTCCAGAAAACGATGTGGGCTACATTGATAACTGGGGGGCCTTCTGGGGAAAACCTGGACTGTTACGTAGAGACGGCATCCATCCCACCGAGGACGGAGCTTCGCTTCTTTCCAGGAACATTGATAGGGTTATCTCTAGTTCCCCAAAGCCGTGACAACCCAGAGTCCAGCTCAGGGAACCCAGAGTCCATCAGGGAACCCAGAGTCCAGGTCAAGGAACAGGGACTGCCACCCACCCACTACCCTATAGAGATAGTTTCCCGTCCACTACCCAAAACTAATGAATTAAAAGTTAATGCTACTAGAGCAAAGTATAAAAATCTCATAAAGATAAATAAAACTCGGACTGAACATAAAAACAAATCAATTAAATGTGGTTTACTAAACATAAGATCTCTCCCCTCAAAAACACTCTTGGTAAATGACTTAATTTGTGAAAATAATATTGATTTGTTTTGTCTTGCAGAGACATGGTTGCAGGAAGAGGACCATGTCACAATAAATGAGTCAACTCCCCCTAGCTACTTAAACTTTAGTGTCCCTCGAAGTACTGGTCGAGGAGGTGGAGTAGCAACTATCTTTCATTCCGATTTACTAATTAATCTCCAAAAAAATAATAGTTACAGTTCCTTTGAGCATCTAGTTTTTAGCTTTCCTCATACACATAACAAAGCAGTAAAGCCACTTTTGTTTGTGGTCTTATATCGTCCACCAGGACCTTATTCTCAATTTTTAGATCAGATTTCAGATTTTCTATCTGACTTAGTTTTAAACACTGATAAAGTCATTATAGTCGGAGACTTCAATATTCATGTTGATAATGAAAGTGATAGTCTAAATACAGCTTTTAACACTATCCTAGACTCAATAGGCTTTACTCAAAATGTGCAGGGACCAACACATTCTTGTCACCACACTTTAGATCTTGTGCTGACTTATGGCATTGACTGTGAAGAAATAACAGTCTTTCCACATAACCCTATCCTGTCTGATCATTTCCTTATCACTTTTAAACTTACTCTAATGGATCATATCAAACCTGAAAGAAAACTTCATTATACCAGAACGTTATCAGACAACGCTGTAGCAAATTTTAAAGAAGCTCTTCCAACTTTAATTTCCTCAGTTTATAAATGCAGAACAGAAAACAGTGATTTAACTCGTGACCCCTCACAACTTGACATTTTAGTTCATAGCGTTAATTCCTCCCTGCGTCGGGCAATAGACAAAGTTGCCCCCTTGAAAAGGAAGGTGGCTAGCCATAGAAGATTAACTCCCTGGTTTAATTTAGAGCTACGTACCCTAAAGCAGAATGTTAGAAAACTAGAGAGAAAATGGCGCTCCACGCATTTACATGATTCCTTTTTAATATGGAAAAATAGTTTATTGCTATATAAAAAGAGCCTTCACACAGCTAGAACAGCATATTATTCATCTTTAATCGAGGAGAATAAAAATAATCCTAGGTTTCTTTTTAATACAGTTGCCAAACTCACACAGGATCATAGCTCTATCGAGCCAACCATTCCCCAAGCTCTAAGCAGTGACGACTTCATGCAATTCTTTATAAATAAAATAGACTCCATAAAGAATAAGATAATTGGGAACCTTCCCAATATGCTTGCTTCCTCCTTAGTTAATGAGGCAGCCTCAAAAATGGTGGAACCTAATATATGCTTAAACTGCTTTAATGCAGCCGAACTTTGTGATGTACTAAAATTATTAGCTTCATCTAAACCTTCAACTTGCGTTTTAGACCCAATCCCAACTAAACTCTTAAAAGAAGTTTTCCCTCTGATCGCTGCTCCAATTTTAAATATAATGAATCTATCCTTAGTCAATGGATATGTACCACAGGAGTTTAAGATTGCTGTAATTAAACCTCTACTTAAGAAACCCTCTCTTGATCAAAACGACTTAATTAACTATAGACCGATATCTAATCTTCCCTTCTTATCTAAAATTCTTGAGAAAATAGTTGCACACCAGATATGTGAGCATTTAAACAATAATGAGCTGTTTGAGAAGTTTCAGTCAGGCTTTAGAGCTCATCACAGCACTGAAACAGCTCTGGTGAAGGTTACTAATGATATTCTCATAGCCTCAGACAATGGACTGGTGACCATTCTGGTCCTGTTAGATCTCAGTGCTGCCTTTGACACTGTTGACCACAATATTCTCATAGAAAGGCTTCAAAGTGTCGGTATAATAGGAACAGCACTAGGTTGGTTTAAATCTTATTTGTCTAACAGATTTCAGTTTGTTCAGGTAAACAATAGATCTTCCTCAACCTCAATAGTTACTTGCGGAGTACCACAGGGTTCAGTGCTTGGGCCGATTCTCTTTACTATATATATGCTTCCTATTGGTAAAATAATTAGGCAGCATGGGATAAAATTCCATAGTTACGCAGATGATACACAGCTATATCTATCCATAAATCCTGATGAATCCAATCAGTTAGGTAGACTACAGGCATGTCTGGAAGACATAAAAACTTGGATGACTCTAAACTTCTTGCTTCTAAATTCTGATAAAACAGAAGTTGTCGTCTTTGGACCAGAAGCTCTGAAAAAGAAACTACTTAGTCAGCCCCTTCACCTGGACGGCATTAAATTAGCCTCCAGTAATAAAGCAAAAAACCTCGGTGTCATTTTTGACCAAGATATGTCATTTAGAACTTACATTAAAGAAGTCTGTAGGATTTCCTTTTTTCACCTTAGGAATATTGCAAAAATTAGAACCATCCTGTCCAGGAATGATGCTGAAAAACTAGTCCATGCCTTTGTTACTTCAAGGCTGGATTACTGTAACTGTCTATTATCAGGTAGTCCACAGAATACAATTAAAAGTCTTCAGTTAGTTCAAAATGCTGCTGCTAGGATTCTGATGAATATTAAAAGAAGAGATCACATTTCCCCTGTTTTAGCTTCTCTTCACTGGCTCCCAGTAAAATCTAGAATAGAATTCAAGATCCTCCTTCTGACATATAAAGCCCTTAATAATCTAGCTCCATCATACATAAGAGACCTGATTGTTCCATATGTTCCTAACAGAGACCTTCGCTCTCAGACTGCAGGTTTACTGGTAGTTCCTAGGATTTCTAAAAGTAGAATGGGTGGCAGATCTTTCAGCTATCAGGCTCCCCTCCTATGGAACCGGCTCCCAGGGTTGGTTCGTGAAGCAGACAATTTGTCTATCTTTAAAACTAGGCTAAAAACTTTCCTCTTTGACAAAGCTTACAGTTAGAGATATGTTTATAGGTAGTTAGAGTCAGGTCAGACAGGTAGATAGGAAGAGACAGGTTAATGTTAGTAGTCAGGCAGAGTGTCAAAAGTTAGGAAGAGATAGGAAGAGGTAGAGTAGCTAGGTAGAGATAGATTAATGTAAGCCAGGTAAAGATCCGGAGCCGGTCGCGGCTTACCGCCGCGGAAGAAATGCGCCCCACAGGGGCCAGCCAGCGCCGGAGAGAGGTCCCTCAAGGGGATCCTCCCGCACAGTGCGGCCGCCCATTACCTGCCGGGTTGAATCCCCCGGGCAGACTGTGCGGACCCCACCCGTTTATCTCTTAAACGTTTCTCGCCCTCTTCAACTCTGTCCTCTCAGTTCTGTCTATTTTTCCTTAAGATAGTTGTCGACTATCGGTCTCGTGCCGGTATTTAGCCTTAGATGGAGTTTACCACCCACTTTGGGCTGCATTCTCAAACAACCCGACTCCGAGAAGACCCCGGCATGACGGGGGCCGTTACCGGCCCTACACCGTCCACGGGTCAGGAGGACTCAGACAGAGTGTTGGTAGCCAGGTCTCCTAGTAGCTAGGAGACAGGTTAATGTTAGTAGCTATGCTGCTTTAGGCTAGGCTGTTGGAGGACATTATTAGGGTCTGTTCCTACTTTCTCTCCTACTTCTCCCCAACTGCATGATGTGCTGTCAATTCAAGCACTAACCTGTTTTCTATTATAGTAGGTGCTCCGGATTAGCCCTGCTTGACGACCCTGACTAAGATGGCATTGCAGTGACGGAAAATTCTCCACGTCCTGCAACAAACTTGTGCATCAGTTCTATTGCTCTTTCTGTGTCTCTGTTATGTATTCTCCAAGCCACAGACGGTCGCGGCAGATAACCGCTTGTGCTGAGCCTGGTTCTGCCGGAGGTTTCTTCCTGTTAAAAGGGAGTTTTTCCTTCCCACTGTCGCTGCATGCTTGCTCAGTATGAGGGATTGCTGAGAATTCCACGACGCAATCTTCTGTGGTTCTGTAATTTCTACACTAAACATTGTATTGTAATAACTCTTTTTGTAAAGTGCCTTGAGATGACATCTGTTGTGAAATGGCGCTATATAAATAAACTGAAACTCAATCTCTATGATGTTTAGCTTTGATGCTTTTCAGTGGTAAACTTATTCATGTTCGATCGCAAGAGAGCCTTGTCCACACATAGCCGGGTATCTCTAAATCTGAGAAATTTTTCTACGGTTTGGCCAGTCTGCCACAGGTAAACGCAGATTTTCGGCACAAAAAGCAAATCTTTAAAAACACACTCTGGCCAAAATGGAGATCTGAGTTTTCTCTGTTTTCAGTATTTGCGTGTGGATGGATGAAAACAGTAACCTTATTATCTGTAACAAAAAACGCTCCAACATTTAAAATCAAAAGACTTAATGCTGCGCTGCGACCAAAGTTAGAAAAAAACAATACTTTCTCACTCTCTCCTGACACAGAGACTCCTTTGTGTTTTAAGAATGATTAATAATGTTCAGTACTGCTGAGCAGGGTCGTATCCAAGAGGTGAATAAAGAGGGACTAAAAGGGGCCCAGGGTGGGTCTGGGACTGTTGCATCAAAATAAAAGCAGAGATGTTCTTCTAGTGGGGACCCAATCTGACCTGCTCACATTTTAGAGTTTTCGTCTGTTAAAATTACATTTAAAGGCATTTAATTTTGAAAAGGTTTATCTAACAATATTGTCTCAAACTCTACTTGCTTCTCAAACAATATAAGTGATTGGCGAAGAAGAAAATCACAAAAACGTTGTAACTTTCCACAAAAGCCTTTTCACCAAAAAGTTGACTATTTTGTTTATCAACTTACAATATTGCTGTTGACTGTTATTTTGTCAAATAAATAAATAAATCCTGTAAATGGTCTTAGTTTTGGAGCCAAATGTTGGAGTTGGAGTTCTCTGTTTTTTTGAGAGATAAAAGGAAAAAAGCTTGATCAGTTTACAGCCATAACATTTTTTGTTATGCATGATTTCTTTTGGTTATTTAAAAACGTTAAAAAAATCTAATTAATTGAATTGATAAAGGGCTAGATTAATCGATTACAAAAATAATCGATAGCTGCAGCTAGATTGTTGTGTGCCTAAACTGACAGGTAATAAAGTGCATTTATTAGAAGCAGTCATATGTGCATGGTAACTTTTGAGGAGCTGCAGAGACACACACTTCAGGTGGGAGAATCTGTTGACGGTATAGCTTTTACCAGCGGTTTTCACAAACCTGGCCATCATGGAAAAAATTGAAAATTGTCAAATTTGTTTGCAATAAAAATGAAAAACACAATATATTAAGTCCGATAACACAAAAACAGATTTTTTTGGCATACATGCAAACCACTGTCGCCACCATGAAATATTAGGGGGACAGCTTCATGCTGTGGGATGCTTTTCTACTTCAGAGACTTGAGCAACACCTTCTAGGCACACCTTGTTATCAGGAAGATAACTCTAAACATACAGCCAGGGCTACAATTAAAGGATTTAGATCAAAATTTATTTTTGTTTGTATTTGTAGCACTACATCAGAACTGATGTTAGACACCCTCCAATCAAAATGAGAGTTTGAGCTATTTTCCAAAGAATGAACAATCTCTAGGTGTAGAAAGCTGAGAGATGCATACTAGAAAAGACTCAAATCTGTAAATATTGTGTCAGACTGAGTCGTAGCATTCCTGTACATGTTATTTTAATGTGAAGACCCTGTCTCATGCTTTAGTCTGTGTTGGTCTATTACATAAAATCTCAGTAGAATACATTGAAGTTTGTAATTATATTGGGACTAAATGTTAGAGATTTCCGTGGGTATGACTGCTCTTCCATGGCACTCTAAATGTACAATGCCAAGCCTTTTTTTGTTTTTCTTATCCATAAATGAAAACATTAATCATTCATTATCATTACATAATGTGGTAGAAGACAAACATGATGTTTTACACTTGCTATGCAATTATTTTTTACATTGTACTCTTTTCAGTGACCATTTTGCCTGACATGGAGTAGAAGGTCCCATGAGTAATTACCCAGTAGGGTTTGCAAAAGCTTGAATCATCAAAGGAAATATTGTATGACATGACACAATTTTGCCGGCTCCCCTTTCTCTTTTGGAAAATTATACTGAACATTTTTAATTTATTTAAGTTTGTGTTCCTACGTAGTCTTTTGTATTTAAGAACTTGTCATGATTTGTTTCAGATGTTGGGTTTGAATATTGTCACCTTCCTAAAATTATGGCCTACGTCAATTTTTACTTTTGTTTTCCTAAATCATTTCCAAGTGATGCTGGCAATCTTTGGTAATGTTGCCTACATTTTTAATATGTCAACAGTCATCTATTGTCACAACCTTTTTGACTGAAATTGTTAATGCATTTTATATATTCAATATTTTGTTCAGTTTTTTGTGCTATGTTAAAAACCTGAAAGAATGACACTGGCCATTATTTCAGAGTGACGACATGTTAAACACTTTCTCACCTCAGTCCTGTGTAATTTCCACCTCTAGACATTTAGGAGCAACTTTAGAGGTTGCTATTTAGCACTTGCATCTGATAAACCTGTCTTGCCCCCAATCATCAGTATCTGGCAGTCTGGAAAATTACAAAGACATTTTCTAAGAATTTGGGGCTCCAGCAAAATAAAAATGAGAGCCACTACACGCAAGTAAAGAGAACAAAGAATAATGGTGAAACTTCTCAGGAGAGGCTGACCTACCAAAGATATTCCAACAGCACATCTACCTATCCTGGAAGTCACAAAACAACCCAGACCAACATGTAAAGCTATGCAGGTCTGACGTGCCGTATTTAAAGTCAGCTTTCATGATTGAAATCAAATAAAACGAGGAACGATAGCATCTATGGAAGTGTTCCAAGGAAAAAACACCCCACTGCTATCCAGATGAAAACAAAGGCTTATCTCATATTTTATATGAAACCTCTTGATGATACCCAAGATATTTGGAAAATATTCTGTGAAATGACTGGACAAAATTTATATTTTTGTTGCGTGTCACATTACATCGAATCACTGTTTTCTGTTCTCAACAAGAAAATTAGTTCATTATCTTAAACTCAGGCGTGCTTGGATTATACAGTAATTATGCTATGGTCCAAAGCATGGCCACCTCTATAGGGTAAAGTGAGTGATCTAGCACTTGTTTGTGTTTTGCTTAGTCCTTTTTCGTACTTGTTCATGTTTTATTTCCTCTTTTCGAACAGAATCAACCCCCATGTATGAAAGCAAGGTCATGTACAAGGCAGATAAATGAACTGCTTCAGCGGGCTGCGTTGTTATGCTCATTTCCGGGTTGCTCAAACATGCACTAATTCTACATGCAAATCAGCTTCTCTTTTGTATTTGTTATTTTTTTATTGTTTCTGGATGATATTGCAGAGCCCACAGTAGCTTGTTTCCCATAGTGCAGTACTATGCCATGTTCATAAAAAAAGAAACCTTTTCATAAAACTTGGTTTTATACAAAAGCAAGATAACTATTCTTTCTGTCTTCCTCTTTGGAGTCACATCTTTTTTTGTTTTTATTTGTATTCTAACATGTCTTTTACAATTCCTTTTTTTCACTGTCATTTTGGGAGATACAAAGCAAACAATTAAACATAATTTATGGATCAGCCCTCTGCAATATAACGTAATCCCAACCCATCAAATACATTGCAAACCATTGATTGAGGTTGTGTTGACTTGTACTGCTTTTCTCCAGGTCAGCTCAAACTGTCTTCAACGAACGTCAAAAAAACTCTAATTCCATGTAGATAAATACTTTTATGATCATGACAAGAAAATTAGTCTTAATGCCAGTCATATGTGTTAAACATTGACCAATGTGATGATGTTGCAAATTTAGATATAGTGTTAGAATAATTCATGTTATTTGAAACAATAACGATTTATGGAGGTTTGTAACCTTCAATATTTATACGTTTTTAATCCATTAAAACAAAATGATGAAAATGAAGCACTGTAATATGTGTCAGTGACATAATAGCATTTCAGAAATAAAATTCTGACATTTTTAAATTATCTTGTCTAAAAACTGTGGTTGAGAAAAATGGGAGCTCTACTTCATTGGCTGTCAGATTTAATATAGTTCTTATGCAGTTCAAAGCCTGCCTTTGATTGGCTGATCAGCTCAGTGACATTTCCCCGCCTGGAAGCACAATGTTCTTGGTGGGTTTCTGCTCTAAATCACAAAAAATTATAGCAAACCCACAACGAAGTCGTAGTCTTCATAGAAATGTTACTGTGTTTGTGTTAAGATCCTGCGATTAATTTCTATTCTATTTTATTTTTATTTTTTTATTTTTTTTGGGGGGGGGTTGAGCATCAGCTGAGCATAAACTAATAAAAAAATGTTAATGACCTGGTTTCAAAATTAAACTTAGCTACTACCAAGATTTTAAAAGCCAGTACCAGTAGAGTTCTGCCTGCCCACCTCGGATTGACCTTATGCAGACGGAACTCCTGTTGGAGCAGAGAAGCGGACTATCTTTCCACCTGAGTGAGCAGTAGATGGAGGAGCTGTCTGACCAGAAAAGCAAGTTGTGTCCGAGAGTCCGTAAACAGCCTTATCCGAGTCACTAACGCCCTTTTTTTGGCTGTTTGATTGTGGTAGTTCTTGTGCGCATAGGTAATCAATCAGAGCTAGCTCCAAACTTGGGCCATTTCCTTTTTTCTTTCCCCACTTTTAGTTTTAGTGCGAATCCTTGAACATTTCTTACACTTAACAAAGGAGAGACTATAGCGCTGTCTAAGTCTCTGTGCATGTACATACATAGAATCTGCCAAGGCGCCACATGTGATGCAGAGCTTGTTTGCATAACTGTATAAACATCATATGTAGGTTATGTGTGGTCTGTGAAGCATTTGGTCACCTGTTCTGCAGTGAATCAAACCGTTACCAAAGGAAAAATCAGCCGTTCTTCTCAGCTCATGAGATAAATATTTAATCTTCAGAATACATACAGCGGCCTTCTAAGAATGCCCCTCTCAAGAAGAAAAGCAATGCTTTTACCTTGTAACTAATAAGATTTATTTCAAATACAAATATATAACAAATAAAAAAATGTGTTGGAGAAATTAAACTTTAGAACCATAAAGAAAACTAAACAAGCTTTTATTAAAATAATACTAACTGTCTCAGCTATTTTATTTATTCAAGTTTTTTACTGTTTGCACTGAATTGGACATGTAACTAGTCATTTCTTATGTATATGTATGAGAAATCTAACCTTTCAAGCCATTTTTAAGGTATACCTTTTATGTTGCTTCTTAACATAAATGGAAAATATAACAATCACGTAGCTGCAACTCGAAGGCAACTTGAAGATAAAACTGAGCATCAGAACGGGAAAGATATTTGATTTAATAGCAGCAGAACAACACACCAGGCACCATTCCTCAAAGTAAAAGAGCATGGTATTCATTCATAAAACTTGCATTGTATTCTTACAAAAACTGCACCTAAGATCAGAAAGAACAGAATTTACTTGCATAAATAAATTTTACATTCTACGAAACTTGCAGTATGCACAGCTGCACCCAATTTCAACTTTGTAAATCACCGGATCTAATAGGAATCTTTAGGGAATCTAATTGGTTTATCTGCTAGTCATCATCATGCAGCAGGAAATCACTAAAAACTTCCCCCATCCAGATGTTGCCAGTGATTTTCAAGGAGTGTCATCGCAACCATTGTGCAGCATTATGTGTGTCACTGCAGTATTTACATTTCTACTTATCAGAATTAATGCACCAATAAGTGCAATTACTATATAATCTGAAGGCATACATATGAGCATACTGTGATATAATTCGTAACTGTTCTTGACGGTTGGTTTTGTGTTCATGTGTGTGTGAGGGTCATTTGGCTTAAATTCACAATTTTCCCATCTCACCGGCTACGCTTCCAGTGTCCTCTGTGTCCCTAATGTGTAAATGCCAAGCTTTGCACATTTTATATATATATATATAAATCCTAAAGTGAGTTATTCAATTTTCAGACTCGTTTTTAGTGTAAACGAGCTCATAAATTTGATCCCAGTCCTTCAGAAGTTAGCAGCTCCTTCATGTCCTAGCAACACCTCCTAACCAGCCTGTGTTTCACACCTACATTATAATAAACCTAAGTACTGGTTGTTTGTGGTAGCCCCCCACCAGTCTCCACTTAATGCTCTGAATGTGAGATGGGCCACAGATCTACAACAAGTAGCAACTTCACGTCTGCAAAAATTGATGTTAGCTCCTGGCAATGAAAGCATGCTCAAATGTTAGCTTTCAGGCCATCGAAGAAGAAAAATAGCAGTCGGCTGCATTTTGTTGGACCTGCTATAGCTTAAAATTGTAAAAAGTGCATCTTATCTAAAGGACAAACAAAAGTAGAGAATCTGAATATGTAGCAGCTCTTTGGCATAGCCTAACCCTAACCCTAACCCATCCTGCCTTAGTCAGCTGGCTGTGCTCTCAGCAGCTCATTATGTTGGACCGTCTTAATAAAAAGAGATCTATTAACATCAACGAATAATCAAAGATTATTTTTTTATTTTAAAACATCAAAGTGTTTGAAGAATACAATAAACGTAATTGGGTGGCCACTGCATCACAGTACAGATGCAGATTGAAATGTCTGTAGAGTATGATCTTAAGTCACTTCAGAGGAGGCATGTTCTACCAAAGTAAGACCATTAGCACATTTAGATACAGTAGTAGCTTAAAGGTCCTATATCATGCAAAATCAAGTTTTTTGGAGTTTTTAATAATCTGGTCATGCAATTTTATCATAAAAAAACAAGCCAGAGTGTTTTTTGGCTTAATTCATGCATGTCGGAGTAATCCTCGAGAATCCTGCTCTCTGAGCAGACGCCCCTTCGTCTTCTGCAAAATTACATAGTGGTAACATAGTGACGGTAGGCGATTTACTTCGTGGTCCAACATTAACTACAGGATACAAGTTAAATTTCAGGACAAATTAATACTTTATAACATCAGCAGTAACATTGTATCATATATATGTCTATCCCAGAAGTGAAAAACTGATATAGTCCCTTTAAAACTGACATGACCTAGAAATGCCCGGCGAATCATTAAACAAAAGCAAATAAAACTTAAGATTCCAAATCCTTTAGTTGTTTGACTAAAAACAGTAAAACTTAGAATGCTAGATTGTCAGTGCATAGTGGTGTAACACTCTTTTGATGATAATAAAGAGCTTTTTCAACTAAGAAGTCTACTAGAAGGTAGGAAACGTACTAAGTAAATTCTTTGTTGTTTTTATCTTAATCTAAAGCTTTTTTCTTTTACTTTCCCCTCAGCTGGATCCAATGTCACAACTTTGGATAGGATTAAAGAGTCAAGGAAGAAAAAAGAAGAAAGGGCACAAGAAAGGGGAAGGTAAAGCGCATTGAAGGAATGCCTGTCAGACAAAAGGACGTAGGGAAATTAAAGATTCAAAGGAGAGCAGGTAGGGCACAAGAAAGTGAGGGGTAGAATACAAGAAACAAAAATATGAAGAGAGGAGGAAACATAAAGGAGGTAGGAAACAAGGAAAGAATGTAGGAACAGGGAACTATATATATATATATATATATATATATATATATATATATATATATATATAGATATATAATTATCATGGTTCCTTTTGATCAATTCATCCAGATTTGGAAATCACTGACATCAAATTCCAGACGGTTAAGAAATTTAAACATTTGTAAGTATCAGATGTCTTTTCTATCCTGCTGCTGATGAAATGCTTTGGAAGGCCTTCAGCATCTTTCACAATCTGTCTAAAAATAAAGTTATCTCCCCTTAGTTTAAACTTTATGTTTAGTCTGATTTGGAGTTGTCTAAAGTCATAAGAAGCACGTAAACACAAGTTGTTGTTTATTTTTTTATTTTTATTTTTTATCCAAACAAACTCAGGAACACTGAGGTTTCATGTTCCCAGGAGGGTTTTCATTTCCGAGAGAGTATTGTCAGAGCCCTAACTTGAGCCCAAGCATTTGTATTTATGTATGACTGGTTAGAAGTGAAGAATGAAAAAGTAAGACATGGAAGAAAGTACAGGAGGTGGGGGTTGACAGATCCAACCCATCTCTTTTTCAATCTCTGGAATGCTGCTGGAATCCAAGCCTGCCTCCCTTGCTGGCTCCACGCACACTCCCAGCACCTCGTATCATGCTACAGTGGACACGCATGCACCCACTGCTCTGATTATTCCTCTGGTAAGGTCATTTTAACCATGAAATCACTGACTAACAGCTGGTGCTTTACAGCTGAGATCATTCATTGTGTGGGAGAGAGAGTGCTGGTTGGGATGGATAGGCCGGCATTTATAAGATGAACCTTAACAATAAAATAAATGGCTGCTGGAGTCCATCTCTGTATCGTTGTACTTGAAACATAAAGGCTTTATGACAAAGCATGTTAAATAGTATGTTTATATTCAAATGTATGACCACTGTAATTACCAAACAATATGATATCAGTTTGTCTGAAATTAAATTCTGCAAAACTACCTGGTCCATATTAAAGACAAAACAAATCCACTAACTTGCGAGCTCCAGCTGTCTAACTTTATGATTGGTTGCTTCAGCATTTAGCATTACACCATGCATCATCATATTTTTAATTAATTTAATCACAATAACCATCAAGAAATTGAAATATATGTTTTTAAAATGTTCATAAAATTCTGACAGAGAGTATTAAACCACAAACTAGACCTAAACCTAAAACTTGAGTTCAGTAAAATTGCAATTCCTTTGGGATCTGTTTTGCACCAGCTTTGCATATCCTGTAGATAACATAATTTGTCTTTATTTAATGTAAAATGCCTCAAACTCAGTCAGACTGAAGGAGACAATCTGGAAATTATAATTGTCCTGTTTTACCAAAAGGGAACAATTTAAAGCTTTTTTCCCTAGTGTGACATCATGAAGGAGAGGAGGAGAAGATTTTGAGATGTAAACAACTATAGCTCCCGCCCCTGCTCCTCCTCTCCTCTTGAAGGAGCTGAAAGCCATGCCTCATGTCGCGCACACTGAGGGAAAATGGAGTCAACAGAGAGACAATCATTGCATTGACCCAGAGGCAATCTGCTTTTTACAAGGTGTTATTGCAGGAATGGATTTTTCTTTCATCAAAACCCTCCAGCTTCTTATTCTTTGTTAGTGTGCTAAGATGATTGAGGCGCATCACCTCATAGTGCATGCTGGGATGGGATACGCGAATCTAAACGTAAATCAATGCTCTAGGCTTGCATAAATGGTTCATTTTGTTGTAGCAGCCAAGGGAGGGACTTAGGATAAATATAAATTGTGAAATATTACCCGCTTGTTATTATAGAACAAGGTCAAATTGTCAAATTTATGCATTTTGTAAGTGATTTTAAAAATTGTAAACTATGTACCCCAGCTGGAATTTTGCTTTGGACCTTGACTTTAATTCGAGATTATTTTTTTTATTATTTTTTTCGGACATTGGTTCCTGTTTTCTTAAGTAAGGACTGCATATTTTGGGCCAGTTCTTTTTTTCTGTTTGTTGGTGCTGTGAAGTTGTAAGGATTTCTGCAGTTATTTTTTTTTACAGCAAAATACTGCATTCAGCAAAAATCATGCATATTCATGGCAACAAGGTGGTTTACAGGCAGGAACAGCTCATTAACATTGCAAAAGTTGAAATAAAACCTCAACTGGAGGCACAAATCTCTGAAGATTTGAGGACATTGAGGTATGGATGGAGAGGAGGGGCAAAAAGGAGAGAGCGAAGGAGGAAGTTCAAATTATCTCTTACATTAATCTTAATAGGCAATGTGAGATCACTGTCTAACAAGATGGATTAAATTTACAAGGACTAAGCCAGAGTATTGGGAATGCAGCATTGTGTGTTTCACTGAGACGTGGCCGCAGAATCATATTCCGGACTCCAGTTTCTCTCTACCAGGCTTTCTGACTATACGAGCAGACAGAGATTTAAAGAGGAGCAGAAAAAGAAAGGGAGATGGAGTAGTAGTGCTTGTCAACAACAGATGGTGTCATCAAGGAGTTGTTACTTTGAGGTTTCATCCCTGCAGCCAAGATATTGAACTCTTGGCAGTAGGTTTTCATCGATATTATTTACCAAGTAAGCTCACCATTGTTATTTTGGTAACGGCTTCACCATCAGTTGTTGCCGACAATACATGTGATGTCATCAGTTCTGCTGTCGCTACAGACTCAAGACCCCAAAGCCTTTGTGGTAATACCTGGTGAATTTAATCATACCTCGCTTTCTACTACACTTCCAATGTTTCAACATTTCATCAGCTTCTCCACAAGAGAAAACAAGACGATGAATTTGTTTTATGCAAACGTTGAGGTTTTATACATGTCCAAAACAAGACCTCCTCTGAGACAATCAGATTACAATCTTGTTTTTTCTTCGCTCAGAATGACAACCTGTCACAAATAACAACTGTAATAAAATAGTCACAGAAAGCTGAAGAAGACCTGCAGGGTTGTTTTGACACCACAACTTGAATGACGCTCTGCCAAGTACGTGGAGAGGACATCAATGCCATGACTGATTGTATGACTGACTATATAAACTTTTGTGTGGACAGCATCATCCGCACTAGAACAGTGAGATGCTTTACTAATAACAATCCCTGACCTAGAGGGAGACATAGAGTTATTGAGGAGTATACAGAAGCAGTTTAAAGTCAAGATCAAAGACAGCAAGGAGGCCTACGGAAAGAAGGTAGGAAGCAAAATACAGAGGAAGAATATCAGTGATGTCTGGTGAGGGATGAAGAAGGTCATAGGCTTTAAGCACAGGAAAAGTTAGATAGATGGAAGCCTGGACAGAGCCAATGAACTGAACACATTCTTCAAAAGCTTCAGTTCAGGAAGAAAATCAGAATCCTCCTCCTCTGTCCCCAGCCAAACAGACATCCCACCCTCCTCTGACCCACAGCTTTCCTGTCGCACTTCAGATGTTTTATCTTAAACCTCAGTCAGGGGCTCTTCTGCTTCCACAGGTTGTTCTTGAAAGAAGTCAGGAGATGCTTCCCCCTTTGCCTCCCTCTCCTACTTGTCTGTCTTCATAAGTCATGTGAAGAGGCAGCTGGAGAGACTGAACTGGAAAAAGGCTGCAGGTCCAGATGGTATAAGGCCCAGAGTCCTGCAGCACTGCAGGTTCCAGTTTGGTGGAAGACACCCCATTTGTTTCAGTTCCAAAGCACACTTATCCATCAGTCATCAATGACTAAAGACCTGTTGCCCTGACATCCCACATCTTAAAGGTACTAAAGCACCTTTCCCCTACTTCAGGGTAATTTGACCAGACCTTCCCGATATATACATGTCTCCACTTCATCAGGCTGGGCAGATATAGCCATTGTTGGGGCCAGAGATACCTGTTCACCTTTACAACAGACTGCTGGAGAATGAGTTGTAAAACTGTTTACCACAAGGGACAGAGCAGACTGTAATTCTTGAGGAAGTCCTTCAAGGTTTGCAGAAAGATGCTGCATATTTTCTACAAGTCAGTTGTGGATAGTGTAATCTCTTCAGCCATCATATGTTGGGGTACCAGCATCCGAAACACGGACTTAAAAAGGATCAACAACCTGATGAAGAAGGCTGGTTCTGTTCTGGGGACGACTGCTGAACCATGTAGGAATCCTCACAAAATCAAGAAAATTGACAACTGCGAGCATCCTCTTCTTGAGATTATCCGACAACAACAGTGTGTATTTGTTCAGAGGCTACAACTCCTTTACGAAATAATCATAATGAGCTAGAACAACACTTAATTTATCTGGGATCAATATGGTATTTATAGTATTTTTTAATCAATTTAAAATATACTTTTATGAAAACCATACCATTGTACTTCTGCATTTATGTTCACTTTTTACATGCTGTCCAGAAAGCTGTCCAAATATTTTTGTCTTATCAGGCCCAGAACAGTAGTGATAACAAAGTAGAAAAATAAAAGTGAGAACTAATAGACAATATAGGATTTTAAAAGTATTATTATTATATGGTCTATTTGAATGTGGCATTTTCAGTTTTGTTGTATTTTCTTTGTTTCAGTGGAATAGAAAGATAAAATGCTTTAGATAGAAGCTGGTGGCATATGTTGGTGGGATATTCCGGTGGGATACCTTGGAGTTCACCTGGACAACAGACTGGACTGGAGAATCAACAGTGAAGGTGTCTACAAGAAGGGACAGAGCAGACTGTACTTTTTGAGGAAGCTGAGGTCCTTCAAGGTTTGCAGCAATATGCTGCATAGTTTCTACAAGTCTGTTGTGGAGAGTGGCATCTCTTCGTCCATCATTTGTTGGGGCAGCAGCATCAGAGCCAGGGACTTAAAAAGGATCAACAACCTGATGAAGAAGGTTGGTTCTGTTCTGGGGACGACTGTGGAACAACTGGAGATAATGATGCAAGGAAGGACTCTTTATAAAATTAAAAAGATTATGGACAACCCCTAAACATCATCTACACCAACAGAGTATCTTCAGCAGGAGGCTTCTTCAGTTTCACTGCAAGACAGACCACTACAGGAAATCCTTTCTCCCCACAGCCATCACGGTCTACAACAACTCCCTTAAAAATGAATTAGTTATGAGCAACAACAACACTTAATTTCCCTCAGGGATCAATAAAGTATTTTCGAATTTGAATTGAACTGAATGTATCACACCTCTGAAACACCAAATCTATTGCACCATTACAAGAAAAAATAAATGTTGTGGCAGTGAGCCTTTCATAACCTAATTTTATCTCATGTTACCATGATCAGACACCGTGTGCCCTAATGAAGATTCACTCAGCTCGACATGTTGAGTGCTTGAACTACCTCTAGCTCATGGCAGCCCAATCTTCCAGTATAATTAAGGGGTTTTGTTATCAGACTACTTTGGTGGAACTCAGATTGTGTGAAGGGAATTGAACTTTAATCCCAAAATGGCTAGAGGATCATATAACATAAAAAAAGCATTATGCCACGGCATTAGTAGCATACCCTTCTTGATCCATGGTAACATAATTAATTTTACATGCTTAATTCAAATAGTCAGGAACGTATAATATGGGGATAATAATAACCAACAAATTTCATAGTTTCATATTCAAGACTTCTTGTTCCATTGACTGGCATCAGTCCTTCACACTTAGAACCAGTAAGATGTCTTTTTTTTTTTTCGATAAGTCAATATGCAAGGCAAGATAAGAAGCACTTTGACAGCAGCTTTAGCACAGAAATTACATTTGAACTTGTGTCCCATAGTTATCAGACATGCAAATATTCTCTATGATTCACCCTCATCCATAACATTTTGCTCCTGTAATTGTCAGTATAGGCATGAAAGATGTTGAAGGTGCCCCAACTAACTGACGTTTGTCCTTAACTTTGTTGCTATTTTCCAATTTATTTAAGCTTCGAGCAAAGTTCCTCATGTCCTGATTTTTTTTTTCCATTGCCTAGAAGTTGTGCCGACTGCGTCAGAGCTTTTTGACATATAAACTATCTCCTGATGCTTACGTTTGAGAAAGATGCTTTCTTTGTTCTCACTCCTACTGCCTGGGTCAGGCAGTGTTTACATCAGTGCGCTGTTGCTGTAGCAACAGACTGAGCCCAGCAGTCAGAGAGCTGGAGAAGGCTTGCAGACTTGGATGGAGAAATCCTTGAAAAATGAAATGAAACAGAAAGCGTGACGCATTTTTGCGTTTGGGGAGCTGCTTTTTCTTTTAAGCTCTTAGAAGAACAGAACAGCCCTCCCTTTCAACATGGTCCATTAAGTGGTGACGTTGGGCATTTTACATACTGTAAGTGCTTTTCTTTTGAAAATTAATTTTTTGAAGCAACAACAAATGTTTCTCAAAACATTTTTAAAGCTTTAGAAGAAAAGTAATATTCAAGCATCATTCAGATTGGCACAAATTTCCACCTTATTGAGTTCTGAGTGGTTATAATTTGGCCCTTTCACTAGCTGCCTATCTCCACTGTCAACAGAGAGAAAATGGAAAGATTTAATAACCTTTAAAGACAATAAACCCACCCCAAATATACACACACACACAGTCGGACACACGCTGCACGACTTCAGTAAGTCATTTCAGAACCTATTAAATCGCTATTTTCTAACCACAGCTAATCTAACCCAGGTGTGTTGGATTTTTGGTACCTTTTCCCTTCTCTGCCCCACGGTGCTCTTTACCTTTCTTTTTTGTTACCTTTCAAAATCTATTTCAAGATTTGATCGGTGAGAGTGGCTCAGGGGGTAGGAGTTTGTCCCATAATCGTTGGGTTGCCAGTTTGTGGTCCTCTGCCGGGAAAAAAACGCTACATACTGTAAATGCAGGCTATTTACCATTTTCAAGAAAGTCCCTGTTTTTCCCACACTCTCTTGTTAACCTGACATCTCTGCAAATACAAAACCTTCTTTATTAAGGTCAAATTATGGCAAAATGATGCTCCCAATGAAAACCGCGTAGAGCCATCTTACTGTCAGTGTTTCACTTTCGCTGCTACAGATACAACTTTCTTTTTTACATCTTTCAGCTCTTAATCTTTATCTGAAATGGTCAAACAGACCGATAAGAACGAAGGCACATCTGCTTCCTATTAAGCCGAGTTTCTCAATATTGAGATTGAAAGATGACGCACAGTGACAACAGGCGTACAAAAGCAAGCTATGAACTCAAGAAGAAAGGTGAGATTTTCCATCATTGCCCAACTCTATCTCTAGGGTTCCTCGGCCCCCAGTCTCAAGTCCCATCTGCTTTCTACAAGATTTTTCAAAAAGAGTTGCCTTGTATGTAGCTCCACCCACTTTCCTTGTTACTGCTGAAAAAAAAAACCCGTAGCAGAATGATGTTGCAATCACAATATGTTACTAAAGGGATATTTTGTTAGTTTTCCAACATATATACATTTTTGCAAATAGGCCAAAATGTTGTCTTCAAATGAATGCATGCCTGTTTAAAGGAAGTGCTCCCTTCCACTGTAGTCCCGTGCTTTTCTAAATTAAGGGACTGCATTAAGAAAGTATTCTATAGGTGTTGGCCTTATCTCAGTTTTTGATAATTGTAATCTTTTAATTCTAGGAATCGTCTTGTTTTTGATTGCATCCTATTTCAAATTAATATTTATGTCTTTAGATTTGAAATGAACACAACAGGAACAAATGGGTCTATTTGTTCTAATATAAATTAAGCTAAAATGCCTCATTGTGATTTGACACTGTGTAAACATACAGTGTTTATCCATTTCTCCATGAAAGACATATTGGACGGCAGCTGTTTTGGAAAATTAACCTCCTCCAGAGTTGTCTGCGTTGATTAATACATACCCAAACATATGCTTGATGTTAAAAATCCTCTATTGAAATAAGTCTTCCTTTCCTTACACACACACACACACACACACACACACACAAATGTGTGCCCTCTTGGACACACACCAATTGATGTTCTGGGAATGCACACTGCAGGGGAGAATATGATCCCCGCTTGGAAGTGACTCTATTCCCCCCAGCAGTGCAAGCACACACTGTTGTGTTGGTGCATGGATGTGTGATTGTGTTTAAAAAACATTTATCTGACTGTGTCGCTGACAGTGCAAGCAACTGTACTCTTCAGGAATTCATGAGAACAATAAACAAATGTGTCACCTTACAGAATGGGCCTCCAGTACCTGGAGGGGCCATTGAAGAGTCACGAGAGAAAGGTTTTTACCTAAACAATGTTTAAATGTGTGAGGCTTGTCAGAGACCCAAAAAAAACGGGATCAAATAGTTTGGTTCCGTTTTCCGAGTCTGCTGTATTTCAAATAGTTATGTTTGGCACAGGCACTGTGAAGTATGCTCTAGTTGTAGCTGGTATCAGCAACTTTATTGTTTTTGGGAGATAAGTACGACACAGAGAGGCTGAGAGCACAGATGTGTGCAGCTGTGACCAGCCACAATGCAGCCCACCCACATATTATCGTGATTAATGTGTGAGTGTGTGGGACAGTCAAGATGCTGTTACATTGCTAAAAGGCTTAGTTTTATTAACCTGGTACATATTTGGAAAGCTATCTGCTGCCCTCTCTTGGTTAAAAAGCTCTTTACATTTACTTTGTACCTTAGGGGAGGATATAACATTTTAGAGCTTGAAATCATATAAATTGTTGAATTATGATCCATAAAAAAATAATAAGCTTCTTAAGAATAGGAATTGTGTACCACAAATGGTTAATATTGTGCCATGTGGATATGTGCAGTTTCATAGCACACCAGTGTACTTGGGTCACAGAATGTTTGATTTAAAGTAGGGATGCAACGATACCGATACTGGTATTGGGGCCTCAACCGTTCTTATGTACTGTATCGGTATTGGTTAACCAATACCATTAACTGATACTTAAAATTTGGTGGCAATACTTTGGCAGAAAACTTAACATTTTTATTTGCCTGTCTTTTTTTTTTCTAATTCACCATCATTTGTTGTAACAAGCAGAGGAGAAAATAAAACCTTTCCTCCAATTTATTGCATTTTTGTGTGTGGTAGAAGTATCGGCATTGGTTCTCGGTATCGGAGAGTACTCAGATCCAAGTATTGACATTGTATCAGTTTGGAAAAAATGGTATCGTTGCATTCCCACTGCCTTTTCCTCACGGCACACAGTTTACATATTTCAGTAATGTTTTGCTTGGCATCGGATCGGTATCGGCAGATTATGAACCTCAGATGTCTGTATCGGTATCGGAAACTAAAAAAGTGGATTGCTGTATCCCTAATTTAAAGACACATTGATTCAACAAGGACTATGTCATATGGAAGTGTGATCACCTGCTGACATCGTTAAAAAAAACTGAATGAAAAGGTTTGTTTCATAGATTAAATTTAAAGTAAATTTGGCTAGAGCTACATGGAAGTAAACATATGGGATAAGCACAAATTTTTCCTTAAGCATGTAAGTAGAAGTCCCTAGGTAGCAATTTTTGTCCTGGGACTATGAAGCACTTGAAATCTTAACTTTAAACCTAAAGGAAGGGTAAACAAGACAGTTCGTGCCATAGCTAGCTTGAACCGAAAGCAAACAGCCAGACAACAAAGATGACTGCAGCTTTCATTTGTGAATATAACATGTGTCGGTTAAAAGATCCTTCCATTTACAGAGGTTTTTTACTCTACATGTGCCATTTGTCGACTTAAAATTAATAACTCTTCTTTCCAAATGTGAAAAAAATGAATTTTTTGCTATGATAATTAGCTTCAGCTTTTTTTTCTCCCTATATAACTGTGTTTGATTGAAGCTACAATAGTTTTTACATTTTTAACATCACCACATTTGTCTTATTAGGGCCTCGTCTTACGCTTTAATAACAAAAATACTCTTTAAAATATAAGCCTAATTCTATTTCTTGGGTAGGTCTGACCTGTATTTCCTACTTACTTGTGCAGGTTTTTTCCATAACATGAAAGTCATAGAAATAACATAATACAAATATTTAAATCCCTTCTCACCATGTTGCCTCATTGTCCTAAAGACTTTAAAATTAAAGCGAAGCTTTTAAGTATAATTTGCATTTTCCCTATGTCTTAAGTGTTCTTACGAGCTGGGAGAAATAGCATTAATTTAGATGCAGTCTGCAATTTGTCAGTAAAGATGAAGGAAAAAAGTTTTCCTAAAATATTTGCCACATACTATTGCTTTGCTGCTCACACTATTTTAGCATTTATTTTTGTGCAGAATTTTATACAACTTCAGAAAAAAAATAAAAAACATTGGGGAATTTATTGAAATCTAAAAAAAACATGGTTCCTATATTGTACATATTAAAACTGAAAGTGGTTTTCCCTAAAACTTCCACTAGATGGCTCACAGACATCACAAAACTGGGCTTTTGAGGTATTATTCACTGATTTCTGTTGCACTGCTATCAGCGCCTTGCTTTTAGCCATAAACTTGCTTTGATTTGAATAAAACCCACACAAGCTTCACCATACGGTATGTTATACTGTATGCATGAGCAATCCTTTCCTTGAGCCACTCACATTTAACTATTAGCTGCTATTTCTTTCTCTGCTTCTCTCCTGGAACTTGAGCATGTCAATCCATTCCTCTGGTGAGCTATCTTCTATTTATAGCTGCAGAACTCTGGCCTGTCTCCCGTTTTGCCTCCTGTACGGGGGGCGAGTCTTGTGGGAGTGGCAGAAAAGGTGAGGGGAGGTCAGTGATGTCCACCATTAAATCTGCTTTTTTAAATCTAGAAATATATTACTTAGTATGTTTTGGAGAAAAATAATTAAGTTTTCTGTAAGTCTGCAAGTTTTCGAATAATTTATCCAGATATATCAAAATGTGTCAAATACTTCTCTGTCAAGTCAGAGTTATCATGATTCACTAGGCGGTACTTTAGCCTTCTTTCATAACCATCTCAGCATTAACCTAAATTAAAGCTAGACAGAAGAAAAGAGAGCACAAGGAAAGTCTCGTCTCAAGACTCCTGTCCTCGAGGCCAACATTTATATGCCCCTGCTCCAACACACCTCTCTTAAATGGCTGAATGCATGCATTGGATTTAAACAGTCATAAAAATAGTTTTTCCTCAGGTGTGTCAAAGCAGCCATGCACCTAAAAGCTGCAGGAAACGTTCCAATCAAGATACAAAATTTTTCTTTGCAACTCGTAAGACTGAACAAAGAGGAAAAATCATCCCTTTCTTTGCATATGCCCACCTTGCTAAATGTTAAACGAATAAACGGGGTCCTATAAAACAGGGTTGGAAAAAGACATACTCAAGAAATGTCCAATAAAAGGAGCACTTGGCACCTCAGCTTCCTGGGCAACAGTGCATGTTTTGTTTCTTTTTTCCCCACTGTATTTCTTACCATCTCTTATTTTTCCAAAACCTCCGAATGTTATGCAACTGGGTACAGGAAATAATCACAAATGAGTTGATGCTACCTCGATTACTTCCAGTTGAGAATAAAATCTAGCTATTTGCGGCATATAAAGCTGATTTTTTTGTCATTTTGCTACATTTAGTGCTACAAAGACCCGGTCGAGTGGAATAGCTCAGTGTTTTTTTTCAAAACCGAAGATCTAATTGTTACAGCAAGGATATAGTGTCAGGTAGAAGACTCATTTGATAGATAGATAGATAGATAGATAGATAGATAGATAGATAGATAGATAGATAGATAGATAGATAGATAGATAGATAACCCTTTTTCGCCACTAATCCGCTTGAATTACTCAGAGGCAGTAGATATTACAATATTAGCAGAATTATCTGGAAAAGGCCTTATCAGTAGATGCAATGCTGGCTTTATCTCCACAAGACAAACCAAATGTTTGAAATAATACCAAAAGAAATACACAAAGCAAAAAAATAAAAAATGTACAATTTTCTTTCAGCTTAACAATAAAGTACATTAAAATCAGTGACTGTTATATGAAGAAGCTAACACAGCTAACACATAAAACGCATTTAAGCTTCTTTCATAAATAACAGGAAGAAAGTTAAAATACAAAAAAAATGTGTGCATTTGTTTGAGTGATTAACCTTAAAGTACACTGTAAACCCGAATAAGTAGGCAGAACTCAAAAAAAGTGAGGCAATCAGTTGTCACTAGTGATGTGTCGTTCGTGAACGATTCGTTCAAAATGAACTAATCTTTTATACGACCCGAGAGTAACGAGTCCTCTCAGTGAGCGATTCGTTCATTGTCATGCAGTACCTTCTCTTGCCACATGTCAGCAGCTGCATGAGCTCAGTCAGCAGCAAGACAGGAAACAGAAATGATTCGTTCATGACTCACTCAGCTGCTGCGTCCATTTTCAGGTCCCAGTTCTTTTGTCATGTGACAGCCAGACTGCTCAGGCCGATGTGTGGCGAGCAGCAAGTACTACAGTTCGCTCACGATTCGTTCATATACGGATCGTGACGGATCATCCTTACTCATTCGTCACGTGAAAACTGTGGCTCAGCTTGCTACGGGCTGTGGAGCGGACTGAGAGATGAACAAGGAAATGAATGATGTCTGATATCTAATGTTCCTTTATTTGTCATTCGACACTCGATATATATCATTTATTTATTAAATCATAATTATTTAGTGGACTTCAATTCTTGTAGATGTGTTATTGTGTGTATAATTTAAAGTGTGTTAGTAAATAAATAGCCTACTTTCGAAAATTATATCAGCATATTGATTAAATAATAAATATATAATGATGATAATTACAACATAATCAATAATAGTAGTAGTAATAATAATAATAATGTAAAATTTTGTACACAATAAACGCACCATGTAAACATAGGGAACTTATTAATTATTCCTTTTTGTTTTAATTGTATCACAAATTGTCAAAATTAATTTACACTCACTCTTCCTTTACCCAGCTGTAATGTGACCAACAGTTCGGACTGAACGGATCTCCTCGTTCATCGTTCACAGCTCAAGCTGTACTGTGTGTGGAGTAGTAGATTCGTTCATTTGTCACGTGACACCTACCTAGTCACTGTCGCGTTGTTAAACAATGATGGCAGCGTGGACACAAATATCTTTATTGTGGTGTGTATATGCTTTCCTAGGTTTTCGAATAGCTTGTGGCATTTTGTTTTTTATTGTCAGGTGAAACAAAACATGTTGCCTTCTGTATTGTAGTGGAGAATTGAGCTGTGAGCCGGGAAGGAGGAGGGGTGAATGAGTCGTTCAGCTCGTTTGAGCTGTGAGCCGGGAGTGAGCGATTTGTTCACGCTAGCAATTCAGCACCACACATTGCAAGCGTCGGTTAGCTCTCGGAAAGGAAGGGGTGAGTAACTCAATGTGCTGTTAGCATGTTAGCAGAGCTATACTACTGTGAACTAATAAGCTATTCTCGTGATGTGAGTTTTGTACTCAGGGTTTTTCTTCCAGTCCAGAGCAGAAATGTTTTTTTACTGGGTGTCCCCCCCCACACACACACACAATTGAATTATAAACTATAAATATTTCTACTAATGAAATTAGTTGCTAAGAGTAACAGGAATGAGTCGGTAAATGGGTCACTTGGGGTTGTGAATTATGATTCGTTGGCGAACCGCTGCCTTGTTTACGACGCCCACAAGAGGGCAACAGCGCCACCTGCTGTTAAAATGAACTAAATGATTCGTTCAAGATTCGTTCAATTTAATGTTCGAGAGTAAATGATCCGAGTCGGTAAAAAGAGTCGGTCTTCCCATCACTAGTTGCCATATGTTTTTTGAGTTCATAAACTCAGGTATTTGAGAAAGCTTAAATATTTGGAGTTTATGTTTTATATATTTTCAATTTATAATTAAATTAAACTTAGCGATTAAGTCAACTCAAAAATCTTCAGTTCACTACACTTAAGTTATCTTAGTGTAGTGCACATTCATAAACTGAACTTAGAGATAATTCACATGAATACATTATATATTCATTCTCTATAAACAATAATTCTCAACAAAAGTGATACAATGAGCAGAACTGTAATCACTGTGGACATAGTATTAACATTAACATCTAAATAAATAGTGATTGATCACAATGGGTATTTCAATACAACAGACTTCCAAGTCACTCATGGTGTGAAAAACATACCCCCTAAGCACCATGGGAAATATGATAATTAGGACTCTCAAAAAGTTTGAGTTACGTGTACTCAAAACAAAATAACATGCTGGACTAACTCAATAATAATAATTTTTTCTGAATATTGCGTTTCAGCTACTCAGTGTAACTAAGTAATCTCAACATTTGGGTTTACAGTATATGTACATGCTGGTGGCCCATAGATATAGTAGTTAAAGTAAACAAAGATTATATTGGTGAAGGCTGATTTGCATGCAATAACTCTCTATGATGCCATGAGTCCAATTTCCCTGATGTTTCCAATAAACTGCAGGTGAAGCTGTTTGCAGAAATGTCTATGAAATTAACAAACTAAGAAAACGAGCTTCTTTTCAGAGAAAATAAAACTATGAGAAAAGGAGAGGAATCCGACAGGGGGTCACTCAGTCAGTAGCCAGCCCCGAGGCATCGGCAAAAGCTCCAACCTGGAATTCCAAATAAATAAATCCACAACGCAACCCCCTTTCCAGTATCATGCTGCAAGAGGCCCAGGTTCGATGACACAAAGCGCAAGATAGTAACCAAGCAAAATCCACTGTTTAATTAGTAACTTTCTGTTAATTTTTACCTAGTATGCCACAACTTGTTTTATTCATGAAAGTGTATACATTCCAAACTTTTCCTTTCTGTTTTCTGGCTTGTAACCCATGATGATATTTATTTCATGAATCACAACTGAATATTATAGGATAATGTTATGGTTTGAATTCCTAACAGGAATCACAAACGCAGTGTTCACCCAAAAAACAAAAGTTAACAAATTTCTGTTTATGGCTAAATTGGTGATTTAACCTTTAAATATTGGCAGAATTTAGATTATAATATCTGCTTTACATACTCTACAGCTATAGTGTTATACTGGGAAACTGAAATGCCCTACTTCAATTGACTCAAAGAAAAAAAAATTCATAGTTTAAGCTAATTTTAATGGTGGTGGAGAGTGATTTTATTTGATTTTTACTTGATTTTTGGACATCTACAGATGTTTTGTACTAAGAAAAGAACACTTGAAAAGTACAAAAAAGTAAGAATGTATGTTTTTATAAATGGATAAGGATAAAAGTCCATATAGATCAACTATAGACAACTTTAGTGCAAATGTGCTCGCTCTTATCCTTTTTGTGTTGCCAAAAAGAAGTCTTGCAGAAATTCAACATGTTTCAGCTTCGAAAAACACCAAAATGCCTGATTATGACATTTGTTCTTTGTATGTGGAATTAATTATGGTATATAAGGCTTTAAGTCATGATGGTATTTGCTTTTATATATAAAAAATGCAGCACATCTGTGATGCTAAAGTCAAATAGATACAAATTAATAATTACATATTTGCCTTACAAATATGTAATTAAAATGTACTACTAAGAGAGAATAAAAAGGGATATTATCCTTGTTACAAAAGGCAGTGAAACTTATAGGGTTAAAAATAAGTAAGTGGGCTAATTGGAATGTTTTCCACTTAACTCATTTGGAATTAAATCTCACTAATCTCTGAGATAATAAAGCAAAGCAAGCAAAGTAAAGAAGATATTTTGATATCATTCCTTTTAGAGCATTTCTCACCAGCAAGACATAGTATGAACAGAAAGTATTTCTTTGACATTCGCACATAAACGCACGCACTGAAACACATACAACCTGCAGTGGATGAAGCTTTGTATATTGCTTTTTTTAACCATAAATTCGTAAATTATTAACAAGAAAGCCATTGCACGGTTTGTACTCACATCAAATATGGGCCTGCATACTGTTGGTTAATCGCTTGGTATGTAGAGGCTCAAAGTCTTTGTTGTGACTGGTATTAAAACTCAATACCCGAATCCTTTGAAAGACCACTTATGCACTTGTAGTTCGCTAAACGAGTGCTGTAACATTTCACAATATACTGTAGGGGGAGATAACCTTTAGTGTTCCCACTGAAATGGTAACTGCTTTTCTAAGTACTCATGTTTAAATTTATTAAAACACTTGATCCTTAAAAAAAACAAACTTTTTTTTAATTCCAGTGGCATAATGTCACACCGAAACATTTAGAACTTTGAGAACTTTATTTATTTGAGAACAAAAAAAGTGCTTTTTCTCAGCAGAGGCACATTTATACTTTCTTATGTAGTTAATTCTTTTTTGAACCCCCTTTTGCCTATAGAACAACACTAGTTTTCCATAGGAATTTACTCCAAAATATTTTAATTTTGTTTACATGGTCCCTAATACTCCGTCGCATGGTTTGCTATATTTCTGTTTGCTGTCATTATAAATTGCTTCGCTAGTAACTCATCTTACAAAGCCAGTTATTTGATAATGTCTGTTAATTTTCCTCTGAATTACAACCAATTAGCATGAGTTAACCGCAGCTCCCACCCAGCCACTCTACCGAATCATTTCCGCGTAAATACACTAAGACTGATACTCCGTTGGTTCTGGAAATGGCCCCTAAAACGGCCCTGTCAGCCCGGCTCTGTGACGTTTTAGTAATATTAGCCTGAAGTACTGAGTGGCACCCAGTGCTGATTTTTTTGTATAAAACATTTGTGTGTCAATTTGAATATTTATTTTAAATAATTGGATAAAATACATGAAGATGACACGATTTCAGTTTACTGGTAGATTCCACAAAAGTTCAATTTAAAATCTCCTTTTTTTCCAAAAAAATCTTCATGCCTATGCAGGTGCTTAACTACTGTTTTGTTGCCATTTCCTAAATTTTGATGATACTTTATTTACCCGATTTTAATGGCATGTTCTTGTGTTTCATATCTTGAAGATCGTTTTAATGGAACCCCACCATTTACGATTCCCCAGGTGAACCCGCAGATTTTTCTGTGAAATGTGACATCAACTGATATATGGACAATTCGCCTATTTGTAGATGTTTTTAAATTATTTATTGAACATATCTAAAATATTTGCAAGAAAATTAGGAATCTGAAATACCTTGGCGCAATGCTATTGAGCATGCAACTGAATTGTGTTTGCTAAGCAGCTAATCAAGGAAAACCATTTAATTTTCTTGGCACTGATTGGCTGTACCTACAAGAGCAGAAATCAAGAAGATTGTAGAAGTTAGCTTCTTAGGTAGGGACTAGACGATTTCCACTGGGAACATGAATCCTTAAGAATGTACATTTGGTGTTGTTAGATTAGGTTTCATGCATTCATGGATTTGAGCTATTTGCAGTCAGCTGTGGAGAGAAATGAGCTTCTTTGTCATATCATTACTACACACCCTAGGGAAACATTATGTATAATAAGTAGTAATAAGCCATATCGATATCGCTTGGACCCCTGGTCCTTGGCTTTTGGAACCCAAACAAACCCCCAGCTCGACTTTAAACAGCGTATGCATCCATGTGTTTTTGTTAATACGGAGCCTATTAAAGCCACTTAATGGCTGTTTTTGGCAGATTTTTCAAATATACTCATTGTGTTGTGGTTGGCTGTGGAAATGGCAGTTACCACACTGAACGGTGGAGAATCCTAAACGCACCAGTGTATGAATGATACCGACCCTTGTAATAAACCACTGTTTATTTTATATACATCTCATACAGAAAAGAAGGATCCGAATGGACGATCAAGGTGAATTAACAGGGTAAGAAATGTGTGATTAAACACGTTAATTGTTCGATATTTCTTTTGATCGTCTAGATCTAACGGCTTCAGTTTTGGTAGCATAGTCATTAGCACGCATGCTTCGCATAGCCTACTGTTGGAAGTCGATGTGAAGGATTAATGTATAGAGCATCACAGCCTTATCCAGGCTCTTACTGCTTCGAGCAAGTTAAAATCCCATTCAAAAATACAAATTTTAAGAGTTTAAAAGCACGGCGGTAGCTAATAAGCTACGTACTAACTGCTAACTACAGCGCGTATACTTAACAAGCAAGAAATACCTGCAATAGGATGATACAGTACATCAAGTAGCTAAGACCACTTCTGCATGACAACATTCCCTTCTTCCCAGCCATCTAACAGCATTTGTGGGTCAGGGATTGTCACTCTGTGAAATTTTCAACAAGCCCAGATAATCAGCCTGGAATACATCACTTTCCTCTGCTTTTGTCAAAAACAATCTGTAGTTTCTGCACTGTAGTTGCATGCGCTGATGCACATAGTTGTTTCTTATGCTTCGTGGACACAGACAGCCCTCTACGGCAAATATATGTTGTAAGTTTGTCGACTTTCAAAATAAATGTAATGTAATGCTAAACCTTTACTGAACTCTGTTCAAATGCGCAACTTAAAAACAGACATTTGTTGTTGTTTTTTCTAATAACACAACTGAAACCTCAAAAAAAAGTCACGTACTGAACCCGGAATTTTTTTCACCATTTCACACTTACTTTAAACTACTTTGCGTTATTTTTAAACATTCTTGGTCACTAGTATAAATTCTGCTTAGTGAACGTGACCTCAAAAATAGTTTCATTTATTTATTTTTTTCTGTCACAAAAATAGGTAAAAGACAAAACATTAGTGTTGCTATCAGCAGTTGTATTGCTATATAATTAAATTTGTTAACATAAAAATATATTATCTCCCACAGAGAGAGGTTAAACCTTTTCACATTATACCTGATGAGTTTTGATTGTTTTGTTTTGTTTTTTGAAAGTGGGTTAAAGTTCATCAAAGAGCCCCACTCAGAGGATCCAGTTTCATTGTTGCATTTAGGAACTAAAACGCAACTTGTGCTCCACTATGTGTGGCATTTTTAATAGTGTGAACTGCAGGCTAAATGTATCACTCTCTTTGTGTTGCAAGTTCCACCACCAATACTATAGTAATTATTAATCCTAACAAATAACTGAATTAAGAGTTTTCAGTGCGTTAAGGTGTGCCAGAATTTTATAATCCAACCTCAATCCACAATGTAAAGAGGTGCAAGAAACTTTTTTACAGATGAAGTATTTGCTTTGTGGTTAACAAAATCAATCATTTTGTCAAAGGTAATCTTTTGCGAGATTAGTTTAAGTGTGTTTTGAGATGTTACGAAACATTTTCACTCAGTGTGTGTATCATATCAGCACAGTTTATATACAGCCTCAGATGACTGCATGATATCCCCACACCGCCTCTGGGCCATGACAAACCAGATTAGGGAGCACATTAGCGAACATTAGGATCTGTGTAATACGCACACACAAAATACACATGTGGATGGACGTCTAGCCTTTAGACAAGAAAGTTCAGAATTGGATCATGCACCCACTGGTTTCGGGATTCTCTCCCAAGTACCCATTAGTGCATTTATCGACACAAAAGTAACTCAACACTTTAGATTTTGAACCAAAGGAGAGGTTTAATCTTCAACAGACAGAGAGATTCTGACTACGGAAATTAATGTTTACTTTTCAGCCGTCTCTATTTCAGGCCACTCGCTTCGCCTTCATTGTTGAGAAAACATCCCAGAGGAGATGTGAGCTCGCTTAGAACCAAAACAGTGCCAAACAAACCCTGCTGATTCATATGGTTCTTTTCAGCAGCGTATCGTGGAAACTTGTCAAGAAATGGCCCTGTGAGGGATTAAGTTACTGAGCACAAATGAGACGAGGAGAAAAACATATTTTCACGCACGTTTTACAACATATTTGGAGTCTTTCACAGAAGTGGGATGATTTCATCATTCTTTAATGACCTCAAAATAGCATGCGCGGTCAGTAAACTATTTAATTTCTCTGAGGGCTGCTGTTAAATCAACAAATTCCGCAACCTCCAAGGTTTGATGCTTTTCTATACCACCAAACATACTGAGCAATTTGCAGCTGGCAAACCAAAGTTTAAGGTGCATCATCACCACCAACTGACTATTCAGTCTGCTGTATATCAGACTCATTTATATTTATAGGTTCCTAGTTATTAGGGACTTATGATGGTTGATGGTATATCTGCGGGGCCTTGTGGCAGGATGCATCTCCACTGTTGCGTTTTGCACGAGGGTGCTCCCAACTCTAATCCTTTCTTCTTAGCTGCATTCTAAAGCTGCTCCTCTGTGCCACATCCACCAGACCTTGGATGATTTTTCAACAACCACCTCCTGCTCCTGTGCATCCTATGCGGACCAGGCAAACTCTTAAGGACCCTTCGAAGTCTCTGCTTCCCTTTTTGATGTCTTTGCCGCAGCCTCCCTGTAGTCCTCTGCCAGATCTTTGTACTTGATTTTTTTTTCGTTCTAGTCAACTAATCATAGAATTAGAACCAAACATGGAGAAGCAGCTTTCAGCTTCTATGCTCACCTTATCTGGAACAAACAAAGGTAGGGTCTCATAGGTATCTAAAGCTCTGTCTGGCTTGGGGGATCTTCCAATCTCAGACCATAACAAGGTCTGTGATGTGCCCCCAATGTTGTACAGCCTCCTTACCGACTCTGAGACATCGCTTTGAAGTTAAGGTGCTCCTGCTTGGTCCTTGTCGCCTGTATCATTGTCATGACTTTCACTTCACAGCAATGCTGTGGCAAAAGGAAGTTTCTCAGACCTGACACAGCTGCAGAATACACAGTTTACAACTTTCTTCCCAATAAATGTGTAATATACAAAACAAGGAAGAATCATACGACACAAACATACTTCACAGTAAGATTTATATAAAATCCTGCCTGGATTGAACTCCATCATACATCAGAGATCGGAGATCTGGTAGTTACATATGTTCCAACCAGAACACTTCATTCTCAGTCTCCAGGTTTACTTGTGGTTCCAAGGATTTCTAAAAGTAGAATGGGAGGCAGATATTTTAGTTATCAGGCTACTCTCCTGTGGAACCAGCTCCCAATTTTAGTCCATGAAGCAGATACCTTGTCTACTTAAAGACTAGGATCTAATAATTCCTTTTTGATAAAGCTCATACTTAAAATGGCTTATGTTATTCAAAGCTATATTTTTAGTTATGCTCCTATAGTTCTTAGACTGTTCGAGGACAGACTTACCACTTTTCTTTACCCTGCTCCTTTTCTGTTCTACTTCTTTCCAAATGTATCTTTTTTGCTTAATTGAATTGAATATATATAGCGTCATAGGAGGAGGAAAAACGCGCAACAGTATCATGCTGTGGTATAATATGGTGCTGTAAATATATTGGTTGGATTAACTATAGGTTTCAGTAAAAAAAATTTAATTAAACTACGTTTAAAAATACTTTATTGATCACTGAGGGAAATTAAGTGTTGCTGTGGCTCATACAATTAAATTCTGTAAGGAGATGTTGAACATTCTGATGGGTGTGGGCAGGAAGGATCTCCTGTTGCTGTCTGTGTTGCAGTGACTGAAAGCACTGATTTTGTAACATAGGCTAGGGCGACCAGAAAGCTACATTTGCTTTTTGACATCTTATAAACAATCACATGGCAACTTTGCAGTGCAGCACAGCACCGCCCGCTGTCTCTTCAGTTTTTGAGCGGAGCAGAAAAATCTGCTATTCAGTAGTCCGAGGAGGATGCCCGACGTGAGAAAGAGTGTCGTATCAATTAAAGCACACGTGTCAAACTCAAGGCCCGGGGGCCAAATCCGGCCTTCCAAGGTCATTTATGTGGCCCTCTGAACTGTACAGAACCATATAGATAGAAAATATGTTATTTTTTTGTGCATATGAATAAAATTTTATTAGTAAAATAAAATCAGCGTTTTTTTTAAACAGTCCTTAATCACATACTTATGTAACGTTCAGGATTGTTTCATTTTAAGACGTACTTTTGGAATGTGGAGGGTTATTTTGACGGTTTGTTATATTTTTATCAATACTTTCTGCCACAACCGGCCCTTAAAGGGTATTCATCAGCGTGATGTGGCCCAAAATGGAAATGAGTTTGACACTGCTGAATTAAAGTATTGGTTCCCTTAAAACAAATGAAAAACCGGACATTTTCATCCTCAATGAAATCTTCCCCGGACAGCATGTAAAAGTGAAGTGGAATAGACATGTCCGGGGGGGAAAAGGATAAATGGTCACCCTAGGATAGTTTTAAGAAGAGGATGCTCAAAATTCTCCAGAAGTTTTTTTTATTTGATTGAGAATCCTTGTTTGCATCATCATCTTTAATAGTTCCACAATCATACCCAAAACAGAACCAGCCTACTTTATCAGGTTGTTTAGCCTTTTTAAGTCTCTAGCTCCAATACTGCTACCCCAAGAGATTAGGTATGAAGAGATTATACTCTCCACAACAGTTGTAGATCCACAACATCTAGCTGCAACCTTGAAGGAACTAAAGCCTAGTTTATACTTCTACATCAGAAGGTTTGCACGCAGACACAGATGTATTGACAGAGATGTTTTTCCTTCTATATTTCTCCATTATTGTCAGTGTTTCAAAACAATTCCCCACCAGGAAAGCAGGGGGTGCCAACTTTTTTCTGCCTACCATTGCCGTGTGAACTAGAGGTTGTTGTTTTTTAACTGTGTAAACACATTCCCCCTCAAAGAGCAATGACTAACAGAAAAGACAATTTGATTGATCTTAAAAATTTTATACTAGAAGTCCAGCTCTCTGAATACTCCAGAAACACATGTAAAAAAAACATAGTTTGTTTAGAGTGTGTATGTTTTGTTGTTCTCTACACCTCATTGTGTTCAAAATCGCCATAAAACCATAGTAGATAAATTGTTGTTAGGATACACACAGCCATTGGGTGATGCTAATCTGCATTCTAGCTGCAACAGGAAAGGGAGAAGTTTTCTTGCTAGAAAACGCTTGACTCAGGAGCCAATCTTCCTCTTCCTTCACTGGCGAGGGAAAAGAATGCAAGTTTGGTGGAGAAACTCACTTCAAGGAAAATGAAGACTGCTTATCAATCAGGTGAATTGCAAACCGCTGATGGGACAAACCCCATTGTTCTACGTTAAGCCCTGCAGAAAGCTATTTGTAAATTACAGACACTTCTGTGAGTAAGGGAGCCACTAACTAGCTACTGCCTCCCCCAGATCTGCATCCAGGTAGCCATTTCCACCCACTGCGACGGAGCCTATGTGAGATGAATCTTGTGCTGGAAAGCTGCGGAAAAAGGTGTCCGTGAAGGAAGGTTAGAGCTGATCACTGTTTAGCCAAGCCACAGAGGACGGCTAAAGGCTGCTACCTGCGCCCCATCAGCCACGGAACCCAGAGCCTCACTGCTAATCGATTGCAGCCATGTTTAGCCTGCCTGCTAACATTGTTTAGGCTTCTCCCATCATCAAAGGAGCAACCTGGAGAACCTTAACCATTCAATAAAGTCTTGGCAGAGGTGAGATTAGTTTAGGGTAAATAAGATTTAAGGGTTGTTTGTTTTGACTTTGATTCTTTCCTTGTGTAAGATTTCAAATTATTTTTTTGGGTACAAACAGACTGTTCGGCCAGGAGGTTTAACCAGTCCTTTTCAAGATATTCCGCCTGAGAATTATTTTAATTCCTACAGTATGACTCCCTTAACCTTACAGGAGCGTTCTATTTGTTTTTCTGTTAGATATTTTTTTAAATGAACCAGAATGGCTTTAAGCGGCACCACAGGAGTAAGCCATGGGGCTAGATGCTTGAGAGATCACATGTGTCCTGCTGCAAGCATTTCATAAACCATAAAGATTGCTATTAACGGTATTCAAAGAGCTTAGATTTAAAATAGATTATTTGAACTCAGAAAACAAATTTTATAAGCCACGTTTGAAACTGCCCTCGTAGCACATAAAAATATCGAAATTAAATGGATCACTTTGGTTCCAATCTGTAAAATAAGAGCAATTGTTCAAAAGGTCATTGATTTCTAATCCAGCCAATTTTAAAACAAAATATTACTTCCTTCAAAGAATGTTTTCTTTTTTTCTCTCATGGTTTAATGGTTTAGACATGATCCAAGAGTCCTTATTAATTTAAACTAATCAGAATTAGTAAACTAATTTAGCTTCACTTCCAAACATACAACATAATACATTCAATAAAAGCCTTGGTCTTTAAGCACCCGGATTTATGTTTTTTATTTCTTTGCATAATTATCCATTCTTTGTGTTCTATATATATTTTTGGTAGTTAGTTTGTTCTATCTTTTTTAATTAGTACTGTATTATACTAGCTTGGTTGATTAAAATGTTTTACTTAATTCTTTTCTTCTTTTGCAATTAAAGTCTTGTATGTTGAAAAGTCGTCGTTTGTCCATTATTGCACATGCCTATGTATAAATTTGCTGTTCAATGAACATCTAGAACTCATTCCTTCACCTTTATTTAATTACCTCATCCTTAATCAGGCAGGTAATGATAAACAATAACTGAGACTGAAATATTTGGCCATTAATATAGTTCCTGACTATCAGGTGGTACCCCATATTTCATCATTTTGACATAGCTTTATTAATCTTATTAATAATTGCCATAAGCAATCACTCATAAATATTCATAGCCGGAACCTAAATACTGTCAACAGCAGTAAAGTTTGGATATGGAACATGAGCCTGATAGCAACATCTAGTTTATCTAGGTTGTAGTTACAACAACAAAAAAACATAATTCAAGCTTTGTGTTGCCTGGTTCGCTGCCGATACATCCAGTGACAAACCTGAACTATTTCCAGTGAGGAATGTATTTTAGAGGAGTTTAACTGACGGCTAAGGTTAACAAAGTTAGCAAGTGAGTTAGCTTACCGATCCAGGATGAGTGTCGCCATTTCCACATATGTGTGATGATGTGGAAATGTTTCATGTGGGTCCACCTATTGTAGGCTTCATCTAAAACTACTCTAGTTTCTGTTCTTCTCCAGTTACTTCTCTCCTGACACAGATAACAATATATATGGGGCTCTGAAGCAGCTGCTTGACTCACTGATTCAACCATTTTTCCCGGTGCAGGCTGATCATTTAGTTGGATCATCCTAATAAGCACCATAATCAAACTGCATCCCTTTTGAGACTTGCCTGGATCCATTCAGAGCTTTTCAAAGGTCTGCTAAAACTGTCTGCTAAAAATCGCTTTTTAGCAGACAGTTTTGTCCTCTTCACTTGAACAACACTGCTGCGAGGTATGACTTTAGCATTGAAACAAGACTCTTTCACAATCCTTGTCTCAGGCCAAGAAACATCAAGCTGTATTTCATTACATTTTCTGTGTCTTAATGGTGGCTCTTGTAACACTGTGACATCCTATGTTTGACTCCTTGAACACAATCTACTTTAAAGGTATTTCTCAGATGCAGCAGAAACCTTCAATACACAAGAAGAAGCATATCTAAATCTTCTAGGCTTCCGAATGTTGGCTGAACTGCCCATGGTTATCTGATTTTATTGTTTTTGTGGGGGGGTTTTTCATGGGTGTTTTTCCTATAAGCATTCCACAGATGTCAACCTGCGAAGGTCTTGTTCCTCCAACGCAGCCTCATCATTTTGAGGGAACATAGGGAGGAAATAAGGGAGGAAAGGCAAAATGGAGAGCAATTGGGTTCATCAGTTCAAGAGATAGTTTCTGAAGTCAGTCCAAGAATCTTGAAAATGTATCCACAACATACACTTTTTTCCCCCTGTTTTAGACAAGTTTCATTCTCATGACTGGAGTAAATAAAGCCTTGTGTTTAATGGTGAAGGACTTACATACAAGACAAGATATTTTGACATCGGAATGCATTCTTGAAAATCAGAGTGTAGTTCTATTTTCAGGTTAAATGAAATTTCCATTATCAATAAACACTCAATACTACAGCTTGTTCTTTTAATTTTAATCTAGAATTTTTTTTTAGGTGTATTTATTGTAAAATTCAAGTATAGTGAAAAGGGGAAAAAAAACAGGTGGTTTGTGGTCCAGATCAGCAATCTCTGTGGTTTTAATAAATCCTGTCTTAAGCCACAATAAATATATTCAGCAATCAATACTCCGGCGTCAAACAAATCTTAGCTATCATGCTTTCTATTTGAAGATAGATTGAGTAAAAAAAAAAAAGCAGTTTTTAAATGATCATTTTATTTATTGAAAGAGGAAAGCCTTCCAACAGTCTCCTTTTTGCAATTAAGGAATAACCTATGAACAAACACAATATTGTGATTCAGTTTAACTTGCCCTACCCAGGCCTGAGTACTGCCAGACCTCTAGAGGAATTATTGGTCTTAAGAAATCACTTAAATAGAACCTGTCTGATAACATGGAGTAACCTAAAAGATCTCAAGAAGTGATATCATTCCAGTGCAAGACTTTTGTGGAGTTCCAAACTCCAAGGCTCAGCTTGAATGTGATTTTTCTTTTTTGAGCTAATATGATGGAACCATGAACTGTGGTCTACCACAAAACCCTGACGAAGCAAGTATACCCTCAAAAAAAAGAAAAAGAAACTTTTATGTGACCTAGTCAAAGTCAGGGTTTTAATTAAATCCAGTTGATTGAAATTCCTCTAATTTGACAGAATTTTCTGTCCCTATCAGCTTTTTTAAGTGTTTGGTGCAATGCTTGTCATTTACACCCCAAATAATTGGTCACATTACAATTTTTTTATTTATGCTTCATTTTCTACTAGTAAAACTTTTTGGTTAAGAAATTTTAAGCTTTTTTTTTGCTCTTTAAGGGAGTCAATACTCCTAAGATATTTCAGTGAGACTAGAAGATCAAGATAAAACCAAGAATTTACGGCTTTCATAGCTGCTTTGCAAGGCTCCACTTACAAAGATGTCGTCACAGCTTGGTGCATCATGGGTTCAACCAATCATTTACCCCAAAATATTGCAATATTTTATGTCACAATGTATCAATATTTAACAGCAATATATTGGTTTTTATTTACATTCAATTTTTAGAATTTGAATGGACCCATTAATGATGACAGTCATTTTTGTAGTAAAACTTAAAGTATGACTGGTAGTTAGTGGTTGTTTTCACCTTCTTCGTTCCAGTGGATCAACTAGATCTAGTAATAAAACTGGATTTGTTATATATGAAACCGGTTGGAGTGTTTAGAATGCTGTGACTATTTTTTTGAAAGTTATATTTAGTTTTAAAATTCTAAATATATAGTCTTACTTTTAGTATTGCAATATATCGTAATTCCCCCTCTTTTATTATGATACATATCAAATCACCGGGTTCTTGCCAATACACATCCCTAGTAGGATTGTGTTTAAATTGCAGAGAGACCTATTATTTCTGAATAATTTTCATGATGGAGCTTCTTTCTCAGATGCATTTGCGCTGTAGACCTAAAATTAGAAGTACAATGTCAGCATTAACGCCCCATAAAAAGCCAGGATTCAGTTAGCCGACCAGGGCCTCCCCCGTTAGTCTTTTGGTCTGTGGAGTTCTGTTTGCATAATGTTAGTTAGAAAAGTTAACACTTTGCTCAGCACAGACTAGAGTTGAAGACTCCATCTCTCCGGCGCTCACTAGTGTCTCAAAATAACCCATTCTGTTTTTATAAGTGCTGAATTAAGTTCCTACCTTAAAGCCAGAAGCAATCAGTACTAATTTTTGTGATGTAAAAGCGCAAAAAAACAACAAAAAAAACAAAGATTTTGCATCATTGGTCTGAAAAACCGGACATTGGTCAAGATAGAAAAATCCACCTATTAGGATCAATCACCGGCAGTATACCTATCAGACGTTGTTTTCTTCAAGTCGCTATGCCTTCATTTGTGTTTCTTTCTTCATCTCTTTGTCTCTCTGCCTCTCTGCCCTCGTCTCTTTCCATAAAAAGGCATAAGGCAGTACGAATCTGGGCAGGTTGACTTATGAAGTGTAGACGCTCAATTTACTGTGTATACGTTTAAAGATTTTACAATGGTGTCTTCATTCAAACAAATGTTTGGATAGTAGCTCCCTGACTTTAACTGAGTGCATATTAAACAAATGTCTCTGTTAGAATTCAGACTGGTTGCATTTGACTTTTCTGTCTTGTGATAGTTAAAAATACATTTTACCTTATACATGAAGAAATTAACATTTAAATATGTTTTAATGTCAGGACTTATGGACAAACTGTGTAACATTATTGGGGGGGTGGGGGTGGTTTAAAAAAAATAATTTAGTAATGACGAATTACAGTGTAGCACCTTGGGCAACCGCATTCAAGCATGTTGGAAGCTAACAAAATCCTAAATCTAAAACAACATTCTGACCCAAAGTAAAAAAAAAGTACAACTCAAAACATGTGCAAACTGTTCTGTAATTCAATGTTTAGCATTAATTATAGAATGTAAAGTTTTCATTATCTCTAAACTATCAACAATATTCTCATAATGGATACATCTAGGTGTGGAGGCTCTTGAAGCACTAACTCTTGATAACCCATTCAGTACTGTGCATATCCATATACTTGTCCCTTTTTAAGTTGATCTACAACACTTTTTTTCTTCCACTATACTTTCCACAGATATATTGGATATAGACTTCTGTGAATACCCGATTCTGTAGCAGTTAACCTTTTAGGCTTACCATCCTTATGAAGCGTGTCAATAACTATGTTGGAAAACTCCAAGCCATCACATCATTTTGTAGGTCATAACATATATTTTTTTTACTAATTTATGATGACTTTTGCTGTTTTAATTGACTCACTGAAATTATTAAACTTTTTGATTATATTCTAATTTTTTGAGAATAGTTTGGAATGTTTAATGTTAATTTTGCTCTATTGTGTTTAAACTTGTTTAGATTGAACAGTACATTTTGGAGATTCAGACCTCGCATTTTTTGAATTTCTTATCCAAGAAAGACAACTGGCCCACGTTTCCTTTCCCAAGAAAATAGAGATATAGATACTGCAGGTACAGACAAATAGTATTGGATTGGCACACTCATTCCTACGCTATCACCTGGATGTGGACCAAAGTTTTTCTGATGAGCAGACAGCCTTACAACAAACAGAGCAAGCTTCCACTGGAGCTGAAAACAACGCTGGTATGCAGATTACAGCCGTCTCTGGCACCTCATGTTAGTTTAGCTGAAGGAAAGAATGTCCTTTCTCTTAAGTAAACTGTACATGCTTGTGCTAATTGGCCAAAGGTGTATCACAAATGTCCTCATTTAACAATTTTCTCTATGACTGTCTGTCATAGACTGACTGTTTATCCTTCATGTCGTAAATTTTTCTCCACAGCCAACAGTGTGGAACACATCCCAGCACACTAACAAAACGACTTAGGTCTAGATTTTTATATAAACCCTGAGGTGCAATAACATTATAGTGTGGATTGGGGTAATGAGTCCACGCTGATGGCCTCATGCTAGCCTTGGTGAGCCTTAACGGAGAGAGGGGGGGATATAACTGCATGGAAAATATACTTCTAGTGGTGGGAAACTCTCCATAGTGTGAGTTTGGAGAGTTGTAAGTGTGTGGAAACAAGCAACAGAGGCACGCTTGCGAGAGAAGTAGATTGGGGAACGAAGCCGATGCTGACGGGAGAGTCGAACAAGGGCCGCATGGTTTTTGACCCTGTGACCGCTCCTAGTCGTGAGAACTTTCTTCTCAGCCATTTGGCCCTGAGACCTTTAAACGAGCGCTGCACATACGCCCACAGGCCTTCAACCTCAGCGCAAGGACAACAAATCTTGAGCGGTGAAAGAAAGCAAAACCTTAATTTCTTCCAAAAAAAGAGGAGTAAAATCATCATACCTTTCCATCGGTGCGGTATGCAGCCTGTAAAGCCCCCCACATAATTCGCTTAAAACAAGTCAACCAAGTATGTTTTGGTTAGGATTTCATACCTGCCTGCTCTTCATTCACTCTCAGTTTGAAGTTCTTATGAAGACAAAAGGCTTCCCAAGTCAATGATGGCAGCAGCAGGGAGGAAACTAACTGCACTTCATTGAACCTTTTGTTAGCGTTGTTTAATCCTTAAAAGCTCCTGAGAAATTTCCTTATGTTTTCATACAGGTACAGATGGTTGACAAAAGTGCCTCTTCATAATTTGTACCTTCAAAAGCTCAAATTCAGGGTACTTTTCTCATATTCTATATGATAACCATCACAGAATAGTATCTAATGGTCAAGTGGAAGTAGCATAACACATGGCTTTCAGGTATTTTATGTATTTATTTTAAACAATTAAACATCTTAAAGGAAATTCCGCCCCTAATTAAAAAACATTTTCTATTGCCAGATTCCTGCAGAGTTTAATAAGTGAGGTAAAAAAATAAAAAAAACATTTTGCAACCACTCCAGTCATTCCCCTGATCTTGCAGCATTCGGTTTGCTTTAGCTTAGCATAAACCAATGTATGTGAATGTGAATTTATCCCTCTTATCTAACTGGCGAACATTTTTATTTACTTCACGGTGGAGTATCCTTTTAAAAGCGTGAAGTGCATTTTTATTAAGCCTGCTTTAGTCTGGTACCGCCAAATAAAATTATTATAGCTACCATGGTGTAATTGGCTTCAGCTTTGATCTGCTTGCCTACTGTGTCCGTGTTGGACAGAAGCATCCCCACAGCATGATGCTGCCATAAGAGCTTTGGAGTCACATAGCACTATTTAATAAACCATCTGAAAATGGAAACAAAACATATGGCAGAACTGCCTACTTACTAAGTCACAGCCAGTAATATAAAGCTGAAAGTTTGTCCTGAAGAGCCTCCTTGACATGTTACTGAAGATGCTTCACTGGATCGATATAATGCTTTGCTATCAGGCACCTGCAGTGTTTGACAACATCCCATATTAATCCCCAATGTTGAACCAGGAAAACATCTAAACCATGCATAACTTTGACCCTTGAGGACTGAAATTGGACTCCCCTTGACCTAATCAGAGAATCAACCGTGACGCTTATGGTAACTTTGAAGGAGATGCAGCATTCCACGGCTCAGGAGGGAGCATTTGTTGACTTGAATGAATAATCTATTTATGTATTTTGTATGTCTTTTAAATGGACCTTCCTCTTTGTGTCTGAAATAAAGAATTATACTAATAGTCGTACACTCCGTAAATCAGAGTGGCAGTTAGTGTGAAGTCTGCCTCAAGTCATGCAGGGGCGGACACAGCACAAGTTTGAAACGGGGAGATAACTAACAGTGTAATAACCCTAGATTAGGGATAGACCGATGTAGATTTTTAGTTCCGATTCCTATTTTTTTTCATCACCTCAGCCAATAACCGTAACGGGCTGCTGATTTTCTTTACCTGATATTTGGAGCTGATACTGATTCTGATCCCTTAATTTACATCATAAAAGCAATGATAATACCAAATGTGTCAAGTCCCAATTTAACATTTATTGAACTTCAAGACAATATTTAACAAACACTAAAAATAGGTTAGGTAGAACAAGTAAAAAAAAAAAGAATTTGGTGCTGAAAAACTGTGTCATTAAAATTTTGCACATCAACTGCTGCATCTCCAGGAACACAGCTGCCTGTGCACGCCTGTTTGTAAATAATGCTGGGAAAAAGACTATCACCGAACACAGCAGCTGCTTATCGGCCGATGCCAAGACACGCAAAAAAATGCAAATATCGGCCTGACCCCAACTGGTAACCATGTTGGTGGCAGCATCATGCAGAGAGGATGCTTTCCTTTTAATGGAAAAATCAAGCTAAGCTAGTTATAACTGAAGGCAGCCGATGCACTTATGTGTTTAAGAGTTAAGGGAGTAATTACAAACGCACGCCACACTTTGCAGATTTTTGGTTGAAAATTGTCCTCTTTATAAGTGGACCTATACACTCCTCTGAGTTGGTCTTTTACAAACAGCAGTGAAATATTATGGGTTGTGTGGTTTTATCGTGACACAATTTAGAAAGTTATATCCAATTCTTGTAATATATATTTTGAACAAAACCGGTGTTTACCTCTGATTTCCATACAACATAGGCGTGAGGGCAGGTCGGCTGGACTTTCCTCTGCAGCCACCTCCGAGGCGAGAAGAGCGCGCCGGTGCTCCCCGACGGCGCAGCGCCGGGTCCCCTCGCGATAAACGGCAAATCCCCCGAGGTATTCCTTTTTGGGCGCTTCGCAATATCATAGTCGAACTGGAAATTAGAGGACGGAGAAACGTCTGAGGGTATGGATGGAGAGGAGACCGACGGCGTGATGGGTTCTTTCAGCGTCGGGATCCTGGCGCGCAAACTTGGCCTCGCACTGGGAGGCGCACCTGCGTCCGCAGCCGCAAACTGCGGCCCGCTCATCCCATCGGTCCCGTTCCCGCAGTGCCGTATGATAGCAGGGTCCAGGCTGCGGGTTTGGCGCAGCCTCCTCTTGGCTATGGCTTTGGAGGCTGGAGAGGAGCAGGAAAAGACGCTGTTGAGAAGTCCCTGCGCAGCTGACATGTCTCCTCAACTTAGGATCAACTCAAAGACGTCCTGAAGCCTCCTCAGCGAATAAAAAAAAAAATCTTGACTTTAGAGGTGCTCCATTTAAAGCAGAGCCCGTTGAGAGCTGTGCACGCTGCGTAAAGACTGATCGAGTGTTCCTCTCGTTTGTGCGTCTCCTGAGGAACGGACGTGAGTGGGACTTGTGCGTGTAGAGGGAGGTGGTCAAAAAATAGTATTTTAGCCGGCTTCAAACTTAACTTTTACAGCTCCCTGTGAATAATCCGATCAACAACCTCATATTATATAACCCATCTTCACATTAAGTCTAAAATACAACATTTGTGCGGCTTACTTTTAGTAACCACATTAACTATGGATAAATGGAGTCATCAGACAGGCAGTAGGTCATGCACGGGCACATCGATGAATTAGCTGAGATGAAAATAGGAGTATTAATCCTCCTCTCCTTTTAATCCACCTGACTGGCTGGCTCGAATATTATTAGCCAAAGAATAAGAGAGCAATGTGATTAATAGCCTTTTCTTCCTTCACATTGCCTTGCAAATGTTTTCTTTTCTTTTTTTTTTCTTTCTTTTTTTTTTTTTACTGCCACATTGAAAAACCACCAGCTTCAGTTTTCTTTTAAGTTTTGACTGAAAAAGTATGGCGTTTGCACCCAGCCCCCATGAGCCAAAATGTTATAGAATCACATTCAAAAGCTACTTACCTGCAACTTTTGAATGCATCCATGATCCGACACAACTGAATTTAAGCAACTCTAATCTAAACCATTAGCTCTGGCTGTGTTTAAGTCATGTGCAGCGTTTGACAGGTTTTCTCCCAGTATTACCCTCTATTAAGCTGTGCAGCCCCCATCAGCTTTGATCAGCTTTGCTGTTCCTGCTGAAGAACAGCATCCTCATACCATGATTCTACCACCTCCATGTTTAAGAGTGGGGATGTAACTTAAGTTTTGAAATTGTTCATTTTTGTTTCATGTTAACAATATATATTTCTGCACTCTCAATAAAAAGAAGTTAAAGTTCCTAGTTGAAGTATGACCAAAAATAAGAAAGTTTCTACAGCCAACTTTTGCAAGGCACTAGACACATGTTCCAGATGTTGCACAGAAGATGAGTTCATTAGCTTTGGTATGGTGCTGAAGGGAAGCTGCATGTGACAGAGAGAAACGCTGGGTGATGGGAAAGCGGAAGCATGCATGGCCCTCCTTGTGCAAAAGTAAGGAGAAAATGAAAGGAGACGGCAGGAGCACCAAGTGGAGGCCCGCTAACGAGGGAGCTCATGAGCAGCGCCACATTACACTCTCACATGGAAACAACACAGCATGACACAACACTGATAACCAGGACAGATTTGACCCTTCTAAAAACAGTCTGGGGGAGGATGCAGAAGCTGCAGATTTAGATAAACGTTGTCTTTTGCACAGCAGAAGAAAGAAAATAAACACTTGAGGAATAATTGGCCCCCGATACTCCTGCTTCTTAATATGAGGAAGAGAAAGGCACTGCAGTTCATTTCAGTTTGTTTGAAATCTGTTTATTTAAATAGAATGAATCCATAAGAATTGTCATCTTAAGTTACTTTATAGCACAAACATGTTAGGTTTCTATCGATATATTTTAGAATGAGATTCATTCAAAATTATACTAACATCAACTATATTCATATACAATAAAGTTATACAGTCAGACTCAGATCCACTCAGTTATGATAGCCTACTGTCAGATTCAAAGATTAAACAGAATAGTACCAAAGTCTACATTCAACAATAGGATGAAACAAAGTACAAATGTACATATTTATCATAACATATAGACGATATGAAGTCCCTTTATTAAGCCCCTTTAGTTTTTGTAGCTTCGTCCTTGACTTTTTATGTGCAATGTTGCCATCTGTTGGTTGGCTTTTGAAATCGCAATTTTCGTGCAGTCTGCAGGTTTAACCTCAGCACTTACTATTGAAAACTTCGGGGGGTGTTTTTTTTTTTGGGGGGGGGGGGGGTACAAAAGAACATACTTTAAATTAGAACCAAGTTTGTGTACATGATACGTATTTTGAAACATGTCAGCGCCGACAACTATGTACGGAAATTCCCAGCCGTCTGTGAACGGAACGCGGTAAAGTTTCATCCATAACAGCGCCATCTTTCCAGAGGCTCCTCTCTCTTTTTTGCCGTGAAGCCCCCACGTAGGGAAGGAAAGGGTTAATAGGTTTTAGGGATCCGATCGATGCTTTCTCTCTCACACGTCGCCATGAACAAATGAATTCGCGGGGAATTAAATACCAGTTTCACAAAGGAGAAAGAGTCTTGTGCTTCGAACCCGACCCAACCAAGGCTAAAGTCTTGTATGACGCTAAGGTAAGCTTTTAGGTGAGCTAAAGATGCCGTTCGGTGTTTGAACCCTCTAAAGACGAGGCATTTGCAGAAGAAAATAGAGGCTGTTTGCATACGGTATCGGACCATGAGTGTCCACAAAGGCGACTTAGGCCGTACCAATAAAAGATAAAATGATCGTGTGAATTTACTGCTGATGTTTTCGCTATGACTTCTCGCATGGTTTCCGGGTGCGTTCGATTGCATGTTTTGGCTGAAGGGTTTGTTTAGAAAGAAGAACGTAAACACAGCTGTAGCATTGTCGTTAAGAGTCAATTCGAGGTGAAATTTCAACCAGAATAGTCCCCCATACATTAGTTAAGGTATTGTTTTGAATAAACATAAGTAATTACTTATATCCTAATAGTATATCTCGTGCTGTTTATTATCAGCATCTGATAAACTCAATACGATTGCGCAGCTAGATTCGACTTTAGCTTTGTTATGTGGCTGGAAAATGTCCCATTCGACATTACGTGCCGGTGCATTTCCAGAAATGTTTCCAAAATCTAACTTACTTGATGTTTAGTGCTAATAGACATATGTTTTAATAGAAGCAAAGCAACCACTAAAATCTCGCTTTTAGCTAACCCCAAGCTAGCTATCTGTTAGCATCCCAACTCCTAGCCCCTCTTGTATCTGCCATCTTCTGGACGAATTAAAATAACAGTACAATTATTTACCACTTCCTTTTATTTTAAACACTAAATTTGTCAAAAAATAAATTGAAATGTACATTGTTATTGCTAATTATTCTACATGCATTTTAAGAAGTATAAATATTGCTGGTTTTAATTAATGTTCTACAATTAAATAAATTCCTACATAGTATAACTGATTTCACTGTCACAAAGCTAGTCTGTTTCAGATAATTTGTCCGAAAAATAAGCACATAAGTTATTTTTGAAATGACATTTTTGCGTGTCCTGTCACTTTTACCCTTTTTCCTCACTAATATGGCAACACTCTTATCAGCCACCATCATTACAAAAACATTTTTTAGAGTGTCTGTGGCTTAATTTGTCAGTGGGTCAATGTAATGTTGCCTACAACATCACATTCTTGCATTAACAAATAACATAACTGAGTAGTAGGGATGTAAGAAAATGTTAATATGCTGATATATCACAGTATTTTACAATATTTGAAAGCGTCGTATAAATGTGTTATCTTTAATAATTTGAATGGAACCATTAATGATTACTGTAATTTTTGTAGTAAGATTGGGACTTGGTGGCTGTTTTAATCTTTTTCATTCCACTGGATAAAACTGGATGTTAGGGCTGCAACAAACTATTAGTTGGATCATCGATGAATCGGACGGGGTGTCGATTCGATTAATCGCTTGCAAGTGCAACTGCTAAAAGAAACTGTAACATCTGTACTGTGAATCAATGTAAGGAACGCATGTTGCTCACTGTTTGTTTGTCTTGCCATGCATGACGAGCTGGATGTACTTCTTGCTGAGATTCTGCGATTGCTTACTTTAAAAGTAACAGTTTTGCGCAGCTTACCTAGAAACTGAGCTCTCTGTTTTCTCGTTGACGACGCCGACATGCTTGCGGTTTAAGATGCTGCATCATTACCACACCGAAAGTATGTTTTTTCACGTTGATGGAAGCAGCAAATTGCAGCTTTAACTGGCTTTGCATGAAGTACTGAAGAATCCTGCATTTTGGTGTTTCATTGTCATAATCATTAAAATAAACAAAAGCAAATGCAGCGAATTGATCACTATCACTTTTTGAATTGAAGTACTACAATAAATTAATTCTTCAATTAGGTCATTCTAGATGTGGCTGTATTTTAAGTAACATTTAACTTGGTTTTTGTCTTTTTTTTTTTAAGAGTTTAAGCAGGGTCTTGATTCCATTTTGAAATCAGGATTGCTGATTGATATTTATTTACTTTTTAAACTTTAGAGGTGGACCTTTTTTTTTCTTTCTTTAAACTAGATTTTATTAACAATAACTGTACCACTTATTCTTCTTTAATTCAATAGGAACTGACAAAATGTTTTCCTTTTGCCTTACAGGTCCTTGATGTCTTGATAGGTACAGATGAACATGGGAGACGAGTCCCAAAGTACCTGATTCACTTCAGTGGTTGGAGTAGAAGGTGACTCTATATTCACCATGTCATAATTGGGTTTATGTTTCCGAGTGTTCTGTGGATTAAACAGACGTGTTTTTGCGTAGCTGGGATCGTTGGGCTGCGGAGGATCATGTCCTAAGGGACACCGAGGAAAACCGCAAATTGCAACGTAAGCTGGCTCGCAAAGCTCTAGGGCGCATGTAAGTTCTTGTTCTCATCATTCCGGAAGAGATTTCATGATGAGATACCCGACCTTTCTAAAAAGGCTTTACCCTTCATCCGAGCGTCGGCTTAAAAATTAAACAATAAGTTTGACTTCTCTGTTCTCTTCTGTCTCCTTCCGGGTCATAAGGAAGAGAAAAGGATGGACGAAGAGGTGTCGTCAGTCTGGTAACAAATCTTCCCTGAAGACTCTCTCTAAGGAGGAGGACAGCGATGACGCTTGTGAGAACACCGTCCGCGTCACCTAACCCCCTCTCCCCAACTCCGCAGCCATTACTGAGCCTTTCATTTTGCCCGACTTTAAGGTTTGATTTCCACCTCGGAAAGCAGTGAAGGGGACGACTCCGACCCTGAATCTTCGAACAGCGGCGACAGCGCCTTCTCTGAAGACATCAACAAAATGGCGAGGAGTCCAAACCTTGGTTGAATTATGGTTCTGATCGGTCTTGTTGATTCCCTTGTCCATATTCAATCCCTTATTTCGTTTCAGAGGGTTGATCCAGACGTGAGCGTGAAGAGGGAATGTGAGGAGAAGGTTGTTCATGTGGACATCAACATCCCAGACGTTCTGAAGAAGAAACTGGAAGATGACTGCTTTTACATCAACAAGAGGAAAAAGGTATTCAGCATTCCCCTACTCTGTAGTATTGGGCAATATAAAAGGTATAAGTTAGAAATTATATAAATTTAGCCAAAGGTAGAGATTTTGGCCATACTGCAGTTTTTCATTTTGAGGATGTCAAGATGTAAATGCTTACTATTTTTTAATGTATTTTTCAGAATAAATGTTTTTTTATATTGCATTCTAAACCTTTTTGAAGTATGTCTATTGCAAATTATCTGAAAAGTGAGAACGTTCATAAATCGTTTAGATTTTTAATAAAGAAAAAGAAGATTCCACAATACATATTGTTATCGCACATTCGTTAGATTGTATCGCAACACAGAATGAGGCCATATCGCCCAGCCCTTCTACTGTTTTTTCTTCTTTTTCTGGAAAAAAAAAAACGATCAACAATCTTCTAGCTAATTTTAGACTCTGATTCTGGGGCTCTTCTGCTTCTTGATCTCTCATGAGCATTAGAAGATCATGATGTTCTAATCCATTAACTCGAAAACTATGTAGGATTCACTGGTACTGCACTTATTTGGTTCCATTCTAACATCACAAAAAAACCTTTCAGGCAATGCCGAGCGAATGCTTCTGCCGTTCTCTCTAACTCTTGGGGAGTCCCCTAGGGTTCCATTCTCGGTGCCCTTCTTTTTCCCCCTTTATTTACTGCCCGTCAGTCTCATTTTTAAAAAGTATGGTGTCCAAATTCACCTGTACGCAAGTCTACCACCCCCTCGGTCCTTGACATTCACATTCTTTCTTTCTCGACTGCTTCCACTAGGTCAAGATGTGGTTTGCAGCCAATTTTCTACATCGAAATAATAATAAAACTGAACACATTCCTTGGCCCCCTGAATTAAATATATATTTTTTGACTGCTTTATTCAAATTTTGAGTTGTATACACTAGGTGTCTGGATGCCCAGAAAAAAGAAAAAATACAAAAATGTATAAAACGTGTAAAATCCCTTTTGGGGTTTTTTTCGACTAAAGCTCAAAACCCTAGACCATCATTAGTACTCGGCAGCTTCAAACTGTCATCCATACTTTTATGACTTCTCGACTCGACTGTTGTAATAACTTTTTTCCCTCGTATTTGATTCTTTAGTCTCCTAGACCTTCTTATATTTTCTCACTACTTTATTAATGTTACTGTGCTCCTCTGTGTGTGTTTATTGTAATTAACTTAAGTTCTATTTGTATCTTATGGTATTTTCTTCTATTTATGGCTTGATAACTATTCAGCACTTTGTGCAACCCCCATTTTTGTGTTTGAAAGTGCTATACAATTGCGCGGTATAGACGTTTTAGTGGTTCCGTTTGCATGTTTCTCCTCCCCCAGCTCGTCATGGTCCCCTGTCAGACGAACGTCGTCCACATCCTGGAGTCCTACGTGAAGCACTTTGCCATTAACAAGGCCTTCATGGCCAATGAGCGGTACAGACGACAGCAGAACATGGCGCAGAGCAGCAGCCCGCAGCCAGTCCCTCCAGAGAAGAGGTGAGGGTCCGCAATAATAAAGGAAAAGACAGGAAGGACGTTTTCATGTTTATTTGAAACTACCTGGTTTGTTTTCTAGTGAGGAGCTTTGTAAGGAAATGGTTGATGGTCTGAGGATCACTTTCGACTTCACCTTACCCATGATCCTCCTCTACCCCTGTGAACAAGCTCAGTTCAAGAAAGTCAGCTCCTCCAGGCTGCTCCTCACGGTCAACGAAACCTCCCCCAGCTCCAGCAGGTAGGCGTGTCATGACCACGCACACCTGCTCGGGGACGGGGGCGACACCTAACCGTCTCTGTCCGACTCTGCTTCTTGCAGCGCTCAGCGAGAACGCAGCCCAAGCCCGCCGGCTCACAACCCGCCCACGCCTCAGTCCACCGACAGCCAGCCAGCGCTGAGCGATACCTCCGCCACCACACCCACCGCCCCCGCTCCGAAGCGCCGCCGCCACCCGGACATGGACTGCATCTCCTACCAGTCCCAGTCCCTCAGACGCTCCACCAGGAACACGTCAGGGGGAGACCGGCCCGCTGAAGGAAGCAGTGGAGGTCAGAAGGCGTCTGAGCTGCTGCCTCTTTAGATCCGATGTATAATTTTTGACGTATTTTTAATGTACCAACAGGTGGAGGGAGTGCAACAGCTTCTCCGCAGCTCAAACGGCGTTCGATCGACGCATCATCGCAACCCAAGTTCTTCCTCAACCTAGAAAAAAGTGAGATATGGGAATGGTATTCAGGCTTTAAGTTTGTAGCAACCATTTTAATCCAGTAGATGGCAGTATCCTCCTTTTCACCCTGTTTCTTAGCCTTTTAAATTGTGCAAAATTCAGAATGCATGTTTATTCTTTAGTCTTTTTCTTTTCTGAAACCTTCCACCCCCCACCCCTCTCTGACTCTCTTTTCCCAGAAACCCCAGTCCACAGTGGCTCATCATCCCCGTTGCCGTTGACGCCAAGCAGAGAAAGGAGCGGGCCCTTCTACGGCCTGGAGAGCCGGAGAAACAACGAGCTCAACGAGGTGGGGTTTCAAACAGTGAAAAATACTCAAATGCCAGTTAAGATTATATTCTTAGAAAACCACACAGTGGAAAATAATAAAATTTGCAGGTTGTTGGAGTAACTTTGGCCACTAATGAAGGTGTCTCAACGTGATCAATTAGGTTCTGAGCTGGAAGCTGACCCCTGATAACTACCCTGTCCACGACCAGCCGCCTCCGCCCTCCTACCTCTACGGGTCCCAGCACCTCCTGCGCCTTTTTGGTCCGTTCTTGATCCCAGTCACATCCGTTTGACTCAAGCAGTCCTAAATATTCATATATCCTCTTTTTTTTTTTTTTTTTTTTTTTTTTTTCAGTGAAGTTACCGGAGATCCTGGGGAAAATGCAGATCCCTGAGCGGAATCTCAGAGCCCTAATCAAACACCTGGAGCTCTTCCTCAGGTATTGATCGTCTTTTAGCATAAAACCCAAGCCATCTCCATAAAAACAGTTGAGCTGCTTTAAAAAAAAGAAAAGAAAATCCTCTTATCAATGAAAAACTAGAGTAAGTGGTTGAAAAGGTTTGGTTTGATACCAGGAAGTTTTCACCGGTCTGAAGGAGCTGCCAGAGATCCATCAAAACAACCCGGAAGCACTTACATCTAAAAGACGGAGGAGTCTGCCAGCGCCGACGCCGTGGGTCGGAAGGGAAGCTCCTGATAGCGGGGCGGGAGATGAGTGGGCGTTACACAAGCACGGGAGTCTAATCTTTAAATCCTCACTAGTGATCTTCAGGGATTTAGGTCTTTTCATTCTCTCTATTCAAACTCAAACAACCCCTCTATCCCCACTTCTGTCAGAAGGTAGCGCTAGAGAGCCAGATATGTCCTGCGTTCCATTTATCATCAGAAACACGTCACTTTTTTTTTTTTGGCCTCCTGGTTGCACAAACAGCTGCAGAGTTGCTTTCTATGCATGCAGAAGAGCGATATGTGGAGCCTAGGCAGCTTCTGCTGAGGGAAGCAGGCTTGTGCAGCATCATCGGTTGCTGGGTCAAAGGGCATCTCTTTAATTCAGTAAGCTAACTGGCACACACAGTCAGTTAGATGATTACCCATACAGTTTATAATCATCAATCTTATTTATTTTAATGTTTAATTAAAATTTGTTTTTACCTTTTTAATTTTTGTCTCCCTTTTTAGAAAGTTTTATTCATATATACTCATATTAATGTTGTTATTATAATTATTTTTCAATCTTTTATTTATCCTCGTCAATAGCAATATTTTGCTCCCCAGAGTCGTAGACTGGCAGCGCTCTCAGACTCGACTCTTTTGGGAAAGACTCTATGTTTTCACTCCGTAATCAGCCTGCGGAGCAGACGGCGCCGAGTGGACAAAAACTGATTGCTGTCCCAGAGAGTGAGGCGCGGTGCATGCTGGGATTTGGCCACGGCTGATCTCTCTACTTGCCTCCTTTTCTCTCTTCTCTCGTAAGAGTGACTGTGATTAAGTCTGGGTGTGGTGTGCACACGGTACGCAGAGTTGTAACGTGCGCTTTATTTTGATACTCCTCTGACAGGAATTCAGCTGCTAACATAAATCCCAAAAGAGTCTCAAAAATGTTGTTAGATATTTGTCTGAATATTATCAGTTATGGATCAGCCTTTACTGCTGAGTATTAACCAGAGCCTCTTCTTACTGACCTCTACCTTTACCATCCTGCCGCATCGTCTCGTCGTTCCCTCTTTATAAGTTCCCCCTCTGATAAGGATAATTTGTTTGCATTGAGATTAGAAAGGCCGGTGGAGTTAAGATGAGATGGCAAGATTTAGGGGATTTGGCCGAGTAGCGAATACTAAGAAGATTCCGGATTAGTTTTCCCCGCTGCTGATTAGATGGGAGGAGGTTTTTTTAATTTTTTTATTTACTTCTGCTGCTCTCCGACTGCGTGTCAGTCATTCCCATGTCCGCTCTTGTCTGAAATAGCGATTGGTTTCTTCTGATATGAAGACGAATGTGTTTGGGGAGGGGGGAGTGTCCATAATATATACACAAAAGGTCGAGGGGGATTGGTCTTAAGGTTTCCTGGAATGAGTTGGGATATCTAGGGAAAGAAACCCGAGGATGAAGTGAACTGGAACGTGTGGCCGAACCCTTTCATCCCATAAACAGCACAGGGTGAATATTAGGGATGTAGGAAAATATTGATTCAGCAATATATCGCAATGTTTCATGTCCCGATATTTTACTGATATTTAAAAGCAATGTATTTTTATTTTTAGAATTTCAGTGGAATCATTAATGATGACTGTAATTGTTGGAGTAAAATCAAAAGTGTGACTGGTAGTTGGTGGCTATTTTCACCTTCTTCATTCCAGTGGATCAACTGGATCTAGTAATAAAGTTGGATGTGTGAGTATGAAACAGGTTGGAGTTTAGAATAATTGGACAGTTTTCTACAGTAAAATATCTTAAAAATCTCAATATATAGTCTTACGGATGGTATCACAAGATATTGTATCACCCTCCCCCTGTATTGTGATACTTATCTCAACAGATCTCTGCCAATAAACATCCCATGTTCCCATGGAAGAATATTAAATGTTGAATCTCACTACATTTCCCCCTTACATGTACCTCTGTTCTTTTTTGTTGTTTTCCCCCTGACCTCTCATCTTAGGTTTCTCGCCGAGTTTCACGAGGATTTTTTCCCAGAGTCCGCCTACGTGTCGGCATCAGAGGCCCACTACAACATGAAACAGCCGAGGCCGGTTTTCTAAAGGAGACACGGACGGCTGTATTTTCTTTCTCAAAGAATCACCCCCCACAACATCTTTGGGCCCGCTTTGGAAAAAAACAAAACACGTCTCTGCTTTTCATCCCTTCTTCTGCTTGTTTCTAAAATACATTCTGCTGCTGCCTGGTGGATCCAGTTACTTCCATTTGGCATGCAGGAATATCTTTTGCCTTGCATTAACGCAGAATGCATGTGGATTTCCATGAATGCCAACCTGCTGAAGTCAAAGGTTGTCACAGCTATCCCTAGTTTCTGTTAAAATTTCCCTATTTTCCTTGGCAAGCTCCAGTTTTGGGGGTATTTGTTGAACAATGGTGGATAAAAAGTCCTTTTTTGACGTTCTTCTGCCTGCTTACTAATTTTGACAACAGTGGAGGAGATTGTATGCCTTTTTTAGAAGCTTACTGCTTTCCAAAGAGTGACTTTCTCCCCTACTTTGTGGTCCAGAATACTTCCAAACCTATAACAGGACTTTTGCTTTTTCTCTTTATTGTGTCCTGCTGATATTTCTAACTCTTCTGCTCCTGAATGCTGCATTTTCTTCCTTTTTTTTCTCTAGAAATGTACTGTTTGATTGTGAGGCCAATTTGTGGTAGAAGAGAAAAAAAGTCTCTGTTTTTATTCTCTAACACATCCCAGCAAGATTTCATTTGTTAAAATATTTTTGTGTTTGACTGAGAGCTGACTCTGCATTGGGTCATATCAGTACATTGAATATGAAGAAAGCAGACAAATTAAACTGATTTAAAGAGATATTTTTGTTTTATTATAAAATCCAAGCAATATATGTAAATACTATTCTACTATGGAAGTAATATGATTGAAAACCTAAGTGGATAATCTGGGGAAAATGTAAATATGTACATCATATCCATTTCCAATTTATTATTATTTTTTCTTTAAATTACAATTCAACTTGGACAGTACCTCAAACGTTAAACAAAAGCTCTAAAACATGGTGTGTGTTTTTTTCCATTTTCTTGCCGAGTGTCTTTCCCCCTCCAGTGTGTCTCTGTTTAAAAAAACAACAATAAAAATAAAGAACATGTTTTTCTATACAGGCATGCATAAGGCTCCATGAATGTAGCAGTTGGTGTGATTGAACTGTATTTACACATCATTTTAAACTTGCAGGGCTGGAAGTTGGAGGACGTAAAATTTTGGCGTCTACTTTTTTCTTTTTTCCAGGCAGATTCGCTAGGAGAGTTAGCTACACAGTAACTAAGCCCTGATCATATAAACTTTCCTAGTAAGAATAAAAAAAACACAAAAATATGTTTACCTAACTAAGTAGTTATGGAAGTACACTAATAAACAGGGAAAAAAATATTTGTGGTGCATGATGTATGCTGCTGAACCCTTGACATTGATAAGGGGCTCTTAAATTTTTCACATAGGAAGTTGTCATTTATTTGAGTGATCAAAATGAAAATAGAAGTGTAGAAACCCCCTTTGATTTAATATTAAGCAGTAAATCTATGCTAACAGTCTACTAGCATGCCACATCTTGACTCACTCCGCTCCCTCGACCCAACCAACTTCTCCAGGTCTTCCGGTTTGAGGATCTCACTTTTCTGTTCAGTTGACCCCACAGATTTTCTATCAAATTTAACTCTGGCTAGTCCAAAGAAACACTCAGTTTTCCTCTGAAGTCATCAGGTGTTTATGGTGCGGGATTTGACTCAGTGATTTTTGAGACAAAATATTCTGTGGATTGATTAGATAAAATCATTTTTTGAAAGCTGTACATCATTTTACATTGACCTAGAGCTACCAGTGTTTCAGAAACTCACCTCTTGAACATAGTTGAAAATGGTGGTAGTGTGATGGTCTGGACCTGCTTTCTCTCAGGAAAAGGATCAAGGTTGATGAACCACTATGGAATTTAACGACTGAAAAAGAAAATGGTGTCGGAGTGGCGTAGTCAAAGTTCAGATTTTTATTTTAATATATTTTACATGACTGGCCAAATTGGTTTGATCTGAAACCTTTAAGTGGGGCAAATATTTTTTCATGGAATATGTTATATATTTCTGTGTACAGTGTACCCTATTTGTGGTTCAGAGTTTGCAAAGTTGGCTGTTTACAGATTTTTCTTTGAAATTCACCAGAAATCTGTTTGTAGATTTCTTTGTTTCCTAGGGCATATCTAGAATTTCCTGCGTGTAATCACTAATGCCTCAATGCAATGCTACTTGACATACAATTGCTGGTGTGTTCTGACTGCTTTTGCAATGTGATTTCTGATTGATTTGCTTGTTAAAATTCGTAATTAATCAGAGGAGCAAATATGTTGCCACAGAGCTAGCACTTGAAATGCTAGCAATAGATAGCATTTGAAATGCTCACAAAGACCTTGTAGCGCTTGTTCCAAACATAGATATTATTATACATATATACTGCCTTTTTCCACATACACCCACAAAACCAACTGTTGTTCCCCCAGCATAGCTGCCACTTTCCTCATTTCCAGGTGTTCTCCATGTTTTATGCTCCTTCATTCGCCCTGAAAGAAGGAGGTGAAGCTTGCTAAACTCAGCCATTTTTCTTCTTCAATAGTGGTTCACTACGTGTTTTCACACAAAACCTGCAGTAACTTTTGGAATTTAGCAATTTCTCTAGATATGAGCAATTTCTCTGAATCAAAATAAGTCTTAAAAACTCATATGTTAAAGTCTTGGCACATCTCAAATGGGATCAGAAATGAAAATTTTACCTCTCCATTGAATTTAATTCTTGTTTTTGACTGACCGGAAGTAGAACAACGTGACTTAGGGGCAGTTTACACGACAACGTTACAATTTTTGTTTGAATTCGTGGGTGAAAATGACACTGCCTTTATAGGGCGAACTATCTGATCTTGTACAAAATGATATACATATGCTTGGCCTTTAGATGGCAGTGAGCCACATAAATGCAGAGTTCTTTTATTTTCTCAGGTTTCCTGCACGTTACCTGAAAAAGAGTTGAAGAATAGTGGAATGCGCAAGTCCAATATGCCCTGAGCAGCTGGCGGTGACACCATTATTTTACCCAGGTTTGTCAGACTTCTCAACTCTCGAACCTAATTTTGAAAAGTTGCGTTTCTGCCCACTCGACACACCGTTCTTGTGTAAACGAGAGGCTGAATCACAGAGAAAAACCTCAGATTTGCTGAAAAATGTGTAAAAAGCAACTTAGGATCCCGATTAGCTTCTGCAATGCCAAGTCTTGTAGGGTGCATATGCATAGAAAGTAGATTTGGTGCTTGAACAGTAAAAAAAAAAAAGGAATTTGGCACTGTTTTTAGACTTGAGTCTCACGTATTTGCAGACATCAGGTTGCCTATTCACGGGCGGTTTTGGTCGCCCTGCAAATACTGTGGGTCCACTGCAGAAAGGTATATGACACAAACGTTTATCCCTACTTAACTTTACTGTACCCTCTAATCGATACATGCTTACCTGAATCTGCTCAGCTTAATATGATATAAAGATCAATACAAAATCAATGTTAGATTTCCGCACTCTGCTCTTTATACTTTAAAACCTTCCCTCTCTAAAAACTCTTCTCTTAGTTTGCTCCCATTGCACCTGTGGGGAACTGGCAAACATGTTCTCGCCACATCAGAGGTTTAATTGGTTTTAGTGGTGAACCTTAATTGAATTCTGCCTGGATCAGACTTCTTGTAATGAACCACGTATCAGTGCAACCAAAGACGACGCTCTCTCAGACGGCACTATCACATAACCACAGATGCGGCGAGTTCAAGCCTCTCTATGCCTCACCAATCGATTTCCTATCCTGCGCTGTCACTATCGGATTACCCCATAATTTAATTGTTGCGGGGTAAAAATGGAATTTAATGAGATGTGAGCAATCGCCTCTGAAGTGGTGCTGCTCACACCTTTTTTGCCCCTACCATCTTCAGCGATCGTTTCTTGTTTTACTTTCCCTCTACCTCTTCTTCTTCAGTTCAAGTGGTTTTCTTCCTTCAAACCATGATGTCCATTCTCTTGCGTTCATTCTTATTGGTCATTTGTGTTTGTGACACTGAAGAGTGGACTCCAATCTAAAAGTATATTCCGACTCATCCGCAAGCTGGATGAGTGGCTCTGTCTTGCTCTTCACATCATGGACATTAAACATGGATTGTTTGAGGAGTGGGTGGATTCCAGTTCTTCCTTCTCCTCTGACTCTTCCTGGACGTCGTTTGACCTCAGCACTGACCTCACATCAGTCAGCTCCGAACAATCTGTGGCCCCTGTGACAGCTCCCGGCGGACCTTTCCAGGACCGGCTTCCAAAGAAGTGTCGTCCAGTCCCAAGTGAAGGGCAAACCGGCAAAGCTGAATGGAGGGAGACATCTTTTCTCAATAAGTAAGACTGGAACATTTCAATTTGATATTTCAATAAAACCTGCCATACTAGATTAGCGGTGCAAACATAGCAGTGGACTTGCCTCCCGGAAGATCTGTGCCTTGAAGCATGCAAGTTTTCAGTTTACTCTGACAATGATTATCTGTGTCATCAGATTTTAATCACAAGCGCTTCGATAATGGCAATTTGATTCCCTGTAGCAGGACGGTGAGCGTGGACAAAACAAAGCACAGCATTAGTTTAGATTGAGGGTATAAATCACAGCTCCTCCTGGAAGTCCTCCGAGAATGTCTGGGAATTGGGAAAACCAAGGGTATTATTCACCTGCGTTTAGGCTCTTCTTTCTCATTTCCTTTCAGTTTGCCACCCACCATCACGCTTCAGTGATCTGATAGGGGGAATTACATTTCTCAGTCGCACAAAAGCCTCGGCATTCGCATAGGCTACGTCCTTTTCTAGCTGGGTTTTCATTTTTAATCAGTGAAGAAGTTTTACATCAGAGTAGAGAAACTGTCTTCAGGAGATCTCAAGTCCAACCACGGTCAACTTCATATAAAACTCGTTGAGCTCAAGTGTTTGGTAAGTTAAATTATGAAATGTTGTCAAACCTTGTGAGTTGCTGCTCTAGCAAAAACACTATGATGTTTTGATTTTCTAAAGAGTTAAATCTAAAATCTGAGAAACTTGAAGCCCCTTACAGTGGTTTGTGACATGTTTGTACTTACTACATTTTAAACTTATTGGACAATCTAAATTGTTATTTTGTTCGTTTTTCTTGTTTGTTTTTTTAAGTATCATGAGGGCAAGTAATTATAAAAAAATTCAAATCTCACTTATAATTTAAATATATATTCTTCTTCATTCAGTTTCATTTAATACATTTAGACGACTGCTCGGACTAGAAATATAAGTGACCTCCTGCTAGTAGATGCTTCACTCTTTTTAGTTCACAATTTTTAAGAATATAATCACCATCTTAAATTGATATGGATTTAGATTGGCGCCTGTAGCTCAATGGTAGTCGGCCTGCGAGTTGGAAACAAAAAAGCAAAAAGGTTTTTACTGACAATAAAATACCTTGAGGTTTGATGTTTTTATGTGAGAAACTGTAAGCTGTGAGGAGCAGGAATACTTTTTCATTTGCTGGTGGTTTAGTACTGCTATATAAATGGTAGTGGCTCTGCAATAAGATCCAAAGCTACTGTGGATTTTCTGAACTTTAAGTTAAATGTTTTAAATTTCTTAATGACACTTAAGTCTTTGCACTTTCTTAGTTGCCTTTTTACAGCACATCAGGGGGAAAATGTGATGTCTGAGGCTCCTGCATGTCATCGTGACTTGTAACTTTAACAAAGTCTGTTTACAGCAATGGGAGGGATTTTTACTCTGTGCCCCATACAGGAGCAGAAAACTTGAATCACTCTGGCATTATCTTCAGCTTTTCTTTAAAAGGTGTAAACTACGGCAACAGGATGATGGAAAATTTTGCCGGTTTCAAACCTCAACTGTAAGACTTGTGATACCTTAAAACTGTCATGTCTACATGGTTGACCTGTTCATTTAGGAGAGCTAAGCTACACCGGACAATCTTGGGAAAGATGATTCTTGCTGGTTTGGCTCGTGCTGTGCAGCTTCTGTTATTTATCTTCAACATTCCCTGATTCTTTGTGCTTCTTAAAAAGAGCTTGAACATTACATCTTAAAACCCCGGGTTGCTTTGAAATTTCTGCTTGGGAGCAACAGTACTGATGCAGTATAACTACCTGGTAGCGTTGTTACTGTGCATCTTGCCAAGACATAAACCAATCATCAACAACCTCACCTTGATAGCGGAGTCCAGCTGTTCCTCACCCAGTTTTAAGCTTTTTACACAATTGTTTCTTTTTCAGTTAATTGCTGTTTGAATTTAGATGTGAGATTAGCATTAGATTGGGAGTTTGGAAGTGGTTGATCATACACCTGACTATAATCCTACAAAATCCCTCACTTCATGCATGCGTTACTCGCTGGTTTCTAGGCAAAAAGTAGTTAAAAAAAATTTTAATTTTTGTTTTGCAATCTTTTTAATGCTTTTCCTAGATTTTTTTATTTTTTATCAAATGCTAAATGTTTTATTGTTTCTCAGTTCTTAGTTTTCATACTTTTATCATATATTTGGTTTCGTTACCACCAAATCATGTAAAGCACCTTGACTTGCCCTGTGTTGAAAATGTGCTAACAAAGTAAAATTGCCTAGCCTCGCCTTTTGCTTGCTCACTTAGCATTTTGTAAATTGATCAAAATGAACTATTACGTTTTTTCCTAAAGCATTCCTTGACATTTTGTTCAAACCTGCCTGAAACGTTTGCACTGAACTTAATACATATATGAGTGCTTTAAGTCAAAAATTTAAATGTATACCTTCCATTGGTAAATGTGTCCTTAGATAAGAAATTGCTTTGTTTTCACGCCAAATAAAAATTCCTGTGTGTGTGTTAAAGCCATTTTCTTACCCAGCTCCACCAATAGCCCCATTTATTAGTAAAGGTATTTTATTACTGACAACTGAGGATGTGATTAATTATTTTCAAAGCAACAAGGATCTACATCACCTGGGAGTTAGCTACACGTTGCATCACTTCCCTGCATTTAAGTTTGATACCCAGCTTGCATCATATGTCAGTCTTCAGATAAAACGCCACATCTCTACATTTCTCATTCACTTGGTATGTCTGGTAAATGTGTAGAAAGGTTGTAAAGCTTTTTGGTATTAACCACTTTAAGGAGATAACGTGAAAAGCTGATTGTTTACAGATATCAACTTTATTCACATATTAGTAGGTACATAATAGTAGATAGATAGATAGATAGATATCTTTATTACAGACTCAGGGTCCAAGGCAGACAAACAAGAACAACAAAAACAACAACAGTAACAATAAAAAGCTAAGAAGTCACTTTAAAAGAAGGCAACTATACCAGTGCGTCCATAGACCAGACTGGTAGCAAATAGCACTGTAACTGATATTAATAAGTGACACAATCACTCGATTCTCAGAGAGGTTGAGTCTGCAGATGAAACTGTACATACATTTCCGCAATGTGGCTTGCAACGTATTAACTCCAGCTGTAACAAACATCTCACTCGCACTAGCCCATCTTGGCCTCCTAAGAAGCACACGAAAAGCATCATTGTAGGCCACCTGCAACCTTTGCATTGTACTTTTTTTATAGTTTAACCAAAGGTGAGCTGTGTATAGCGGTGCACAGTATGATCTGAACAACGCTATTTTCACTTCATCCGTACAAAATTTAAATTTGCGTGCCAGTGTGTTCGCGTGAGCATACAATGTCCTTCATTGTCTCCCCATGTCATCATCATCCATCAGGTCGTCAGTTAAAATATGCCCAAGGTATTTTGTTTTGTTAGTCACATTCAGCATCATATTAGACAAATAAAAGTCTGGGAAGTTTGCATTTTTATCCTCCTTAGTTCTACAGATCATTATAACACTCTTTGCTGGGTTATACTTAATATCTTGCTCCAGACCATAGTGCGCACAGATATTAAGCAGCTGTTGGAGCCCAGCTGTACTCGGGCTGAAAACCCCTAAATCATCCGCATACATTAGATGATTCAGCACAACATTTCCAGCAATACATCCAGTTTTACAAGCATTTACTCTCTTTGAAAGATCATCCAAATACATATTGAAAAGAGTAGGGGATAATATCCCCCCCTGTCTGACCCCATTGCCAACCTTAAATGGAGCAAACATACTGTTCCCCCATTTGACATACATCTCTTGGTGAGCATACCAATAGCTAAGTATCCGTACAAGAAATTTGGGTACACCCCTCTGAGTTAATTTAAAAAATAACTTGCCATGATTAACCCTGTCAAAAGCTTTGGAGGCATCTAAAAAACATGTAAAAACAGAAGAATTTTGTTTCTTGTATTTATCAATAACCTCTTTAAGAGCATATATACACATATCTGTGCCCAGCTTTGCTTTAAAACCAAACTGATTGTCTGCAGAAGAGACAAATTTTGAGATCCTGTCCAGCAGGATTAACTCAACAATTTTAGAAGCAATACTGGCCAGTGCGATTGGGCGATAATTGTCAGAGCTGCCAATATCCCCTGCTTTGTTCTTAATGACAGGGACTAACAAAACAGTTAGCATGTGGTCAGGTAAAAACCCATGTACAAAACATGCTGTGAAGCAAATAGAGAGTAGAGGAGCTAACCTTGCACTTGCAAACTTTAAGTGCTCAGCAGTAACACCATCCAACCCTGCAGTTTTATTATTTGAAAGCCTGGAAATGGCATTAACAACTTCATGACACAAAATAGCATCTACACTGTCAACATCATTTCCACCGAATTTGTAGGAGTCACTCTGGACACAGTTAAAAACCCTATTGTAATGATTCCGCCACAAATCCAGAATATTATCTGTGCCAGAGATGCCATCAACAACACATGGCAGAGATACTTTTGCTTTCATAGCCCTAACTTCTTTCCAGAATTCGTACATATTTTTACATTGCAATTTTCTGGCCATTGAGTCAGCCTTCATAGCCTGCTCATTTTTTACAATGTAACGCAGAGCATATTTGAACTGGGCATTAGTGACCTTTTTGTTTTCAAAAACTGGCCCATTTCTTGGTCTCCCTGCCAGTATCCACTCCATGGACGCCTCACGTGCCTTGGCATGAAATTCAGCCACATGGTCATTCCATCCAGGTTTACCCTTTTTCTTAGTTTTAGGTCTATATATAGATAAACTTGCATCAATCAGTGCTTTAATGATGCCATCATACATGGAAGAAATGGCTGTAATATGCTCAGAATCCCTGCACTCACTATCTCCACACATGACTGCTTCTCTAGGCATGTATATATTGCATAATAGGTCATCTGTGTTCACACCATAGGTCATAATTTCTTCTTGTGTGAGAGAGTACCAGTCCACATGAGAAGTACTTTCATTATCATGATTTTCCGTCATGGGTAACTTTAGAACAAGTATTTCCATCCCAAAAGGTACATGATCAGATGCTGATAGCTCATAAAATATTTTCATGTCTGTCAGAGAATTATGCGCATCTACTGTAGACACACAGTGATCCAACCAGGAGGTTGTATGCCACGCTTCACTTATATAGGTAAAACTGTCCGCAGGTAATAGGACCTTAGTTGATAGAATTAACCCATTATCATCACAAAAACATCCCAAATGATTAGCAAATATTGACTTTTCATCAGCAATATCAGAGTTCATATCACCAATAACTAACACATTGGAAGACCCTTGGCCCTGGATAAATGAGCTTATGAAGGCAAGTCTATGAAGATATTCAGTTTCATTGAGATGACACTCATATGGGGTGTAAACATTTAGCACCACACATTTCTTGCCTCCTTGTGTAATCTGTATTGCAATACACCAATCCACTTCCAGTCTGATGACATTTACACACCAGTCAAGTTTTGTATTCCATAAGATTGCTACTCCTCCTGGAATGCGCCCACGTATTATTCCATCACCAATATCCACGCTGGACTCCCCCACCCCATGAAAGTTTTCATTTAACGAATTTAATCCTTCAAGATCCTGCTTTGACAGAAAAGTCTCTTGTAGACACAGCACGTCACACTGCCCCAACAAGTGGTCTACAACTAGCCGCCGTGCTTTATCCTCTGAGCTCTGGCCCAAGCGCAGACCTTGACAGTTGTATGACAGAACTTTTACACCCCATGATTTATGACATCAGGCTTCAGTACTACGGGCCCCTGGAGCCCCAGTTGCCTGCGCAGCAGACGCAGCGCCCTCATTCGAACCAGCAACACCAGCCCTGATGCGCGGCTCATAGTAGCGCCTTACATAAGCACCCACAGGCCATATCACTGGACATGTCTATGAACAAATTTAGCTAATAATCCGCACCAGGTGGTATCTCACTGTCTTTGTCGTACTTTTCCGCAATTTAAAGGCCATCATTCTTGGTTAGTTTTACGGAATTTACATGTTGGGAATAATGGTAATTTTTTATAGTAAATCTACACTTGCCTGAAATGTATTAGCTTGTTTCGCAGATTTTAAAAGGTTTCTTTCCTAGAGTTTACAGATCGAATTCCATAACTTCCAGGTTGTCACCACATACTTTACATTTCAGAAAAAAAAGAAAAAAAAATTCTAAAACTGACAGATTACTTTCCTGCAATTTACAAGTTACTTTGCACTGCTTCTAAAGGTCCCTTCAAATTCACAGGTTATTTTCTTGAAACACAGGTTACTTTAAAGTGAGAGTGTGTAGTTTCCTGACAATAGGGGGCAGTACTTACCTAAATCATTGCAACCAAGCGGCATTTTTTTTGTTCAAGTAACGATTGATGACCATACAGGCCAAAAATTGCAATTGCTCAGTTTTCTACTACGACAAAGAAGATAGTTCAATCTCAATAGAAATATTTGCAGCAAAATGAGAAGCACATCATAAACAACATAAATTTACAGGTTAGCTTCCTGGGCCTCATTGATGAATCGTACTCGCACACAGATCTGTGCGTATGTCGTGCGTAGGAACAATTCTACCCACTTTGTGGTGTTTATCAATTTGTACTTGTGCGTAGAAATCTCCCTAAATATAAGTACAGTTCTGATTGTTCGTACGCACAGTATCCACTGTTAGAACGGAGGAAGTGCAACACTGAAAATGTTTTACTCTGACAGAATTTTTCTCTCAGCAGTTTATCGCCTCTACGAAGGAGATCATGTTGGTGCCTGTCTGTGTTATAACAAAATAACGTAAAAGTTATGCACGGATAAGCAATAAACTTTCAGGAAATGTTTAAAATTTGCAAAGAAATACATAATTTAATGTTGAGTTGATCATGCATGGTTATCCTGTCATTTGCAATCTGCGCTCTGCAGCCGCAGACCCCCCCCCCCCCCCCCCCCCGTTTATTTGTTTATGTATTACACCAAGCGCTTCAGCTTTTGTCACACCTTTAATTTAAATGTTTGCAAACTGCACCATGACAACTAAATGCTCCTGCTTATCAGTGAAGCAGATTCTCCTTTTTTCCTTGCTTACTGATGGCAGCACAAGCCGTGTCTCCAGTTACGCATGGCCACAAAAGTGTCACGAGTGGCCACCGCACATTTCATAAATCAGACTTTTGAATGTTCATACGAACATTCTAAATTTAATTCGTAGGATAGAATATAGGACCGTTTCTATTAACGTTTGATAAATGAGAGCCCTGGATTTCAGTTTCTTTTAATCCAACTTTCAGATTACTTTCAATATTTACTGGATACTTGGGTGAAACTAAATGTTTACTTTTTCTGAATTTGCAAGCTGCTTTTCCAGGCATTCATCTTACTTTTTGGATATACACAGGTTACATTACTGGAGGGTAATTTTCATGACTTTCATGACAATAGACTGAAAGAGGAACTTTCTTTAGTGTTAATTGTATAGAAGAAAGATTAAATGTAACACAACCTAATTAAATATAACGTGTTCAGAGGCCAGCCTTGAGCTCCTTTGTACCTACATCTGCATTGATCAGGTGACATGATTTTGCTTTTGATTTAAAAAAAAAAAATCCTGTTTTTTTTTTTTTTCTTTTATCCTCTTAGTAAAAAAGGAGTAAAGGCAAAAAGGGGCAGCAATGTTTACATGTTTTTTTTTCCTTGTCCACCCCATCAGATATTAGTTGCAGTAGTCAGCATGGACAGGTGCGTTATGTTGCTTCCTGCTTTAATCCCATGCTGCTTTTGCCTTTACTAGAGCACCGACTCATAATCGTTGTTTCTTTACCATACAGACTTGTACACGTTTAAAGTACACTGTCTGTGGTGGTTTAAACAATATTTCAAACACAAGACCTTGTACTGTAGCTTTGTTTGAAGATAAATCTTTTTGGAAATGCAGATGAACTGCTGTGAAAAAGTATTGAGGTACTGATTGTGTTTGTTTTTTGTGACACTTGGATGTTTCAAATCATCTTCACCTGAGTAAATACAAACTGCGCATTTCAAATAATAGTTTAATATATTAACAGGAAATGTTGTCTAGACCAACTGGGCCCTACGTTAAAAAGACATTTCTCCCCAAATGTGATTAACCAAATTTTTTTAACTCAAATTCCCAAACCACACTCTGACCAGATTTCTGCCAGAACTGTAGAACCAAGAATAAACGTGAATAGAGCCTGTCTGGTAACAAGAAATAGATTAAGGTCACTTTCAAAAAAATGGAAATGGTGCTGGTTTGGTTATGGTGACATAGTCAGTGCTTAGTCAGTTCTTAGCCCGTTCCCAGTTGCTTTTCCACTGGTGCCGGGCCTAGTGGGTGCAGCTTGTGGTGTTTCAACGCAACTGTATATACCCAGATGGAGGAAATAATACAGGAACTGCGTGAACAGAGGTAGAGATTTTAATAAGAGTTCCTGCCTTTACAAATGCTCTTATTGTGCTTCCACATTTTGCAAAGATGTGTCCATAACATGTTTTTGGTAATGTCTATTTTTACGGTGGAAAATAGCATTTTTGTTTTGCCTAGCTACACTAAGTTTTTGTTATCCCATCCGTAACACTTTGGTTGCGGTTACCATGGAGGCGGGGCAGGAAATGACTCTTAACAGGTCTGGCCCAGAAAGGAGTTGGTGAAAACCAAAGAACCGGTGCCAGGTCAGGCTCTGGCACCGAACTAGCTCTGGAACCAGCTCAGTGGAAAAAGACTGAAAATCATTTGCTGACCTTTTAACTCAAGGGCACTTGTGTTACCCAAACAGAACAATGACAAAAAGCACAAAAGTAAGTTGAACTCTAAATTATTCAAAAACAATTAAATGAAGGTTATTGAGTAACTTAAAGCCCAGGCTAAAATCCAATTGCGCTATTTTTGCATGACTTCAAATAGGTCCTCTATGTTCAAAAGACATTGCAATGTAGTTGAATAACCGGTTATTAGGCTAATAGGGCAAAAAAAAAAAAAAACATTCACATAGCTCAACGTTAGTTTGGATATTATTTTTCCTTAATGAATCTTTTGAAGACAATTCTGTTATCTTTAAGATGAAAATTGGTGCGATAAAAAAACATTTAAGTGTGACAAATAAATGCTGAAGAAATATGTACTGATGCAATTTCCTCCTCAGGTGCTTGTTATCTTAATGTCCAGTTTTAGTGTCACCTAGAAAGTTGGCGCACATTTGCCTCTGCATACATTTATCCACAATGGACAAGCCGTGTGTTCTTCGTGATGAAGCTGTGTGTGTGAGGGAGGGTCTGTGATACTATGCTGGTGTGTGTGTGCGCGCGCGATGTCTTTCATGTAGGTATGCGTGTCTGCCTGTGTTTGTGTGTGAATGAAGTTTATCCCCGCTGGCCCAGATGCCACGGCTAAATCCATCACCAGTGTCGCTGCACAGCATTGCTAAGCTTGAACATTTGGCACCAAACTAGAAATGAAAAAAAAAAAAAAGAAAGAACACACTGAGACATAACCACACATACACATGCACACACTGAGAAAATTGAGTTCGGGGATTTTTTTTTTTTTTTTTTAAGAGATTCAGAGTTGGTGCATTTTTTTTTCTTTTTCATTTGGAGCAGTTGAACTGTGAGCAGGAAAGCAGCTCTTTCTCCAATGTTCTGAGCCTTTTGGCAGTAGTGGGGTTGGGGCTTCCATCCCACTCACACTGATCCATTATTCCTTCGTTGCCCCGAAGAAACGATGGAACCGTGTGACGATGATGAACTGGGAGTGTTAACAGCTTTCCAGTAAGTTATCATGTTCATTACTTTTTTATTTATTTTTTTATCTGCTGTTTTTGGTTGAAGCACCGTATCTTAAGTTTTGAGTCTGCATTATGGATATTACTAATGAAGCTCATTAGGTTCTAAATTGGAGCCGGAATTTGCTCAAATCTCCCTTTTTTTACTTTTTTGTTTCGTATATAAATAATATGTATTTCCTAGTAAAACAACCATCAGAAGACTTTTTTTTTTTCTCAAACTTAATGTATTTTTTTCGATAACTGTCAAAAGATCAAGTACTTGACCATTTCAAGATCATAAATTTCTAAAAATCCAATGAGTGGGTGGGAAAACATTCCAGTCTTGGCAGAGCATGGTAGCTGGTTGGATTTAAGGATTGGTGATGTGTGATTGGTTACCACAAATCACTTTAATATGGTAACTTTTCGATAAAATGTATTATCTAGAATAACTTATTTTATCGAGTAATGGCTGTAGCCTACTTACGAAGTAGAACATAAGATTTCTCTTACTGTTATCAGTAATATTAAGTGAAATAATATGCATAGATAATCTTACAGTTTAATAGAGACTGTGGTGGATACATCTTATCTAAGATTAATCAGGTAATGCAGGGGTGTCAAACTCATTTCCAATTTGGGCCGCACTAAAATAATGAATGTCTTTAAAGAGCCAGTTGTGGCAGAAGGTATTGATAAAACTATTTTTAACAAACCACTAAAATATTAATAACTATCTGTCTCATTGAGTACATCTTTAAGTTTGACAAGTACTTCTTAAAATTAGATGATACTGAACATCTTTTCACAATGATGTGATTAGGACTATTCAAATAAACACTGATTTGAGTGACAAAATGTTTTTTAGGTGCACATAAATACAACTTAAATGTTCTATTTATAGGATCCTCTAGAGTGTAGAGAGCTACATAAATGGCTATGGCGGACCGGATTTGGCCTCTGGGCCTTTACTCTACTTTGACACGTTTGAATTAATGGAGGCTCGCTACTGGTGTCTCAAACTTGAAGAAAATTAGGAGAACTTGAAATAATTGCGAAAAGTATTTCTATAGAAATTAAAGATGAATAAATACTTAATATATATTAAGAATTTTTCTCTGAGTAGAGAGGAAGGATATGTAATGTTCTAAATCTGATCTTTACTACCTGCATAAATACAAGATGGGAGATTAGGATGAGGGAAGAAATAAAGAAGGGAAGACAAAAGTTTTTAAAGCACCAGGATACTCTGGAAGCTTTTTGGTATCAGACCACCACCTAAAGACGACCGGTTACATTTGGTCCAAGCTATGTGCTGTTTTTTTCGAAACCAGGGTAGATTGTACATTTCTACACCTGTACAGGAAGGCTTAATCTCTCTTGATACAAGCAACTGCTTGGTGCTGGCTTTTAGTAGTTTTACTAAAAAATTAAAAATAAACACTTACTTATAGTTGTTGACTGCAGATAAATAGTCTGAACTGGTTCATCTGCCACCTTAACCATTTCTCCCCTTGTCCATTTTCGTTTTTTGCATCAATCTTGATTTCGGTTTTGTCAGTTAACCAACAAAACACAGCATCTCTGCTGGGGAGGCTTCCAGGAGAGGAGCCAATCAGAAAGGGATTTGGTGTAATTATGCCAATAAGTTGCACAGTGAGAAAATTTTGAAAAAGAAAATGTACCTACTTTACAGCAGATCAGAGACGCTAGTTGCAGTTTTGGTTGTTTTTAAAAAGTAACGAGACCAGAAGAATTTGGAAGGTCATACATTTTTTGTAACCAGAGCATTTTCTTCAGTTGAAAATAAAGGTTTATTTAATTTAAATTAATCAGACCTAGCTGGAATTGGAGAACAAAAAATCTTTGTAGCTGAAATTTCAAAATATAAGGCTGTTTTATACTACACCATTTTAAGAAGCTTATTTATTATAATGTAGTTCATTTATAAGCACACTTTAAGAGTTTCGGAATTCCTACCAGCCGTGTTTGTGGAAAAATATACTAGCTTTGCCCTCAGCAAGCTGACCTGGAAATTTGAAAATTAGATTCAAGGTGAAATATTACCCAAAGTTCTTGTTGGCAAACTATGTAGACACTATTTCCCGTCTTTTTCTGGTGTTATTATTTTATTTTATGTTTTTAGATTAAAATAGTCCTCTTGTAGGTATTTTTTCTTTCTTCCCTACAATAGCATCCTATTGAATTTGCTAACGGTTGTTATGTCTGACTATCACGGTTTTCAGATCTGCCCTTTTGTGATCTTGATCGGCAAAACTAAAGACACATTATGTAATAACGAGGCGATTCCGAGCCAGGATGAACCCAGGATTACCCCTTGTAATTACTGAGCACCTATGGAGATTATTTAATGGCTTGAGAGGGCTTAGCTTGCACTCCGCAGGGAAGTATGGCTTTGTTAATGTCTCGGTTCTTTTAAAATGTTGGTAGGATGCTGGTCCAAGAAATAACCTTAATAAGACTATATACTCTTTTTGAAAATGTTTCTATACCTTTGTTAGCAGTAGCTTGGCTATAATTGGGTTAAAAAAAAAAGCTCATTTGAACTAAATCTGCGCTCACATAGGATTGCAAAAGCAGACACAAGCTTGCACTTCTGTCCCCTTCTCTCCTTGTACACACTGACCCATACAGCTGCCGGTCAGTGGTGAACTTTAGGATTGCAGGAGCTGTAATTGGTTTCTCTAAATGAGATCTGTCCTCAGACATAAGGTAGTAGGTGAGTGCTTAGACACCGAAGAATAGGTTTTTGGGTAGAAATATGGACAACATAGAGGTGGATGGATGTAATGAAGAGAGGTGGGAGAACGGATGTATGGATGGATTTATTTTTCCAGACTTTGTTTTATGCTTTGAATAGAATGAAATTCTGAATAACAAAGATACATTTTCATCTTTGCCGGCTAAATTGGGTTGTTCCATTGTCAAATATAGGCTGGGACGTCAAGTGTTTGTGCTGTCACTGCTTGGTTTTTAGTCCTTTTTAGTCCTCCTCCAACTCTGTTCCTGCCACTCGACAGGATGTTTCTACTCTGATTGGTTAGGTCAGACAGGAGAAGTCTGGAAGCCAAGCGGGTCACACGCCGATTAGTGTCCTGGCAGGTTTTCAGTCTGTAGTTGTACTCCTTTTCCTTCCAGTCACATACGAATTCATTTAAACTTCTGTGGGTTATGCAGTGGAAATATAAAACGATGCACACTACACGGCTGTAAATAAGACGACCAAGGACGTTAGTTGGTAGCCTTCATCAATGGGATTTCTGTAAATATTCTCAGCTAGTTCTTGTTCGTTTTCTGCATCCTGTCCCACTGGGATAAAAAATAAAATAAAATTTGAATTGAAAATGAAGATTCATTGAAGTAGATGCTGTCTGTCACTGGAAACACAACTTACTAGACTACTAGAGTATTTAAACCTGTGATCCAGTCAATGAACCCAACAGTGTGGAAATGGGTGGTGGAAATCTATGATCTATTCACTCAACAGTGATATTTTTATGTGATGATGTGTAACTCTACAATGGTTTAGTAGGTTAATGATGTATTTGGCAGCACGCTGGCTGTTTAAGCAAAATGTACATGTTGGGCAGAGTGGAGTAAGTAGTACCAATTTGACTTAAAGCACCTTCACAGTAAGGGAATTACAGTAATGGCTCCAACTAAATTATGTACATAAAGTTTAGGATGTTGTGCGTCCTTGGAAACAATCACGTCTCAAATAAACTGTAGGAGAAATATAACTTTTGTAAAAAAAAATGTTTTTTTTTTTTTTACGTGGTTTTGTGGCACAACTAGCCCCGGGTGTGGGGTAAGTTATGCCATTAGAGAGAATACACCAGGGTAAATTGTGTCAATGATATTTGAAGTGCAAGAGACCTTTTAAATCTCACAAATGATAATGATGTATAAAAGCATAAAAAATCCAATACAAAATTACTTAACATAAACATTAAAGTAATTACTTAAAGCTTCAACTTCAAAGACCACTTTCTTCAGTTGTGCCTAGGTTAAGTCATGTCAGTGGTACAACTTAGCCCAGGCCCTATTGGCACAAATTACCCCAAGCTAACCATTTATCCCCAAGGTATTAAAAGCTATCATCTTGCTAACTGTATAAACTCATGGTGTTGCTTACTAAAGCACTAAAACAGGTGTGAATTGTTCTCAAAGTTATCTAGTATTGTTCAAACACAGCAATAATAAGAAAAACTTGTTTGTGGCAAGACACTTTGTTTTTAACTTAAATGTGCTTACCTCTCAAGCAATATGTCTCCTTTCTTTGGACGATGACTGACATGGATGTCTCTTCAAAATTATATGGTCACATCACCAACTTCTATGGTTTTCTATTACTCCATTACTCCAGTACTTGCCCTTTTAAATTACTCCACTCCCCTAATTAGGTTATGACAATATGCTTCCCTTGGTACACTTGTATGCTTTTTTTGACATATTAAACCCCAAAACAACCTCCTTACATACTGTCTCACTGTAGCAGATCGGAGCTGATTCACATGTGATTAAATGTGTTTGGATGTGACATATGTGCATGAACTCCAGAATGGAGACAAAAAAAAACCATAAAGATGCTGGTCCAAGCTGGTGCTATTAGTGATCGGTAAAAGAGTTCAGATCCAGCCCTACGAGGTACTAGCGAGGCACAGCACTGACTTATACCCCCTCTACATCAATGGCAAGTGAGTGGAGAGGGTCCACACCTTGTGGTTCCTCTGCGTCCTCATTTCTGAAGACTCATCTCCTGGACAGAGAATATCACAACATTTATTGGCTCAGCAACACTATACTTTCTGTTTCCTCAGGAAGTACAGTCTGGCTACTACTGATCTTCTCCCGCTCATCCATTGGGACTAGGATGGATATATATATATATATATATATATATATAGTGATAATGTGAGTAAGACTATATGGTGTGATTTTTCAAAACTAAATTTAAACGTAGCAAAACTGTCACAGCATTTTAACACCAACCTTTTTCATACTTAAAACATCCAGTTTTATTACTAGATCTAGTTGATTCACTGGAATGAAGAAAGTGAAAACAGCCACCAACAACCAGTCACACTTTTGATTTTACTACAGAAAATATTGTCATCATTAATAGTTTCATTCACATTCTATAAAATAAAATCTGACACAATGCTTTCGAATATCAATACAATATTGTGACACAAAATGTTGTACATAGCGGACACGGAGAGTGCTTCCAATCAAAAACTGACTTCAGAATAGATTTTTTTTTTTTTTTTCAAAAGCCAAAGAGCACTCAGAACTCGCACAGGCACTGACTCAATCATGTTTGTCAAATAGACAACTGCTAGTGTGTAGCATTGACGTGTGCATCACCTGTTTGATTATATGCATTCTTTCTGTATATAAGTGTAAAAATGTGCAATACTATCTACCTCAAAAATGTGCTGTGTTTTAGTTTCTTTTCTTAATTATTTATACTGTATTCTGTCTTGTACTGAAAAGTGAGTTGCTTTTTAATCTCATTATACATATGTATAGTGAAAATAATGGAATTCTGTTCTAATGGAAAAAAACGTATGAGAAGGCATGGAAAACCACATGCAAAAACATGGCAGAGGCAGTAACATTTACACTCAGTAAGATTTACACAGGACATAAACAGCTGAATCCTGAAGTGTTCAGATATATACTCTTTGCTAAAATTTTGCTAAATACCAGCAAAATGATTGGGTAGTATTCATAATACAGAGCAAAAAAATGAATAATTCTTTCAACTTTGGACAGAAAGGCCCTCAAACAAGCCATTGCTGTAAAGGTTGGGCAGAGGATTATACAGAAGCAGACCCAATGTCCAGCAATGTCCTCAACAGGGATGGAGTTCTCAAGTCATTGACTTAAACTCAAGGACTGACGTTTTAGGGACTGGTGACTTGACTCGAGTAGCATGCAGACGACTTGCCTCTCTTGGACTCCGACTTGCAATGTTAGGACTAAAACTTGGACTCAGACTCAGACATTAAAAAAAATGCTATTGTTGGAATTAGCAAATAGCTAGCTTGTTATATTAGGTCAGATTCCTGGACAAATTTAATAACTTCCAAAAATCTTAGTAAGTGCAAAGGTGACATGCCAATTATTATTTTTCAAATTTATTTGAAGTATGTTTTATTTATTTATTTATTTATTTTGCCCATGCTAGTGTTTTAGCTTGGTGATAGCGTAGGGGCATTGAGTGCAATTTTGTTCCTTCTTTTTTCTCTTTTTCTTTTTTAGATAAGGTAAATCATGTATGGTTGTCATTGTTTTAAAATCTGCACCCTGCTTTCTCATTTTTGAATTGCTCCCAGATCATAATTTCTGAGCTATACTTTGAAGGAATTGCTCTCCAAGAGCCACTGCTCAAGCAAGGTCTTGGACTCCTGCTTGGCCTTTAGAGTACAGAACCAAAATTAGAACTATGTTGTTTCTGTCCAAATATTTATTGACCTAACTCAGGAACACAGAATATATGGGACAGAAACTGACTGGGAGGATAATAAGAGGGAGATACATAAATTCTGATAAAAGAACAATTTCCCGAATGGCAGGAAACTCGAAGAGAATCTGTGTGGATACATGAAAAGGGCTGTCTTCCCAATCTGATTAGAGTTTTTGATGCTTAGAGTGGTCCAACTTTACCCATTCAAGATAACGGGCGCCAACCATCGATATATATTCAACATAAAGTCAGCCTATATTAAAAAATTAGCCAGAGCTCCCTCTATTTCCTCCATTTCTCTGTCACTATGTAATATGACAGAAAAGGAAGTGCAACACACGAAACGCTTCACTGCAGGCCCTCAGCGGGTGCATCGGGACGCTCTGTTATTTATAACATCACCTCCTGCTCAGAACACTTCCACCATCACTCCCACTTTTTCCTCTCCTCTCTGGGATCACTGCCCATTCATGTGCGGCAAGCTTCGGATTGTTGCCCAGGCAGAAACCCCTCAGGCCTCCTTTGCCATGTAAAGCTGTATGTTGACTGAGAAATATTTAAGAAATACACTAGTGACACAAATATTTAAGCCACAGTTTTGTTTTGTTTTATCTATAAAGGTATGAAAACGTTCATGGTCAATTCAGAATTATTCCACGCATATTTAAAGTAGCCACATCTTTCTGTGTTACTCTCTAAGCTCTGGTCAAAAATTCACATTTTTGTGTGTAATTAAATGTCACGCTGGGCCTGAGGAATAGCTAACAGCATTTAATCAATTTGTTCTGTCTACTTGTGGCGTTCATCTCTACATTTTGATGCACGCTCAGGTCTTGTACAGCAGAGATATGTGCACAGCATGCCTAATATGGAGCATGCATTTACAGCAGTCACGTTTGATGGCATGCCCTTTGTGGAGTCTGGTTCACTCCGAGTTGTCGAACGGCTGCTTCCGTTGCCTGGTTTTCCTTATCTCTTAAATGTCTGCGACGGGCAGTGTTATTGCAGAGGGAAGTTTAGCAAGCTGACGGCAGTGTGCTCTGGGATAAAGACGTACGGAGAGAACGGCAAGCCGAGCCAAACACTTTATTTGTTTAGGCTCAGATGGAGCCGTCAACCGCTTTAATGCATCAGAGAGCGTTTAAATGCTTCCAGGTAGATAACATATGCCAAGTAGATTAAAAACTTAGCTGCTTTGGGAGTAAATTAAACAAATTTGTATGCACCAAAAGGGTTCTCATAGAAAAAAAAAAAGTTTTACACTGTGATTTAGTCTTTTCTTTTGTCAGGAATTATTTTTTAGATATATAAAAGGCAAAGATATAGTGGCTGTTAAAAGTCAAACCATGTCGAAGAATTTGTATTGTTTATAAATATGTTTTAAATCAAATGTTCTCCTCAAATAATGAAATATATGATTTTTCCCCCCTTCTGTCTTTCAGTTTCTACATTCTTGAAATAGATATTCTATACGTTTGTTTGTTTTTTATCCTATAATTATATATTTTATTTTGCTTTATATTATGTTACTTTATATATTTGGTTTTGCTTTGTGCTATTTTTTTTAACCATCAACCTGTCATGCTTTAGTTTTACAACCCTAATGCCCACTATCCATGCATCTCCTGTTCTTCCTCATATTAGTCTATTTTGCCCCAATCCCACCCCTCCCGTGCTAGGGTTGTCCACCCTATCAGATTAGGGCTGCGTCATAAGGAAAAGAAAGAACCAGCGAGATTGCTTGTTGGATTAAAACAGGGTGCGGGAATGAAATTCTATGATCTCATTGTTTTGGATGAGTCATATAAAGTTAGTCTGTGTGTGCGTGCGTGTATGCAATGGTTGGCGTCGGCTTTATCCCCTGTAATAATAGGTAGCGGGCCAAGAAAGACTGACCCTGCACTGCTGCATTCTGGGAAAAATAATGCATGCATCTTTAGCTTGGCTGCAGAAATAAGGCTAGGTTTTTATTGAATTCGTTTATCATTAAGATGAGCCCTTTGTGACAGCCTGCTAATATATTGCAAATCAGTTGAATTGATCATTAAATGTGTATAGATTAGGGTATATTTATGTTAATCATATTAACTAGTTTCAATAGATATATTAATGGTGCAATCATTATTTCTAGCTGAAATCTATTGCACATTTCAGGCCTTAAACACTCACATTTTCATTATTTCAACTACATTCTTTTTTCTTTTCCATTATAACACAGACCTTTTGATATAAAAGTGAATGGCATTAGTGTTAAAATTTCTCATTGTTGTAAAATTCTTCAATGTAAGAGATTTCAAACTTTCTGGTTACAATATAAGATATTTTGAAACCTTTAAAGATGATTATAAGCTTGAGGTCTAAACTGTATATGACTGTGTATGAATGTTGTATGAATGTTATTAGCTGTGTATGGTTGGCTACTAGGAGAATTGAAAATAGTAATTTTGTTAGTTTATTTGTATTAGTATAAATATTAAATACTGACAAATACTGGACAGCTGAACATATATAGGCTAAGCTAATTTCACATCCACTACTGGCTACAGAAAGACTTGAAAAATAATATACATGGGTTGAAGCGCAAAGTAAAACAAGAAATAAACTCTTGAAAATACCCAGCAATTCAAAACAAAATTGAAATAAAACAGAAACCAAAACAGTTTTGTTGGAACAACTAAAATACCTTTTTAAAATTTATGTAAAATCATGTCATCAGCATACATCTAAATATCTGCACAGGACTATAATGCAAATCAATTACACAGAACCTAAAAATCTAAAGTGTTTTTTGCAACATGCTAAGCTGCAAATATAACACTGAATTGCTCTAAGTTTGGTTTGTTGTAACAGATGGGAGACTGGTCTTTTAATTTTAAGATCAATGGTCTTTCAGCATAGCTGTGTTTCACATGTTCCCCCCACAAGATGTTAAATTATTTCTTATCTGTGTGTGGGAGAGAGAAAGTGACTGTAGAGGAAAACAAAAAATAAATCAGGATATATGGTATGTACTGTTGGGCCAAAAATATATATATATATATATATATCTGCAATCAATAAGTAGATAAAAGCTTTACGGTGAAAAACTACTGCAGTGCCTAAAAGTGTTCATCTTCTAGTTTACTCTCAGATGACCCAGTTGGTACAGAGTATAGCTTCTATGTTAGAAAAAATAAATATAATAACTTGCTGCCTATGGGAGAAATTACTAGTCATCATTAAACAAACAAAAAAAATCATATTAAAAGGCTGTGAATGGACCAGTACGCTGTTAAAATTTCAAAAACTCTGATTGGAACTCATTCTGGACAATTACATTTGGCAGTGTCTTGAAAATGTTTTGAAATCAAGTCCATACTCCTAACCAATGTTTTATTGTGATGATATTTCCATATATAACAAGCGGTCATTACAAGGATTAAAGCAGATGTAACTAAAACACTGATAATAAAGGTGAGCCCTGGTTTTGCGGTAGTGACTGCAGCCCCCCACAAAGAAGTAAAAATCTGTGCATTTTTGAGACCCTGTAAAATGCTTATAACTGCTATGCATTAATATGTCCTAGCACAGCTGCAGAACTGAACATCCACCGTCTTCCTTATCTTGGCTCTAGGGTTTACAGCCAATCAGTGGCAAAGGCAATAAATGGCACTCCTACAGCGGCTGCATTGCAAACGGCAGTCAATAGCGTGTCAAATAATATTGTGCAGAAGTATTTCAGGTACAAATTGCATTTTCTTTTTTCGCGCTCTGCATATAGTTTTTTCCTGGACACTCATGTGTTCCCTTCTCAGTCATTCATATGATGTTCATTGGCTGGATTCAAATGCCCTTTATATCCTGTATGTCTCTTTCCTGTATGTCCTTGCCTTATGCCTCAGACTTATCTAGAGTGTACCATATCTCACACATTGACGGCTAGTGGGAGGCAGCAGATTTACAGAACTTAGACAAATTAGTTCTGCACATTATGACATCTAAAAAAATGGTATACAGGCTTTCCCAGTAATCATGGTTTGTCCAGTTCTTTTCAAAGCTACGTACTATAGTTTAATAAGGTTTCCACTGGAAGGGGATCAGGACAAATATGGCGGATACAATTCGGGTCACTTTATGAACTTTTATTTCGCTCACAAACACAGTTAACATCCATGACCTAGGTAGCCTTAATACTACTGTTACGTTAGCCTGTAACCGGGTTTTAGTGATGCGACCTAGCACGCTACTTAGCTGGTTACGATAGCTTGTAAATCTGCATTGAAACAGAAACACCAAAATTAAGAATTAATACCTAAACTGAATTACTAGTCATGCTAATCTCACACCGGCAAGGTATCCAGTCCTGACCATCAACTGAATTGAAAAATGAAACCTAGGAGCGAAATGCCAGCATATCTTGAGTTATTAAGCAGCACAAACACGCAAACCGGAGATATGATTTAAAAAAACAAACAGATAGACATACCTATTTCTCTCAAATACCACAACATAATAATAATGCCCAACATTTATAACTGGTTTAAAACACTACTGCTGGAAAGTTCTACATGTTGGTTTGCTTGTTTTGAGTTCCCATTTGGTAATACTAGAATGTCTCCTGAAGTTGGAACAGAACTTAGAATATCTTTGGTTGCCAATAAGCAATGCAGTTCAGGATATGACATTTCATCTAACTAAACATGGTCGGGTAAGAAGCATCCAAGAAGTTTGTGGTTTCTTGGAAGGGCTGCAGAGTTCCAAAGCCCGGGTAGACGAATATGTCTACAGAATATCCATTTGTTGTGGTTTCCCCAAGTCTAGTCTTTATGTAAGAGTGGAAAGAAGACATAATTGTCGAGAAATAGTAGTACAAAGTCTCATTAACAGTTTGCCACGAGCCTTGTAGGGCCACAATTAAACCTTTGAGCTGAGATGCAGAATGCCATGTGTGGTGTGTAACATATCGAACAGCAGACTGCATGTCACCTTGAACACACCAATGCCACCAATAAACATGGATGGTTGCATCATGCTATGGGGATGCTTTTGTTTGCTGGAGCAGAAGTTGGCAAAAATGTGTGGGTTGATAAATGAACTCAAATGCATGACAAGAGAACCTGTCAGATGATGCCAAAGATTCAAGACTTGGTTTAAGATAAATCTTTTAACAGGAATATGATACTAAACAAAAAGCCAGAGCTGATATGTCTGAAAACAGCTAAAGTTCTAAACTAGCTCCCTGTAGGATTTAACCAGTCCAAAATGGTGCATGATATGAGACAGCACACTCGTACTGTCTTAGAAACTATCTCCGACCAGTGGAAAAATTCCTAAACACTATTGATTTTCTTTAAATGATTTATTATTGAATATCCATCAATCAATTCACTGTAACTGTTTTCCTTTTATATAAAGTTCCAGTCAGTTCCATAGTTGCTTTTTCGTATTTGTTTCTTTTGATTGAAGCAGCGTAAATGTGCAGAGAACCTTTTGTATGTGCAGCAATACATCCCTTAGAACTGTATCTAACAGACATACTCGACTCTTCTATTCCCTGCTTTAAGTACACTAGAGAATGGTGAGGTACTGCAAGATGAAACATTTAATTTAGTTCTGATGGCATCGATTTTAACAATAAACATTGTAAGACCTAATTGATATTCTCGATTGTAGCATGTTTTCTTCATGGATTTATACCTTTTGAAGCAACCTACTGTTATTTGATGGAAGTTTTTTGGTTATTTTAGTGAACGTTAATTATCTATCCCTTTTTAAAAGGACATAAAAAATAGGCCAGTACACACATTCAAACACACGCCCAGGAAATTTTTAATTATTAACTCTACACATTTGCCAACTGCCTCTGAAGCACAACAAGTAGGACTGCTGAATGCCAATGTAGTGTATAATAATCCAACACCCAGTCTTTCTTCGTCTTTCTCAGTTTTCAGTCTCACTCACACATTCGGTCCCTCTCTAATAGTTACCTTGGGCTACATTGTTATTCATTAGTGGACAAAGGCACGTCGACTGCTTTTCTCCTGCCATCTCTGTGGGACACAAAGAAGGGAGTAAGATGCCACTGGCGTTCTTGTCTGTCCTCCCCCATAATCATGCTGTTTTAAATCAACCTAGTGGCAAGATCAGACGGCAGCCAAGAAAGGACGGGAAAAGTGCTAACAAGTTCATGGACTTAAATGGAAGGCCGTAATTAATTTTCGTTACACAATACGGTAAAAACATGAACTGTTTTGACATCAATATAAAGCCACAGTGATGCCTGGGTCACCGTTTGAAAGGTGGTGTTGTGGATCATTTGCAGGGCCCATTAGTTCAGTGCTGTTGAGAAGGTACAAGACAGAAACTAACTTCACAGTTGACAGGTAGCAGCAGTGTTTGTGTCTATAAAACATTGCTGCTGGCTGTATCTAGTAAGGCACTGTTAATGATTGATTGATTTTTTTTTATTTGCCACGTACACAAAATGCTTCAAAGCAAACTATAGAAAAGTTTTGATGGCTTCTTTGTCACATAGGTAAACACTCATCTTCATGTCTTGGTTAACAAATATCCATACATCTTTCCCTAATAGAGATTGGTTAACAATCTCAAGGAAGGAAAACCAAATATCCTCTCACAACAAACTTTGTCCAGCTCATTATACGGGATTCAAAGACATTCCCAACCCAAAAGGAAAATATAGTCTTTCCAGCATGTTCTGGGTCTACCATAAGATTTTCTTCAAGTGGGACATGCACATAAAACCTCCAAATGGAGGGGCCCTGAAGGAGTCCTGATTAGAATTATCTTGCCTCCTCAGCTGACTGCTTTTAATCGCCAAGCTACATCCAAACTCTTTCTTTCTGTCATAAATTATATCCGTTGATTATGGGTGAGAGTTGGAACATAGATGGAGCAAAAGAAAAAATAATACCCCATATCATCTAGCCATCTCTTTCACTATTACATCACTAGTTGGGAGTAAGACCTCAAGATACCTAAACTACTCTACTTAATGCAGAGCCTTATCCCCAATCAGCAGAAAGTGCTGTATTTATTGAATAAATTTATGATCTCACTAACAATACTAGAATATGCTTGTTCTACTTTGCAAAACCACATGCTGAAAGCAACTAGCTAGCCCTTTGCAAGACAGATTGACTTTGGCAATGGTAATATGCAAAGAGGACCGGGGCAGCATACTTTCCCTGTCAGTAAGCCCCCTCCAAAAAATGTCCCTAAACTCATCTCATGGAAGTGGTCTGCACATATAAATGATTTATTTGCACTTCACTCATTTTGTATCTCATTAAACTTCTATACGCTAGCATGTTCTTTTAGTGTTTAAGTACACAAAATCAAGGATTTCTTTTTTCATATTATATTGCTAACATTTAATAAACTGGTTTTCCAACTTGTGACAAAAATTCAATCAACTAACGTGTGATGTAGTGTCCAGATGCAAACCTCTTCTGCCGAGAAACTGAACACTATATTTTTACAATACAGGGTCATGTTGTATGTAAAAACAGAAACCATCGCCTTGTGATAACGGCAGTGTATTACAACCAGTTTCTACTTAGCTCACGGATTGTCATCATGTTATTGGTAAACAACTTACTGCATCACCATCATGTTGTGATCTAATTCACCCCCCTCCCAGAGTCTTACAGTCCACATTTTCTGTTTGAAAAATGCAGCAAAAGGTGTGTTAGGCCGCATTATGTAATAACTCCACATTCTGCAATAAAAGCCTAAAATGGAATAAAAATTTCCCTTTGTAATAAAGCTGCACTTTGTAATAAATTGCCACATTATGTAATAAACCTCCCCAACACATTTTGTAATATATTTTGACACATTATGTAATAAGTTATGATATTTTGAGACAATTATTACAAAATGCACTTGACACCCATGTATTTTCAGGAAAATGTAATAACAAGGGGCGTTATGTAATAATCAATCCATGTATGTTTCAATTTGCTGTTTTTCAATTTTTTAGGACAAATCAGAAATAGGCCTACAAAAAAATCAAACTGTTTATTTATTAAAATGAGGTTTTACTTTGTTGGAGGGATATCGGTAAAGCGGGCGATTATGGCGAAATAGGACAGCCGGTATATCCAGGACTGAGCACTGACAGGGAGGCTATTCAATGGAATATTAAGAAATACCAATGGATTGGCGATCTGTCAAGGGTGTACCCCACCTTTTGCCCGTTGCCAGCTGGAGATAGGCACCAGCCCACCCCCGCGACCCCTTGAGGATTAAGCGATATAGAAAATGGAAGGATGGATGGATAGATGGATGGATGGATATTAAGATTTATAGTAACCAACACAGGTGGAGCTAGATAATATTTAATTGCAAACAGGATGTGGAGTTTGGTTAAAGCAAGACAAGGGAATGCATGAAGGTGGCTTGGTTTTCAGAGGGGAGTTGAAGGCAAAAGAAGGGTGGGGGGGTCACTCAAAGTTTGAGCAAACTTTAGACTCTATATTTGCATTCTTGGGCTGAAAATAAGCTCCCAACACCTTTAACAAATGATCAGCTGCTTGATTCTGATCTACACCTGTTAGCAAACAGTTTGGTGTGCTTCAGCGATGACAAGCCGCGAGTAAGGTGATACATTTAGCTGTTGCGCACAATCAGATTATCAAGGCGCATAGATGCCTATGTACGTTGGTCATGCTGACACAGGTGTAGCTTGTGTCTCCGTCCTGCGGTAGAGGAAAAGGACAGGGTCATTATCCCACCTGTAGCAGTTCACTCCATGGGCCACATGCCATTTAATGTAAAAGCAGAGTATCGGTGCCCAACAGCCCTGAACAAAACATATATTAGTTTTGTACTTTTGCACTTATTTATACAGTTTATCAGCAAAGAAAAGTTGATTTGGGGGTGAGTGGCTCCTTAAGTGTGATTGAGTAAGACAGTAATTTGTATAGTAGCTTTACAAGTGTCTTGTATTGCTTGATAGGAAATGGATAAGGTTTGCCATAGGTTTTGATTACATTAACCAAGACAGTTAATTTACCATTATTACATATAGGATTGTTCTGTGAAAGTTTTTTAAAATTACATTTCGCAAGTGGAAGTGTGGCTAAGTGTGTCCTGCAATCATAAAATTTTCTGTTTCAATCTAGCTTCCTCTTATCACATGTAGATGTGCCTCTCTGGGCAAGGCACTTTACCCCTAGTTGACCCAAGACCCATTTAGAAGGGAAAGCATAAGTTACTGGCGTGATGGTCATTGAAATTAAATTTAAGAAGCAAATGAGAAACTTCAATGATAAAGATCTACTAAAACTTACTAAGAGTAATACTTCAGCCTACTTAATAAACGATCTGTTTAGTTCTTTTCCACATTCATTATGTATTTCTGTCTCAGCGTATGACTTTTGGTGAACTGAAATGCTCTTTTCCTCACTTTTCAATAAGAAGGATAACATGAAACAGAAAATTTGAGTAAGTTTAAGATTAAATCTAGAGAATCAAATTAAAACTGCCTGAGGTCTCCACTTAATTTTTCATGGAAGTGATTATTAAAATGGCACCCTGTATCAAGTTCAAAGATGGGAAGGAAACATCTTTAGCAATAAGAATTTGTTATTGAAATGTGTAGACTCTTGCAATTACTCATTCACTCCCCTTTATGTTCTGAGTCTTTCTAAGGATGTCGTTTAAAACATTTAGTCTTCAATGCATTTTCTTAGATTGTTACTTCTGCTTTAACCCATAAATTTAACATTTGCAAATAGCGTATTCAGTCATCTTTCTCATTTTCTTTTTTAATCTAAAGTCTCTTGGACATTCACAGTGCTTTCTGCTTTTATCATCACCTTTAGTAAATAATTGCCTTTAACTATAGCATTACATTTTTTTCTAGGAGTAGACACAATTTTTGCTTTGTCTGGCTATTTCCATGATCATGTATCAAATTTTGAGAGTCCTTTGATGACAAATTGGCCCATAGTATCACAGATCCTCTGTTAAACCTAATGTTGAGCATGAAGTACTTTTTCTCACATTCATCTACTGTGTGATTCCAGACTCGTGTAGAGTTTGTTGCCTAAATCAGCACAGTAGTCCAGTTAAAGTACCAGTAGAGTTTAGCACACACTGTATGTTTATATTTGTGACTGCAAGATTAAATTATGTTTGTATGTTGGTGTCAGCCTGAGAGCATGATAAAAGCATTGTTAGAAGTATCACAAATGTTCAGGTGCTGAGGCGCCCTACAGTGGGGAGACCAAGTATTTGATACACTGCTGATTTTTGAAGTTTTGCACTTACAAATCTTGTAGAGGACTGTAATTTGTTTCAAATGTACTCTTCAATTGTGAGGGACAGAATCTAAAAAAAAAGCAGTAAATCACAGTGGATTATTTTAAAATAATTCCATTTTATTGCATGACACAAGTATTTGATCGCCTATCAACCAGTAAGAATTTAGGCTCCCACAGACCTGTTAGGTCTTCTTTAAAAACCCCTTCTGTTATCCAGTCATTACCTGTATTAACTGCACCCTTTTCAGCTCGTTACCTGTATAAAAGACACCTGTCTACACACTCAAACAAACTCCAACCTCTCCATAATGGCAAATACAAGAGAGCTGTGCAAGGACATAAGGGATGAAATTGTAGACCTGCACAAGGCTGGGTTGGGCTATAGTACAATTAGCAAGCAGCTTGGTGAGAAGGCAACTACTGTTAGTGCAATACTTAGAAAATGGAAGAACTTCAAGACGACGGTCAATCTCCCTCGGTCTGGAGCGCCATGAAAGATCTCTACTTGTGGGGCATTAATGATCTTGAAGACAGTGAGGGATCAGCCCAGAACTACACGGCAGGACCTGGTCAATAAGCTAAATAAAGTTTGGACTACAGTTTCAAAGACAACCACACTCCGCCGTCATGGATTAAATTCCTGCAGTGCACGCAACATCCCCCTGCTCAAGCCAGCCCATCTGAAGTCTGCCAATGCCCATCTGAATGATCCATAGGAGGAATGGGAGAAGATCATGTGGTCTGATGAGACAAAAGTGGAGCTTTTCGGTCTAAACTCCACTCGCCGTGTTTGGAGAAAGAAGAAGGATAAGTACAACCCCAAGAACATCATCCCAACTATAAAGCATGGAGGTGAAACATATTTTTTGGGGGATTCTATTCTTCAAAGGGGACGGGACGATTGCACCGTATTGAGGGGAGGATGGATGGGGCCATAGATTGTGAGATTTTGGCCAACAATCTCCTTCTCACAGCAAGAGCATTGAAGATGGGTCGTGGCTGGGTCTTCCAGCATGACAACAACCTGAAACACACAGCCAGGGCAACTAAGGACTGGCTCAGTAGGAAGCATCTCAAGGTCCTGGATTGGCCTAGCCAGTCTCCAGACCTGAATTCAATAGAAAATCTTTGGAGAGAGCTGAAAGTCTGTGTTGCCCAGCAACAGCGCCGAAACCTGAAGATCTGTATGGAGGAGTGGGCAAAAATCTCTGCTGCAGTGTGTGCAAACCTGGTAAAGAACTACAGAAAGTGTCTAGTCTAATTTTGAATTATTTTTGTTTTGATGTATCACATACTTGTCATGCAATAAAATGAAAATTAATTATTTAAAAATCATCCACTGTTTTTTTCTGCATATTTGTTTTAGATTATAACCCTTGCAGTTGAAGAGTATCTTTGATGTAAATTACAGAGCTTTACATTGCTGATAGTGGAACAAAAGCATTAAATGATACCCTCCATAACTTTGACCTAATCAAGCATATTAATGAACCAACGCACAACCGAGGACACATTCTGGACCGACTTATTAGCAAAGACTTAAATATCTCAAGCATTGCAGTAAATTATTTTGCATTATCTGACCATTTCTGCATTTCATTTGAAACCACCATCTCAACTAAAATATCTAATCACAGTAAGACCATATAAAAAAAAAAAAACACTTCCTCAAAGAAAACTCGGCTGAAAACTTTAAACTGATGTACACTCCTGCCCTATCCAAATCCCCAACATCCACCAACACACAATTAGGAAACCGAAAAATGAATTTCTATCCAAAACCTCAGACATGATTGATTTGATTACACCATTTAAGGTTAAAACTGTCATGAGTAAAAATAAGTCTCTGTGGAGAACCGATCCACTGGTATGTAATGAAAAAAGGGAATGTCGACGCATCGAGAGGAAATAGCGGAAAACTCGACTCCAGGTTCATCATGAGATATACAAAGAGCGACTGAACAAATATCAATTAACCTTAAAGGATGCAAGGGAATCATTCTTCTCAGATTATTCACAGAAAAAAACAATAATGCAAGGACATTGTTTGCTACAGTGGAGAGATTAACTACCGCTCCTGTGACAGTGGCCCCCGAATTAAGCACCTCCAGGGTCTGCAATGAATTTGCGAGCTTTTTTACTGAAAATATGATGAACATCAGAAGCTCAGTTAGTACAGCAATTTCAACGCCAATACTAACGTTAAGCCCCGTTAACACCCACACAGAGAGAATGACCGATTTCCAAACAATAAATCAATCAAGCTTTGACGAAATTATTAAGAAACTATGCTCAACCACCTGCTGTTTGGATATCTTACCAACAGGTTTTCTTTAAAAAGTCATCCCAGCCATCAGGGCGGATCTGATCCAAATAGTTAACTCGTACTTCCTATTGGGTTTTTCCCCCAAGCTTTAAAAACAGCAGTTATCAAGCTAATACTAAAAAGAACCTAGACAGCATGTTAACGCAAAACTACAGACCAATCTCTAATCTCCCATTTATCAGTAAATTTATTGAAAAAGCTGCGTTCCAACAGTTAAACAGCTTCCTAACAATGAACAACCACTTTGATATCTATAAGTCTGGTTTTCGTAAGCACCACAGCACCGAGACAGCCCTCATCAAAGTCTTCAATGACATCCGTATAAATACTGACTGTTGTAATACCAAAGTATTGGTACTATTAGATCTCAGTGCGGCATTTGACACCATTGATCGTGATCTATTACTGGAACATAAAGAGAGCTGGGTCAGACTCTCTGGTTTGGCACTCGACTGGTTCAAATCCTACCTCAAGAACAGGAACTTATTCATATTGATTAGCCAATTTTCTACACAAAACACAGATATCACATGTGGGGTCCCCCAGGGCTCCATCGTAGGGCCCCTCCTATTTAGCATTTACATGGTCCCATTAAGCCAGACTAAAACAACCAATTTTATAAACTACCACAACTCTGCAGACGACACTCAACTCTATATCTTAATTTCACCAGGTGATGTTGAACCTGTCCAGATCCTCAATAAATGCATTGAGCAAATTAACAGCTGGATGTCGCATGATTTCCTGTAACTGAAAACCCCCCAAAACAAAAGCACTTATCTTTGGAGCCAAAAAAGATTGATTAAATATCAGTACACAACTTCAATTGGTCCAACTAGAAACTACCGGCCAGGCCAGAAATCTAGGTGTAATAATGGACTCACACCTGAACCTCCAAAGTCACATAAAGGCAATAACAAGGTCAGCCTTCTATAACCCGAAGAACATTTCTGGAATTAAAGGACTGATTACACAAGGAGACCTAGAAAAACTCATCCATGCATTTATCTCTAGCTGCCTTGATTACTGTAAAAGTATCTTCACAGGTCTGCCTAAAAAAATCAATCAGACAGCTGCAGCTGATCCAGAAGGCTGCTGCTCATGTCCTCACTAAATCCTTTTAACAGTTCCAGGTTGTTTTAACTTTCTAAACTTACTGCAATACTATAATAACATGTTCCCTTGTGTTTAGTATTTTAAAAAGTGGCTAAATAATTGGTCGTTTTGTCATTTCAGACTTCTGTTTCCACAACACAAGAAGTCTGGGATTAGCACTTAACATTTTCTAAGTACAACACAACAAAAGGTTGTTCCGTCTCACTGTTTGGTGCAAGTGGTTGTTTGAGAAGGGAGCAGTTTCACAGACGCTCTGGTCTATTTTTACTGTCTCATGGATTCATCAAGAAGAGACATAACATTAAACAGAAAACCTCAGGGCAAGTAGAAAAATCTACGAGATGAAATTTGTTAATTTTATATATATATATATATATATATATATATATATATATATATATTTGGCAACCGATCCATCATTTGGTTTGTACTGGAGAGAAACATGTTAAACATAGAAAGGCAGTGACAGATTTTACAGATTTATCATCTGCAAGCATAACAGAACATAAAGTCAGTGGTTGCAATGAATGATACTTAAATGGTAAGCAAAATAATTTAGTAAGCAAAAGTACTCATGCAGACGTGTTATCCTATAGCATCATATCTACAAAGATAGTTCAGGATAATCTAACCTAAACTAAGTGTCACTTTTTTCGATGAGAAAGGTATCTTACATGTTTCATGTATAAATTGCATTCGGATGTAAAACCTTAAAATGCAAAAACATTCAATGTTGATGCTGTCTGACTACATTATAAGATAGTATTGCAGAACCCTTCACAAGTACCGAGAAGAAGCTGATGTTTGCCTTTCTTTTTTTTTTCTTCTTTTTTTTTCACATATCGTTCTATTATTCAGCTGCTGCTTTTGTTATTATTATTTGTATTTTTTTTGCCCAGACTTGTGGATGTCTACCCAATTTGGACATCAACAGTCTGAGGGGAAGGACACAGGATTTATTAATCTTTCAAATTCTCATCATTTCAAAAGCCATATCATGATTAATTACTGAAAACCGCCACCTGAAAGCTACCAGAGATGCATAATGTCCTATAACAAGTTATATCAGTTATAAGGTACAGACAGGAAATTGAATTTACCGCTGTGATAAGGGGGCCTTGATCCATTTGTCTCCGTCATCTCCTGAGATCTGTTTGGGTGTTAACCAGTTTGAAATTATGAGAGGGCAACAGGGGTCATTGTGCTTTGTGCCACCCACAGAATTGTGTTTAATATGTTTTCAGGCAATGGGGTATGTGCAGTGTGAGACAGGAGAGATATTCATCATATATATTCAGTCTTTTCTTATTTTCTAGAAACAGCTTAAACACTTTAGAAAAAATGTTATTTACTGGTGCCCTTCTCGAATGGCGTGGATTTAAGCTCTTTCCAGATCTGGTTAAATATGCAAAAATATTTTTTATCGTTGGATTTCATGCCATAAAATGTGTCTCTCATTCCACGTATCCTTCTATCCAGCTGTCATGGAAATCTGGGTGTCTGCGGGGCTTTGTGAGAGAATAAAACAAAAGTGTGAGCCATATTCGTACATAGTTTATTTTATGTGCACGGAGGGACTCGGATGAGAACCCTCGTGTTTCAGACAGATGTATGAGTTTATATACCATCAGCCACACCCTAAGAATCAGCTTCTTTCCGATCATTACATCATACAGTTATGATAGGATAACCACAAGACCAATCACAGAACAACATGGAATAGGTAAACACAGGATGTGGATGTTTCACTTCAGCCGGCAGCAGTAAACAATCGGGAGATGGATAACAATAAGGGACACTTAGTATAATGCTGAGAAAGACATTCACAGGAGCTGTCATAAGTGTAACACCAGATAATAAGATTTGTCATAAGTCAAGATGAGATGTTTACATATAATTGGTTCTTGTTTGAACCATAGAATAAGAACAGCTATCTAAGAGCTGTGTAAGAGGATTGAACCTTTCTAAAGTCCCAGGATAATAAAATTTTCTGTCACACCAGCTATTGTCCAAATTTTGTCTGATTACTATTTTATTAAGGCTTTAAAGTAGGGTGGAAATTTGTTCCAATTTAGCATTTTTATTGCATGCTTGTCAGCACCGCATTCCAGAAAAAAAGTTGTTTTTAGACATGTTCTTTATCTCTTTCTCATTCATTTTCTTATCGGTGTTCTTCCTTTTGCTATAAAACAGTTTCCTACTTTCTTAAGAAGAAGTCTGGAGACTGCATGTAGAGGCAAAAGACATTAGACAATAGCCAATAGGCTTTCAGAGTAAAATTTCTCCCATCAGCTCAGATCATGTCTCCTCCAGGACATCCTTCTATTCAACATCATTTACCACTTTTCTCTTTCTGATATGCAATTGTGATAGCACTGTTGAAGGGTATTCTCATTAGCATCCATACTAAATGTAGCTGAGAAAAAATGTCCTTCCCTCCAACTCATTTGCATTCACAGGAAGTCTATCAGCACCACTGATGTTTGTTTGGTAGATCGGTGTTTAGCCACTCGTGGCACCAGGCCAATTTACACAGCATTTTGTCAAAGCTGGACCATCTGTTCGCTGAAGCACACACAAATAAATTTTTAGCTGATAACGAGCGAAAGAAGAGGGGGAGTCCTTGAGAGTTTCTGTCAAAGACAATAGGCATATAAAATGAAAAAGATTACATTTATTGGAACTAAATTGAGTTTTCAAGCAAGGGTCCCATTTTTAAAGGTCATGCAAAGTCAAACATTAGTATAGGAATGCAGTTTTGTTTTTTGTTTGTTTTTTCTTTAAAAGAAAAAAAGGAGGACCTGTTATGGGATGTTGTTCCTGTCTGTCCCATTCTGCAGAATCAGCTTTCTTTAACACATCGCCACTCAATCATTCACTGTCTGATTCTCTAAGTTCCTCTCTCTGTACAGCCAAGACACTTTTGCTCCACTGTTTCCTCCTCAATCGTCTTCCCCTTTTTTTCAAACCCTCAGGACCCCCCCACACTTCTATATCCTTGCAGCCCAGACGAATGGAGGACAGAACCATAGCCAGAGAGCATCCGTCATCCATCCGGTCTGATCCTCCCTCTTATTCACAAACACCCACCCCCACCTCCCTCCTTCCCTGCCGCAGCTACTATCGCTACACTTCCCCGTGCTCTGGGATGTGGAGCACATACGGAGCCCTCTCCGCAGCCTCAGTCGTCCAGGTGTAGAGAGGAGATGCTGCCTTATCCTGGACAGAGCAGAGAGGAGAAGATAACTCCTGCCATCCCAGTCATCACTTTGGAAGAGTGATGACTGGGAAATGGGAACTGTGTGTCTGCTGGACTGAGCAACTCATTTGCTGATTCTCGCTTCCTTTTGATTTCATTTTTGTAAATGCGAAGAAATTCTGTATTCAGCAGACTTCAGTTGATTCCTGACGTGGACCTGGGCTGACACTGGATTGGTTTGGCCGTAAATGTGAAGAGATTCAGATGTGGATTAGAATGCTGATGAGGAGCAGATAAGCTTTGGGACACAAAGCTCCATAACAGGAGCATGTGGACATGTTTGGCTTCTCCAAGAAGCCAAAGCAGTCTGGGTGAGTGCAAGTATGCATTTTAAAAATATATTTTGAAGTTGTTGATGCTTTTGAAATGCTCAGGAAAAAGAATGTCACCGAACAAATTTGTTTACAAAAAGCTTACATCTACTTGGTACCCAATTTTTGTTTTAACAAAAGATCATTTACAGCATTTACTCAAGGTAACCTTGACTCTAAAATCGTATGTATCTTCAAAACTGGACCAATCTAAAAAGTAAACTGTAAGGTAGAGACATTTAAAGAGTAGGAAACAACTTAGACACTGTAAAAAAACGTGAAAGTGCTAAATAATAGACCAAGGTTTTGGACTGGCTTATTTAAACTACAGACTTGCATATGCTTTGCGATGCTGTGGAGTGCCTTTAAACAGATGATTCATGCTCAGAACCCATCAAATCTTTCCGAATCGACGCTTCGCATAGAAGAGTTGGCGTGTCTTTGCCAGGTGTTGCACATGCTATGGCACTTGCCAAGATGCACAGCCAGTTTCTATTGGCTTAGGTTCCCACATACGGCCAGGGTTATATGGATCTCTTTCTTCTGTTAGTGAATAAAATCATGGAAACTCCTTTTCATACGTACATGTCTAAGGTTTTCTTTGTCTAGAAGGTGACGTACACAGCAGCAGAGCACTTAGCGGAAAGTTGCAGAAGAGTGATGTTTGGTATGGGGTATGCATCGGGCATGTATGCGGAACAGAATTGTCACAGAGGCGCAAATGTGATTTGGATTTGTGCAGTGAAAAGGAGGAGAGGTTTTACATTCTAGACCTAGCAGACAGCACTTAAAGGCTGTAATAAGACCATTCTGTTTTCACCACAATGGCAAGTGTTGACAAAAATGTACAAAAACAAATTTCTCCGTCCACGTTTGGTTTTGTTACAACATGTCACTTGGGAGAAAAATTCCCTTTATGGAGAAAAAAAAGCATGCCGCTACTCGAGCTGTCATAAGTCTGGTAGGAGGTTTGAAGTAAGTGGGTTCTGATTTAATTTTGAGAATTTCCGATATTTTGAAATGAGAGAAAGGCAATTAAAAAATAAAGTAAAAACCAATGGGAATCAACATGCTCCTATTTTACCTGAGGAACTCCATGATTCTTTATGACAGTAAACCTTAGAAGTTTCCTCAATGGTCTGACTGGACTTTTGTGATCCAATCTTCAGCCTTGAGTTGCTCATCCTCTTAAAGGTGAGGCTCTCTGAATCTGGCAAGAAGAAGTACTTCGGTGACAAAGAATCTCACAGAATTTTTAGCTTGATCTTTAGGGAAAGTAAGAGTACCCACTCCACCTTAGTCTCTCCTGCCTCTCAAAATTATTTACATCCTTTAAGCATGTACCCTGTAGAAAGGTATTTTTGTTGACAAAACAGTCTTTTTAGATTGTAACAACTAACTTTTTTGTCTCTCCTGCCATCTCTCGATATCCATAATTCACCTTATTGTGACAGTATGTTGTTACGTTAATTCTGATTACTTTTTATAGACTTTTGTTCCAAATTGTTTTGGTGTAGGTATTTCACATTTGGTCAATCATCCATTCTGCTTTTGGTTGCCGTGCAACTAAAAGGGTTTTTACTTTCTTTTTAACTTGTAGAAAGTAAAACAGTCCCTAAAACAATTTTTACAACTAGGAGTAGATAATTAGCATCTCAAAAACTTGAACTCCAACCCCAAGAGCTTTAGGAGTTCAAAAGGAGGCTTCATGGATGCAGAGCAGAACCAAAGAGCAGAGAGAGAAGGAAGAAATCCAAACCAGTAAACTCCATTCAACCTTATGGTGCATTCCATTTGTCTCGGATACTCGGGCGTACGAGTTGCTGTACACGACAAATTGACGTAATTCCCCACTTAAAGCATTCCAGTTTGTCTAATTACACTCATTACGGAAAGAACATGGACGCTTTAAGGGCAGCAGCTGTCGAGGGGAAGGTTAGTCATTGTTATTGTTGTTAGCGACATAGCATCTTCAGCAGACTAGCATGAAAAGCAAAGCTGTACATTGTATTGCACGACAGCAAGGCCGTGCAATGTACAGATTGGTGACTAGATTAAAGCTGAAATGTAGTCAAGTGTGTAAGAGCATTTAAAAACGACATTGAAATGACCAACATTGTACAAATAAAAAGAAAATATATCTCAACTACAGGCACAGCCATCTTTGTTTCCGAGCTGCTCGCTCTACTCGGTCTACTATTCAGAGATCCGAGTTGGAGCTCAAAATTTCGGACCTAATGGGGGCGTCTCATTGTGAAATGACACGAGACAACTGCGAGATTTACGACTTTCTGACTCGGAATGGTTTCTGGAATCTAGCATAACATATCTCATATCTCTTACTAACCAAATGGCTAGAAAGATTTAAAGAGGAAAGGTAAAAGCAAATGAGATGGAATAGCAGTACTTGTCATCAAATGATGGTGTTATCCAAGACATGTTAACTGTGAACTATCATTCTCTTTAGAAAAATAGTACTCATATTCTTTTTTGTATATGGCATTGATAAAAGGTTGTTTTATGAAGGTTTACTTCCCAAAATTCTTTGTCCCAGAAAATTGTTTATTTATTTTGACAAACAGTGAAAGAGCAAAATTAACATTTCTACTACCTTTTCTCATAGAAATGGTACAAGTGAACAGTTTTCTTCAAAGCAGCGCATAAAATCGAAAAACCTCCACATCTAGCATGATAATATAGACGTATGTAGCACACTATGGAGAACAGTAGACGATATACTCACATTTTTCCCCACTCATGCCATCTCATTTGCATTAATAGCAGAAATTTATTTGTGGAAGTGTTCCCCTGACCCTTGTTTGTTTTTTTTTCCAAAGAAAAATAATTTTAGTTTTTGCTTTGATTCTTGTGGGTTAGCAATGGAAAAGATTCCCAAATCCAGTTTTACAAAACATCCTTTCATCTAGGCTTTTGCAATCTCAGACTATAACAGACAATCTCAAAGGTTTGTGTGCATCTGTAAGATGTCACAATAGTGGTTTTCATTTGTACTTAGTGTACAAGTCAAAACGGCGTTGTAACCAAAAAAAAATAACTTCATGATCACAGTTATATGTTGAAAATAAATAATTAATTTTGATATGAGTAAGAAAACAGCTTAAGCGGGTGTTACATCATATTATAACAGTGTAATATGTTTATTTGTTGCTTCGCATTGGGCTTTATTTCAAGAAAATCAATCGGGCCTGTCTCATCCAAGATGCCAGTCTATGAGCCTAAAGAAACAGGCAGTAACTGTATCAGCTTTTGCTGTGTGGGGCATTTCTTGGCTTCATTGTGTTGGCTTTTGGCAGTGAAACTAGTCAGCACTGCTTGCTTGCATTCAGTGTATTGGATTTTAGCAATGTGTGCCAAATGCATGTTACTTCTTGCGAGGGCAGAGTTCCATTGTAGAAACAGCTATATGACAATGCTTGGCATTAAAACCGCACAATTGACATAATATATTTTGAATTAACTTACATTTTCAGTATTGATAGTGTCAAATAAAATTACTATTTCATAGTTCAAGAATAAACAACAGTAAAACTGCTCTTTCTGAACTGGAATTAGTCGAAGTCCAATAAATACTTACATATTCTCATTAAAAGAAGTGTGATTCCCATCCAAATGTATGCACTATTTATAGTCTGAGATGATTTGGAGTATGGATGCATTTTAATGATGGAAGTAGCCGTCGCAAGGGGGGTACACTGAGTTGGACATGGTCAGCAACAATGCTCATTTAAAATGTGGGGTTCAAACAAAGCTCAGCTTGTACTTAGGATCATCAAAATGTGCCAATAATATATACTTCATGCCATTATACCACTACTATCAATAAGCAATATGGATCTGGTTATTTATGTTTGTGACAAATCTAGATTTCAGTCCGAATGTCTTATCCATGTTTTTCTGATCTGTTAGATGGCTTTGGCAAAGCACTAAGTATAAAGTATAAAAAATACTTATCTGAGGACCTCAAAGTTCTTTACACTACACCCAGAAGCAAGGCTGCTGTACACTGGCGCCACCAGGCCCTCTGACTACCTCCAATAGGCAAGGCAGGTGAAGAGTTTTGTCCTAGGATCTTGCCAAAGAACGCAACAATCTTGCCTAAGAACACAACGACCTTGGGCAAGATTCTTGAAGCGAGGATTTGAATTGGCAATCCTCCGCTTACAGGTCGAACTCCTGACTCCTGAGCCACAGTCACCCTTGTGGTCATTATGGACCATTTTTGGTGATCCTGTGTAAATTGTAGCCTAATTTCTCTATTAGCTCAGCACATCTGCTTGAAGGTTGGACATGCTTGTGGTCAGAGATGGCATATTGTGCTGCTTGGTTAAAGAAAATTGTCGAGCCATTGTTGCCTTTTTCTCACTTCAAACTAGTGTGACTATTCTCTACTGACCTCAACAACTCAATTATGTACACACTGGGGATAGACAGATATGGATTTTTTTTTGTGTCGCTACCAATTTTTTTTTTGACCAGCCTTAGCCAATGTCCGATATGGGTTGCCAATTTTCTTAAGCCGATATTTAGAGCCTATACTGATTCTGCTCCCTCAATTTACATAATAAAATCAATGACAATAACTAGGGATACACCGATATTGGTATCGGTTATCGGCCCCGATACAGTCTAATGTACTAGTACTGGTATCGGTTAAAGTTAACCAATACTGTGAACCGATACGTAAAATGTGTAAACTCTGCAATAATTTGGCAGGATGTTTTTTTTTTTTTTTGAGTTCATTTTCATTAATATTTTTTGTTTTTACCTAATTCGGCATTATCTGTTATAACAAGCACAGAAGAAAATAAAACCTACCTTCCAATTTATTGCACTTTATTTATGTGGTAGAAGTATCGGCATTGATACTCTGTATCGGTAAGTACTCTGATCCAAGTATTGGTATGGCATCGGTTTGGAAAAAAGTGGTATCGTTGCATCCCTAACGATAATAAATGTCACAAGTCTCAATTTAACATTTATAGAACTTTAAAACAATATTTAACAAATGGTAAACATAGGTGAGGTAGAACAAGTAAGAACAAGTAGATAAACAATATTTAAAAATATAAAAACATTTGAGGTAGAACCAGTAAAAAAAAAGAATTCAGTGCTGAAAAACTGCATAATTAAAATTCTGAAATTAAATATTTAAGCCTAAATTAAAATAATTACACTATCGCACAAAGCAGAAAGAAGTAAGCAGCATAATAAAGTGCACAGTGTACAATAATGCTGGGGAAAAATCTATTGAAAAACGCAACAGCCGCTTATCGGCCGATGCTGATGCACGTAAAAACAAAAACAGGCCCGATGTATCAGCCTGGCTGATTTTATCTGCCTATCCCTAGTACACACAACTGCCTCTTGGTGGATATTTCCTTTGGTTTTGGACCAGCTCGTCTGATGAGAATGACCATGCCATGTTGAAAGTCAATTAAATCCCCTAAACAACCCACGCAGATGTTTGATTTGAGCTCTATGTGATGCTGTCCTCGCTATACCCGAGTCACTACTCAACAACTGAACAGGGGTGCTTAATAAAGCGGCTGTTGAGTGTACTTTATGTACTAAGTGACAAAGAGCAACTCCACGTATCGACAAGGTTGCTTTTTAAGAAATAAAGTCTTGTATTGTTTTTATAATAATCATTGAACCCCTACACCTGCTGCAGGTGATCCTACTGGTTTGATAATGACTAACGAGCAGCAGCACAAAGACATTTTTATGAATGACAGACAATTGACTGTTAAGGTACTGCAAGAGGAATTGAAAATATAGGGAATTTCTTGACATTTTCAGTGGGGTGTTTCTGATTCTAGACTATAAATGGGTGTTGAGTGCCATGTCTGCAAATCTCGGATCTCATCATCACATAGGCAGAATGATGTGAAATGAGTCGCAATTTGTTTTAAACCTTTTAACCATTCCTTTGACTCTAGATGTGGGGAGGTTTAGAAGCTATTTCATGCTCTCACTTCCTGGCTTTTGAAGATTAACCCCCATTTGCATTATTTAAATGACATCTTCTCCTGTCTTCCCCATTTTGAAGAGTTTATGTTGAAAATAGCTATAACAGGAAGTCGTGAATTTCCATCTTCCAAACTAAAAGTTTCCTGATAGTCATACCAACTTATAATAAAGCTTTCTTAAATACTGAAGTAAGTATTATAACGCGCCCTTAATTATGGCAATTTCTAAGATGGATCTTTCTTTAATATACTAACTAAATACATACATAGTAAAGGTTGGATTTTTTTCCTGAAGGCTTCGGTTATATTATAAAACTACCCCAACGCTAAAATCACATCTTCGATTAGTGTGGTGGGTGCTTAGCACACTTAGAGCACCGCGTAAGCATTTGGATCATTAAAGCAAGTAAATGACATCAACTTATACTAGATATGCACACTTCATTTAATTGGTTAATCCTGTATCCTGGCGATTACAACTTAAATGCATGGCTCTTATCATCTCCCATCTTTTTGTGTTTCACACTAAACTCTGCACATTCTGGAGTTCTGACTTAACATGAGGAGGACTCCCACTTGCGGTTACTTATTTTTTTTACCTCTTAAATTTGCAGCAGAAGTCCCTAAAGAAACATGATTAGATCCTCAGAGAAAGTATTGGTTATGGGTTATAAGAGAGCTCCTTTCTGTGTTCTGGAGAAACTCTCCAACCTGCATTAATATGGAGGAGATGCCCTGCATCTTTCAGCCTTCTTGTCTGGAATATCAAGTTTCTGTCACAAGAAGTGTCAACAATGGTTGCTGATTTCATCAGCCCTTGTGAGCCATCGTGGGACCTCAGAGTTCATTAAGCTGCTGCTCCATTAGTTGCTTTAATAGGGCTCACAAGACCTACTGTAAAAAGATTGTACTCTCTGTCATTCCCAGCCAGGCAGTGACCGTACTTTGATTAAATTAACATGTGGCTTTAATGAGCAGCATTGCAATGATGTATTCCCCCTGTCAATAGTATCCTTTGCGCTGTTATTTGTCAATGTCGTTTTGAGGAATGTACGTAATATTTTTTTTGGCTTTTCAGTCAAACCCATCATAACTGACACTGATGAACTGCGTCTTTTGTTACAAAGGCTGACCTTTTTTAACTCTTGTTCTATCATGCCTCTTTATATACCCAGACTGCACTGTGAGGGATCAAACAAAATCAAGTCTTTACTCAATGCCCATGAAGGTTGACATTTTACGCTGTATTAATATCTGTCACACAGATTCAGTACTACTGTAGATTCAGTTTATGACGTTAGGGACTGAGATTGCATTTCAGAGGTATTTTCTAAGCAAAGCTTAAGCATCTGGCCTGTATTCAGCCCTAGAAGACCTACTAACATTTATGATTTCAACATGCAAGTATGTGTCCCAAATGTTGGACCCCTATTAAACATATGAAAAAATCCTTGAAAAAAATGTTTTTTTGTAATGTTGTAATAAATTTAAAATAAATGTATTAAGTGGGTGAAATTATGCAGCATTAAAAAAAAATAAGTTACTCAGCTACATTGATTTTAATCACCAAAGAATTCCTACAATTTTACCAAAACTATATACAAAAAAATAAATAAAATTCTCCTTTAGAGTCTTTTGGATACAATTCAGAATGGGAAAGAGATATTTTCATGTTCATAAGTTAGGAAATAGCTACAGGAAAACAGTTGCTACCATACAGGTGTCCATATCTACATTTACAGCAGCAATAAAGGTTTGAAACCACTCAGACTATAGCAAACAAGGCAAGGTGAGGATCCAGTTTTATCTTAGCATTACAAACTAAGACGGTGTACACTAAGACAAAGTAAGATAGTGAGAGGGGTGGGACAAACTGGCCTCTTGGGATCACCAAGTCTGAAAAAAAAAAAAAAAAGCCAATAGACAGTGAATTGGTTTTTAGTATACCTTTTATGGCGCACTATCACAAATTTAGGCATGCAGAGTTGGTTAATCAGCACAGGGATTTTAATTTGGAACAGTGTATTTTGGTCAGAAGCGACAAAATTTGTATTCCCGGGCATCAAAAACAAACTTTCTAAAATGAATATTTTCCAAATGACACAGGAAACCTTCAAAGCTATGGGATCAGTAATTAACTTAAATATCTCCATGCAAATCATAACAGTGGGGTGCCTATTGATGTGGCACCTGTGATTTTCCCCAGTGTTTATTATGGGATTTTTACACATCTTTATAAGCAATTCCAGTATAAACTTTGAACATTGCTGTCTGAACTGTGGTTGCCTGGTTGATACCAAATAGGAGTTGGGCAGTGTAAAAGTTATTTGTTAGAAATTGGTCTATGGTTTTCCATCTTAATCAAAATATGTCACAATTCTATTTTATGCATTACTTTGTTTTTTAAATACTGAGAATATTAGTTGCATTTTAAATATTATAAAGTAATGAGTATATGTATAACAAAGAGTAGTAGACAGCTACTCACAATCAACACATTTTCACATTGTGAAAAATTAGCAAAAATATTCCTTCCAGCTTGAGGATAACATCAACATTATTAGTTTGGTGAAAACAATACCATTTCCCTTGATTATAACGAAAAAAACAACTTGCTATAACGACAAAGTTTCTCATTAAAATGAGATACAGAACTTGTTAAAATGAGAAAGCTCATTATTTAATGTAAACACCTCGTGGGATATTTGAGTGTCGTCTATAGAAACGGGGAGAGAAGATGGAGAGTCAGAGGGAGCCCCTTAATGCAAGTTCCCATGCAATAGTCATAATGCAATGTCCATAAATTTGTATTGCGAGGGAACAAGATAGTTAAGCCTACTAATGAATAAATGAAGAAATTTGGAGATGCAACACTAACCAAATACACAAGTGAAAAATGCAAAAATCCTTAATTTTTTTTGCATACCTATTTTAAAAGCTCATTGCAAACATGTTTTTTATTTTTTGTAGTTGCTGGTAAATGCAGGCAGTTATCACTTGTTAATTTTCCACATAGCTGTTAATAGATCAGCTTAATCGTTGCCGTTCAAATGCAAGACGAAGCAAAATGCTGTCCATGGTGCCAATGATCTATAACCTTAAAGATACTCTGTTGCTCGTTATAGTTATCAAAGTACTTGGAATAGATTCCATTTTAATTCAAGAACATTTCTATTTGTCTGCACAGAGCTGTTTTTAAGCTACAATTATGAGTTTCTTTCTTTAAACCTAACTATTTGTAAACTGTGCAGCATTATTTGTTGCATAGTTACAGAGTTGTTAGCGCTGTGCACATGGATGTGGGCATGATTGACAACATTTACATGTACAAAATATCTTTAATCAGATCATAGATCGGATTAGAATTTTACATCTATCCGATTAAAAAAGGCTTTATATGCGCTTTATGTCTGAACATCATGAATCATTTTGACATGCGCAGAACTATCTAAAACACGGGAAACGGTCATAGAAGAAGAAATAGACTTGAGTTGTAAACAAACATGGCTGCGCCCGTTTGAAATAGAGGACTACGATGTTCTTCAGAGCGTGCGTGCTTTTATTTATTTTTCTGGTCACAGTTTTACATCCTCAAGCCTTCATTCCTATGTACACAATAGAATTACAAACCGAATCCCGAATACTTTATTAACACAACGTATCAGACGTCTACGCACGACTTAACACACGTGTGTAGGAATGAACTACATTCGGAATGGCAGTTTACATGCACCACGATCGGATTAACTATCGGAATAAACCATCTCTCTTAATCAGAATGAGATTTTGATCTGAATGAGTTTGATCGGGTCAGAATTATTTGAATGGCATGTTTGCATGAAGCGTTTTTATTCCGATCAGGCTTTAAATCCAATTACTTGTATCCATGTAAACTTAGCTATTGATGGGCCCAAGGCCCATCAACCACAAATTTCATTAGGATTTCTGAAATGGACCAACACAAAGTCATACTTACTCCTCAATTACAGTCAGAATACTAAAGTTCAAAACTGGTGATAAAGTCATTCCTCAAGGACTGGTATCGTGCAGTATTTAGTTCTTTCCTTGGTTTAACACACATTAATCAGAAAGTGGTTCATTTGCCTCTAAAGAACTTTCAAATACTGAGGAGGTAGTTGAACAATTGTAATAATCTGTGTTGGAGCACATCTGAAGCTAGCTGGTCACCAGACCTTGAGGACTGGAGCTGGACACTTCATGGTTAGAAAAAAACGTCCCACAAATAGCCAAACTCTGAAAAAATTTGAGACCCCTTGTTAAAACTCTTATTCAATAGTTATATTTCCTCATTCAAGAGTTCAAATATACCTTACATGCATTCATTTGCACAGTAGGAATTGTATTGGCACTACCGCAGATATCATCCTTATCTCTTAGCTCTTGGGGTTACAGCCAGTCATCACCAAGGAAAACAAGTTGTGCTCCTGGATTGGGTGTTTTGCAAAAGCAGCCACAAGCTTTTCAAGTAAAAAAATGCCCAGGCATTTTACCTTGTTGGTACCACAACCATGGGGATCACAGATCTCATTGTAGGTAAATGTTCTGTCCACACGAGGCTCTCATATGCCAATCGTAAGAGGAGGCGTTTTCCTCAAACAAAACTGCTTGCTGCCCAGCTACCACTCTCTGTTCCATTAGCACCTTGCTGGGTTTATATCGCAGAGCACACCTGAAGCTTCACGTTTAGCACTCCACACAGCAGCTGCTCACGAGCTATTTCAGTGTTTTTGCTACCTTCACAAGATTTCATTTCTTCAATTGTTTGGGTACAAAAAGGGCGTTCGGCCTGTGGTTCTAAACAGTGTTCACAAAGGTTTCCGCCCGATAGTCGCTTTTTTTTTTAAACCTGCAACATGAGTTGCCCGGTCTGACCGGAGTTTTTCGAGTAATATAAGTCAATATCTGTGCTCGGATTGAATAAAAATTCTCAATGGGTAGCTGACAGTATCTGCGTCCCGGGGTCACCATACTCCCGAATTTCTCCTGATATCTGATGGTGTCGCTTTTCATAAACACTCCCCGTTTCTTATGACAGGAGAATAAAACATGTATTACACTTGCATTTTTCCAAGGAAAGTGCTATGGCGTACAGTTTCCTCATTCCAGTTATGAAAAATCATCGCCTGTTGGCGATGATTTCGCCATATTGAATCCAAAATAGGTCACCTATGTGATGCGCAAGCCAGCCGCCTGTTTTCAGAACTGTCTTTATGTGACAGACAGAAGCTACAGTTTCAAATACTTTTTACATCCTCCCAATTATTGAGGATTAAAGCCTGTTTCAACTGACCTCACTTCTAGTTTCCTTTTATTTCGGCTGCACAATAGTTCCTCTGGCAACGGAGCTCTTTCAGCCCAAGAGTGCATCTATCGCGCTTATCTGGCAGAAAACGAAGCTACAGACTTAATGCTGCGCTGCGACCAAAATGTGAAAAAATATTTTCTCACTCTCTAACGACACAGAGACTCTTATGAGTTTTTATAATGATTAATAAGTGACTATTGCTAAATGTTAAGTGCTGTAGAGCAGGGACGTACAGACGTGGACAAAATTGTTGGTACCCTTCATTAAATCAAAGAAAAACTCATAATGGTCACAGAAATAACTTTAATCAAACAAAAGTAATAATAAATAAAAATTATATAAATGTTGACCAATGAAAGTCAGACATTGCTTTTCATCCATGCTTCCACGGAATTATTTAAAAAATAAATGCATGAAACAGGCCTGGACAAAAATGGTGGTACCCACAACTTAATATTTGGTTGCACAACCTTTTGAGGCAATCACTGCAATCAAATGATTCCTGTAACTGTCAATGAGACTTCTGCACCTCTCAGCAGGTATTTTGGCCCACTCCTCATGAGCAAACTGTTCTAGTTGTTTCCGGTTTGAAGGGCGCCTTTTCCAGACAGCACGTTTCAGCTCCTTCCAAAGATGCTCAATAGGATTGAGATCAGGGCTCATAGAAGGCCAGTGTTTTCCTCTTAGCCCTTCTTGGGTGTTTTTAGCTGTGTGTTTTGGGTCATTTTCCTGTTGTAAGACCCGTGACCTGCGACTGAGACCATGCTTTCTGACACTGGCCAGCACATTTCTCTCTAGAATCCCCTGATAGTCTTGAGATTTCATTGTACCCTGCACAGATTCAAGACACCCTGTGTCAGATGCAGCAAATCAGCCCCAGAACATAACCGAGCCTCCCCCATGTTTCACAGTAGGGACCGTGTTCTTTTCTAGATATGCTTCATTTTTCCGTCTGTGAACATAGAGCTGATGTGCCTTGGCAAAAAGTAAAATTTTTGTCTCATCTGTCCACAGGACATTCTCCCAGAAGCTTTGTTGCTCGTCAGCATGTAGTTTGGCATACTCCAGTCTGTTTTTTTTTATGATTTGTCCTCTCCTTGTTCGTCTCCCATGTAGCCCTCTTTGGCTCAAACAGTGAAGGATGTTCCGATCTGACACTGATGTTCCTTGAGCATAAAGTTCAGCTTGGATCTATTTTGAAGTCTTTCTAGGCTCTTTTGTTACCATTTGGATTATCCGTCTCTTTGATCTGTCATCAATTTTCCTCCTGCAGCCACGTCCAGGGAGGTTGGCTACAGTCCCATGGATCGTACATTACTGAATGACATGTGCAGCTGTAGTCACAGAAACATCTAGCTGCTTGGAGATGGTCTTATAGCCTTTACAGTTAACATGCTTGTCTATGATTTTCTTTCTCATCTCCTGAGACAACTCTTTCCTTTGCTTCCTCTGGTTTATATTGAGTGTGGTACACACCACGTCACCAAACAACACAGTGACTACCTGGAGTCCTATATATAGGCCCACTGAGTGATTACAGGATTGTAGACACCTAGGATGCTGATTAGTGGACATACCTTGGATTAACATGTCCCTTTGGTCACATTATTTTCATTCTTTTCTAAGGGTACCATCATTTTTGTCCAGGCCTGTTTCATGCATTTATTTTTTAAATAATTCCGTTGAAGCATGGATGAAAAGCAATGTCTGACTTTCATTGGTCAACATTTATATAATTTTAATTTATTATTACTTTTGTCAGATTAAAGTTATTTCTGTGACCATTATGAGTTTTTCTTTGATTTAATGAAGGGTACCAACAATTTTGTCCACGTCTGTATCCAGGAGGTTAATAAAGAGGGGCTAAAAGGGCCAAGGGTGGATCTGGGACTGTAACATCAAATGTTATTTATTTTATAAAATAAATAAAGGTAGTTATGGTATAAAACTATATCACAAATCAAGTACCTAAGCACACATACCTGGTGTGGATATAAAAATAAAATTAAAATAAACAATCAAATCAAATATCATAAAAAATTAATGCTAAAACATGAAAATTATAATATGATGAAAACTCTTTTTCATCACATTTTACTTCATAATTACAACCACAAGTGTATTCATATTTGCAAAATTAGTTCTGTATATTGTTTGTTTGTTATCAAATACATTGATCTGAAGATCAATGCTGATGTTATGTCAATAGTTTTTCTAATCAGCAATAAATATAACAATTTCTGATCAACCCATATCAATTGCATGCTTAGAAATAGGGATGTCAAATTATTGCGTTAATTGCGATTAAGTAAAACCATTTTAGCACGGTATATTTTTTAATCACATTAATCTATTTATTAATCTTTCATTTTATTGTCTCTGTATGTTAGTTGCTTTTAAATGAATTCTGTTTTTATGCTTTGGGCTTCTTGTGCTTCAGTTGTTTGGGGTAATTGGCTGTAAACTTATCATGAGCTGACTGTCTTCTATTGTAGAAAGGGTGGAGGGTGAGGTGAGAATGAGCTGGGAGTTGCAGACAGTGTACACAGTTTAGCTATAGGCCTACTTAGCGTTTTTTAGATCACTCTAGCGATTTTATTTCAAAAATAAAAGCAAGTAGTGACAAGTCGAGTAACTTGCTATGGGGTTATTAGAGACTTTTGGGTGAGACATGTAACATTACTCTTCTCACCGGTGCTGTCCCTTCTCAGAACACTCACAAAAAAAAGGCAACCAGTCTGCACCGCACGCTGGAGTTCAACCCGGCCGCTCCAGCTGTATGGCAAGCCATTGTTATAAGAAATAAGACGTATATTACAAGTTGTTTTAACACGTAATACAGCTGGAGCAGACATTTACCCCACTGAGTTCAGAACACTTAGGAACTGGGCATGCTCGAAGCAGAAGGTTGCAGTCTCCACTTGGGACTATTCACAAAAACATCATGTAAATGCTGGGACTGCATCTCTTCAAGTTTGTTAAATAGATTACATCATAAAAACACTTTTTTAAGTATATATATCAGACTGTGTACAACCATACTAAAATAATGAATTTAAATGAAAATACTTCAAAATTAGGGTTTTTCTCGGCAATTATTAGTTGAGATTAAAATGAGATTAGATTAATTAATTACAGATCATAATTTATCTAAAAAAATTAATCTTATGACAGCACTACTTAAAAACACATACCAATTAAAACCACGCCCATTTTAACATAACCAAATCCCATTTCCTGTTTAAACCCTACCCACTTCCAGGTTAGGCCCCGCCCAGTCCAACTACAGATACAGATAATTCAAATGGGTAAACAGCTACAGATACAGATAATGCTTTACTCACTCATCCTTATGTGTTACTAGCTTAATGAGTTTGTTGATCAAGGTGTTTTGTCTTAAGATTTTAATTATTTTTGTTAATAAACTCATATTTTGGAAGATGATTGTTTCTTATTCCACACGCATATGCAGTAATTTGCAGTTCAGTGAACATTAAGAACTCGTTTGGAGCAATAGCTCTTCTTCAGATTGAGGAAGAGCTATTGCTTGAAACGTTACTCCCTTTCTGCAGCTAAATAAATCAACTGCAAATTGGAGCCCTGCGGTGTGCAAGTCCTCTTTTGTTTCTTTAAATATAGTTGTGTACCTATTGTTTAAGTATCTCAGTCCTATCAGGCAGGTTTCATAACATGAACTGAGACCAAACAAAAAAATAATAATCTTATTAATAATTGCCTTAAGCAATTATTCTTAAATATGCATAGCTATTCAAACTCTTCAAATACTTTTGCAGAGGCACTGGATGTTATCATGGGTCTATTTTTCATAAGGCCAAGACCTGTTTTTGACCTGATGTCAGCCATCCCCCTCCTCATGTGTTTTTTTTTCTCACTGTCTGCTGTTGACCCTTAAAGTTGCATGATTTTCTTGATTTGAGTCTGGATAATCCTCCTAAGGGATTTGGTTGGTGATCAGTACAGGGTAGGTCGCCAACATGAACACTCAGCTGGCTGCTTCCTCTTATCCATAAAATCACACATCTCTCCTCTCTGCAATGCTTACCTATGTTTCATGTGGCAGCATATCTATCCATTTATCCCCTGCACTGTCCCCGCTTATAATTTATACTGGGGACAGGCCGCTTTCATAGAGTTGCAAGTTTAATTCAACTTGCTGTAGGAGACATTTGTTATCCCACAGAGCTTATTTCATAAAAGATATCGGCTCCGCTTTCATCAGTCTTGCATTTTCAGCTGTATCTTCTCTAGAGATTCATTTTCCGGCAAACACTAATATTCTGCTAGCTTATGATCACCACTTTTTCCTTCTCTGGATTTTCCATCAACTCTCAGTGCTGCAGAAACTCTAGCTAATAGCTTCAGTTCTCCTTTTGACATGTAACCAAATTTAATCATATATGCAAATGATGCACAAACTGATTTTTTATGTTTTTTTGTTCCACTCTTAAAATTTGAACTTCCTTCCCTCGTCTTTGCTTTATGGAGAAGACAAATAGTTTTCAAAGAGAGCCTCATCTCCCACTGACATCCTTAAACCAAACACTGACTGAATCTGTTTGCCGATCTGTGATTAAAAAATGAGAAATTCTCATCCAACTAACACCAACGGGAGAGCATTATGTGTAATATAGACGCATCATGAATAAACACAGCGTGTGTTTCCTCTCTGCACATGTCCCACATGTCTTAGTTTGAAGGAAACACTGCTGAGCTGACACATAGACACGTTTTTTGCTTTATCCGTGGATAACGTCTTCTTTGTCAGGACTTTAAGTGTTTTACTTTGCTGAATCGACCACCCCTTTCCTCAAGGGAATATATAAATAAGATATAGGTATTTTTGACCTAAAGTCGAACCTTTTAAACGTACTTCATAGGAAATGGAACCAAACATAACTATGTCCTCAGGCTGAATCGTCTGAATCCTTGTTCCTGTTATTCTAAATTAAATGGGCACAATTTTAAGGTGTCTATATTTATCAAGGAAACAGCTCAGTTCTCATAAATACTTTTAGTAGTAGAGGTTGTGAAAAAAAAGTACTAGTGAGTCACATTAAGCCAGGAGTATAATTTATATGGCAAAGAAAATAAAACGGATACAGTTGGCGCTTTTTCAAGTCTGAGGACCTCAAAACACTTACACTACAATCATTCATTTATACAGACACCAGAGGCTGTATAAACTGACAAAGCCTCTGTGACATCCGAGTGGGTTTCTACGGTGCTTTGTGTGCATTGGCCATGTCAATTTTTCAAGCTTTTCCTGCATTTCAAACTTCAAAGCCCCATCGCAGAAGCTAACCTAGTTGAGCTTTTGACGCTCTTAATGCTCCTGAAGTATCGCTTCAACCAATCAAAGCGTCTCACTGTAGTGACATCGCCCAACTTCAACAAGGTCTAGCCAAACATCCACTGGTGTTTAAAACATCCCACTGAGAAAGACGCGCATTGCAATCGTCAACCTGAAAATGTATTGGCATCAAACTAGTCACTTTGTGAGCATTGTTTGATGCTGCCAATTGTGTGGCGTGAACGCATCATGAGGCAGTGCGTGGGGCAGATTAATGACACTCTTAGCCAATGTAGCTATGAGCTAACTGAGCTAACATAGAGCTAACATGGAGCTAATCAAAGCTAACAGAGATTGCCAAGGGCTTTTAACCAGAGAGATTTCTCGGATGGTCGGTAATTGTAATCAATACCACAGCAAGCCACCTTTGTCTAGTAACTGCATGAGTAGCATCTGAACACAAACAAACATTGCAGACATAACTAATTTCAGAGAAACAAAATCAGCGGACCCTAGCCCTCGGACGAATATCAGCAGGCAAGGCGGGGGAACTGTGTTGCCAAAGCAAACAACAACTTAGGCGGACAGAGCGGGGGATTAAAATTGCAAACCATTAGTTACAGAACAAACCCCTTTGCGCTTAGCAATTGTCACCCACAGAAATGACAGGAACAGCTCCATAAAGGAACTAATCTAAATTCAGCAAAGTCTAAACTAATTGAACTTCTATAAGACAGAAAAACAAAGGGATTGCATATGGTCAATGGTAGTAGTTCATTTAAGTTAATTCAGGAGAGGGAAAGCAACGCACAGAAGCACTGGGAGAGGAGTACATTCAGTGGGAGAGACAGATTGAAAGTACATACAGCTAATGGCAGCAATAACTCCTTAAATGGCTTTATCCAGAAAATTGCTAAACACAAAAGCACCAACCCAAGAGTCCTTTTTGTGGATAAAACAGTGGAAAATGTGAGAGAATGCAGAATTAATGGAGAAATATCCCCCTACACCACAGACTCTGTGATGCAGCCAATGCACACAAAGCACCGTAGAAACTCTGACGGCCTCAACCATAGAATTTTCATGTAATATTGCCACTTTTGACGGTGACGTTTTGGCTAGTGTGAACGCACCATCACTCTCAGCTCCATATCTTTGCCCATTTTTTGTATTTACCAGCATGACGAGACGTGTGACACAGCCAAGATTGCAGTGGTGGAAACTGCCTAGCTGGGTTAAATTCAGCTCTTCAGAAACCCACTCAGATGTCACAGAGGCTTTGTCAATCTATACAGCCTCTGGTGTCTGTATAAATGAATGATTGTAGTGTAAGTGTTTTGAGGTCCTCGGACGTGAAAATTTGGTACATTTCTTGTTGATTATAATTGATAATCCAACAGTATTGCTGTTGTAGCTTTAAATAAACTACACTGTGAATTCACTCTATTTGTGTCAGCTTTCAACCACTGATCCATCTCTTGGGGAAACCACACCAGTTCTTGAGTCTTTTTATTACTGTCTGAGATATTGACAAAAGAAAATCCTTCTGACCATCTGGGTCTGATCAGAACATCCCCCAGGGATCCAGCCACATCGTACGCTGAAGGAAATATAAATAAAATGTAACAACATACATATATACTCCAAAGCAAATAAATTTTTGACTAAATCCATAAATTTTTCATGTTTACAACAGGGCTGTCAAACAATTCAAATTTTGAATGTAATTAATCTCAGCATAGCTATGAATTAATCACAATTAATCATGATTATTTAATGTTCCTAAATGAAACTGAAATACTACAATTCAGTGTAACTAAAGGAAAAATAAATAAATGAATTCCATTGCTCTTTTTCCCTGTAGGTCCTTCCTCCATGCAGCTGCTAGACTTTATAAACAGACAGAACTGCTCATCGCAAAACTTAGAATTTTAGTATCTCTGCTTCAATTATAGTGTTTGACATATTTAATTTAACATTTTTGCTGCTGTTATTTTCACATCTCTTTTTCTCAGTTTATATTATCGTAACTTCTTGTAAGTGATACATGTACTTTTTTCTATTTGACAAGTCTAAATGGATACACAAAACAAAATTTTCATCAAAAACAAGTCTGCATGTGGACAAGAGTTACAAACATATCTGATATGACTGTCCCTGAAAACGATCCTTATTAAAATGGACACGTCCTTTAATCCTACTGTGCAGTTAATAGTGGCTTGGCGCCTCTTTGCTCTCTACATTTCATGTTTTGAAGGTTTACAGCTTTTGAAAAAAATGTTCATTGAATCATACTGCAACATCATGTCAAAACTGTGCATGCATTACAAAAAAAAAGTTTCTCAAGAAAGTAAGAACCCCTTGTTTATGAAAAAAAAATGTATTCTTTGAATACATGGTCTTGTTTTTAGTGATATTTTCAAGAAACTTTTCACTTAATCCATTGGCAGATTTTTTTGCGTAATGCAAGCAAAAATATCTTGTGTTAATTTTTTTCTATTTGTTTCTAGAATCGCATTTCGATTTCGAATCATGGGTTCAATTCCAGGTTCTGCCTGCTACATGCCGTTGTGTCCTTGGGCAAGACACTTTACCTGCGTAGCCTACTGGTGGTGGTCATAGGGCCCGGTGGCGCAAGTGTTCCGCAGCCTCGCTTCTTTCTGTGCGCCTCAGGGCAGCTGTGGATAAACTTTAGCTTTCCATCATCATTGTGTTAATGTGTATGGGAATCGGTGACTAGCTGAATGTAGTTTGAAGCGCTTTGGGGTCCTAGATAAAGGACTAGATAAAGCACTATATAAGTACAGGCCATTTACTAAAGCAGTTAACAGCTGAGTGCAAAGTGCTCATTTTGAGGGGCAGCTCCTTTATGTCCAGGGCAATGGTATCTACCTGAAAAATAGACTGCTCACTTGGAGTCTTATGTTTTGTTTTATATCAAGTGTAGTTATTAAAGTGACTGTGTGTAGTTTCGCTGGCGATAGGAGGCGGTACATATCTAAATCATTGCAAGCAAGCAGTAGTTTTGTGATTGAGTGATGACCTTACAAACGCAAGGCCATTCAGGCCAAAAATAGCTGGGGGTGTCATGGCGCACTTTTCGAGTGAGTCTACATTGCCGGATCGTTCAACCTCCAGTGAAATCCTATATGCAGCAAAATGATAAGCATATCAGATTCTCTTTCATCATTCGCAATGAGCAAAAGGGTAAATTTGTAAAACATTTTACAGTTTTCAGCATTTTGTAGGTTAGTGAAATTATTCAGATGTTTTTTTTTAAATAAATAAATTGTATCTTTAGACTGAATGACCTCAAAGGGGGAAAATGACTCATTTTAGGGTATTTTACTCATTTCTACACCATATCGCCGTGATTGGTGCTAGTTTGAAAAAATATTATGGTGAATGTTGTTACCTGTCAGTGTGACTCCTTAGACTTTGCTGGTCCTTCAGTTGATTCCATTGAGAGAATGCGCTTCTGGCTGCTTTGATCTTCTCTCTGGGCTCCTGCCACTGACGTGGCGCTGCGGCCAGGTACGTGTTGCAAGAAGGCTCGGACACAACAGCTGAGGATGCGCTGGGCCTTCCACGGGGAGCCAGCATCTCCTGCGACCGTGCTTGCATAGCCCTTTTGTTGCTTGGTTGGTCATTCCAGGTTGGAGAAAGGGGTGCATTCAGTGTCTTCATAGAGCTCTTCATTTAACTTCCTGTACAGCAAGGGGGGACATAACTACGTGTTCAAAAATCTGTAAATGCGTTTTATCCACATAAGCTCACATAGAAGGAAAAATGGCATCCAATATGTGTCCTCCCAGACATTTGCACGTGCGCCCATGTATTTTAGACCTGCTTTTATGGTTATACCTTGTGAAACTACCAATACTTTTCAATGATTTGGCATAATCTTATTCATTTTCAACAACATTTTGATGTTTATTTCGAGAGATTAAAAGTAATACTACACAGTCACTTTGAGATTTATTAGTCTTCTTCCCAATGTGAAAGAAAATGCCTTGACATTGGGAAGACTTAATAGTGTCATTTTTTTGTTGCTTTGGATGCCTTTTTGCGCTGATTAGTGATGCTACTTGCTACTGAAACCATCCTAATTTTCGGATGTCCTTAGACGATTCCTTACAGACAGGGCCGTTGAGAGGAGAGGATCAACACAATACCCGGTCATAAAAAGATCAGATTAAATTACCCTGAAGTTTACATAGTAGAAATGGGCCTAATACTATATTCTATCTGGCCAGGAACTCCTTGGGATTTCTAGTATAAGTTTGAGCTTAATGCTATGGAGCAGAATGTGTGGGTTTTCCTCCTAGAACTGTTACCCCAATCTCAAATAAACTGTAGAGGATGGGTGGAAACATGAAACCGATTTACTGAACTTAATACACAACTGATTGAACTGCTACAATTATCATAAAGGCAGCTATGTAGAAAGCAACAAGAATTTGACCACGAAAGTTTTGAGAAATGCCTCTACAAAAACATATGTTTCCATCTATCTTGAAGAGAAATAGGAATACTTTTTGTTATTAAACTTTCGGTTTCTCTTTGTTTCACTTTTCATTTTTCTGTTTTTGTTTCCAATGTCCGTTTTTTTCATTGCCTTTTATTCTATGAGCGTACTCTGCACCTTAAGAGATTTTCTCTCTGACATTATGATTTAAGAACCACAATGTAAGCTTAAGTGTTTCTCATTCATCCTAATGATCACCCATTCTCCTGTGTAATCTTATTCATGGATGTTTAGTGACGCTTGTTCCTCTGTGGTATTTTTAGCCTATAGAATTACGCCTGAGTTGTGGCTGTAGATGTTCTATTCAGTGGTAATATTTTCAGTCTGTTTGTGCTTGTACAACCAAATGCATCCCTGTGACAAATGAATATTTGTGCATTGTGCTGTCCTCCATTCAAAAGCAGTACTGTTGCGCTTCACTCTCCAGCTGACTTGAAGCGCATGGAGGTTATCAGTTCTTCGGTCTTACTGACCATCAACAGATGTCAACTGAAGGCAATAGAGATAAACCAACACATTACTAGTGTAATCTAGGTCTAAACAATCAAATCAGGAAAATCTGTTAGTTCTGCCATTCATTCTTTTCTGCTTTCTGAGATCAAAATGAGGGATTAATAGACAAGGAAAGGCAATTTTATTTGTATAGCACACTTTCAACACAAGGCAATCCAAGGTGCTTTACATGATTCGTTGGTAAATAAAAAAAACAAACATATGATAAAAGCATAGGAAGTAAAAAACAGCAAAATGTAAAAGTAAGAAAATTAAAAACAGATAAAACACGTGAATCAATCAACTAAAATATTTTGCGTTTGATTAAAAACAATTTAGGAAAAGTTAAAAAAGAAAATTTATGTCAAAAAAACTGTATTAGAATATTATTCAAAAGTATCTCTTAAACAGCAGAGTTTTAATCTTTTATTTGAAAGAACCTAATGATTCAGCAGCTTTGCAGTCTATGTTTATTCCAGATTTGTGGGCATAGGAACTGAAAGCTGCTTCTCCCTGTTTGGTTCTAATTCTAGGGATGTTTAGTAAACTAGAGAGGATCTGAGTGGTCTGCTTGGATGATATAGTGACAACTGGTCTTCAGTATACATTGGTGCTAAACTATATAGTGATTTATACACTAGGAGGAGTATTTTTAAGTATTTTCTCTGAGCTACAGGGAGCCAGTGTAAGGACTTTAGAACTGGGCTGATGTGCTCTACTTTCCTGGTTCTAGTGAGGATGCAAGCAGCAGTGTTCTGGATCAGTTGCAGGTGTCTGATTGACTTTTTAGGTAGACCTGTGAGGACTTTGTAGCAGTAATCAAACCGACTAAAGATTAAGGCATGGATGAGTTTTTTTTAGATCCTTTTGTGACATGACAGATATTATCTTGTGGCCTAAAGATGGCATCTCATGGCCTCAAAATAGTATCTTGTGGCCTCGAGATAATAACTTGTGGCCTCAAAATAGTAACTTGTGGCCTCAAGATACTATCTCATGGCCTCAAGATAGTACAAGATACTTCAAAATACTATCTTGAGGCCATGAGATAGTACACTTTTTTTTTTTAACAAAGTGGGTCCAGGGGGGCTCCGTACAGATGAGTAAATCTCCGTAGAGATTTATTTTTAAGACAATAAAAATACGCAGCAAGCCTTAAAAGGGTGACAGAGGTCAAAATCAGCAAAATTACGGAGTGTGTCTTTAAGCTTGTCCTATCAGAGTAAGTGAAGCAAAAATTTGTTAATTAGAACAAAAAGCACCTTTAGTGGTTCCAAATATATTTATACTGCTTTACTTCTCAGTCACATTATAACTTTACTGGGACATGGATAACAGAAAATAACTTAAATTTTTTTAGTAGGGATGCACCGATACCGATACTGGTATTGTTTATCTGCCCCTATACTGTCTAATTTACTCGTATCGGTTGAAGTTAACCAATACTATGAACCGATACTTAAAATGTGAAAACTCTGCAATAATTTTAGAGAAAATTTTTATATTTAACCTGAAATTTTAGTTTTGTGGTCATTTTTATTAATATTTTCTGTTTCATCTAATTCACCATCATTTGTTGGGAGTGTGTGTGTGTGTGTGTGTGTGTGTGTGTGTGTGTGTGGGGGTGTGTGTGTGTGTGTGTGTGGTAGAAGTGTCGGCATTGGTACCTGGTATCTGTAATTACCAGGTACCAATCCGGTGCAATCAATCCGGTGCAGATATAACTTTGGTTTAAAGTTTCTTTTTGAGATGGGAGATATTTAAGATGACTAGCAAACAAGTAGTTAGCTTTAGCCTTTGGGAACTCCTTATCTGTATTTTCACAAAATGATTACGCTTTTTAAGCAAATGATAAACTACTACCTGGTAATAAATTGATATCCTGGGGTGTGGAGGGGGTTACAATAATGGATATAAATATAAAAAGACTAAAAAATTAATAGCTAAAAATGTTGGGGGTTTTTTTGTCCCAAGTTTCTTTTAGACTGTATTCCTTTAGTCCTCTGAAAATCATGTGAAATATTCTCCAATAATCCGATAATGAATAATTGTTGGAACTATAACACCTGTATGCATTTGTACCATCTTCACTCTTTTCAAACCTTACATACATTTGTAAAGTTGAATTACATAAAGTAAGAGTTAACTTCTAGCTTGAGGAAGAGATACATGAAATGGACAACTCTTTTCAACCTTGAAAATGCATGTTCCATCCAATTCTCCTCTTGCTTCCTCTCTGTCTGATAAAGTGGACAGCGGAATAGGAAACAAAATAAAGATGTACTCAAGACTTTTTGAGTTGCAGATGATAAACATGCATGGAGATATTGCATACGGGGAGAATTGTATTGTTATAGTAGGCTGCAGAGGTTAAAGATTTAGCCAGTCCAGACATTTGAGATTGATGTTGCTTGCTATACATTCCTTATGCTGTTAACGGCCTGTATTTTGTTCTTATATTCACAGTTTAAAAAAAAAAAGAGTTGTATGATAAGAACGAAGCTATTCTGAAATTTGATGCATGAAGGCTTCAATGAACTCCCACACTTAACTACCTCAAATACAACAAAGGGTTGTTTTTAAAATGTTTTTGATTGATTCCATGATACTCATTGGCATATTTGGACAACTAATACCAATAAAGTTTTGTTTTTTCTTTAAGAAGCTGGGTTTCATCTCTAGCAGATATAAAACTCCCAATCCCCATAATCACCACAAGCACAGCTCAACTTTTATTACTGTCTTAGTGAACAGTAGATTTGCAGAGGGAAGACTTAATTACAGACAGTGGAGCATGAAAATGCAATATTTACCTTTAGTCATCAAATAGCAGGATAGGCTTGTGTACATTTAGCGGCTTTATGGCTGACAGGAATACAAATTAATAGTCCAGGCGGGTTACAGTGATGATGGTGTCAAATAAAGCCACATTTCAAAAAAAGTATTGCACTCTAGAATATTAAATTCATCATATTCTAGAGTGACTCAAGGGGGAGAGTAGTTGTCTTTTAATTAAACGGTCATTGGTTCAGTTACCGCTTCCTTCAGTCACATGACAATGTGCTCCTGGGCAAGGCACTAACCCCCAAGATGCCTACCAAGCTCTGTATTTGGTGTATGAATGTGTGCATGCTTGTGAGTGCAAATGGGTGAATGAGGCTTCAGGGTAAAGGGCTTTGAGTAGTTAGTATGTCTAGAAAAATGCTGTCAGTTCAGTCCATTTTACTGGTTCACAGTGATCACTGCATTTTATATGGTTGATAATATTAAAAATGCTTACAGCTATCTATGCATGGCCATCAAACCATTTTATATTGTATAGAGGAAGCAAAACAGTGACACTCAGAATGAATTTAGAAGGTCCTAGCAAAGAAGCTTTCAAGTCTTGCAGATATTTCGATCTGGATTTTGACTGGACCATTCTAACAAATGAATATTCTTTGTTACATTTTGGGTTGCCGTCATGCCTTTAGTAAGCTCTATCCATCGTCTCATCTACCTTAACCAGGTTCGATCTAACTGTTGAAGGTGCCACCATGATGTTTCACGATGGGGATCTATAGTTTAGGGTAGTAGGTTGTGTTAGTTTTCCAGTGTTGTAGCTTATGCTAATAGGGCTTATGATGGAAATGTTTCAAAGTAATGTGAATTAATTGATTAGTTGCATATTAGTAAATGCATCTAGGGAATATGCCATGTAGAGATCATCAGAATGCATAAACACATGTCAGTGATGCGCAAATTTGAGCAGGATATCCTCTGACCTCGTTCCTTATACTGTACAGTGTGAAGTAATGCGACTTTGGAAGAGCATACATCAAAGCCGTGTAGGAGAGACTGAGGGAGATAAGGGGAGACTGCTAGATGCCACGGGGCATTAGGAATAAGACTGTGAGGAACTGCAGCCTCATCTTGGTTTACAGGAAGAAGATATTTTTTTACTCACACAAAAGGGCTTGTTTTGTTTTATCTTTTTAGAATGTTTTTTTAATTCACACTTCTTCATAAAGGCCAGATTTAATAGTTCTTAAGTCACCAGGTTCTCCCAGCGTCTTTCTACTGTTGATGTGCAAAGCAGAGCCCAATGACAGTACTGCTGCAATAATAATCAACTTAAGTATTACAGAGCCATGTGCCAACTCTTGTCAGGTGACTGTCATAGACTCTTGGATAACTGCTGTGTGGTGCATAACTTTACATGCATAATTTTTTACCCCATTAATGAATTCTGCTTTGCAGTTTTGAGGCTAGCTGTTGAAGGATGACTAACCTCTTTTGATATCATAGCTTGATTTATTTTCTCAGTTCTGTATTGCTTTTTAAAAAAAATATTTTCCTGGAGTTGTTGTATTAAATGGGATTGTGTTTGGATTACTTTTTGAAGGATTGCGGGATAACAAAATTTATTTTTGCTCAGCTGAGGATTTTAAAAACTCTTTCAGGAAATGAATGCAATTCAGATGAAGATTTGTCTTCTCGGAGTAAATGTATAAGTAAACACTGGATATGGAAATGAGACAACTTTACAAATAATTGCTAACAGTGAGAAAAAACCTGAAAGCACCATTTCAATCGACATTCAGTGCAATGGTCTCAGAAATAAGCCACTGCAAAATATCCTCCCTCAGCCAAAGTAAGGCGTTTAACTAGAAGGTCACTACAGAAGAAGAATGGTCCGCTCTATAGTACATTAACACCTCTACTGCACTCTGTAGAAGTAAAAAATATGATAAATTCAAGGGCTGTACCGATACCGATACTGGTATTGAGTATCAGCCCTGATACCTTGTAATGTACTCCTATCGGTATATGTTAAAGTTCACCGATACTATGAACCGATACTTTAAATGCGAAAACTCTGCAGTAACTTCACAGAAAATTTTAATTTTCAACTTGGAATTTTAGTTTTGAGGACATTTCTAGTCATATTTTTATTTTTATCTAATTCACCATTATTTGTTGTAACAAGCAGAGAAGAAAATAAAACCTTTCTTCCAATTCATTGCACTTTTTTGTGTTGAAGAAGTATCAGCATCAGTACTCGGTATTGGTAAGTACTCTGATCCAAGTATCGGTATCGTATCGGTTTGAAAAAAGTGGTATTGTTGCATCCCCAATTAATTCCAAACCACAAAGAGAGACAATAACCATGCTAATACTGCTCCTGGAGTCTTGCAAAAAAGAATTAAATTTTTTTTTTTAAAAGGATTTGCAGACCTCGGTTTCCCGAAGGACAACCAGGCTAAAAGCACGAGCCAAGGTCGCCAGGAGAGATCTATCCCAATGAAGCGGACATACAGAGAAGTAAGAAATCTCTCCAAAAAGTACCTACTAATGAGGTCCAAAATCTAGGCGTAAAAATGGACTCACACCTGAACCTTCAGAGTCAAATAAAGAAAATATAGGGTCAGCCTTCTATCACCTGAAGGACATTTCTAGGATTAAAGAACCAATGTTGGAATAGGACCACAAAAAAACGAATCCTGGTGTTTATCTTTAGAGATTAGTGATTGATCACTGCAATGGTGTCCTCACAGGTCTGCCTAGAAAATCCATAAGACAGCTACAATTGATCTAGAAACTACTGCTCGTGTCCTCATCATAACCACGAAAGTAGAACACATCACCCCAGTTCTAAAGTCCTTATACTAGCTCCCTGTAGCTCAGAGATAAAGTTTTTGAAGATTATAAATCACTGAATGGCTTAACACACTTCCCCCCTCCAAACCACTCAGTTCTTCTGTATCTAGTCTTCTAATCATCCCTAGAAATAAAACCAAACATGGAAAAGCAGCTTTTAGTTTCTATGCTCCTCATACTGTATCGGGAATAAACGTCCGGACCACTGCAAAGGTGCTAAAAGACTAAATCAAGGCTATAAACCCATCTGTTTAGTGCTGCCTTTGATTAGTTGGTTAATAATGGCTTTAATCTCATAACTGTAGGTTAAGTTCTTTATGTTTTGTGATGTTTTTATTGTCGTTTATCGCTGCCTTTATTTTATTCCTTTATCACCCCAAGCACCTTGAATGGCCTTGCTGGTGAAAGTGTGCTATACAAATATATTTCCCTTGCCTTAAATCTGTTGTTATATGTCCTTTTTTTTTAGAAAAAACACACAGGCATATGCACATTATTGTGGCTTATAAATAATCTTCAATTATTGGAATTATCTAGTTAGTCTTGAGTCACTCAAGACTCTAGACAATCTTAACAGATGTGCAAAGATAAAGGATTTAAGATCGCTCTCTGTATGCTACAATCCTTAATGATCTTTAAATATAAAAGAATGGACATTTGCAGATTTAGTTTATGGGTCACTTTGTATATCCTTCTAATTTTTGTGCATGGACTGTAGTTACAAATGTTTTATAAACCAGACATTCCAAAACTTCCAGCAAATTTGCATCTTTGCAAAACTCTTTCAGCATTGGATGAAATTATTTGCTTACTTTGCAAAAATCCTTCCCTGAAACATATCCAGGACACGTGCAGTGTAGATTTGTGATGTTCAAAAGGATACAAAATAAAGAGGAATTTTTTATGTGTGCATATGTAATTGCATCAGGCCTGCAAACCATTGCTTGTAATCAAATACTTATGTTTCAGAATGTTGCTCTAGAAGTGGAAGCACTTGTTATAAGCTTGATTTTTTTAACAACGCACACCAATGTTTCATTTATGAACCGCAGAGTGAGGGGAAAAAAAGGGCAGCAAATGGACATGCTTGGGGGATGGATGGGGGAAGGGCCAGGCGGAGGCTGGAGTTGTTATGCTTGGAGCAAAGATTGTGATAAAGTTGGATAAATAATGAAGATAATTACTTCGATGGAGAAAGCCCCACTAGCAACCAATTAATACAATTTGAATGAGAGATTAATGCCAGACTGAGTTACATTTTTGTTCAGATAGAGTTAAAAATCTACTTAATTTAGTTGAGCTGTCATTCCAGTTTTAAAATATGTCATCTTTAACATGACAGAGAGAAGAAATGTTTGGACATGTCTGGATAACAAGATGACTTCATTTCCTAACACCATCTCCTTGCTGTTGTCACTTGAGCTTAACTGAGTAAAAAAATGCAGACTTAGCTCAATTTAAAGAAAAAGATGAAAGGCAAGTGCCGCAAACACGTTTTTTTACATTTTTTATGAATCTTTCTTGTATTTTACCACCAGACCACTTAACTTACAACTTCTAAAAGTGGCTGCCATCTTCAGCCCCATCCAGGACACTCAGCGGCCAAGAACGTAAATGGAAGAATAGGGATGTTTCCCACTGAATTGTGCATGAACTGAAATTACCCTAGATGTTCTGTAGAGTGTAAAAGTGGTCAAGAAATTTGCAGGGCAGGACAACCTGGGGGAGGTGGCTTTTAGGTTTTTTTTTTGTTAAAATGTAGGGTAAAACATTTTAGAAGAGCTCTTTGCCTTTGTGCAAATTCATTGAATTTGCATAGACATCATGTGTGAGTAATAGGTAGAGACCAAGATCAGATCTCTCTGGTTTCATTGGGGATTATTACAGAGACTGTCGTAATGCTAGGGTTCAGTGATCTAATGTAGAAACCAGTGACGTGTCAAAGTAATCTGGAAAGATGTACAGTAGCAAGCTGTTCAAGCAGAAAGAGTTCAGTCCCCAGGCCTAGAACTCAGTCAGAATAAATTGAGTACAATATCTGTGTTTAAGAGTATTACAATATTTGTCAAAACGTTTATAAGATTGCTATGTTTGTCAATACTATTAACCTCTAAAAAGTCCCCTTAAGATAAAGCCACACACATAGTTGGTAAAAATGAGGCTAAGCTGGCAAATGCTGTCAAACGATCTCACCTTCATATGAGTCAAACAGAGTGAAAGATTATGCAGCAAAAGCTAATTATCAATAATATGAAGCAATTTGTTACCTTATGAACTTTATGCCCACACTTAGCTGCAGTCAGCTCATAATCTGACTTTTTATTCCTTGCTTTAGCCATCTGTAGAAGCGAAAGCATGCACCGATATGTCTTCCCTCAGATTTGGCTTGTTTATCTCCTTAAAGCCCAGTTTCCAATTTTTTATTACTATTTCTGGGGGGAAAAATGTTCCTTATAGATATTTTTTTGTTAGGTTAAGATAAATGTTGCCTATTGACTTGTCTTTACTCCCACTGAGTTTACCTACATTTTCTGCATGGATGATATTTGTAACAACAATACTCTCCATGTAATTTTTTTCCCCATCAGAATTAGGTGGCAACACATCAATTTTACATATTGCTGTTAAAAATATATTTTGTCCAGAAATGAGTGTATTTACAACTAAAAACGTCTCATGATCATTGGGATAAAATTTTTGTCATCCACATATAGTTAGTTTTTCTGTTTTAGTAGGCGTGCCTAATAGGGCGTTTTAAAAGGACGTTTTTGCTTTAAAGCTGACATAAATGCTGGTTGTGTCGTTTATTGTTTCATTGTTTCAAGACTTTTACATTTTCTAGCTGCAAAAATCATTTAGGTTTTTATGTAAAATGGAAACTAATATGACGGTTAAAATTACCAATTTATGACATTGGTTATTACAATTACAAAAATGTTCTCTGGAACATATATTTAATAATAGTCAGAGATAAGCAAACACATTTAAAAAAAAACATCCAGAATTAGCTGTATGATTAGTTGGGCTATCAGCACACATTTTCATATCATAACTTTTAGTTTTACACAACCAGAAATACTTCTAAAATGAATCAAAAAAATGTTTTGTCACTAAGCGAAAGATATAGCCATGTGGTTTCAGCCTGCTATCTGGCAATGCACAGTAATAGGTGGGGGGAAATGCAGTACTAATATATATGGTTCAAACAATCCTTTTTTTTTTCTTCTGTGGCATCTCATTAAATTTGCTTGGAACATTAAGAATGCAGTTAAGTAAAAAAAAAAATTGTAACACCATTGAAAAAAAAGTTTTGAATTATCATAATTACTTTTGGCACATACTTTTGACATGTTGTATGCCACTGCATACAATAGAATCCAGTGCAAAACACAGAAAAAAAAAGTACAAGATTGCACATCTGAGCTCAATACCAGAAATTTTCTTAAAGTACTTCTATAATTTCCCTGCATTTTTAAGATGGCAGTTGTTTCATGTAATCCCAAAATGGCTTCCACAGACAACGATAAGCTGCTGGGTTCTGCAGGGCCCACAGCAGCTGTCGCAGGACTCCTTATTCTTCATGAGTCGGATTGTATGTTCGGACCAGAGAATGAGTTTGGAACTGCTCTGATGACCGATGGCTTTTTCTGAGGAGGGATAAGGATTGAAACCTCTAAGGAGGAACATTAGACCTATGGATGACAACTTTTAAGCTTGGAAGTTTACCATTATAGAAGTGCATTAGTTTAAGTCACATTTTTAAAAGAATCTAAATCAAAGATCTTTATATTTGAACTGAGGTGTTTATTGGGTATGTGTTGTGTGTAATGGCAGCAAATTCTTGCTGACTGGAGTGATGGTTAAGTAGTATGCCTTGTGCCAGCTGGCTCAACTGCATTGTGTCCGGCTTTGACATATGATGCTGCAAAAAGCAACCTGACAACCTCAGTTACCATTAACTTTGGTACTAAATGAGTCTGGACATTTATTGCTCTGCATTTTTTTTTTCAAACTCTTGGAAGTGTGGAAATACACATACAGGGGCAAGGACGGTTCACTGAGCAAAACTTCTTACACGCTGATTGGTTATGCAAGAGGATGTGCATTGTTAAACAGTGAAAGCCAGTCTTCAGCTTCATAAACAAGCTAATGAAAAATTTGACCTAAACAATAGCGGTAATGACACTCATTGTAAGATTAGTTATGACAGTCAATAGAGGGGAAAGTATTGTTACAAAAGGTTAGCAAGGTCAAAAACTCATTACAACGAACTGATTACATGAAACCTATGTAAGTATGCCAACCTTTGCAATTATCACTCCTACTTCATTGCCAAGTATACATTTAGCTTCCACCTTCCTAGCAGCAAATAGTTTCAGTACACAGCCTGAGAGGCATTGAATGAGTCTCATTAAACATAATGTTTCCAAAAGTAATGAATGCTGAGAGACACTTTTATCAAAGAAAGGAGGAGACGTCGATGATGTTTCTGTTGTGAAGTTCACAGAATAATACAGTGAATGCTTAAGGACAAATGCATCCCTAGAGGCAAGGTTTTTGTGAAACATTAACTGATCACCTTGATGGAAAAAGTCAATACGCTGCCCTTTTTTGCCCAAGCAAGACTTCAAACATAGTGCCATTTTCACCTCTTTTGGGTGTATATTGGATTTTTATCTTGTTAAAGGGAAATGGTTCAAAGAAAAAGTCCTATTGTCAACACGGTAGATTTATGTCAGTGTCAGAGAAAGCCTCCATAGTAGAATGCTAAGACATTTTTTATCAAAGATTTTTCTAGGAAGCTCTTCAGGATCTGTCAGAGTTCACATGGTTCAGACAAAATCTTTCGTTTGCAAGTCAGCTGCTCCTGCTGGCCACATTATTAAGTACACATATACAGTTGGTTGTGCAGGTAACAAATCAGCCAATCAAAAGTCAGCAACTCAGTGTGTTCAGACATAGCTGTAGTAAAGAGGACTATGCTACGTCTCAGTGAAGATGAATAGAATAGAATAGAATAGTTGTCCCACAAGGGTAAATTTGTTGAAAGAGGACTAATGTGCCTTCGAACTTTAGCCATTCTCTGGTTGTTTCCTTTGAAGTTTTGGGGATGTTCATCTTGAGGTGATATCCATTACTGGACTTACATTGGTACAGTACTTTTTGGAGGAATCCCAGAGACCGTGTCATAGCAAATTTTCTTCAAAAACTGAAAAACGTGTTTTGACTTTTTTCTAAACTGTTGCAAAGCTGAACATGGCAAAAAACATTGTGTAATAATGTAATAAAAAATAGCAATTCTATTTATCTTTATCTATGTAAATAACATTCTGTCAGTATTTAAATTAATATCTTACCAATATACAAATATTAATAAGTTTTTCTGCAAACAATGTTTGACATGGATTGACTGTATTCTAATGTCTTAGGTTAAAGAAATTATTTTTCAGGATTCATCATCAAGTGTGCTAGCTAGCTAGTAATTTAAGCTTTAACGTGTTTGTGTTTAAACTATGTGCTCAATCTCCTTGTGTCTAGTATTTATCTGTTAGCATCTACCTGTCTGTCTAATAATTGCTTTGGTTGCGACATTGCGTTTTTGGACAATTGTGCTCCAAGGTTTTGGATGCTGTGTATCTAGATGAGCTTTGCCTCGTACACAAATTTTTCTTTTGGACACTTGTTATGATGGGTAAGTGTGGCAGCAAGTATCTCAAAGGTTATAATAAATAGTTAAACTGTTGAATCCCAGTGGAGTTTAAAATTAGGCGTTGTAGATGTAGAGCAGGAGCAAAGAGCAAAGGCAGAAGGAGGAAGTTCAAACCATCACTTCCATTTATCATAAAGGGCAAGGAACAGATCACTGACTCTGTCTCTCTGCCAGACTTTCTAACCATTCTACCAAACAAATACTAAAAGAGGACCAGAAAATGCAAATAAAATGGATTGCCAGTGTTTGCAAACAACTGGCTATGTCATTCAGAACATGTTACTGTTGATAATTGGCTATGAATGACCGGAAATTGAGCATATAGTATTTCATGATTGTCAGGAAACTGTTATACATCAACAGTTCTCAGTTACAGGCCTCTTCAGATTCAATAAAAGGTTATAATGGGTATAACCTTGTAATAGCCACACATCCGTGTTCACGGACTGCAACTAGGCTTATGACCGCTAGTTATTTAAAGAATTTTCTTGCATTAGACTCTTAACATACTCCAGCTATGGCAGTAAAAACTTTGTGCAGCTCACGCATTTCTGTTTATGGAAGTCGTTGCCTTAGAAGATACACCAGTTGATTCTGGGCCAAAATGAACCGACCGCAAGACGTAGTCACCTCTTAGTGTTTCAGTTCTCATCCTGATATCTGGATTTCTTTTGATTTTTCTACGATGGTAACACAAGCAAGCAGCATGCTTTAGGTATTGCCTTAAGATAAACCCTATCTGCCTCTACTTAAAGTTGTGAATTAATCTATAAAACACTTTCAAATTCATTACATCATTTGGCTTTTGCAGATGCCACAATAAATTTAGTGTATGTAAACCTGGATTTCGTAGACAGTGAAAAAAGTATCTTTATCTAGTTATGCTAGCATTCAGCTGCTGTGGGTTAATAATACATTGATCCTGAAAGACTTAAAAGACAGTATGGTTTTAGTCTGATTTTATATATTTTTTTAAAGGAAAAAAATAATGAAACTGTTAAAATATTGTGTCTGGTTTAAACAGAATGTCCATGTCATTCTAATTTTGCCATTTATGATGCTAGGCTAGCTATTTAGCATGAACAGTGAAAAATGTTTCACTCATTTTCTTCGCTTGTTGGTAACTGTGGGTTAGTGGTAGAGTAGTTGGCTTGCAATCGGGAGGGTCGTAGGTTCAATTCCAGCTTCCTCCAGTCACATGTCGATGTGCCCCTGGGCAAGGCACTTAACCCCAAAAAAATCTACATCGTCCTACCGAGCCATGTTGGCTATCTGTGTATGAATGTGAATATGAATGGGTGAATGTGGCTTCAATGTAAAGTGCTTTGAGTGGTCAGTATGACTAGAAAAGCCCTATATAAGTTCAGTCCATTTACCACTCAAATTATTTTCTTATTAAAAAAATACCTGCTTGTAAATGGTATTCGCTTAGTTAAAATATTTTAAGATATATTGATATGTTCAGAATACAGACACACACAAACACTTACGCACAGCTGGATATACTCACACACTAAAATACTCACACACAGAGCATGGATTTGTCTTCTCTGTGATGAGAGGGATTATGGGATAAAGGAGGCAAGGCCGCAGCAGTTTAGTTCAGTTTGGACCAAAGCTGCTCTGAGCAGCAGCACAATGACAAATACAGATGAATGTCTGGCTGCACACAGGGGATCTACCTCATCGTTAACACAGCGGCCACTGGATATATCGAACACGAGAACCTCTGATTGTGATTCGAGAGTGGTGGTGGATCTGCTGGGTTATTTTTTTTCTCCCCACTTTTTTTTCCCGTTGGATCACTTGAGATGAGCAGAAACACAGGCTTCCAAGAGAAATCCGTGGATTGCAACAGAATAGAAGAAACCCAACAGTGGTGCTTTCAAGAATGTCCTGATTTCTGGCTGTTTTATTTTCTTCTTCATACCATTTATTAATGGAAGTATGTGAATATCGCTGCTTTTCATAGCGTTTTCATTTTTGTCCTAATTTTATTTGGTTTAATATGCAAGAAGACCTATATTTTGTTTTACTCAGGAATTTATTTCCCTACTACTGTAAGTAATGGCATGAGACAGAAAGATGTATCCAACTCATCGACAGCAGAATGTAGGAGTCAACCATTTGGATTCATACGGTGATGACGTTCTTATATAGTATGTATTTTTGTTTATTTTATAGTTGTTTTTTATTTTTTCCAGATTTCAGAACATAGATAAAACATTTATTTAATTCTTACATTAATTTTGCTTTAGCATTTCTTCTCAAGATGATTATATATCAAGTTTAAAAATATTTTCTCTGTATCCTCACTGTCTCACCAACCATGTTGGTATAATGCAATAAGCAAGTCAGCTGTCACATCAGGACTTTGTTTTCCCTCTCTTCACTCGTATAATGCTGGTGTGCGACCGCCACGGTGGTACTCGTATTTGCAGCCATTGATTGCCAAGCTACGGAATCAATAAGCACTTGTTTGACGGCGGTCGATTACACTAAGCAGAACTAAACCACACATCGAGCCTTGCAGAGAGACGAGGAGTCACAAGTAATTGGACTGAGTGCATTCTAACTAGAGTGTCACAGAGTAGCTTTCGTAAGAGCTGTTGGTTTTATGAATCGAGAAGATCCCAGAACAGAAACTTTTCAGTTCTGTGTTTTGTAATAAACTACATGTAATCTTATGCAACCATTTTTTAATGCTGTTTTTTGTGTAAATCAACTAGGATTTCAACGCAGCCTTGAAAGAGATTTTATTTCAAATTTTCCCTGTCTTTTAATTATTGATAAATGATTTAGAATGAATCCCTTTTTCCATTGTCTAAAAGATAAAAAAAACATTAATTTCTGAATAGTAAATAACTTATTGCATTAATTTAATTTTAGATAAGATGTGGATTCAAAATTGTGTCGATATGACCTCATGACCCAATTAAACCTCAATTATAAACTGAACCTGTTGATCTTGAAGGTATTTTACTAGTTTTAAATGTGACATGAATAAAAAAAACTCAGTTATTTATTTATCTAATTCTTTAAACAAATTAGATTTAAATGTATAAGTATATCATTAAGCTCAATTATTTGGCTCAATTGCTTTTATGCTATAAGTTTTTAACCTGAGGTTTTAGGCAATTATTTAAATCCCAATTTTAAAGGCAAATGCCTTTAACTATACCATTTTCCAGTGATGACAAAGCTAATAGTGGATAACATAACAATTTGATTTTAAACTACCTGAACACACAGTTGTTGTTTTTTTTCACAGGGTTGAGGGTCATGCTAACTAGAGGAATACATTTCTTTTTGACTGTGTTTGTTGCTTTCCTCCTTCATGGGAAGGGTTGCACCAATCTGGCTTTTTTCTGGACAGTACTGACTTCATGTTTTCTTATCAGATCTGTATTGATTTTTAATTTTTCATTCACGATTTGCAGAAAAACAGAAAAATGAAGGAATTACATGGTGATTAACATGTGTCAAAGCATATGTGTACATTTTTATAAACACCCACCACAAAAAATCATTAAATTCAAACTGTTGGTTAATAGTTTTACAGACCATAAATGGTTGGAGATGGTATGCTTGATACATTTGATGTATACATCACAACTAGGTCATGAAGAGAAAAACTTTCTTAATCTGATCTTTATCCTATTGCTCCATGCAACTCAAATCAGGGTTAGATTTTTTTTTCCCATAAAATAATGTAACTTCTTCAGCCAGACATACAAATCACAGAAAAAAAGTGAATGAAACCAACTTATGTGTCAAAAAATAATTGTTTTTAGAAGAAGCAATAAATGAACCAGCATTAAAATTTAAATACACAAATTTTAGGACCAAATATTTACAAATTTTCAAGGCCTAAAATATATGATTATTAAATGTTTACTTTATATCAGTATTTTGATACCTAGTAAAATATTGACTGGTGTTGATTTCTTACATTTTTGGCATTTTATTTATAATCATAAAGATACCATAGGTCACAAATGTGTGCTTTAAAAAAATCTCTTCTATATGTGGGGTATTGTGTTTGTTGCAGATTAAGAAAAAACTATTATTTAAGTTTGTCAGGAGCCAAATGCAGAAACAAATAGTTTATTGGGTGTTTATACTAAAACCCATTTAGGCACATGGTTTCCAAACAATTGTTAAATTCTGTTTGAACAAACTCTGACTGAACAATCTTGGCGTTTGTATCTAATAAAGATAATATAAAGGAGAAATAGTTATTTTTGGCTTCATTTTGGTCTTGCAAATATAAACTGATCAATCTCTTTTGGTCAAAACCAACATTAAACATGGTTCTAGTTAATTACCATGTTTTGTTTATATACATCCCCTGATTTATCTGTGGTTCTTCCTTTAGCCACAGGAATAAGACGTCAGGCTGGCCACCACCCGGCCCAGGCTCCTGGGGAGGGCTGCAGGGGCCCGCATACAGTTGGGACAGCATGAACAACACCAGGGATGGCCGGGACTTCTTTACCAAGTACGCTTCATCCTAAGCATGTATTGTAACTGTTTAGTTTCCCCTGACGAAACTCATCAAAGAGATCATATTATATACTTTAAATAACACATGATTTTAGTTGAAACGTAAACATCTCTCCTAAAGTTAAGGTCAATATTTAAATGCAAAACCTGCAACACAAGACTATCTCAGAGCCAGCAGAACTAAGGTTTATCAAACTACAAAAATAATCTTGCACACAGTAATTTAACGGCTGGAACCCTCACACACTTTTATTACACAGCAGGTCTTTGCAGGATCATGGTGAGGTCTTCAGTACTCTACAAAGAACAAATCTGACAATTAGTCAAGCTAGAAACTTCTGTAGCTAGTCACGAAAAGCACCTTATTGGGGTTCGGGTTGTGTGTGTTTGCAGACTAAGATCTAGGGCCTGCACACATCAGCTACACGTGGAAAGAATTTGACCAAGATTTTGCCCAAATATCCCCAGACAAAGTTTTGGCCTCTTGGTCTCAAGAGGCAAACAGAACCTAAGCACAAAAAGCACAGCTATATTTAGATTCTTGACTTGTAATTTTTGTCAATCTATTAATTTAGGAGATCTTTAAAAGTTGTCTTTTAGTTTCCCACTTTGCATTATTTTCTTACATACATATCACATAATACCAGGTATATTCTCTCTTTGTCTTAACAAAAGTTCAAGTTTGACGAGACTTAAAAAGCTAAAATCCTTACATTTATTTGTTCACTTGTTTATTTTGGTATGATAAATAAGAAACACATTCAGTGTTGCATTTACAACAATCGGAGGACAGACTTTGCATAGATGTTGCATAAAAAATAATTTTTTATGATTTATATGTCATTTAATGTACAATGGGGTAACCCTGACGGAACAGAACACATCATATCTTACTGAAAGTTTTCCAGGTATGTCTTATTTTAATTTTATATTTTCTTGTCTTTTTAATTTTAAATTGGTAAGAGAATTTGTAATTTGAAACTGATTAACTCACAAAAGAAAAATAAGAAATGTGTTTATCCAAAGAGGCAGGGCTCAGAAAGTGACTGAAGCAGGATAGGCCTACACATCAAAGGTATGAACGTATGAACTATTTTACTGAAAAGGAAATAAGTTGGTTAACCCTCTTAGGCATTCCAGTGCAGTTTCAGAAGGCTTTCATATCATTGTAGACGGTCACAGATGCTTGTTCTGTGTAAGAAACAGGTTTTTTGTTTGGTTGTTTTTTTTCTACAAAAGTGCTGGATTTAGTCTGAACCAGTTGTTTTTAAAGTATATATATATATATAATATATACATGGCCTTTTGTCAAGGACAGCATGGCCCAGAGGGCAGCACATTTTAAAGAAAATGACACTTCAGTTATACTCAGCTTTCTATTGATTTTTTTGTATGTCAGATCAATTGACATTTGTTCCCTTCTTGTGGCATACATATAATTAACATTCCACTCCTTTTGAGAAAAAAAAACCTGAGTATTAAAATTGTAATTACTCTAATCTACTCGATTATTTCTATGTATCATAAAATCATATTTTCTCATTCTTTTCATCTTTCTGTGAAGATGTGTTTTGCGAGTAGGTGTGTATTTGGTTCCTGCAGCGGGAGTGGCCCGCCCAGGCTGCCATTTATTCAAGAACTACCTCTGGCACAGTTCATATGCAGTGTCTGACAGTCAAGACTAGGTTAGCCAAATCTTTTAAGCTTGTTATGTAACTTGCTTTGCTTTGTTTTTGGCTGTATTAAACCAGTTTTGACTAATGTTAACCTAAAGTCCTTTTTAATTTGTCTTGATATATTATACAGCTTATGCATACATGAGTGTAACTCTGACACTGGTGGGCAAGCTATTGTTTCAATTTATCTTAATTTAATATTTTAGTGACTCTGTTGATATTTTTTCTATTTATGGTATTGGAAAAGAAGGAGCTGCAGAGAAGGCACATTTAAGTAAAGTTGCTTCCACTTTTCACAAAGAGAGGCTTTATGTTCATACTTGTGAAAATAAAAGCTTACAATATCAAAATCAAAGACTGCCAAGGAAGGTTTCTAAGCTATAAAAAAAAGGCTGAATAAAGGCAGTGATTGACAGGTACTAAGAGAATGAGTAAGTTCCACTTAAACTTTGTATCACCCATTCGATAAGTGACATTCTGGATGCTCTGTGTCATTCAGACAGTCATTTCAGGCTCAGGACCAAATGTGCAATTAAATGATGCGTTTGCATTTTAGTGATTCCTCAAAGGTGACTGCAGTGACTCACAAACTAGGGGGAAAGAACAGGAAAATTTTTATCTTTTTCTGAATTAACTCATTTTAAAAGTTGTAACAAATGACAAATGGTGGCATATTGCAAGTAAAATACAAAAATATAAGGCAGCCGCCTTTGTTAAGCTTGAAGTGCCTCAATTGCTTTCTTTGGCCATGCATCACTTTTATTGCTTTATTCCCCTACGCATTGAACTGAAAAACGAACCGCTTCAGGGTTTTTAAGATCCATAAAGATAAAAGTGTCCTTGAAAAAAGAGAGGCAACTACCCGGGCAAAATTTATCCTAAAGTTGTTTCAAACTTGTGGATTTTTGTGTTTAATATATTGAAACAATATAGTAACATATATAACATAAACTTTCTATATTTGCTTCACTTTTGTCTATCATTGCAGAAAAATATTTTGAAAAATATTTTTTGTGCCCAGATTTATGCAATAATTATTCTTTGGTTATTGTTATTAAAAAAGGTGGCAAATTTAGAGTTGTTGGATGCATTTCAGGACTCAGACATAAACCAATGTATAATTTTTCTTCTTCTCAAACAATGAATTCCCTCGGAAAGTACTCACAAGTGATCCTGTTTTCATGCAGCAGCCCCTCTCAGCTGCATACAGAGCAGGAGATGTTTGCCCCTCCAAATGCAGGGCCAGAAATATTAGCATAATTTTCTTGTTATGTGGTCATTAAGATTTTACTTTCTGTTGCCTCGTGTTGATACATTTAGATTAAGGTCAATTGTATACAGTGCATTTCAAAACATTTCTTGATGTTTGGTTCTAAAATAGAGTCTTTAAAAAAAAACACATCAATGTTAGTTAGTTACCTGGACATTACAGATTATGTTAATTTGACTGCAACATCATTCGAACATTAAGCGCAGACAAGAGCTACTGCTAGCAACACGGTTCAGGTTCTACCTTTGGACATTTCTTACAACCATATGTCGTTTGAGATAATTCATACACACTTTGAAAACCAAAGTTTTAAAGTAATTTTCAGGGATAAATTAGTAGTTTACTGTTAGGAAATGTTAGAAAAGTCTATAAAATAAAATCTAACTGAGACCATTACATTTTGTCAATTAAAAGTGTCAATTCCTACAGAAATAGTATCTTATTAACATATTCCTTTACCTATTATTTTGATTTTCATTTATGCTGTATTCTGATTGTCACTGTGCTAAAACATTTTTGCTTCTAATATAAGATCCTGCTATTAAGATGTTGAGGAAACCAATGACCATTTTCAGATTAGTGATTTCATTTTGACAAGTAAAATTGTTTGTTTTCCTAACTGCAACCCTAACCACTATTCCGAAACTTTCTGATCGGATTTGTTACTATTAGCCACACTTTTGCACTGAAACTAGCCACGTGACAAAATTCTGAAAAATGTAGCTGCAGATTATTGGTCAGTTTCACTTCAGTTACTTTAACAGAAATATGAATGTGAAATAAAATGAACAATAAATTTTGCAATAATGTTGGATGTAATTGAGATACATTAAATAAGTTTGAAGACTGGAAAAGTATTTTGTGCTTCAAAAGGCAAAACAAAAAAAGAAAATTGGTCTGAACTGACACTAATGACTCACCAATGGTAAAGAGGCTTTCAGTGTTTTTCTTGGAAGATTAGATATTGCAAATATATTATTTTGTATTCTGTTGCTTATCTTAGCTGAAAGTTGGCATTTAAATTGACTATGTATTCCCTTCATGCCTCTCTTGTGCGAAATGCAAATCCTTTTTTAGATTTTGTGGTTAAATGTTTGTAGAATTAGTTTTAAAATGATGACCAACAAAAAAACATTTTGTATTTAGAATTTCTTTCAGTTGTGTAGAAACCCCACATTCTGTAGACTGTATAACTAATATGTGACATATGTGGCTATATCTGTGACATGACATGGTACAGAAGTCCAACATTCAAATACATTTGAATGGAGGGGGTCGGGGGTCTATTCTTTTGCATTAACGTGCAACTCAGTGGAAAGATTTGAGATATCTCAAATCAACCTTTAATATTAATTTTATAGTTGACTCCTTTACAGAATATAAAACTAAAATCTATGGGTTTGTTTCCCTTTGAACATGAATTATTGTGATCTGATTGGGTAATCAATGGACTTTTAATCACCCCATTCTGAAGAATTTTATATGTCTTCGGGAGGCAAGCTGGTTTCCAGATCACAAATCTGAATGCTGCATGGGAGCGAAAGATGTGATTTATTAACAGCTAATTTAACCACTTAAGTCCTACATTGTAATTTTATTGTTATCTCTTTGAATTAAAAGTATTACTTTTGCAGAGATGAATTCATTAATCTTTCTCTAATTTGCACTTACTCGTGTTTTTTAATAGAACTCCCTTCAAGCAGCTGCAGGGACTGTGTCCTAATGGCAGCCATCTTATCCATTAACTACAATGTCATTTGGAAGTGAAAATGTCTGCTGACTTATTTTACGTCACTCCTGATAAACGGGTCAGCCAAATTGTTTTATTTCATTTTCCAAATGTTTTTGCTTGTTTCCGTCTGCTTGGTGTTTACTAGCCAAGGGTCCCAGAGCAGCTCCCTGGAGGAGGTGCACCTGGATGGTCTCCCTCCCGCCCCTCGCCTGGTGGAGATGAGACGCGATCCGGTCCTAGGCTTTGGGTTTGTGGCTGGCAGTGAGAAACCGGTGGTGGTCCGTTCGGTCACACCAGGTATGTGTAAAATCTATTTGTGAAATCTCATTAGTGGAATCTAAATTAATTTCCCTACCGAAGAAACTGAAATTATCCTCACAGCATGACGCTGCCTCCACCCTGTTTCATGACAATGTGGGCCAAGAATTTGTATTATGGTCTCATCGATCTCTTTTCATTTAAAGCTCTTCATCACTACATCATAAGAAATAGAAAGAAAAGTGAAATTTATTTCCCCATAAGGTGGGGCAAAAAAGTATTTAGTCAGTCATGAGAGATGCCTACAGTTTTAACCATAGGTATACCTCAACTATAAGAGACAACATGAGAAGGGAAAAAATCCAGAAAATCACGTGGTCTTATTTTTAAATCATTTATTTGCAAACTATGGTGAAAAATAAATATTTGGTCAATAACAAAGGTTCATTTCAGTACTTTGTTATATGCCCTTTGTTGGCAACGACAGAGGTCAAACGTTTTCTGTAAGTCATCAAAAGGTTTTCCCAATGTGTTGCTGGTATTTTGGCCCATTCCTCTATGCAGAGCAATGATTTTTCAGGGCTGTCAGTGGGCAAACTAGTAAACTTTAGAAAGGCCTGAACATCTACTGCTAAAACAGAGGGACACGTCTGGCACTTCAGGATTTGAGTCATAGTGTGTTACTGCTGATAGCCTTTGTTACTTTGGTCCCAGCTCTCTGCAGGTCATTCAATAGGCCCTCCTGTGTGATTCTGGGATTTTTGCTCACCATTCTTGTAATTATTTTGACCCCATGGGGTGAGATCTTGGATTGAGCCCCAGATCCAGGGAGATCATCAGTGGTCCCTATTTTATGTCTTCCATTTTCTAATAATTCCTCTCACAGTTGATTTCTTCACACCAAACAATTTACTTATTGGAGATTGAGTGTTCCCAACCTGGTGCAGGTCTACAATTTTGTTTCTGATGTCTTTTGACAGGTCTTTGGTCTGGGGCATAGTAGAGTTTAGAGTGTGACTGTTTGAGGTTGTGGACATGTGTCTTTTATCTTGATGAGTTCAAAAAGGTGCCATCAATAGGTAATGAGTGGAGGACAGGGGTTCTTCGTACAGAATAAGTTAAAAGTCTTTGAGAGCCATGGATCTTGCTTTTTTGCAGATGATCAAATACTTATTTAACACCATAATTTGCAAATAAATTCTTTAAAAATCAGACCATGGGATTTTCTGGATTTTTGTTTCCTCATTTTGTCGCTCATAGTTGAGGTATACCACTTTTTAAGTGGAAGAACTTGCACAGTTTATAGTTAACAAAATACTTTTTTTTGCCACACTATATGTGGCAGAGTGAGTAAATTTGCAGGAAAAATTGTAAAAAGTTAAATTTCATTCTAATCATTTGAAAGTATAATCCTTGTGTTGACTGTTCTGAAAACTGCAACGTTTTGCAGTCAAGCACAATAGTAACATGCAAGAAGATAAGTGAACCTAAATTATAGTTTAGAGTCTCCTTTCTTCCTGTAAGTATGTTAGTCAATTGGTAAATTGCAAAATTGCTGCCAAGCAACCTACACACTGCGCACAGTTGGTTGTATAAACTCGCACACACGTGCAGTACTCTCAGTTGTCAATCCGAGCTGAATTCCAAGCACACTGCTCAACTAATAAAAAAATCTGTTCCGGGTGTTTGGCCAAGGAAGAAAATTCAGATGCTCACACCCATTACATGTGTCAAAAGATACAAACGTGCGACAAATAAGATCTATGCCAAAACAGCACTATGTACACACTTTGTAGTTGTTTCAGTTAATCATACTCAGTCGTAATCTCTCCAGATGCTTCTTCAGTTTGGCACTTAAATAAGATATGGCTCAATTTAATGTTTGCCTGCATGCAGGTGGTCCGTCTGAAGGGAAGCTGCTGCCGGGCGACGAGATTATCATGATCAACGATGAACCAGTCAGCTCAGCCCCCAGGGAACGAGTCATCGATCTCGTCAGGTAGATGCACAGACGAGATCAGACATAAATATTTTGAATGCCTACGAGCTTCTGATACTAAACAGTGGGATACAGAATTATATATTTATGCAGCTTTATGGTAAGCATCTAAGAAAGCTCCTCAATATCCCGGACTGAGCTTCACTGACCTCATGAGATGTCCTCTCTCCTTGAGTTCTGTGCTTTTCTTCATTTATTTCTATCTCCACACATGGTTATTTGCAGTATACTGCAGGTTTGTCGGACTTGAACAGGTGTCTCATTCCATAAAACTCTTGGGTGGCATTCTTCTTCGCATTGGTTTTGGTTATCCTGAAGGATCTATTAGTTATGCTTTTGTGGACTTAAACTGCTAGAGGAGTTACTGACCAATTTACTTGCTCTCAATTCTACTACTACTTTCCATTTATATCCCATTTTCAGAAATTGCAGCTGTTCTTAGTTATGTCTCTCTGCTGGATAGAAACATTGACACAACTATTGACACAATAGTTTAATCTCCTTTCCATATAGAATATTTTTTACTTTTTTTGTTGCTTAACTGGGTTTCTTTAGTGGTTGGAACCACTGACAGACTTAATGCTGCCATTAACTTTGGGCACTCCTTGTATAACTTTGGAATGGCTGGTACTCCTGGCTCAGTGTTTCTTTGTTTAGTTGGGTCTCTTTACTTGGAAGAAACAACACTGGAGGAGAGTGTTTTTGTATTTTGATTTCTTTTTTTCTTCTTCTTCCCATCTTCAACAATCAACCAGTTGCAACTCATGCTAAGTCCAGTTCTGCTGGAGTTTTTTCATGTTACAATAATGTGATTCCTTTCAACTGTCCCTGCATGGCCTCTCAGGGTGAAGGAATTATGCAGAATCAATAACCTGACGGCATTTCATCTTTGATTGATATGATTTGATGCAACTGGATCTGAATCTGGCAAAAATGACCAAACAGAAGATTGAAGTTTACTAAATCGGTCCTCTTTGTCTTGTGAATTGGCAGTGTATAAATAAATCAAATCGAATCATTTTCCTTTTTTTATAATATCATTAAAAAACTGTCAAGCGAGGAGTTTTCATCTGATTGAGCTCATAATCATTAAGCTGGCATTAAAATCTTCATTAGTATCAATCCAGTGAAGTTCTTGCAGTGTATTGGCAATGCTTTCCGCTTGTCTGCTTAATTCTGGTGAAGAGTAAGAGCACTGAGAGCCATCTTTTGGTTTGCTCAGCTTACCTGGACTCAATTCCTGTTTCACAAAATCACTTTTGCCTTTTGGTTTGTGAATTAAAATGAGCGATTAATGAATATGCGGTGGAAAGCCCCTGGTTTGGATCACATCAGTTCGGCTGTGGCCAGAGGCATTTCATTCCACTTCACCCAAGCTAATCATGTTCTTCCTGTACCGTCAGCTGACGTTTCTCAGTGATTGTTTTGTCTGGAGTTAATTGACTCTCTGGTTTCCCTGTGTGCTTGCTGCAGGAGCTGCAAAGAGTCCATCATGCTGACTGTTGTTCAACCATATCCAGTGAGTAAACTAAGAGGATTTATCATCTATTTAGTCAGTAGCTGATGCTTAAGAAATGCATACTTAAAATGGGCAAGTGAGTAGTGTAAAGCCAACTATTTTTATTTATTCATTTTTTTTTATTCTGTTGTTTTACTCTATTGCATATACACTTTCAATCACGATTAAAGCCTGTTTGTAGTGTAGCTCAATCATCTGTGTCCCAGAGCTTCATTATTCAGTATTTGCTGACGTTTTCTGTTTCCATGTGAGCTTAATCTGAATTTGACATTCTTTGTGTCACTTCAGATTGTTTATTTGAGACAAAAATGATTTACCTCCTGCTTATTATATCAGCTTTCAAGGCAACATAGTCCATAATTCTTGGAATACTTCACAAAGTTTGCATTTCAGTTATATTATTGAGAAACTAATCCCGCGGTTATTGATTTCTTCTTTATTTGCTTTTAGGTGACATTTACATGTTTTAGGTCATGAGACAAGTTTTAGAAAAAGTATCTGTCCCCTTTATAAATCAGGAATTAACAGTAATCAACCACATTTTTCTAAAGTTCAAATAGATTACCAGGCCCTTGCAATCAAGAAATTGCTGGGCGTGAGTCACTATATTTAGTCATTTTTGCAGGTATCCAACACAGGAAGTGAAGGTAGGATCCACTGCCTCATCAATAATCTTCCCGTGTGAAACACACTGAGAACAGTGCTTGTGTGGAGTATTTCCGATCAGAGTAACTATGTGATATAAAAATAGAGCAAAAAACTTAGAGTTTTAACCCAATGCCATTTGATTTTTTTTTTTACTTTGTTTGTGTATTCCTGACAGGAAGATTAGCGATGATGCATACCCTCCAAACTCAATTTCCTGTGTGACTAGTTTTGATATTGCTTCTAATGGGTCATTACACTGCAGCAATCTCATAGAATGCTATGGCCTTTTTGATGCTGGAGTATTTTTTTTACATTTGTAGAAGTCCACTTTGATCTCAGTGCCCCATTTGAACAAGCAGTTAGCTTAAGCATCCAGAACTAGTTCATGAGAATTTATTCTCAATGAAGACACCAAGAAAGTTATCTGCTGCAGAGAAGATACAAACGTTGTAATCCTTTTCAGAGAAGCCAACTTTGAAAGTCCCGAACTTTCCGTTTAAAGATTTATCTGAGGTGGAATGGAAGAGCAGACGGTGGCTGCAGAAAAAGCAGAAAAGGCTTTTATGTGAAGGGCAGCCTCTGTGTTTGACAAGAACTTTTAATTTAGAGGGACAAAAAGCGTGTCCCAAAGCATTTTAGAACAACTTTCAGGGGACCTTGAAATTAATGTTTAACATGCTTTTTTTGAAGTTAAGACCACGGTTTGTGCTAATACTGTTAATGGTCTTCTTTTGTACATGAATCTGTTATATAAGATAGATCCTAAAACATTCAGATCTAACCAACAATTGCTAAAAAAATTTAAAACGAACTTGATATAAATGAAACTTGCAGAGTTTTTAGCCCAAGCCGTAGTGTTTATGTAAACAAATTTCTCAACTTTAAGGTATAAAAACAGCAATTAAAATATTTTTTCTAGCTCTCAAGTCTGACACATCATTAAATATTTACAGTAAGAGAGGAAGAAGCATTACACCATATGAGTAATCATATGGTGTAATACTTGAGTTAACATGAGTGATAGAGGAGTTTCTGTAAAACAAGGCTTACTACTTTGAAATGATGAAATTATTAGAGTTGACATCTTAAAATGTCTGTAGCACCTTATAATGATGTTTAACATCCCTGCATCCGTGTTCTATAGAGATTATAGATCATTACATTAACCCTGGGATTTCCAGAAGTCTGCCAACATTTTATAATTCCAGCCTGTGCAGAGCATGACATTTTAACCTCTTGCTCCCTCTTTTTCCGCAGCCTGAATAAAATGCAGATATCTTCCAGTATAAAGTAGAAAATTTTGTTTCATTTTTAATCCTGCTGATTCTGAATTTGTATTTATCTTCAAGTCTTCCCCCTACAGAAACGACATTCACTCAACAAACAGTGTTGCTGCCTGAGAGAAATGTTACCGCTTAGATATGGTGCATTTCCTGGTCAATAAAAAGTCAGATTTATGAGTCTCGGGCTAGACGGTCACGGGTCAGGATCAATCGAGCGGAAAATTGACCGATTGCAGTCACCTGTTGATTTATAGGGGCATCTCTAATACTTTAGGAGATTAGAAATAGAGCTTTGTTATTTTTCCTCCTTTCTGGTTGTTAAAAGAATTTATGTTAAAATGGCTGCTTTTGTGAGGTTAAAAAACAATTATTGCATTGCAAATAGGAAAGTGATGGCACTCTGTGATTTTTCTCTTCCTTATTTGCTGTCAATGATTTCTTTTTTTTTTTTTTTTCCTGTTTCTCTTTTTGGACAACTGCCTCTTAGTCTCCTAAATCAGCGTTCATCAGTGCAGCCAAAAAAGCCATGCTCAAGTCCAATCCGGTCAAAGTGCGCTTTGCTGAGGAGGTCATTATAAACGGCCAGGTCCCGGTCAGTCCCACCGCACACTCACATACACATGCGCACACACACATAAACACATGCTTATGTATGACCTATATAGGAAATGCCAGATGGTTTCCGCTTAAGACAGACAGTTCACTGCAAAATAGATAAGACAATCACAAAATGAATTCTTTTTGCATATTAAAGGGACTACATAGCCCCAGATTAAAAACACTGATGATATTCCTTCTTTGCAGAATCCGGTGAAGGACAACTCTCTTCTGTTCATGCCAAATGTCCTGAAGGTCTACCTGGAGAACGGGCAGACAAAGTCTTTTCGTTTCGACAGCAGCACCTCCATCAAGGTGCGTGTTCGCTATGTGTCTTTGGAGAACGCTTGACATCATTTGCAGCTTCTCTTGCATCTCTATTCACTGAGGGAGCCCACACTCTCAGAGAATATAGATCTAGTCACCTTTGAAACCCTGTTTATTGAAAAACCTTCCATAGTATTTTTTTTAATGGCAAAGAGAATATTCTCATTTATAGTTCTGCTGAATTTCAATTGAGTTTTAATACTCGGTGAGTTGATCCTTAATAAAGACGAAATAACAATTCCTGCCCAAAATGGAAAATGTCTCTTTTCTTTTTGATTTTAGTTTCTCTTAATTAGTTTTTTCTATTCTGTTTTTTTTCTTTTGGTTTTATGTTATTTTATTTTTTGTATGACTTGACTGATTTGGATGTTCTATGTTTTCCAATTTCTGTTTTTTTGGGTTTATTTTTTTTTTTACTTTGAACTTTTTTCCCTGTCATTACAGGAAGTGATTCTGACCCTGCAAGAGAAGCTGTCAATCCGCTGCATCGAGCACTTCTCCCTGGTGTTAGAGGAGAGAACTGAAGGCTCTGGAAGCAAACTGCTTCTCTTGCATGAGCAGGAGACGCTTACTCAGGTCAGAGACATTTCTTTTCCCTTCTTCGTGTCCTTTTCTGTCTAACACACACACACACACACACATAGCTGCTCTGTATTCAAACAGTACTTGGACCCCGGTTGCCATTTATCAGCAGTGACACAGCAGGGGTGACAGTTCGCATTACACCTCTCCCTCCCACATGCTCGTTCACACGCAAACGGCACATGGCACACGCCAATTCCCAGTGACCGCTACTTTCTAATGAGGTGGCTGGATTACAGGAGGACAATTTTAATATTCATAACACACAGTTCAGAACCAATGCTCTGCTTAAGCAAGTGTTTAAGGGTCATTCTTCTCTGACAAAGCTGATAAACCATTCAAACTGAACACAGCTAAGATTCTGATCTGGCCGAAACCATGCCTCTTAGCATCTTACCAGAAAATGCTTTTATACATTTTTATTAACGCTGCATGCGTGTTTATCTCTTTGTCTTTTCCCACTTCTGTAAAAGGTGACCCAGAGGCCTGGTTCTAACAGGATGAAGTGTTTCTTTCGAATCAGCTTCATGCCCAGGGACCCAGTGGAGCTGCTCAGGCGGGACGCAGTGGCATTTGAATACCTCTACTTACAAGTAAGCTGCTGTGGGAGATAGAAAAACTAACATTTACATAAGCAAAACTGATTTGGCCTAAAATCTCAACTTTTTCTTACCAGATGGAAATTGAAGATTTTAATTAGATGATTCATCATCTGGGTCTGGAGGTTATTTTCCCTTTTATGGGATCTCAACCGTCCAATAAAATTGAATATGAGACAGTGTGACACCTATGAAGCTCTTTAACGTTTGTCACAATACAATTACAAAATTTTGCTTAATTTTGTAGCAGTTTGGCCATAAAGTAGAGGAGTCGTAATTTTAAGTTTTTTTTAGAGAAATCCATTGAACATATTCTCTGTCCCTGCTAAACAAAAGCATTCCCACAGCCACAGGTTTTTCTTTACACACAATGTCATAAATGTAGATCAAAATGTCCAATCAGAGCACAATCTCCCACATATTGTATACCCTAAATTTGGCAGCCTGCAAAACGAGTGTTGTAAAGAGCTGCTGTATGTTTCCATTTAGAGGTTGTTGTTTTTTTGTTTGTTTTTTCAAAAAGTCCTAAAACCCAAAACAGACATTTTCATCATTTTCCTTCCCTGCTTTACAGTGTTGTAACGACGTGGTATTGGAGCGCTTCGGACCGGAGCTGAAGTATGATGCTGCGCTGCGACTGGCTGCTCTGCAGATGTACATCCTGTCCATGACGGCCAGACAAAGTCAGAAGGTTTCACTAAAATATATCCAGTAAGTTGAAAGTGTGTGTTTGACATTTCTGACAAGAGCTGTAAGTTAATTCAGACAGCCTGCTGAGTATCAGCCATTTGAAATATTTTTTTCAGTGCAGAAAGTTTCTTTCTGTGTTCAAGACCAATAGAGGAAAAAAGCTGTGATCCTCTGGGAGTCCGTTCAGTATTTTGTTTAGGGTTTTTTGTCTCCCTGGGAGCCAGTTTGTCAGTAAATCCCTTTCTCGGCTGTCTACTACAACTGTTTTAACCTGGTTCCAGGGGAAAGACTTTGTTTTTCGAGCACGGCTTTATGTTGAAAATCAATCTTCTCTCTGCAGAAAGGAATGGGGTCTGTCGCTGTTCCTGCCTCCGACCGTGCTGTCCAGCATGAAGGAGAAAAACATCAAGAAGGCTCTGACGCACATACTCAAAACCAACCAGAACCTTGTGCCTCCGGGGAAGAAAGTAACCAGTTCCCTTTTGTCTTTCTTTGCCCTCGTTATCAACTTCCAACACACACCCATATAAACACATAGGCTCACAAAAACACCATGACTCTAATTTCTGATGCAATACCCCAAAATAGCTTTGCTGCCATACTCATCCTTGTAAAGGTTCTCACCCTTGTCACCCTAAGACCCTCCGCTAAGCTAGACTTGAATGCTAATGTGCAAAACAAGTAACATGCATTGTCAGAGTCTGTGCATAATTAGGTATTCATATTCACACACATGTCCCGGTTGGGAGCAGCTCATCTGACCTGGGCTGAACTTTTCAGCACTTTCTGAAACTCCAGCTGGTCTTATCTAAAAAAAAAAAAACCTCATTGTGACTTTGACCAGTGCAACTAATCAGGCAGGCTAAAACTGAACCAAATTATGCAATGGCTTCAAGCAGTCTTGTTTATGCCATTATTTTCATCTAGATATCAAACATTCAGAATTCAATATGCAGGTCTTCTCAACAGATTTGTAAGTTACCTTGCATAAAAGCAAAGATACAGCAATGCTTTTCATATCAAAGCTGACAGTAAGCTACAAATAATTCTCTAATCAGGTTCTGTTGGAAGCACAGAGAAATGGTGAAAGTAGAAGGTAGCAATAAATGGAACTGAAGAAACATGCTAGCTGACCATCCCTGGACGACAGGACCAACCAGGTCTTGACAAAAACTTTTTTTGAGAGCATTCACATAGTATTCAAGTTACTCAGAGACCAGTTTGGATTGTGTTGCTGTAGTTAAGGAAATGACTATAGACTGCACCAAGTACTGGGTGGCATGTTGGGTTCTGTTCACCTATGCAAAGTGCCATGATTGAGCAAGTCAACATGACCATTAAAGGTCAGCTAGTCGTCATCCATGACACTTGATTTTCTAGTTACCTTTGATTGATCAAGGGAGATACAGTTTTGATACAGGAATTATGACACAAATAGTTGGTTTGGCTTGGAAAACAAGTGGTTCTGTTTTAGAGACTTTTAGTTGGCAGATGCGCTTTCATTCATGTTTATGTATCAGAGCGATAGTCCAAGATTGGTGCTGAGACAGATGTGGCCATCAGATGGGAATGGCAAATACAACTTCGTATCATCAGCATTGATGTGGCACGAGATGCTGTGTAATCAGATGATCTGGCTAAGTGAAGTGGCAAAAAGGTCCCAGTATTAAGCAATGGGGGACGCTGGTGGCAAGGTGGCGCAGATAAAGTTCTTAGGACTTGACTGTTACCATTTCTTCTTCTCAGGCTGTTATCTGCTTGTTGATGATTTGTAAAGGTATTTACAGCTTCATCAATGGTTTTATTAACCATTTATTAATGCTTTTTTAAGGGGACACATATTCTAAAGTTGAGTAATTCTAAAGATTTTTGAAAAAATCTTTCAAAGCTCTATTTCCATCCAGAAAACTTTCATTACATGGCTGAGTCTCAGAACTACCTAAGGTGACATTTTGTTCACAAACATATTGCACTGGGTACTGAATTATCCAGTCATTTTGATCCCAGATACGCAAGCTTGATTATTCAAATGTGAAACTTGCATCAGAACAAAATCAGTTTTCTAAGCCGCTTCATATGATATAAAGCATAAACAAACTGGATTATGAATGCTTTGTATCAAACAATGTGTTTGTGATACAAACACGTATTTTTTTATGTTTCATGCATCATACACATCAGAAGTGTTTAAAGCAGAACCGCATAATTTCCCTGCTCTCTGTGCCATGATCCATGCACTGTATATAATGTTCACAGTTGTCAGCAGTTGGCAGATTTGCCATGCTCTATGCTCTCAAAATGTTACCATCCAGTTCAAAGCTCTGATGTAGTTTTGGTTTTGTTATCCAATTTTCCTTTCCAAAAGCCTGTACATGAAGCAACACAGTCGTTTTGGGAAATAATGTTCTAATTGCTGTACAGGTGATGAATGTAGGGTAAATCTAAATATATACAAGAATTTGGTGGCTTGAGCGGTTTTTCACAAATTCTGGAAAAGCATGGAAAAAGAGAAAATATGAAAAATATTTTGTTTTAATATTAATTGTTTATTTTTTCTATAATATCTGTATGTTCCATACTTCTTTCTCTGTCTTTCCTTCCCTGTTTCTGTCCTATCTTTGTGTCCTACCTCCCTGCCATCTGTTCTTCCAATCCCTTCCTTCGTCGTCTCTCTCCTTCTTTTGTTCCTTGTTGTCTTTCTTCCTTTCTTTCTTCCATCCCTCCAATTCAATTTTTAACACCTGTACACGGTAGAAACGTCTAGTGCAAATGTCATTGTGACTTTGACTATTTTAAAATGAATGTAAGCGACTGAACTCTGGAAAGCTGAAACTATTAAAACTTGGGGGTTATATGTGGAACAAATATCTGTAGAAGTCCTGTTAAATTTAGTATAAATGTATTTTCCTTCTTTCATTTGATAAAATAAATAGTAAAGCTTATAGGGAAAGTTTGTTTTTTGTCAGTCTGCACCTTATTTTTTAGCATTTATTATGTTGATTTACTCACCCAGACAAGTTTGGAGCCTCTTGGAGTCATTCAAAAGAAGTTTATATCATCAGCTTTTATCATATGTTTTTGTTGGTTTTACTTGCTATGTTTTTTTTTCTTATGTTTTGTTTCTTTACCACCAAATCATGTGGAGCACCTTGAATTACCTCGTGTTGAAAGTGTACTATACAAATAAAATTGCTTGCCTTGCCTTCGGAAGAAGTTAATATCCAGTTGCGATCAGTGTAAATAAATATAATAGGAGTCAATCGGGGAAGGAGATTTTCCACCTGAAAACTCCTTAATTTAACCAATGTTTTGTTATTAATCATTAGCACTGCTCCCTTTGGAGTTTATAATTTCTCTGAAGTGTTTTTTATTTTTTATTTGTTACGGGGTATTTTAGAGGCTTATAATACAACTACACTAACACGCAATTACAATGACGTCACTGCCATGCTCCATCCATGTTTTAGTCTGAGCAGCGCTTTCACTCTGTGTTCTATGGCAGTCTGCTAGATAGAACTTGCTACTACAAACATCAACATGGTTCGAATGACCAATTGGACTCAGTTTGGCTTCCACAGGCTCCCTTTATGCAGCCTACGCAGACCACAGCTGCAATGGCAGCGACTATATTGAAATTGCTGGTTTGTGTCAGTTGGGTTTGGTTAGATTATAAGCTTTTAAAAACTCCAGGTGCTTACACTGTAGCAGAACTTGCTACTGCATCGACATGGTTCATTTTTACGTGTGTCTAAATTGCACTAACTGAATGACCAATTGGACTAGCTTCTACAGGCTCCTTTTCCGCAAATTACATAGACTACATGTGTAATGGCGGTGGTTGCGACATCAATGAAATCCTAGGTAAGTGTAAATTGGAATTGCTTACATTAAAAGCCCATAAAAGCACTTCCGAGACGTTCCAAACTCAAAGGAGAATATCGCTAACTATTCATATCAAAACATAATTTAAGACGTTTGGGGGCAGATAATGCCTTATTACAGGCGGCAAGTTTACTGCCTGCATTGACTCCCATTTTGTCGACATACACATACTCGCGACTGGATATGAACTTCTTCCAAAGGACTCCAAGTGGCTGTAAACTTGTCTAGGTGAGTAAGTGAACATCTTATTTGCTAAAAAATTAAGGTCCAGATTGAAAAAACCCAAATTTTTAATAAACCTTTAATAAACTCAAGGGGTTTTACATTTCCACCATGTACTTTATCATGACTGAATACGCAGTTCTTTAACAATCAAGAAAAGGCAATTTCGGTGCTTTTTAGCTCTCTACAAATTTTTAAAATCAGACTCAATACATCTGTGGTTCTTGTTAAAAACACAAATTGGAACAATAAAATTGGCTGGTTTTCAAATGTAAATGTTCTTAAATATAAGAACAGCTCTGACCCCTTGTAAGCGCAACATCTAGTGGTAGAAACGGGTGACCTGCAACACTGAAGCAGTTCATCTTACTTCCATAAAGGAGTGGGGTGCTTCGCAGAGGTCTGCACTAGGGATGCAACGATTGAACTTTTTCATACCGATACAATACTTAATAACAAGATAAGAACAACACTTCTTGGTGTAATTGTTTTACTGGATTTTAACCTGTTTTATACTTTTTAATGTGATATCGTTTGTATATACTTGAGGGCTGAAATGACCCCAGGAAGAGTAGCTGATGCAGCATGCAGCACAGGATAATTGGGATGAAAAAACAAATAAATGTATATCTGGATAATTGCCAATACGAAGTACCAATGCCGATATTTGTACTACACAAAAAAATTGAATAAATTAGAAGACATTGTTTTTCTTTTCCTTTCTGTTAAAAAAAATTATGGTGAATAAGACCAAAAAATTATAAAATTGATCACAAAACAAAAATTTCAATAAAATGAAAAACAAAACAAAAATACTTTTCCATATTCTAAGTATCAGCGATATGGATACGAGTAGATTGGAACGGTATTGGCCCCAATACTTGATACCAGTCTTGGTATTACTGCCTCCCTAGTCTGCACTCTCATTTTATACTTGTCGCATCAAGTGCTTCAGTTTAAAAGGATGCTGTTGAAAATATAAATACAAATTTTGCAAACTGTAATGTGGAAACTAAATGGTCCTGCTTATCAAAGAAGCAGGTTGTTGATGTCTTGTTGCGTGCTGTTGCCAGCCAAAGCAGTGTCTCTAATATTGTATGGCTACATACTTGTCAAATGTGGTGATCTGTGAATCCCAGGTAGAGGTTCTGTCCCAGCTGTGTGCTCAAGGACATTTTACTGCATTCAGTTCGATATCAAACAATTTTTTTTCTTTATTTCTCTTTCTTCCACTTTCTATCCATCAGCTTTTCGAACCAAACATTAAGATTTGGGACAAATTTAACTGATTTGATTCATTCAAAGAAGTTTAGTGTTTCTGTAGAAGTGAATAACATCGAATGAAACGATTCTTTGCCACAGAGGGCAAAAACTTTCCATGATAAAATAAATGTGCGTTAACCATTAAAATGTTAAAATTTTGACATTAAGACTCCTTTTTTTTTTTTTTTTCACTTATGTTTCATCCCGATCTCGTTATCACTGAAATGTCTGTTTTCGTTCTCTTGGCCATTATTTTTGGGAAGAACGCAAGGATTTAATGTGGTGTCAGAGGATGTTGTGTAATCAAATTTCATTAATTTAAGGAGTATCTGCATGCGACAGAAAGGGCAGAGGCACCTAGGTACACACGTGGGATTTATCAACAGATGATTGCTTAGGAACAGGCATATGACTGACCACTGCACATTTGATAAAAGCAGTAAGAACATTTCTAAATATAATTTCAGGAAAGGAAAAAGAGCTCAGACCTCCTTAAAGCACTTCACACCCTCCACCCTCCCTCCAAATCGCGATTCACAGGATCTCAATGAATATCAAATCCACAGTCATTTATTCTAGGATACATTCTAACATTTTCTGAAAATTAAATCCAAATATGTCCATTACTTTTTCAATTATTTTGCTAAAAGACAGACATCCGGCAACTCCTGGGTAGAGGTGATAAATAGATAGATATTTCATCAAAGTAAAACTGTTTCCATGTTGCAATTTTCCCGTTGTACCCACGGTGAGAGCTATACTTATATTTAACAACATTTCTATGCACAAGTACAAGATGGTAAATCCCATAACATATATGAATTTGTTTTAATGCAAGAAATACGCACAGATCTGTGTCTAAGAACGGTTGATAAATTAGGACCCCGGTGTTTAAAGATTTTGAAGCAGCAATGAAATTACCCAATATCCTATATATGCTTTGTGTTGTTTTATGATTTTTTGGAACTTACAGATGATCAGACCTGATCACTAATGAAGCAGATTAAGGTGAATTATATCTTGCTCAAATGTCAAGAATGTTATTAAAACAGCATTTAGAAAAAGAAACACTTCAGTTTGGAAGTGTAAGAAAAACTGTGTAGAGATTTGACTCACAGGAGAGCCAGATCAAACACAAGTGAGATATAAAGAGCACTGCAGTGGATCAGATTTAAATGATATGATGGGATATAATGGAAACTCAGTGGTCCACGTCAAAATGGCTCGATGATGCTTTACATCCTCTAGAAGCCTCTAATGCGTCTGCTCAGATTGAAGTGATTTCATTTCTAAGTAATTACCTCTGTATCTCTCTTCTACCTTTTCAGTTAACTGCATTGCAGGCCAAGGTGCATTACCTGAGGTACATCAGTGAACTCAAGCTGTATGGAGGAAGAGAGTTTCAATCAATACTGTTGGTAAGACATTTGTCAAACTCTGTCTTTGAGATTTGTTTTCTGGAACCTCTTTTTATGGTGTTCTGTCCTTCGGGGTACAGCAAGGAGAGAAACAGACAGAGGTGACGCTGTTAGTGGGCCCCCGATACGGAATCAGTCATGTCATCAATGCTCGGACCAACCTTGTGGCCCTGTTGGCCGACTTCAGCCATGTCAACCGCATTGAGATTCTTACAGAAGACGAGACGAATGTCCGGCTGGAACTTCATGTGCTGGACGTTAGAGTAAGCATGAAGCCGGGGGGGGGGGGGGTTGCATTCCTAATGTCTTCTTTTTTTATTCATCACTAAATTCACCTTACCCTCCACCTATCTCTCTGTTTTCTCAGCCCATCACATTGATCATGGAGTCTAGTGATGCAATGAACCTTGCTTGCCTAACAGCAGGCTATTACCGCCTCCTAGTGGACTCCCGGAGATCAATTTTTAACATGTCCCAGTGCAATGATATAGCAGAAGATGATACTGGTGAGTCATCAGTTTTCAAATCGCTTTTACAGATTTTTTCTATCAAATTTGCATGTGCTAAACATTTGCTAGAATTTTTTCAAAAGAATGCACTACACTACCTTTTTAGTGTGACCTTTATGTTCATATGCTGCTTTTTCTTGCAAAACACGTCACACAGGAAATTATTACCTACTCTAACAGTCCCGAGAAATAATATGAAAATATAGATTAAATTACTTTAAAATGTATGTTTACTGGGAAGCATTAAACCCTAAACTTTCCTAAAGTCAAGCATTCATATTGAAGCTGCTTTAAAGTCTAATCTAAATCAAAAATGAAGCATAAAAAGTAATATTCGCTTGCTTGCTGCAGGTCAGGATCGTGTCCTAGAGTGGCCGTACAGCACTTCTTTAGGGGAGAATGAAGAGCCATCACAGGCTGAGGTCTATAACAGGGACTATCCAGGCAATGGCCAGAGAGAAGACAGCATTTCTCCTTACTTTCACGAACCTCAGAACCTGGATAGCGACCATGGGACAAGGAGAAGTCCGCTGCCCCCTCCTCTTCCCCCTACCAGACACAAAACACAGGACTCACCTCGGAGCGCCAAAGTTTCATTTATTTTTGGGGGTAATCCTCCCTTGAGCAGACACAGGAACTATGAAGAGAGCCCCGAGTCCTCAGAGCCCTTCCAGTTCAACGAGCTTACGCATGTCTACAGCAACATTATAACTGAGGAAGGTGGCGAAGAGCCCGTGCTGAGGGAGCTATTTTATCGAGACACAACAGACGATGCAGAGGATGATGAGGATGCGTCCTGCGAGGAAGACTCAACAGGGGGGACTCCAGTGGGTGATAGCAGGGAAGGTGGAGATGACTGTAGCAGCCAGGCTGCAAGGGTGCCCACAGCAGCTGGTAAAGCTACTTTTCTCTCTCTATCTGGGTCCACGGATGATATCATCGACCTAACATCGCTGCCGCCTCCTGAAGGAGACGACGGTGTGAACGACGATGAGGACGACTCTCTGCTGCAGACCCTCAACCTTGCAATTGCTGCGCCACCGCCGGGCTTTCGGGACAGCATAGATGAGGACATGGCCCCAGAGGGACGGCCTTTAAGCACATGTGATAATGATGACATCCCTGTATCGCTAATCGATGCCGTTCCAACATCGGGAGAGGAAGAAAGAAGCAGGGGTGGGGAGAGTAGCCTAGAGAATGCAGTCATGGATTCTCTACAGGCACTGGAGCATCTATCAGTCTCTGAACGGAGACCTCCTCGTCCACCTTCCAGCAGCAACAATACAGGTCCGTGAGATACTATTTTTTTACGATTCTTGATGTTGCATGCTTGAGGCTTGCAGTCATATAAGCATAGTGGTTTTCTACAGAGGTGAACGGGACCGTATGATTGCTGAAAAAGTGCATCAAAAAAAAAGTTTCATTCTGGCTGATATTGATATTGATGTCAATTCATTTGTATTGCACATTCACAAATACCCCAGGGCAAAGCTGTGTAAAAAAGTTACTAATAACAAGTATATAGAAAAAAATTTAAATAAATAAATTTGAAAAAATCTCATTTTCTATTAGAATTAAATGTCAAGGTATATGGATGAGTTTTAAGCAATGCTATCTTTGGTATAAATAGTGCTTGGATTAATCAGATAATCGTTCCCCAATATATTTTTTTGCAGCTACTGCAAAGTTTCAGCCTCTTTTTATTTTTCAATGTGGATCTCATAACACCTTCGAGAATCTGGCTGGTTGAATTGTGTTTAAATTCTGAGTAGATATGTAAAAGAAGATGGTGGCCAAACTACTTGAAACTTGAAAAATATTTTAAAAAAAAATTCAGAATAATTAGTTTGATCAATTTGAAGCATGCCAATTTGTGCTTTTGTACACTTTTCAAACTGGAATGAAAAGGAATGAACAGAATTCATCCCAACATCTTATGATACAATAGTCTTTAACAGAGCGTATACAGGTAAAAAACAAAGCAAAAAACAACATTGGAACATCAGGTTTTATGTCTTAAACTGGATAAATAATCATACATCACAATTCTTTCAAGGACTGGGAAGACATTAACTTTAAAAGATCTAAATATGCATGCATATTTGTTTGTCCTGTCAACTCCTCTGCTACGGATAAGAACAGATAAAAAAAAATTTCATTTTGTACTGATTTGGCATTTTCTCCGCTTTTAAATCAATGACTGCTCAATAGTTAGTATCTGACTATTTTAAAAGTCGTTGATCAAGAATTCAGTCAGGGAGGAAGATTAGTCCAGTTTGCTCATATTCTCAGAATTTACATTGGGATTTGTTTGTACTTAGTGTGGATTCACACTATTCTGGTTAAACTTTTGTTACATGATTGATATATAAACGACATTTGTAAAGTATCAGATGTTCTTAATTTCATTCTCTCCGCGTATGATACAACAATTTATTCTGGCCCAAATCTTATAGAGCTTGTGTTGGTGATAGAGAGAATATCATATAAAGTAAAGAATTGGTTTGATCTAAATAAATTGTCAATAAATTTAGATAAAACAAAATTTATGGTATTTGGTAATAAAGATATAAATAATCAGATCAGGATCACTATTAACGAAAACGAAATAGAAAGAGTAAATCATATAAAACGTCTTGGAGTGATTATTGACTGTAAAATGACATGGAAACCGCATATTTTAAACGTACAAAAGAAAGTATCAAAAATGATTGCAATTTTGTATAAGTTGCAATATATTTTGATTATATAGTTCACTTGTCACATCATACCTAACGTATGGTATCAAAATATGGGGAAATACATATAAAACTAGAACCAATCCTATTTTTCTACTACAAAAGAAGGTTATCAGATTTATTAATTATGCACCTTATAATTCACCAAGTAATTCACTGTTTCTTCAATCAAAGATCTTGAAGTTTTATGACTTAGTCGATTTGTACACGACAAAGTTTATTTACCAATTAAACATAATAAAATTCCTAAATGCTTGCAAATATTGTTTACCCAGCGAGAAAGTAATTATAATCTCAGAGGACTATGTATATTTAATCAACTACAAGTTCATTCTACATTAAAAGAACATTGCTTATCAAATAAAGGAGTAAAATTATGGAATAGTTGCTGTAATGAGTTAAAACAAGCCACGTCTCTTTTTCACTTCAAAAATATTTACAAGAGAATAACAATGGAAAATATTCAAAGGAATGAAAATTAATTGAACAGATTTGCTTCTAGTGTGGACAATGGTCCACTAATGTGTTAATTTTATGATAAGATGCCATTAATGTGCTGCATTTATGATTTTTAAAGTTAAGGGCAGGCACAATAAGCTTTAGCTTCTGCCTGCACCTGATCATTCATTGTGTTTATATTTTGAATGATTTTTTTTGAATGATTTGTAAATGACCAAACTGAAACAAATGAAATGAAAAAATATTTATCTTTTTTATTTTTTAGGTATTTGCACATCTCAAAGATTTAGCCCAGAGTCGTCCTCAGATTCTGGCAATGAAACCAACTCTTCAGAGATGACTGAGATCTCTGAACTAGCTGCTACTCATAGACTCACCAACAGCCACATGCGTCTGCTTGTAGCCACAAGAGAAGGATACCAACCTTTACTTGAGGAGAAAACGGAATTTCCAGTCTCACCCAATTCACGTGCAACACAAGAAAAGAAACCCCGAAGTCCAACACGGCACCTTCAGCCTCCAGCAGTTCCTCCAAGACGTAGCCCCCAGCTAGACCTGACATCATCGGGGTCAGACCGATTAGAGGTGAAATCCCAGACTACTCTCTCGGTTACTCTTCAGCGTCCGAGTTCGACAACACCAGGAGGTAAACACCAAAAAAAGTCTGCACACTCGAGTGGAAAGTACAACACCTTCAGCACAAGGGAAGGACTTCAAAGTGAGATCAATGGCAGACGCAGCTATATGGATTTGAACCAGCATACTTCAGTTAGCGAGCAAGAAAAAGGTCAGAGGAGACAGAATAATTTTGCATCTTCTCTTTCTTCTGTAACTCAGAGCACTGGAGTGACAAGCCCAGCTCACGACCATCGAAACAATCTTCGCCCTTCTTCAACTGTTTCTGACCGTTTCTTAGATGTTGTCAACATGGGCAGCTGTGATGCAGGTAATGGAGCTGCAGCTGCTGAGCAGGATGAACATCTAGTTGTAGCTTCATTACTGTCCCCGAGCAAACAATCCAGATCCGGAGGTTCTGAACATGGATCAGATACACAAAGTGACCATCAGCCAATTTCAAGACAACAAAGTGTGGCACGTTTGTGTGAGTACCACCTGGCAAAACGGATTTCAAATTTGCAAGGAGAAGGCCACAGTTCACTCCAGGGCTCTCTGTGCTCATCACTTGACGCAGGTGGCAGCACAAATAGCAGTGCCTGTGCCACACCAACTGACTCTCCACTTGGCCCTGGTGCAGTTGAGTCCAAACACCACCGTTTGCAAAAGCATCCACTTTCAAGCTCTTCTTCCTCCCTTCTTAGGGTGCTAAACTATGAAGACAGCAAACCTGGATTCCCTCTTGGATGCCAGAATCAGAACACCCAAAACAAAGACCTTCATCCTCATGCAGATCCAACCCTCCTTAGAAAAATGCTGCCCAATATTCACCCCCCTCTTGCTGGTGGAGAAACAAGCCGACCTTCCTCAGCAACTCCATCCAAGCATAAGGAAATAACAGGCACTGGAAGTAAGAAGCACCACAATGACATCCATGCTAAACAACAAGCCTGTTTAAAGGGACTTAACCCAAAGGAAGGCAGTGAGGCCTACAGACAGCTGATAAACTATCTTACAGTGAGCCAGATGCATCAGGGTGGAAAGTTACATAGCGCAGGTATGGGAGGGGCTGTTAAAAAAGACACCAGACGCTTTATCACAAGCAACCCTCAGCTAGTTGAAATGGTTAAGAATAGAGGGAGTACCACTGCTCGCTGTCCATGTATACCTTCGTCTGTTTCTTCTCCATTTCTAAGCCCTAATTTGGTAACTCCTCATTCAGCCACAATACAGTTGGCAAATAAAAATCCAAGGTCTTACCTTTCAGCCACACTTCCTGCTAAACTCAAGAGAAGCCCTGATATGCAAGTTCAGAGGCTGAATGAACCTTTAGACTTTAGGAGAGCTACTGATGAAAGAAGGAGCTCTTTTTCTGGTCTAGAAAGTGATCTTGGCAGGGACGGTATGGATGCAGACCAATTTCTCTCATACTGTAAAAGAAAAGACTTTATGAACCGTGATGGGGCTTTAAATCCAATTCAAAAATGTGACTTTGGAGGTACCAGTAACCGCCCTCCACCTCGCTCAAGAAGTCAACCTAGTGGAAACACAGAAGAAGATTTCAAATCAGACTCGAGGTCCAAACATGCAGCGTTTCAATCTCCTCCTCGACCTAATGATTCTTTATGTTTCCCAACTGGTCCCAGTTTGAGTGGTCACCATGCAGACCTCAATGCCCTCTCATTAGGAAGGGGTGACCACCCATCAGCTTTTATTAGACAGTCATCTAGTCGGACTAGAACTACCATTTCATCTCCAACACCTAATTCACAATCTCCACCTCCCCCTCCGCCACCTTTACCACCACCTCCTCCTTTATCTCTGCCAGTGCAAGCGAACTCTAGCTTTAGCAACTCAGGATGCCCTCAAGATTCTCTACATCCCATCCAGTTGCGGCAGAACCAGAACCACATTCAGACTGTTGCACCAACCCTGTCACAGACAGACCCCTTCAGCAGTAGCATGCAGCGAGGGAGAGAGCTCAAGCGCAGCTCAAGCAATGTGACAGCAAGTTCTGGAAGTGTGGAGGTTTTATTTGATAAGCCTATTCGTAGCCGAAGCCAGCAACCCTTGTCAGCACCTATGTCTCAACAAAGTGACACCAAAGTCCAACGTAGACAAGCAAGAAAACGCCTTTCCAAGAGCTATTCTCAAGGATCTGTGTCTTCACATGCAACATGTTGGTCCACAGGCAGCGGGGTAGACAGTAGAAGGGCATCTGTTGCTTTTCCATTACAAAAAGACTCAAAACATACAAAGGGCTCTCAAAAACTGGATACTAGTCCTTGGAGATGCAATGGCCCCTTCAGCTACTGTTTCTTTAAACGCATGACTGAGGGAGAAGATGATGAAATTGAATGGGAGAGGCCTAGAGGAAGCCGTGTTGGGGGCAAAAGTGACAATAATGGTGCTGTTGCATCAACTATAACCCCCTATGGCTCAGGAGTGGATGAACAGTTATATGGAGAGGTCCTCGACAATATGAGCTTTAGTGACCGTCTGTCAAGAATCAATGCTCTCAAGGACCGCATGTATGGCTTTCCTTCTGGCTTTAACGACGTCCGTCGAGATGCCAGCGAGCTTATTGCACTGGTGAGATCCAGTGTAGGTCGGTGTGACCGTGGTGCCCAGATGCCTATCCAAGACGTATCCCAGTACAAGCAGCTTCTTTCTGTCGAGTCAAAAGAGTTAGGCCGGGCATGCCGGAGAATGGCACAAGCCTATGGTAGTCCAGATGAAATGCTGCTAGCTGTTACATGTAGCTTTCAGGTGCTATGTTGTCTGTGTGAAGCTTGTATGTGTCTAGTTAAGGGACTTGGAGCCTCCTCATCACAGCAACAAAGAGAAGTTGTAGCAAAGGTTGATGAGGTTGTTATGAACTATATTTGTTTGCTTAAAGCAGCCGAAGTTGCGACTGTAGGCGCTCCAGGGGAGCACAGCATGAAAGCCCTGGTCCGCCACTCCAGTACTATGTCAGCTATTGCTAACGCACTCACCCGCTCCCTTAAAACGCTGCTAAGCAAGTAGAGGCTATTTCCAATGCTTTATAGTATGGCCTCTGCAGTCACTAGAAGTCTGTCTTTAGACATTTTACTCAGATTACTCTTTCTCTGGAAGAGTCTGATGTTTTCCTGTTGTGTCTAGGTGTTTTTATGTCTAAAGATCAATTTATTGCAATTAAACTTAACATTGAAAGTATATAGTATTCAAAATAATTAAAGAGAGTCAATACTTTCACTGATGACATTATTGTAATGTATATTTACAAAGCCATACTGTTTAAAACCTTTGTAATACATGTACCTAGTAGATACTATACCCCTTTACCTGTGCATTATGTAAGTTATTTAAAGTGTATATAATGTACATTAGTACTATATAATTGTATTATTTGAAGTAGCACTTTGGTGAAGCCATTGAGAACTCTTAATTTAATTAAATATTTTGCAGGGATGAGGGCAAGGCCCTTTATGTCCTGTCAGATTATGTACAGTTTTAATACAAATATAATAACAAAAACTATTTTAGGAGTTTCAAGTGAAATTTGCCACTGTTGGAAAAAGGGGAAAGCTATTGCATTAAATGGTTGGTCTTTAGCTTGTTTGAAAGACAAAAATAGACAATGCTTTAGACAATAAAAACCTATAAAAAAAAGATAACATTGCTTTACTCTGTCAAATCTTGTATTCTTTCTAATGAGCAAAATACTTATTGTGAAAGTATTTCTCCCAAAACAGAGTATATAGAGAAAATATATCTATTTAATATCAGCATTTTTGTAGAAATATTCTTAGTGATCTGACTTGCTTGACCAAATGTTATTGACTTATTTTTTTTCAGATGTATTTTTTGTTTATTTTAGATGGGGTTTTTTCTGCTCACATTATTTCTTATTGCATACAATCAATCTGAGTATCTCTTTTGTGAAATAAATTGAATTTGCTTTGTTATTGCAATAATCCACCAAACTATTAAAAGATGTTTTACAGGTATATGCCTTTCCGTGGATTATGTCTTTCAGTCTGATCTGTTCAATGAGTCTTTTTATTCACATAATTTTTCTAAAACTTTAAATTGGGTTAGTATAAAAACTTTTGACATTGTACGTATAAGATATTGTACGTGTAAGATATTGTAAATTATTTGTTTATTTTTCACCATATAAAGTTTCCATTTGTATCTGTTTTGGGGTAAAAAAAAACATAATTTCAGCAACTCTTGAGATTTATGATTCAAAAGGGACAGATATAAAAGTAAAGGTTATAAATAAAATTGAACCACATATGGGCCGTGTTGTTTTGATAGCTTTTTCTCAGTAATAAATGGAATCATTTGAAAACAATACTTTACATTTAATATGTTATCCAAACAATTTCCTTCTGATCACAAACATGTTAAAAGAAGTCTCCAAAATCCTTTAATACAATTACTGTACCTACAGCAGGTTCTTGCCTATGCTCATACAAAAATAGATAACAGTAAAATCTGATTTTTTTTTAATTTTTTTTTTGAACTGGATGATGTAGCATTAGGACACCTTTGTTTTCTAGAGAAATAATAAAAGACTCACTAAATATTGTCAGAGGATGCTAGTACATCTGTAGGAATATTTTTGAACCCATGAACTTTTTATCAACGGCCATAATATTCCTGGAGGAACCTGATCAGTTCCATAACATATAACCCACCAGAAATTATATTCTGTATTCAAAATAGCATGAGAGAAATAGCTGAGAATGAAGAAAAGAATAGTCCTAAAACAAAGATTTTATCTCACTGAGATGGATGGTCAAAAGAGCTATTCAAGCAAGAAACATCTTGCCAAACCTAATATCAAGACTAATATCAGAGACTGGAGGCTTCAAGAAGCCTCTCACTGACGTAATACTGGCAAATCTATGTTGCTTTAGATGGAAAACACATTTTATATTTCATTTACCGAGCAAAATAATGTAATTTTTAACGCAAGGACTTTTTTTCCAGCGATAGATTAGACATTGTCATGAAATCAGTTCCTATGGCACCTCCAGTGGCCCGTGGTAAATATATCCAGCTCAAACGGACTGAGAATGAACCACAGAAGGATGTCGGAGTAAGGTGACGATACAGCTTTATTTACACCCCTCCTTTACCAGGTGGAACAAAAAATTGCAATTTGGATCCAAGGAAAAAAAAAAAGAAAAATGAGGGAAAAATCCCCTTAACAATCCCCACTTTCTCCAGTTAATCAGACTTCGCTCCAAAGTCCACTTAACACATTTCACAAAGATTCGCTAAACAGAAAGGCCAGGAACAACTGACTTCTGTGGTTCCAAACACCAACTGGCTCAGTCTGCAGCGGCGCAGCCTTAATACACAGGTAGCCCCGCCCCTTTAATCACTCAGAGTAAAAATAAATTACAGTATTTAAATATACTTAATTTTACGAAAACAGATATCCTTAACATCTTACATTCATTTTCAGTGTTATTAACATCACTTAAATAAATAATCCTCACTTCCACAATAATCCCATAAATACCTCCCTAGTCTGACGCTCGGTATCGAAACCCGGAAGTGCGCCGCGAGCCGACAGACACGCAGCCCTCCCGACACACAGACCGGTAAGATGTGACTTGATGTTTGTGTAATTTAAGGTGTAGGAACGTGCTCAAGTGTGCACCCTTGACACGTACCGAACGTGGGGAATGGAAGAAGCGGCTATGAGGTAGATGGCCGTTTAAGGTGACACAGAGGGAGAACGAAAAGAAAAAGACTCTACGGTCAGGCCCTGTTTGTATATTTGTCTGCGTGCGGGCGCTGGAGAGGAGAGACGGGTCTACCCCATCACATCATTCCCCCTTTCCCCAAGGTTGCAATTGTAAGGCAACCTAGAAAGGTAATCTGCCCCTACATTGGTACGCCCCACCCGATGACGTATCTTGAACCGGTAGGGCTGCAATGCCAGGTACCAACGTGTAAGACGACTGTTGTGATCTTTCATTGAGTTAATCCATGTTAGGGCCCTATGATCCGTTTCTAGGTCAAACTCACGTCCTAACAGGTAATAACGTAGGCTTTCCAGTGCCCACTTAATAGCCAGACCCTCTTTTTCTATCGTGGAATACCTTGTCTCTCGCTGGTGCAACTTACGGCTGAGGTAAAGTACAGGCTGCTCGTTTCCGGAGTCACCTTGTAGCAGGACCGCCCCTAATCCTACCGCCGAGGCATCCACTTGTAACAGGAACCTTTGTTCAAAAATGGGGCTCTTCAGAACAGGAGAGTTACACAATAGGGACTTTAATCTAGTGAATGTTGTTTCACAGACCTCTGTCCATACTACTGGATTTTTCATTTCTTTCTTGATTAGGGAAGTGAGAGGAGCAGCAATGGTGGAGAAATGGGGTATAAACCGACGATACCACCCTGCCATTCCCAAGAAACTACGCACCTCTTTCTTGGTGCGGGGTCTTGGGCAATTTTGGATCGCAGCAACCTTATCCACTTGTGGTCTAATCTGTCCTCCACCTAGGCAGTATCCCAAATATCGCACTTCTTTTCGAGCCCAGATACATTTGGCGGGGTTCAAAGTCAACCCGGCTTGCTGGATCTTCCGCAGGACCAAGGACAGGTGCTCTAGGTGTTCCTCCCAGGTTCGACTGTAAATTACCACATCATCAAGGTAGGCGGCGCTGCAATGGTCACAGCCTTGGAGAACCTGATCCATCACTCGTTGGAAAGTAGCAGGGGCTCCATGCAGCCCAAAAGGCATCACTGTAAATTGATACAGGCCTGATGGAACTCTGAAGGCAGTGTAGGGTCGACTCTCGGCTTCTAAAGGTACCTGCCAATACCCTTTGCACAAGTCCAAAGTGGTTATCCATTTGGCTGAACCCACTTTCTCCAACAGGTCGTCTACTCTGGGCATGGGGTAGGCATCAAATTTTGAGATGGAGTTCAGCTTCCTGAAGTCCATACAAAGCCGCAGTGACCCATCCTTCTTGAAAGTAATGACTACAGGACTACACCATTCAGAGGTGGATGGCTCAATGACGCCCGTCTTTAACATCTCTTGGATTTCCAACCTCATTTTTTCCACCAACTGTTGGGGAACCCGGTATGGGCGCTGCCGAATGGGAGTTGTCTCCTTCAGTCGGATTTGATGTTGGGTCAATGTAGTTCGTCCAGGAGTAGCCTCAAAAAGGGATGGAACTTCTTTAAGCAAGGCCTCTAGCCGCTGTCTCTTAGAAGGCTCTAGGTGGTCCAATTTTGGTTTACTTGTTTGCCTCTCCGGAATAGCTCCCTCCCAGTCAATATCGTCTGAGCCTTTCGTTATCATATATGAAGGAACAGGGTTTAGGTTCTTCCACTCTTTCAACAAGTTGATGTGGTAAGTTTGTGTCTTCTTTCTTTTATCCGGATGATGCACCTCATAGGTCACTGGCCCCATCCTCCTGGTAATAGTGTAAGGCCCCTGCCATTTTGCCACCAACTGGTTTGTGGAGGTAGGAAGCAACAACAACACCTCTTGCCCTGGTTGGAACTCACGGTGTCTTGCCCGCTGGTCGTACCAGGTCTTTTGTGTCTTCTGGGCCTCTTGCAGATTGTATCGGGCCATTTCTTGGTACTTTGCTAGCCTCTCTCTCATTTCCATCACATATAAGATGATTCCTTTTCCTTCACCAGGTGGAGAAGCCTCCCAGGTCTTTTTGAGCAGATCGAGGGGCCCTTGGACATCCCATCCGTATAGAAGCTCAAACGGAGAAAAGCCTGTGGAAGCCTGTGGCACCTCTCTGTAGGCAAAAAGAAGGAAGGGCAACCACCGATCCCAATCCCTGCCTGTGTCCTGGACAAACTTCCGCAACATGCGTTTTAGTGTTTGGTTGAATCTTTCTACCAACCCATCGGTTTGTGGGTGGTAAGGAGTAGTTTTGATTGGTGCTATGCCTAATTGGTCATAGAATAACCGCATCAATTTTGATGTGAAGTTGGTCCCCTGATCGGTGAGGATCTCGTCTGGGATTCCTACTCTCGAAAACAACTGTACCAAAACCCGTAAAACTGCGGGAGCGGTAATAGTGTGCAAGGGAAATGCTTCAGGAAACCGGGTAGCATAATCGCAAATAACCAGAATATACTGATGACCCCGACTACTTTTTGTCAGCGGACCTACGATATCCATTGCTATCCTTCGAAAGGGTGTGGTGATGATCGGTAGGGGATGTAATAAGCCTCGGTCTGAATGACGTGGTGGTGCTGTTTTTTGACAAACGGCACAAGTGGCGCAATATGTCCGCACATCAGTGTACATTGTCGGCCAATAGAAACGAGCACCCACTCTTAAGTAGGTTTTGTGACGACCTAGGTGTCCTGCCCATGGAATGGTATGTGCTAAATGCAACACAATCGGTCTACAACTGAAAGGAACCACAAGCCGTTTACCATCATTATAAATGTTATAAAGGACATTCTGTTCCACAGTGAAAGAAGGGCTCAACTTGCCTGCCGTATCCTTAACATTTTCAGCTTCCCTGAACAGTTCCCTTAAACTTTCATCCTCTCGCTGTTTGGCCGCAATGTCTGATGGTATGTCCCGGGTTAACGTCTCTAGTTCAGGTGTTGGGGCCCCTAACCTTTTTTCAAAACGACGTTGGCCACGAGTCTTTCTAGGCTTATATTTACCCTCCCCAAATAGACTGTCGTCTAAGTCTGGTAAGGGAAGGACCTTTGTTTGGGAGCGTGTGAGCACAGGGCCTGAAACTAGGGGTGTATCAAATAATGGTTCACTGCACTGAGGAGGAGTCTGTTTAGGTACTGTTTTTTCTAACAGGTCACCTAACCTAAAGTCACGACCCAAAATTGCATCAACAGGTAAACTCTTACTAACACCAAACGTAATAAAATATGACTGTTCATCAATAATCACATTTAAATCTACTTTTGGATAAGCATGTTTATCCCCGTGAACACACACCACCTCCCCTTGTCTCCCAAAGTCAACCAATTGTATTGGCACATTTTTCTGATTAATAAGAGACATGCAGCTACCAGTGTCCAATAAGGCATTCACAACCCATCCATTCACAGTCATTTGTTTATACTGGGCTTTGGTTATGTCCCAGTCAGAACTCTCTCCCTCATCCCGGGGAGGATAACAGGCCCCACTTACTTTGTCTTTGCGCAAGGGGCAAACAGAGGCCTTATGTCCTACTTGTTGACAGTAATAACAAACGAATGTCCTACCGGGTTGTTGTCGAGTCCCCTCACGGCGGAAGTCCCCTGGTACATCCCGACGACCAAACTCCGTGCTGGTTCTTGGGTAGATCTTATGCGATGTTGGTCGACAGCTCCTGACGATCTCTGCTTTATGTCCTCCCCTCCGAGCATTGAAAAACTGGGTTGCCAGTTTTGCCGCCTCCTGTCCATCCTTTGGTTCATGCTCCATGACCCAGGTCCTCACCTCGCCTGGTAGAATCCGCAGAAACTGCTCCAATATCAAGATTTCCCCGATCTGTTCTTTGGTTTTTTGTGCAGGTTGAACCCAACGTCTGTAGAGTCCTTTCAGCCTGTGATAGGCCTCAGTAGGGCTTTCTCCAGGGATGCCATTAGCGGCGCGAAAACACTGGCGGTAGGTCTCAGGTGAGACGTCAAATTTAGTCAATATAGCAGCTTTCAGCTCTTTGTAGCAATGAGCTTTGTCTTCATCCATAGCCGTATATGCTGCTAAAGCTTTACCTGTGAGTAGTGGCACCAGACGGCATGCCCATTCAGTCTCTGGCCATTTCCATGTTTTGGCAATCCTCTCAAAGCGTAGCAAATAATCCTCAATATCCTGCGCTGTCTCGTAAGTGGGCAGTTTTGGGTCAGAACGCCTCCCCCATGACTCCCTGCGCCGCCGATTCCTCCTCCTGTTGGTGGTCGTTGAAGAAGATGATGACGATGACGACTCCGCCCTCTGGTCCCTGCGAGGTAATGGTGTTGGTAATCCATAATGGGAACTATCTACAGATGCAACAGAACCAGTCCTATTTGGCTGTACCGTCCTCCTCAGGTCTTGCAGCACCTGCATCAATGTATCCTCTTTTTTCTGCTGAGCTTTCATGAAGGTCTGAAGCAGAGTGACAACCTCATTTCCCGTGTCGTCTTGACCCTCTGGGTACAGCTCCCCTTCAGTCCCCGTTTTATGTTCTGTAGGCTCCCTTTTCTCCTCAGCAGATGTTTGTATTTCGGAACCAGTGTCCACTGGAGCTCCAGCTTGCTCCTGCATCTGCTGCTGCTGTAAACTCAGTCCCGGCTTTGGTTTTGGTGGTCGACCTGGTTTCCTCCGACTAGCCATAACCCCACTTCTGACACCACTGTCATGAAATCAGTTCCTATGGCACCTCCAGTGGCCCGTGGTAAATATATCCAGCTCAAACGGACTGAGAATGAACCACAGAAGGATGTCGGAGTAAGGTGACGATACAGCTTTATTTACACCCCTCCTTACCAGGTTGAACAAAAAAATTGCAATTTGATCCAAGGAAAAAAAAAAAATAAAAATGAGGGAAAAATACCCTTAACAATCCCACTTTCTCCAGTATCAGACTTTTTCGTCATCCAAAGTGCACACTTAACACATTTTACAAAGATTCGCTAAAACAGAAAGGCCAGGAAACAACTGTGGACTTCTGTGGTTCCCAAACACCAACTGGCTCAGTCTGCAGCGGCGCAGCCTTAATACACAGGTAGCCCCGCCCCTTTAATCACTCAGAGTAAAAATAAATTACAGTATTTAAATATACTTAATTTTACGAAAACAGATATCCTTAACATCTTACATTCATTTTCAGTGTTATTAACATCACTTAAATAAATAATTCTCACTTCCACAATAATCCCATAAATACCTCCCTAGTCTGACGCTCTGTATCGAAACCCGGAAGTGCGCCGCGAGCCGACAGACACGCAGCCCTCCCGACACACAGACCGGTAAGATGTGACTTGAGGTTTGTGTAATTTAAGGTGTAGGAACGTGCTCAAGTGTGCACCCTTGACACGTACCGAACGTGGGGAATGGAAGAAGCGGCTATGAGGTAGAGGGCCGTTTAAGGTGACACAGAGGGAGAACGAAAAGAAAAAGACTCTACGGTCAGGCCCTGTTTGTATATTTGTCTGCGTGCGGGCGCTGGAGAGGAGAGACGGGTCTACCCCATCACAGACATCAATATGTAAAATAAACAAACACACACAAAAAATGTATTTGGGTCTGTGACGTGACATGGTGTCTTTGTTGTCTTCATTGTCAAAAATATATAAATAAAATATGTATTTACAAAAAACCTTCCAACTATTGTGTAGAACATCATGCTCTATGTGAGCATACTCAAAGTTAAAACAAACAATTTCTCATGCTTTCAGTATTTTCAGCCAAACACCAAAAATGTCATATGGTGTGACTGTCCCACCTTTGTTTTTCAAAGAGTAAGCTGGAATAAAACAAAAAATATAAATGAAAAAAAAATCTAAAACAATGCAGAACAATAATACAAATGTCTGCTTTTTAGCCTACTCTTTTTCAAAGTCCAAGCATGATGTTTTGAGTCACTTCTAATAAATAAAAATATCACACAAATCAAAATCCAAAGGACGTGACACAATTTAATAGTGCAACTATTTGGACACCCTTGGGAATGAGAGGACCACCTTCTGCAGATGTAAACTGTACATACAGTAACACTCCATGACAGATTGTAAGGTGAGTAAGCAGTTTTGGTATTTACAATAAATCATTTCTTGTTGGCACAATGACAAAAGTCCCACTTCTAGATTTATTTTGGTGTGGCACATTTTGATTCAAAAATAAATATAATTTTTAATATTTATAGTAATATAATATTTAGTTTTGTTTTATATGGTAAGATTTCGGTATCGCTTCATAAGTGGCTATAACTCAACTATGTATGACTGTTTATAACAGTATTAAATAGATTACTCAGTATTTACAATATATTTTACATATATATATATATATATATTACTAAGTTTTTGTAAGTTATTACAGCTTATAGGCAAGACTGAATTTACTATGAGAACCAAGACGTTGTTTGTGAAATGGCACAGCCAGAGCAATGCAGTCGCTTTGCTTCTCTTTCAAAATTTGACTGGTTTCTGGATAATGAGGTGTAGATTCCTTGCATATCAGTTTGCATATTGCATATATTCATATGAATGGTTCACATTGTTCTTAAGATGATTCTAATATTGTTTTGTTCTTAAATATCAAATGAATTAATACATTTTAATGATGAAGCTTTCAGTCCTATTCAGTTCGGTCCTATGAGGGCTGTGGTCCTATGAGGGCTGTAGTCCTGCAGGTTTTCCATACATCCCTGCTCTAACACGCCTGTCTCTAATTACTGAGTGATTGTGCAGAATCATTTTAATTTCAGTCAGGTGTGTTTGAACAAGGTTGTATGGAAAACTTGTAGGCCCTCATAGGACCGAATTGAATAGGCCTGCACAGTTTTTCAGAGTGGTTTAATATTCCTGCCAAATGAGTGATCAGTGTGCGCTTTGTTTCTCTGTCAAAATTTGACTGGTTGCTGTATTATCAAGTGTATATTTGTTGCATATCATTTTGCTATTGGAGATCTGTAATTTGTAATTGTAATGAAATTAAATTCATACTAACTCTTGGTATTGTTCACAAGCTGATTAAAATGTTTGTTTTATTCTTAAATATCAAATGAATCATTGTTTTTCAATACTACCTTCCAGCATTTAAAAGAGATTAATATATTTCCTACCAAATGAGTGATCACTACTCAACAAATTAGTGTGATAATACATGGTTTGATTTAACACTTAGTGGCAAGACCACGTTGTTGACACTTTATCATTTAGTGTGACATTCCAAATGGTCAAAATAACATACCTTTATTAATGATAAAACCTGAAAATGTTCATGTGATGCAAAGAAAATAGTAGAAGCAAAGATCACAAATATGTTTTCAAAATTTACAGCAGGGTTTAACATTAACAAATAGAAATATGTCTAAATACTGATTGTAAAGGTCTTATGTGAGCAATGATTAAGAAAATAAGACACATCATTAATTAATTTTTAGTTTTGATGAATGACTTTAATAGAGTCAGTAATTTAATAGAGATGTAATCCATTTTTATTTTAAATACCATTATATTCATGTCACACCATATGACAATTTTGGGGACTAATACAACAAATTGTCACTTATAATCTCATTCCAACCTAAAATGTAAAAAACCAACATATATTTATATAAAGGTGGAAGTCAGTAGAACAAAGATCCACCATTGATATACCTGTTTTTTGACATTTTTGAAGAAAAAAAAACTTTTTTTCCGGACCCATTTATTTAGTTATTTTTTTCATATGGCTCTGGATAACAAGAAATATATCATGTAGTGTAAAATATGCACCAGCCTTAAACTGTACACTATTAACGGCGAAATAATACTTTGTGAAATCTTAACCCTTGCACTCTCTTTCTTCTGTATGATAGTTCCTGCGTGATTTACGTGATGTTTGTTCTCTCCATCAGCAGCAGAGTGCGAAGGCGGTGCTCATTTAGTCTTTTTTTTTTTTATAAACCTTTATTCAAATAATTGCTTACAATACAAAGAACAATTTTACATCATTGAATGTAGTTACAGAAGTTTTATGAACATATAAAGAAAATATCAAAAATAAAAGAAAGAAAGGGAAAGAAAGTCAAGTTTAGATTTATAAATTAAGTGAGGAGTTGAAATTGATCAAAAATACATTTAGTTTTTATAGCCTTTTTGTTATTTGAAGAGGAAATTGTGTTCATATATGAATTCAAATCCAGTATAAAAAGATTGTACTGTGGTTTCTTACGTATAACTTTACATTTGTGAATATGGTACTTGGACAGGAATAGAATTAGATTAATAAGATAAAAACTGGAAGAGTCCTTTGGCTTGTAATCAGTGATGCCAAAAATGACATTTTTTAAATATAACAAAAAATCTGGCTTAATAGCCAGTGAGATCAAAGCAGTAATGTCTTTCCAAAAGTCTTTTGTGAACAGACAATCCCAAAAAAGATGGACAGCAGTCTCTGGGGAAAGATTACAAAAAGTGCACAAAACATCGATGTCAAAGTTAAATCTTTTTTGAATACAGACTTTAGCAGGATAAAACCTCTGTATAATCTTAAAGGAAACTTCCTTAGTTTTATTGGTAATAAAGAATTTATTTGGTAAAGACCATATTTTTGTCCAATTAAGATCTTGCCAGAAGGCATTCCAGTAGCTAACACAAGAAGGGGTTGAAACCAGAGCTTTTTGTAGAACAGAACGAATTTTAGAATTAAACAATTGTTCTTTTGTGGTGAAACAAATTTGTCCAATGTTTGCTTTGGGTCTATGATGTCTTCAGATCTAAAAAGAGAAGAGTCAAATCCTTTAAACAACATCAGAATACCTGTTGGAATTGCATGGGAAACTGTGCTGTATTCTTTTAAAGAAGCGGTGCTCATTTAGTATGTTGCAACACGCACGTTCCAACGTCAACCAATCAATTTGGAATTCGTAGATACAAGCCACACCCGCGCGGTAACTCGTGTCGCGCGCTTCTCCAAGCATTGTCCTGGCAGACAAAAGTTGCAGAGTTGTTGTCTTGAGCTTGTGGTAGTTTAGTGTGCGGTTTATTTTTATTTCCCCCTTCCTGTAGTGCTTAGTTCATGCAAGAGAGCCTGAAAGCATCCCTACAGGAGCTGCTGGAAGTCTGGTTCTTCGTAGTCCGACTGACAAAGTGGGGGAAGTGTTTGTTCTGCACCCCGTGGGGTTTAAAGTTCTGGCTATATTATTAGCAGGTAGTTAGCTCAGTTACTGATATAAGTTTGGAAACAATGGCGGCACTTTGTCAGCAACGACGTGCCTTGGTGGAGATTCCTGCACCACAGCCTAAAATGGCAGGTAAGCCTGACTGGTACACACAACAGGTATTTGGTGAAGTTTTAAAGCCTACTCAACTATGCTACAAGCTCGTTTGCTACTATGCTAATCTTACTATGATGCTATGCAATACGTTTATCGACATTTGCTACTTTTATTGGGTTTTTTCGTGTGTGTGTGTGTGTAAAAAGCAAAACATATTACACATTTTTCAAAACCATAATTTGAATACTTAATTCACCTTTTTCAAGCTCGAATGAGAAGATCTTACTTAGAAATCCTGAGCGCTCGTTTTGCCCCAGCTCCACTTCCAAGAAGCAGAAACCCGAACACAAAGCGAGCTCATTCGTGTAAGTACCTCTATTAAACTGCAATCACTGCACCATCAAAACTAATCTGCTACTGGGCTTCTGTAATATAAAACATGCACGGGGAGAGTAAGGGAATTTATTACTTTTATTTTAGCCTGCACTGTGAATGACATCAACTTAACATCAAAAACACTACTAATTTCTTTCTTTGCAGAATAGTGTTAGGGAATGTATGCTTCAAAGTTTGTAGAAAGCTGTTTTTGAATTTTTTTTTTTGTTCTTTTTACTAAATACTTCAAATGTAGAAGGCTTTACATAGTCTATAGCAACCACATAGATTAATTTCACAGAGTTCTTGCATAAATACGACGCTGGCATATAAAAGTATGTCCAAACAAATATTGGATAACCGGAAAGAAATCAATGCAGATAAAAAATTGTATGTACGTTTAATTTACTGTCATCAGTCCCTCCAGGACTTCACAACTTTGAAATCGCAGCTATTAAAGCAAGTTCAAACAATCATCTAGATTTCTGCTCGTCTTGCAATCTTGCACAATCATTTCTAGTTTAAGGCATCTTTTACCAGTTGCGATGCTCCTTCTCGTCCTCTTATATCCGACCTCAGCATGCTGCTACACTTCATGTTTCTTATGTGACAGGAAGACGAGAGTGAAGTATGTGGCATTTGCTTACAAAAAACAAAACCCCCGTGCTATAGGCTACAGCCGGGTGCCTCCATTTTCAGTCCCAGAGAGCTAATGCCCCTGCAGCTTTTAGGTCTAACACAGCTGAATCAAATGAATGACTTCATGGCATGCTGGTGAGGGGATTCAGTCATTTGATTCAGCGGTATTGGAGCAGAGATGCACCTAAAAGTTGCAGTTGTTGGTGACCCCTGGGCTAAAGTTTCGTTTATTCATGATCGTGGCACTAAATTATATTTGTACCCCCCATGCCATATTGTAGTCGAACACAAATGAAAGGTGTCGATTGACTAACTTTTCTTTCTATCACAACACGTAATTTGCGCATTTGTAATATTCCGAACAGATTAAAGTTGACTAAATCTATATTTTAAAAAAAGTACTAACCAATTAATACGTTAATTAATACATTTCAAACTCAATTCGATACTGGGGAAAAGTTATTTCTGATACCCAGGTCATTTAAAAACTCCAATTTACTGAAAAAGTAGACTCAACAAATAACATTCCTTTTATCTAGCTACCATAATTTAGAGTGCAAGAATGAAGTGCAAACAATTTCCCTTAGACCTTTCACGTTTTTAAAAGTGCACACAAAAAAACTGGTGAAAGATGACTCCATTTACAACAACTAAAATGGAAGCAGGAAAAACATATTTAAATAACGTGAGTTAAACCTGTGTATTCAGAAAGCGCAAAAACAGTTCAAGTTACACCAAGGAGGTCTTGACATGAGAACACTCAATATGAAATGGATGTCAGGGAACGTGCGTGTCCATATACTCTGAAGGAGACTCTAAAATATCGACACAAGAGGAACAGAATATCTAATATTGATACCAGTTTTACTATTGATAAATATCCAGGTATCGAGTATTTTGACAACCCTAGTTAGTGTTTTTGTGACGGAGGGTAAAAGAGGCAAACCTGCTTCAAGGACAGCAGGAGGGGATCCTTATTGTTGAATGACCGTGCAGATGAGTAGTAGACATGTTTGGAAGATGAATGACAGTTGAGTTCCAACCCGAGTGCTCATGCTGCTCTGTGCAAAGAGCCACAGCACCCATAAAATACTGTTAGCAATCTTAGCTAATATTTAACTTGGTTTCTGCTTTAAAAGCATGCAGGTTCTTTTTTTCCCCTCTTTACCGTTTTAACTCCCCAACATTGCACTAATAGGATATATGCAGCATTCTGTTAATGTGTGTCTGTATTTTTCCTTCATCCAAATCTAAAAATAAATCATCTCTATGACACGATAAAATCGTATAGTTATAGTTTGCTTCAATGGAATCACTTTTTGTTGCAGTGGATTTTTCCCTTGGTGCTGTCTGGGGAGAACGGATGGAGGATCAGTGTGAGAAGCTGGACGAACATCCCACCCCACTCTCCAAACAGCAGCTTGTGCAGCTCATCAGGTCACTCATCTTAGTTGGACAGGTATTAACCCTGCTTATTTATGTCTGCCGTTCAGAGAATCGCATATTTAGTGCTTCTAAAGTAATGAACGACTGTTGCAGCGTGAGATTCAGCCTGTGCTGTATTTTCTCTAGAGCCAAGAGCCCAGAATGGTGGCGACAGACCTCAGGTGTTTTCAGGAAGACCTACAGCTGAAGAAAACGAATGTTTACAGGTCCATACCGTACTCCAGGTTCGGCTCCAACAGGGACGCTCACTGCTACAGAAAGGCCTATCCTCACCTGCTGGCATTCAAAGTATGTGAGAAAACATCCTTCTACGTAAAAAAAATTGCAGATATACCTGTTTAATGGGGGGGTTTATCGCGGCTTTCTGAAGTTAACCACCAATGTTAAAATGTTGTATGTTTTTTATGTAATTCCACAACTTAGTCCCCGCACGACGCAACAATCCTGCCCAATTGACCTAGGAAACAAACCTAACAGAAAAAAAAAGCATCGTTCACCACCCTGAAATTATTTGTTGAAGCACTGTTTGATTCGTTTGAGTCTTTGTGAGTTCATACATGTTTAGTTTTTTGGGGGGCTCAGCAAGAAAAGAAGTAGGTTTGCAACTACTTAAAAAAATTGTATCTAACAAACTGCCTTTTTGTTGATGGCCTTAATGAACATAAACGAGTCGCTGTCGACGTGTGCCACCTAGTTCTAGTCTGTAGGTGTTTCTTAAGTCATGGAGAATTTGTCAAGATCCCCACAATAAGACATTTGGAAAAATTTTAAAGGTAGACAAGGGTGAATGCTAAAGTTGAATCAGAAGCTGCTACAGTAAAGTATTAGTTTAGGGTGTGCATACATATGCAATCCTATTATTGCACCTTGTGTTTTTTATTTGTATTTTTTCACTTGTCATTTTCCTTCTAAAATATTAGTATTTTTCTTTGAATTGTGCAGAATGTTGCAATAAACATGGACAATATCACAGAAACCTTCCATCAAAGCCACTGATGCCACTATTTTATGTATTTTTAAATCGATTTATGTTGCACAGATAAACCTCTTCCTCCACATGACTCCTCTGTGTTACCAGCTGATCTGATTGCATCACACAAAAATGTAACCTTGTATTACCTTTCCCTGCAGGTTTCCGTTCAGGAGTGGGGCCAGGTGCTCCTGAGGAACAAAGAGTGGGACGCTGTGTTGGAGCACTCCCTCATGGCGTGGCGATACACCAGCGATTTACCACAGTGGGACACAGAGAGCCACAATGTGCTAAGAGAGCAGTGTTACAGCATCCTGGCCGCTCACAGTCTGGCTGCTCTGCAGCACTACCGCCCAGAGTCCAGCAGAGGAAGGGAGCTGCTAAGGAGGTGACGCTCAGACTTTTAACGCCACTTGAACAGCTGTCATTCAAACACACATGCACTCTCTGCCTGCGTTTTCAGTAGGTCAGACACATCCCAGTGGGTAAAAGTTAAGTTGGAGAAAGACAAATGCTTACAGAGGATCAATACAGGATTTCCAGATACTGGACGTTTGACTTGGTATTTAAAAGTTTGAACATCCATTCCCTGAATGATCTGATCTAAGCGATCTGACCTACATGAAAATAGACATGCGTCACAGGAGGATTCCTGGGGAGTTAGTCCAACATAATTTTTTTTAAATTACCAGTAGAACCCACAATTAGGGATGGGTGTCGTTAAGGATTTATCGCTACTACTACTCTTAGTGGTACTCCTTATTGATCCGGTACTTTATCGGTATCCTTATTGGTTCCTTTCTTTTTTGAAAAGACTTAAACAAAGGGGGGGACATAACAAATAATGAACTAAAATTATTTTATTGTTAACAATTGGAACAGCAAAGCACAGAAAAAAATAAAAAGTACAAAATTAATAACTTAATAAAAACATTAGATTAGCCAGTACTTCTCAATTCTTTCTGCCATGCCCCACCTAGGGAACAGAAATGTTTGTTTTGTTGTTCTTTTCCTTCCCAGACTGCAGTGAAATAAATGCATGACATGTCAGTGTTTTATGTTTAGCACTGTTCCAGCAGCGTTTTGTTTTTTGCCTGACAGAGCTTGTTTCTTTTCATTGTTTCTAAGGTGTCTATTTACCATCACCATTTATAGAAGCATTGTTCTTTCGATTCATAAACATCTCTGATCCTCACGTTAAGCGCCAAGTTTTTTTCTTTTGTTGGGTGGGGCGCATCTGTGTTTTAGTTTTCTCTGTGGCTGGCAGGTTTAGTCTGTCTTAATGGAGAGGACTGAAAGCCCCTCCTTACAGGAGTGATATCCACCAGATCACTAAAGAAACGACATTTAATTTTGTAGTCGATTTTTTTTTTTTGTTAAATCCGCGATTCCATCTCTCCTGCAATTTAGAATCTTTTCATTCGCTCTGCCATCGTAACTAGGGAACTTCTTGTGAGAGCACGAGGCGAAAATGTAAGAGCGCAGCAGTCCTTCCTCCCACCTTCAGTCCGCGCGGCATGTGTGCATTTTAAGGGGGAGCGGGCTGTCAATACAGTGTTTGGCTTGTGTTTTTATCTCCCACAAAAGATGAATACGACCTTAATTTTAGCGTTAAGAGGCCCGATAAGGCTGAAGCTTATCGGGCCAGGTGGACCCTCAGAATCAGCTACGGGGCTGATTTAATACCGGGTTTCGGTACCCATCCCTAACCACAATTCACACACACTCAAAAATCCAAAAGGAGACATTTTACTGCTATTTATTTTCTTTTTTTCTACAGACCCTCATAGATGATAGCTTCAGTGGACAGTCTTGTGGTAAAACTGCTTGATATAGTGTTCAGCATTAAAGATATAACTTGGATTGCAAAATCAGCTTTGCTCAAATTAGTTAGCAACATGGGACAAAATGATAAATGTCATATTGATCAGAAGTCCAGGAAAGACTCTTTAACATGGCAAAATAAAATGAAGGGGATTACACATTTGCACTACAGATGTCATAAATGTCCTCTGCAGTTTGAGGAAAACCCTCCTTGGCTGGAATTCACGGTCATACTGGACAGTTATCGTCGCATCTGAACTGAATTGCAGCATTTAGATGAACTCTCTTCTGATTTGTTGGCTGCATAAACATCCAGCTAAAAGAAAGCTACATGGGAATCCTATTGGAGTCTCATTGTGCTGCCTGTTCAATGTAAGTTGGCACAACTTTTAGGTCTACATGGTTACTAACGTATCATTTTTAAAATATAAATTATTGTTGCAGCACAGTTGATTTTGACTGTATACCATGGCGTTTAATTTAGGTTAGCAGCTGAAGCGCAAGCAATCATATGAGCTGGGTAGCTGTAGTATGTCTAAGATATATCAGGTCTATACTTATGTTAGGCTTTCATATGGAAAATATAATGCATGACACTCTTCTTTTTCTCTAGGTTTAAGATGGCCCAGCTGCAAAGCCCGTTAATAGTCCCCTGTGTTGAGCAGCTGCAACGGATTTTGGGATACACAGAAGAGGTTTCCATGGATACAAAGTGATGCGACAATCCTGCTCAGCAGCTGGATTCTGACTTGTAAAAACTGTGCCTCATGATTGACTCAAATGATTGCCAAAAATGCTATTTTACGTGGCTGATGAATTACAGAATTCACCACAGTTTACTTTCAAAGGACTGGTGCTAAATATACTGCTTTTTCTTTAAATTAGATTGAGTTTACTTCATCTGGAGCCTCTACACCTATTCCCATACAATTTCAATTAGTGTTGCTTTAAACAGACCAGCTGAGAGACAAAGTAACACATTTTAAGAAATTTTATTCTTTAAAAATGAATATGATGGCTATTTTAAGTAGTTGCAATTTATTTATAAATTACAATAAAACAAATGCCTTAATTTGGCATTTGCATTCATTATTTTACTATTTAAAATATAATATCCTTTTCAGAGTATTAATATTCACTTGGTACTGGCAGGAGTTTAGATGTATTTTTTAGAGCTGTTTTAGAGCACAAATGTTTGCATTTTACAGCTGAATTGTTAAAAAGGAAAAGGCCTTTTTTCTGTGTTAAATTCTTGTTACTGTTGTGGACCCTGTAACATGTTAGCTTTGTTTTGTCTGATTTCCTGTTGTACAGTCTGTCATGTGTTTTTCATGGAGTCCTGTATTGCACTGTCAACGTTTGTCCTGAAAACTTGAAAGTTTTGATAAAATAGTTTAATTTAAATGAAATTAGTAAGTGAAATCAAACTTGTCTTGTGTCAATTGTACATAGGTTTTCTTCAGTTTAGTTTTACTTGTATGGTGCATAAGCTACAAATAGTTTAAAATGACTGTTTTTAATAGTTTCATGCTTCTTTTTTAAGAGCTTTGTAAACTTTGGAAACTCCCATCCTTAAAGGTTTTAAACAGAATTCTAATTAGACGTTCTTTTAAGTTACTATTCTACCCCACTAGATGGAGCCATTGTTGCACAGTCTTTTAGCATCCAGGATTATAGAGAGCCAGGCTTGAGAATCAAATACAAGCAGTAATGCTACTGAAGAAACAGCTGTTGCCATGGCGCTCTTAAGAGCTAAGATTAAACAAATTTTCAGTGCTATTTAGGTTTAATAAATGAGGCAGTAGGCTGATATCTGGACCTCCTGCTGTATTGACATTGATTCCATGTGGGAACAAGCAGATTGTATATTTATAGCTTTCTGTAGCTTTGTCATTGCTTTAATGGTAGCAGGTATGACTCGGGCACTTGTTTCCATGGTGCCGCATTATACAACCTATTAATATTGCAGTCTATAGTCTGTAGATTTAACTACCCACTCTATAGTGTAGTTTGCCTATCAAAAAATTTACTTTTTGTGAATTTGGAGTCATTTTACATTTTTGTATACAGACACTAAATGTACAGAGGCCTTTTTTCTCTTAAGCGTTCCCCCTTAATTTTAATGACAAGATACATGAATTGAGTTTAGAAGTAATGACTTGTGTTTGTATAGCGCTTTTTCAGTCAGAGGACAACAAAGCGCTTTACACTAAATCTAGTTATTCACCCACTGATACTGGCAAGCTATTACACCTAGCCTCCGCTGCCCTGGGGCACACTAACAGAGGCAAGGCTGCCGGACTCAGGCACCACCTGGCCCTCTGACCCCTGCATGCAAGTGGGGGAAGTGTCTTGCCCAAGGACACAACAATAGACTAATGGAGCGGGGATTTGAACCGACAACCCACTGATCACGGGACAGATTCCTACCATCCCCATGGTTGCCTGGTAGTAATGTCAAGGACTGCGGCCCTCTTATTTGAACTTTACAGTACATGTCAAAGTTTAAATTGTTTAACTCTTGGTATAATTTGGCGTAATTTTTGTATTGATTATTGATGGTATCTAACCTTGAATATAAGCCTATTTTTGAAGCAAACCTAATAATCAGACATGCATACATTAAAAAGCATATATATTTTAAAGGTTTGCTTATGATTGGTTGAGGAGTCCCTTGTGAAGGTGCCTTCCTATGATGAAGATGCCCTGAACAAACTGAGGTCAGGCACTCATACCAAACCGAAATATCCTGCCCAGAAAGGGCAGAATTAGTTTTCCAGATGTGATTGTGATGGATGTTTTTGCTTGCATCATACAGGACATAATTGTACATTTTTTTTTGCTAGATTTTAGTGTTTTAGCATCACAAAATGATCTTTTGCCATTTTTCGCTTAATATTATTTCTGGTTCCATAAGGCATCAAAAGGCGGGGAACCCTCCGGTGTTTAAGGTCGTCAGAACTGATGGAACCAGTTGTTTGACTAAGTGTTGCACCTAAAGATAAAGAGACTGGAATGTGGGAACCTTTCCATACAAGCCAGTTGAGTGAGAGAGTTAGCAGAATAGCTTTGTCAAACCAAAGTTAATTTTATTTTTCCAGTTACATGAAGTTCTTGAGCTTAAAACTGAAAAATCAAGCTGTAATCTGAACTTTCCATTCACTTCCTTTTATATTTCCTGTCTATTGGAGCTCAAAATTAGATTTTTAAGTCCTCTGCTTCCTTCTGCTGACAAGCTTCATGAAGGTGCCGTAGGTAATCCAAATCTACAAAGCTCGCTGTTTTAGAACTGCACTCCCCAAGTCTCCATAGCAACCGTTAGGCCTTAGCTACATCTTAGCTGGCTGTTTTCAAGGTATGCCATAAAAAGGCCTGTTTGAGCACGGTGCGACTTGGTCAGGCAAGGGCTTTATGAACAAAGTTTTACCAAAGCACAGCAGTACAAGGCGAGGCATTTCTATTGAACACTTTCAACAGCAAGGTAATTCAATACGCTTTACATGATTTTGTGGTAGAGAAACAAACAAAGCATAATAAAAACAGCAATTTAGGAAAAGCATTAAAAAATAAAAGTACATAAGAGCATAGAAACATGAAAGGCATAATTAAGTGTAAAAAATATTTAAGAATCAAGTGTAACACACAAAATTACAGTACAATATTACACAAACAGATGGGTTTTAATCTTTGATTTAAAAGAGCCTAACGATTCAGTAGCTTTGCAGTCGTCTGGAAATTTGTTCCAGAGGTGTGGCACATAAAACTGAAAGCTGCTTCACCATGTTTGGTTCTAATTCTAGGGATGTTTAAAAAACTAGAGTTAGAGGACCTGAGTGGTCTGGGGTCTGCCAGTATTTTGACAACAGGTCTTCGACATACCATGACTAAACTCATACCAGTAACAATATCATGATAATAAAAACAAAAACCGTCAAAATCCCCTAAAGCTGCTGGAAGTTTTCCTGGGTTTTCTATCAATAAATAGGTCACATTTGTCTTGTTACAGGATTGATTTTAAGATATTGTCGGTTTCTTAAAAGCTCAACAGTCTGACCTGATCATATTTAATAGAACACGAGAGACTTTTAAGGTGCATTTCAAGCCACCCCCTCTGTAAATGCGACAAAAAAAAATCACGCAAGGCGCAGCATTTTATTCTTAAAATAGCTCATACAATGCTCTGGAGATTACATATGGACTGTGCAGCAAGAGGTACCAATTCCCGCTCCATTGAGCTAAGGTTTACTTTGTCACTTTCTTACTTCTACCAGCACTTTCTGCAATTCCTCATTTTTTCATAAGAGACTGATTTACACCTGTGGTGCCAGATGAGCATAATTAACTGTAACTAGCTGTGAGCATAGATGCTGCTCCACTGACTAATAGGGGAGGGAACTGGAAGCTAGGAATACAGGGTGCTCAGGCATGGCTTACATAGGTTTAAACAATTTTGATAAAGTCTCTTAGAGCGGTGTGAAACTAGCGTACAGATCCAAGCAAATATATGCAATTGGAGGACACGTTTGTGCTTTTACAAATAATTTATTTGGAGATTAATACATTCAAGAAGATGAAAATTATATATTTTTTAATTTGTCTGGAAGTTGGTGGCTACAGTTGAATCTTGTTACAGCAGAGTGCAGATTCTCTTTTAGCTCCACTGTCACGTCTCAACATTAAAGTAAATTGTTTAGAAATATTAGTATGTTTGCTTTTCATCGTGCCTGTGAAACAAGTTTCAGTGAGAAACGCGCTGTTTACTAATTCAGTAATATTCAAGGAATTTATTCACACTTCATGGTATAATTATCACCGGATAACATATCAAAAACCTCACATGTATTATTTAATGTCTTCTTTTTTTAAGAGCACTGATGAAACATGTCTTGGTTCATTAGGTTTGTTGGCAGCAGTTTAGCGGATTCTTTAAATTTTTCATGTATTTACAATTTTACAGTTTTTTTTTAGTACATTTCATAAAACTATTCGATTGAAAGCAGTTTTCTCTTGTCCTCTTGTATTTCCCTTTTTGAACATTAGTCTTTAAAAATCATACTATGCATGGTTGGATTCTAACAAGGTTCCAAGTAGAGCTTCAGTATGCAACAGAAAGAAATAAGTGTGAGACAAAAGATGTTTTGTTTTTTGAGCATGCAATTTATTGAAAACAACTCTTAAAACAAAACTTATAACTGATGAAGGATTTTGGACCACAAAAACTCAGTCATTACCACACAGATGAAGGCCCTCAGTCACGAGGGATGCTCTATGTATCATCTCGACATCGTCAATGGGCATTTGACACCTACTGCACTTCATGAAGCTCCACTGTACGCACCCCAGACCAATGTGGCGCCCCTTCAATTGTAGCACCATCAAGATAAAGTTTTCTCTCAGGAGAATAAAACTTTCTTCCACCTTTCAATGTACCATTCTTCTCACTCTCTTGCAACGTCCAAATGGTCAGTTCTGGGGTGTTCAGCAAGATGAGGCCTTTGAAGACATTTTTGGTTTTTGAAGCTCTTCGGTCTCGGCTGCTGTCTAATGGTTATGGAGCTACAGTCGGCACAAGTAATGGCATTATGGTTTGTTCCATTTACCTCAGAAGTCTGAAGTCTGAGCATTCCAGTTAAATCAGTTCTATAACTCCGGCTTCCAACATGGCAATGCCCAGGTGGCCATAGTAGTAGAGCCTCTTACAAACATTATTTTAAGTTGTAATTTCCGTATGCAAACAAACTTTTATGTTGTTAAAGCAAATGTTTTTGGAGGGTTTTTCAACATGAACCTTATTTTTAGCAAATATTACTTTCATTTACTCACCGAGACAAGTTTGGAGCCACTTGGAGTCCTTTGGGAGAAGTTTATATCCAGTCACAATCAGCGAATCAGCGTATATATACATATAATGGGAGTCAATCAGGGCAAGAGATTTGCTGCCTCTAAAAAGGCATTATCTGCCCAAAACTCCTTCATTTAACCATGTTTTGTATTAATAGTTAGCAATATTTCCCCCTGAGTTCGGAACATCTCGAATATGCTAAGGTAATAGCTTCTGGGTGTTTTACAGTCTTTTAATGCAACGTATTCCAACTTACAGTAACCTGGGATTTCACAGCCGGCCACCATTGCAGTCATTGATGTCTATGTAGGTTGCAGAAAGGGAGCCTGTGGGAGCTGAACTTAGTACAAATGGTCATTCCGTTAGTACAATTTGGAAAAACGTGAACCATGTTAACGTCTGCTGTCGCGAGTTCTGTCTAAGCGAATGCCATAGAGCACAGAGTGAAAGTCCTTTTCAGACTACAACCAGCGATGGAGCAAAGCAGTGAGGTAATTGTAATCACACAATAGTTTAGCCGGATTATGGCCTCTAAACCACCTAAGAACAGAAGTATTAAGCACTTCCAAGACGTTCTGAACTCCAAGGTGAGTCGTGCTAACGATTAATAACAAAACACAATTAAAAATAAAGGAGTTTTGGGGCAGACAATGCTTTATTACAGGCGACAAGTCGCCTACCTGATTGACTCCCATTATGTTAATATATACTCTGATCGCGACTGGATATAAACTTGCTTTCAACACAAGGTAATTCAAGGTGCTTCACATGATTTGGCGGTAAAAAAAACAATCAAATAATAACAGCATCGAAAGTAGAAACAGCAACTAGGAATAAAACAAAAAAACAGCGTAAAAGTATGAAAATTAAAACAGCAATTCAGCATAAAAAATGAGAATCAATAAAATAAAACATTAGACAGCAATTATAATAGTTTACTCAAAGGCAACAAATCAGGACGTTTGTTCCAGAAAAGTGGAGCATAGAAACTGAAAGCTGCTTCTCCATGTTTGTGTCTGATTCTAGGAATTATTAATAAGTTAGAGTTGGAGGACCGGAGTGGTCTGGAGGGTCGGTACAAAGACAGCAGGTCTTCAAAATATTTTGGCACTAAGTCATTTAATGATTTATAAACTAGTTGGAGTATTTTGAAGTCTATTCTCTGAGCTACAGGGAGCCAGTGTAATGACTTTAGAATTGGGGGGATGTGCTCTATTTGTCTAGTTCTATTGAGGATGCGAGCAGCAGCGTTCTGGATCAACTGCAGCTGTCTGATTGACTTTTTAGGTAGACCTGTGATGACGCTGCTGCAGTAATCAATCCGACTAAAGACAAATGCATGGGTTACCTTTTCAAAGTCCCTTTGCAACATTAGTCCTTTAATCCTAGACATGTTCTTCAGGCGATAGAAGGCCGACCTTGTAATTGCCTTTATGGAACCCTGGAGTTTCAGGACTGAGTCCATTATTAAACCTACATTACGATTATTTCAAAGAAAATGCAAAAATTGTCCGATAATGCAATATCAACTACAGAGATGTTGGAGATTTTTAAACATTTGCTAATAAAGTGTTTCCTTGATTATGTGTTGGTTGTTTGACATGTTGGATTAGACCACAGTTATGGAGAGTATCAGTTAATGTTTTAGCTCTTCTGTCTTGGGGGTTGTCGGCATTAATGTTGAAGTCTCCCACAATAAATAGTTGGTGATATTCAATACATATTACAGAGTGAATGTCACTGAAATCATTAAAGAAGTTTGACTTAGGTTTTTTCGAGGTTTGTACGCATTAATGAATAAGACCTTCTTTGGCTCTTAAATCGCTGTAGCTAGGTATTCAAAAGAGTCAAATGAGCCCACAAAAACCTTTTTAAGGTTCAATGGGTTATGAAAGATTGTGCCAAACTCCACCCACTCGTCTCTGCTTCCTGCTCTTCCTGCAAATTCTTCTGACAGGTGATAACTTTGAGGTTTGGTTGTATACGGCAGGTTTGATTTTATGAGTTCTTCTGTTTATAATCACAGGAGTGCTACTTTCCTTGTAACCAGACAAGTCCTGTTGGGTGAGGCATCTGGAGTTTGTCTTTTACATCAGACATCAGTCATTACCAGTGGTGGGAAGGGAGAGTTACTTCCAATAGACTTCTGATTTAATGAGAGTCTTGGAGTTGGTTAAGTTCCTCTGATAATCTGTTCATTAAGTTTCTGAGAAAAGTCCAGCGGAGACCGAAACGACACAGCAGATTCCGCAGAGTCCCACCTCTGCTTGAAGCTGTCTGATTGTTCAGTCCCTGTTTTAGATGCAGAAGCAGAGAGTGTATGTTCTCTCTCAGTTGTTTTTTTTATCAGTGAAGGATTCCAAATGGCTCTAAAATTGTCTGGGTGAGTAAATTAATGTAATAGTTGATCAAAATAGGTCCAGGTTGAAAAAACCCCAGAACTTTCTCTTGAAGTTTAGAGTTGAAAGCTCTACATGTAAGCTAGATTGTAGACACATTTTCTAAACTAGACAGTCCAACTTCAGAGGTTGTTCCAGTTGATTTGTCCCACTCGGAAGTGGAAAAATCCAATTTCCGACAAGAAATAAAACACAATTAACTTGAGTCACGGATCTTCACGTAACTTTACAACCAGCTGGATCCCTTCGCTCAGTGTTGGTGAGATTGTTTCGGGTTAAAATGTCGAATTTTTGGTTCTTCCACTTGATGTTTTTGTTCTATTATCCTTAGGCCACGTCCACTAAGATTCAAAATGAATTCAGCCAGATGGAGCAGAAGGATATCATTGATCGGATAATTCACTCTCCCTCTCTCTCTCTCTCTCTCTCTCTCTCTCTCTCTCTCTATATATATATATATATATATATATATAGTGCAGACCAAATCTTTGGACACACCTCTTTCAGTGCGTTTTCTTTATTTTCTTGACTAATTACATTGTAGATTCTCACTGCAGGCATCAAAACTATGAATGAACACATATGGAGTTATGTAGTACTATGTAGTCATAGTATGAAGACAAAAGGGCCAACAAGTACGAAGCATCTCTGAGAACTTCTTCAAGACTGTTGGAAAACTATTTCAGGTTGGAGCTGTTGGAGCTCAATAGAATGCAAAGCAGTAATCAGAGCAAAGGGTGGCTACTTTGAGGAATCTAAAATATAACACATTTATTCAGTTATTTCACCCTTTTTGTTTAAAGGAATACTTCACCCCTGGAAAGATGAATGTGTATTTAAAGTGGGTCAGATATGTAGTAGAAATGTGAAATTGTTTCTGAATGTGGAGCGTTCTAGACTGAGAAAAGCCAGAAAATAGATTTTTTACCATGTGGCGGAAATACAACAACTCCCAGAATGCACTTGCTTTGCTGCCCTGAGGCCACTCACAAACCACGCCTACAGGATTGCTTTCACAGGAGAGTGGGGGTAGGCTAAGGCGCTAAGTAGTTTGCAACGCCGTTAAACACTAAAAGAAGAAGAGGAAGGCTTGCTTTCTTACATTGATCTTGACTCTATAAATTGCTACTTAGTTGATACATTTCTATCGAAATGGTGGTAAAGTTGTACATTATAGACTTGTGGAGGAAGGCTGAATGTTTACCGTAACTGCTTTTGCAGTAATTACTTACTGTACTACTGACTACCTGGCTTATTTCCGTTCTTTAGAATTTATTTTGGGATAAAAAAGTGAGCATAATATATATTACACAACTTAGACTTTCACATTAAAAAGATGATGTCAACAAGAGTAGCTTAGCAGCTCTGCATATGATTTTTTTTCCTCCAATTGAAATCACAATTTCACTATGCTGAAACATTCTTTAGGTTAACATATACTCTAAAATAGCACCACGAAAGGTTTATAACAAACACAACAAATGTGATTTATAACTTTTATTTAAAAGGGAAAAAAAATAAATGTTTTAACACTCAAAGCTCTTCAATAGCTTCCGCAGTTTCCTGATATCCACAGTATTGATTCGTCTGATTTCCAAAACAACACAGGTAGGCAAAACTAGACGGCAGCCTTTGCTAAGTCTCTCGCCTTGCAGGACCCACTCCATAAAGTGACGGTAGGCTGTTAGACGGTATTGTCTGCAAAACAGTAAGCTAAACGTTTGCAATGCAAACTATTTCCACCTACAGTATGCTAGAGTAGATATAAATATAACAACAATAGCTCAGCTGACTTCGTGGGAAGAACGCTATGATAATGCTGGGTGTACAAACTCAGTACATGACGTCTTAGTAACAAAAAGAAAAACAAACAAAATACCAACTTTACACTAAGCCTTCCGTTTGTCCCTGCAGGCTTTGGCTGGCATTTCCAGTTGATCTTCAGGATCCTGAAGTAGGTTTCTAGGACCCCCCTATCCATGTGTGGTTCATCCGCAACTGTTCATCGGTGTACTGGGGCTCGTATAGGTAGCCGCGAGCATCCGATTCTCGCAACACCTCTTCAAAATCCCAATCTGCCATTTCAACTTCAAAACTACCTTCCATTGTGATTAGCCTAATAGTCAAACTTTCTCCAGCAAGAGCCTGTTAGCTTAGCTTCTACAGAAAGACGGCGGACACGACACCTTTACTTTCTGTGAGTGAGATCCCTCCCCATATGGGCATGGTGAAAACATGCGGAACTAGCACTCAATACTGGCTTGTAGTTTTATGCCTCTGGCCCAAAAAAAAAAAAAAGATCCGATGACGCAATATGACGATTTTTGCGTCATTGGAGGGCACGGTCATTCGATAATACTGCTGGTTTTCTACTGATACAAAGCTTAATGCTAAATGCTGAAGTATCCCTTTAAGTACATACAGTAATTCCATATGTCATGTGTTCATTCATAGTTTTGATGCCCTTAATTGAGAATCTACAATGTAGTTGTGAAAATAAAGAAAATGCAATGAACGAGAAGGTGTGTCCAAACTTTTGGCCTGTATCGTATATATATATATATATATATATATATATATATATATATATATAAGCTTTTAAGCAATAGATATACAGTGATCTGAACTGGTATGTGTCATGATCCGTCCCTGTCTGTGTTGTTTTTTCCTCCCTGTTTCCTCCCAGTCTGTTTATTAGTTTATTAGTCCTAGTTTGTTTCACCTGTTCTTTTGTCCTCCCTGTGTTTCCCTCCTCTGCTCCCAGGTGTTCCCTGTTTTGTGATTACCTCTTCCCACAGTATATATGCCCTTCTGTGTCTGTCTGTCCTCGTCGGGTCGTTGTCGTCGTTACCTCCCCTAGTTCTCTGTGCTTCTCGTCTTTCTGGACATTTAATAAACATGGGCCGTAAGAGCCACAAACGCCGCTCCGCATCTGGGTCCTCCTTGAGCCGAAACCTGACATTACGACCCGACCTGCCACTGGACCCAGCGGAGTATCGCCACACGGATAATGAATGGAGGAGACTGATTGATTGGAGTGTAAGTCAAGAACTATATTCAGACTCACCCTTTTGTGGATCGCGGCTGGCTCGCTGTCCGCCCGGTGTTGGGCCCTGCCGTCGTGAGGAGGGCGGCTTCTCCGCTCCTCGGGCCTCGAGTCATCGCCGCGCTTCTGAGCGTCCTCCTGGGAACGTAGTTGATGTTTCCCCGTCGTTCCTCCTCGCGTCCATGTATGACAATTCAGAGGAGGACGATGACGGCTTCCCGGAGTTCCTCTCCGACTCCCAGGACGACGAGCTGGACTTTTGCGGCGGTGCCCGGGGTGCGCCGCCCTCGCCGCGGCTTTCTTCCTCCTGGGTTGACCGGTTGATCTCCCTGGTTCCTTCCGCCGATCCTGCACCCATCTGTGATCCCTCTGGGACCGGCCCTCTTCCTGCTTCCCGGCGGCGAGGGGGGAGGCGTCGCCGGGCTGCTCCATCGGCTCCAGGGGGTTTCTCGCCTCCTTCTCGGGGTTGCAGCGCCTCGGCTCCTCCTGTCCCGCTTGGTGCTGCCTCCGGCTTCGGTGGCTCGACCGCCGCTTCCTCCTGCCGCCCACGGCCGGTTTCGGGTCTGCCTCCTCATCCTCTCCAGCACAGCCAGGCGCCGGCGTTTCCTTCAGGTGGAGCTGAGTTGACCCAGGGTCAATGGAACAGAGGGAAGAGTTCCGTAGGGAATGTTGAGCCCAGGTCCCCTGTGGAGACTGTTTTTGAACGCTCTTCAGAGGCTCACCTGGAACCCCGGTTCCGAGTTCCCTCCGAGGGTGTTCTGGGGAACACGCCTCGGGTTCCTGATTCCTCCGAGGGTGTTCTGGAGAACACGCCTCGGGTTCCTGATTCCTCCGAGGGTGTTCAGGAGAGCACGCCTCGGGTTCCTGATTCCTCCGAGGGTGTTCAGGGGAGCACGCCTCGGGTTCCTGATTCCTCCGAGGGTGTTCTGGAGAGCACGCCTCGGGTTCCTGATTCCTCCGAGGGTGTTCTGGAGAGCACGCCTCGGGTTCCTGATTCCTCCGAGGGTGTTCTGGAGAGCACGCCTCGGGTTCCTGATTCCTCCGAGGGTGTTCTGAGAAACACGCCTCGGGTTCCTGATTCCTCCGAGGGTGTTCTGGAGAGCACGCCTCGGGTTCCTGATTCCTCCGAGGGTGTTCTGGAGAGCACGCCTCGGGTTCCTGATTCCTCCGAGGGTGTTCTGGAGAGCACGCCTCGGGTTCCTGATTCCTCCGAGGGTGTTCTGGAGAGCACGCCTCGGGTTCCTGATTCCTCCGAGGGTGTTCTGGAGAACACGCCTCGGGTTCCTGATTCCTCCGAGGGTGTTCTGGAGAGCACGCCTCGGGTTCCTGATTCCTCCGAGGGTGTTCTGGGGAGCACGCCTCGGGTTCCTGATTCCTCCGAGGGTGTTCTGGAGAACACGCCTCGGGTTCCTGATTCCTCCGAGGGTGTTCTGGAGAACACGCCTCGGGTTCCTGATTCCTCCGAGGGTGTTCTGGAGAACACGCCTCCGGTTCCTGATTCCTCCGAGGGTGTTCTGGAGAACACGCCTCGGGTTCCTGATCTCCTCCGAGGGTGTTCTGGAGAGCACGCCTCGGGTTCCTGATTCCTCCGAGGGTGTTCAGGAGAACACGCCTTCGGGTTCCTGATCCTCCGAGGGTGTTCTGGAGAACACGCCTCGGTTCCTGATTCCACCAAGGGTGTTCAGTTCAGGCGAACACTCCTCCGGTTCCTGATTCCACCGAGGGTGTTCCAGGCGAACACTCTTCCGGTTCCTGATTCCACCGAGGGTGTTCAGGGGAACACGCCTCTGGTTCCCGACTCCGCCGAGGGTGTTCAGGGGAACACGCCTCTGGTTCCCGACTCCGCCGAGGGTGTTCAGGGGAACACGCCTCTGGTTCCCGACTCCGCCGAGGGTGTTCAGGAGAACACGCCTCTGGTTCCTGACTCTTCCGAGGGTGTTCAGGCGAACACGCCTCCGGTTCCTGACTCTCCCGAGGGTGTTCAGGAGAACACGCCTCCGGTTCCTGCCTATTCCGAGGGTGTTCAGGGGAACACGCCTCCGGTTCCTGCCTATTCCGAGGGTGTTCAGGAGAACACGCCTCCGGTTCCTGCCTCGTCCGAGGGTGTTCAGGAGAGCACGCCTCGGGTTCGTGATTCCTCCGAGGGTGTTCTGGAGAACACGCCTCGGGTTCCTGATTCCTCCGAGGGTGTTCAGGAGAGCACGCCTCGGGTTCCTGCCTCGTCCGAGGGTGTTCAGGAGAACACGCCTCCGGATCCTGCCTCGTCCGAGGGTGTTCAGGAGAACACGCCTCCGGTTTCCGACTCCGCCGAGGGTGTTCAGGAGAACACGCCTCCGGTTCCTGCCTCTGCAGAGGATGTTCAGGCGAACACGCCTCCGGTTCCCGCCTCTGCAGAGGGTGTTCAGGCGAACACGCCTCCGGTTCCTGACTCTGCCGAGGGTGTTCAGGCGAACACGCCTCCGGTTCCTGCCTCTGCAGAGGATGTTCAGGCGAACACGCCTCCGGTTCCTGCCTCTGCAGAGGGTGTTCAGGCGAACACGCCTCCGGTTCCTGACTCTGCGAGGGTGTTCAGGGAACACGCCTCCGGTTCTGACTCTGCCGTGGGTGTTCAGGCGAACACGCCTCCACCTAAGCTCAAGGTTCCACGCCGCCGGCTCCAAGGCTCAAGTTCCCACGCCGCCGGCCTCCAAGGCTCAAGGTTCCACGCCGCCGGCCTCTCCGAGCTCAAGGTTCCACGCCGCCGGCCTCCAAGGCTCAAGGTTCCACGCCGCCGGCCTCCAAGGCTCAAGGTTCCACGCCGCCGGCCTCCAAGGCTCAAGGTTCCACGCCGCCGGCCTCCAAGGCTCAAGGTTCCACGCCGCCGGCCTCCAAGGCTCAAGGTTCCACGCCGCCGGCCCCCAAGGCTCAAGGTTCCACGCCGCCGGCCCCCAAGGCTCAAGGTTCCACGCCGCCGGCCCCCAAGGCTCAAGGTTCCACGCCGCCGGCCCCCAAGGCTCAAGGTTCCACGCCGCCGGCCCCCAAGGCTCAAGGTTCCACGCCGCCGGCCTCCAAGGCTCAAGGTTCCACGCCGCCGGCTCCCAAGGCTCAAGGTTCCTCGTCGTCGGCCTCCTCGTCTGACGGTCCCTCGTCGTCGGCCTCCTCGTCTGACGGTCCCTCGTCGTCGGCCTCCTCGTCTGACGGTCCCTCGTCGTCGGCCTCCTCGTCTGCTGTTTCCTCGTCGCCGGCCTCCTCGTCTGCTGTTTCCTCGTCGCCGGCCTCCTCGTCTGCTGTTTCCTCGTCGCCGGCCTCCTCGTCTGTTGGTTCCTCGTCGCCGGCCTCCTCGTCTGTTGGTTCCTCGTCGCCGGCCTCCTCGTCTGTTGGTTCCTCGTCGCCGGCCTCCTCGTCTGTTGGTTCCTCGTCGCCGGCCTCCTCGTCTGTTGGTTCCTCGTCGCCGGCCTCCTCGTCTGTTGGTTCCTCGTCGCCGGCCTCCTCGTCTGCTGTTTCCTCGTCGCCGGCCTCCTCGTCTGCTGTTTCCTCGTCGCCGGCCTCCTCGTCTGTTGGTTCCTCGTCGCCGGCCTCCTCGTCTGTTGGTTCCTCGTCGCCGGCCTCCTCGTCTGTTGGTTCCTCGTCGCCGGCCTCCTCGTCTGTTGGTTCCTCGTCGCCGGCCTCCTCGTCTGTTGGTTCCTCGTCGCCGGCCTCCTCGTCTGTTGGTTCCTCGTCGCCGGCCTCCTCGTCTGTTGGTTCCTCGTCGCCGGCCTCCTCGTCTGTTGGTCCCTCGCCGCCGGCCGCCACGTCATGGGTCTTCTGGGGACTGTGGTTTTGTCCCTCCGTCCTGGACCCCCTCCTCCCGCCCTGGCTTGAGTTTCCTACTTGGTGCGCCAGGTGGCGCACCTTGAGGGGGGGGTATTGTCATGATCCGTCCCTGTCTGTGTTGTTTTTTCCTCCCTGTTTCCTCCCAGTCTGTTTAATAGTTTATTAGTCCTAGTTTGTTTCACCTGTTCTTTTGTCCTCCCTGTGTTTCCCTCCTCTGCTCCCAGGTGTTCCCTGTTTTGTGATTACCTCTTCCCACAGTATATATGCCCTTCTGTGCCTGTCTGTCCTCGTCGGGTCGTTGTTGTCGCTACCTCCCCTAGTTCTCTGTGCTTCTCGTCTTTTTTTGGGACAATTAATAAACATGGGCCGTAAGAGCCACAAACGCCGCTCCGCATCTGGGTCCTCCTTGAGCCGAAACCTGACATTATGTTTAAAGGAAGAACCTGCTTATAATGATTAAAAGACCGACTGCCAAATGTTTTTCAGCATGCAAGGCTTTAAGCTAAAATAGTCCAACTGCTGATGGATACATGAAAAGGTTTCTAAGTTGTTTCGATTTTTTGTCGCGTTCAAATTTTAAAACAGAGGGGACATTTTTTATCCTTATTTTAGACAACAATTATCACTTTCTGTTCTTCTCAATAACGACTAATTCCTATTCTAAATTTTGGGATTAACTAACAAATCTGACCTGTGGTGTTTCCTTCTGTTGTGCTTCAAAAGTAACCAAAAAAGGAGCTAAAACTGAATGTTTTCCAAGCCAAATAATATAATACTGTTTACATGTTTAAATAATCCACCACAAACCAAGATTGTTTCCCGTATTTAGTCAAGATCAGTTGCAGTTTCTGAACCAATTTGTTCTGTGGCAGCTGGTCAAGAAAAAATAACAATCTCCATCAAATCCTGCTCAACAGTCTGGCTGGACTCAAATTACACAACATGAGATTTAGCAAATGATTTGTGGTTTAAATAGTTTTCCATGTTTTGTTTTCCTATTCTAGTAATACATTTTACATTTGCTGATGGATATGTTTCTCTAAGTAAATGACTGGTACTGTAAAACCTGATCACCACTCCAATATTCAGACCTTTGTCTTGAAACATTTAAAATGGAAGTTGGTTTTCCCCTCAGGTCATCAGAAACAGGTGCTCATGAATAAAGAAGATGTTAAATATGCGTGAGGTTACTAATTACAAGCTTGATTTTTTTTTTCTACACACAGGTTCTATGTTTTCACCTCTCCAGTTGGACACGGCTGTCAATGTATTTTTGTTTTTCCTCTAGTGTATGTGTCTTCCTCCCTCACCTTCTGTGCAAAGTCTACTTTGTCCTGATGACAGCTTTTCCAAAAAAAAAAAAGATTTTTTTTTTTTTTACCTTGTCAAATAAAGTTATTCCTACTAATATTTATATTTTTTGGTCAGGAAGGTGAATTTGTTTCAAACTCAAATCCAAACATTATGAAATTCAAACGCATTATGACACACTCAGAGCAGCTACCAAATGAAATTAAAGCACTATTTACTTATGTTTTGACCTTTACAAAGACAATGGTTAAGGTTTCTACACTTTCACTAATATTCTTGGTCACATAAAAATAACTCTTGAGTTTTCACTGTAAATAACAGGATTTCTTAAAATATAGTGCAGTGTTCTCAACAGGGCTGCACGGTGGCGCAGTGGTTAGGTCATGGGTTCGTATCCCGGTCCAGGGCCTTTCTGCATGGAGTTTGCATGTTCTCCCCGTGCATGCGTGGGTTCTCTCCGGGTACTCCGGCTTCCTCCCACAGTCCAAAAACATGCATGATAGGTGAATTGATCATTCTAAATTGTCTGTAGGAATGAATGTGAGTGTGAATGGTTGTCTGTCTCTCTGTGTTGGCCCTGCAACAGACTGGCGTCCTGTTCAGGGTGTACCCTGCCTAACGCCTGATAATTGCTGGGATAGGCTCCAGCTGCCCCGTGACCCTGAATTGGATAAGCGGTTAAGAAGATGGATGGATGGATGGATGGATGTTCTCAACAGTAACTGGACTTTTAATGTTGTTCACTAGTTTTGTTAAATAACTAAATTGGACCAAAGGTCAGATCTGTCCTTTTCACCATTTTTTTCTTCAACTCAATCTTGATTATGAGCTCATATGGTTAAATTATTAGACTGTTTTTTGCAACATCTTTTATGATTTTGTTTTCTTGCAACGACAAAGACAAACTGACATGTTCAGCATCATGGGCAGCATCACCCTAGACTACTGATGTTCCTCACATGACGTCTCTATATTTAGTTTTCATTTTTTAATAAATGTAGACGTTCTTTTCCCCGAGAAATAGGTTGTGTAACATTAGTAATGACAGCCACTAAAACATTCATATAGTGATGCTTCCTGAGGAACAAGATAAAAACTAATTATGTTAATGGCTTTTACTATAAACTCTTCCGAGTCCTCTTTCTAATGTTATGTTGTTTCCGAAAAGTATTCACAGTTTTACCTTACCTTATTCAAAAATGGATAAAAGTTTTTGAGATTTCTGCAAATTCATTACAAATTAAGACTGAAATCACATGTATGCCTTTGCTTAATATTGTATTTCCAGGCTTTCTATGCCATCTTCTACATATTTTTCCAAATATATTTGCTTTCTTATTGCTTCTTTTATTCCTCCCTTTCTCAATTACTTCTTTCAACCTTCCTAAATTTCTTTCTTGCATATTTTATTCCTCTGTCATTCCTTGTGTTCTTGCCTGTTTTTCTTTCTAACTTAAGTCTTTTCATCTCCGCTCTCTTACTTTCTCTTTAGTTCCTTTTGCCTTCCTTCCTTCGGTCCGAGAAAATCTGGACATTTCACATGACAAGTGAGAACCTTGTCAAAAAAACAAAAACTTGGTGAATAAAAACAAAACAACAAAAAAACTGATCCATTTTTGAGTTATTTCAGAATTAATAAAATTGTGAACAGCCCTGATACGAATTGCCACCTTTTCCTTTCTGACTTGGTTTAATCCATGAAACTAGGTGGCGACTGGACATTTTTCACATTTCTGTCCCATTGGACTGACTAGATGACAGTGATGTCAGAGGTCAGACTGTGCTGTGGTCATTTGATGTAATGGTTGGTGTGGGCTGAATATAACCAGACTTTTGCATCAGGATTTGACATCATCTTCAGTTTGAAACACTTTTCCTGCAAAGGCAGATCTTGCATAGAAATTTTGAGCAATGTCTAATTTTACAAATACTCATGTGAATTTCTTATATTAAATAATAAAAAAAGAGATGAAAGTTTGTTCCTTTCTCCTGACATGATGTATTAAGTCCCTCAGAGCGTTCGCCAAATAGCTGAACAGTAGTCACTCATTTTTAAATCTCTACAGTATGTGTTTGAGTTACAGGCTGAAGCCATGGACACAATAATTGTAGGTAGGAAGGTCTTAATATAAGACAGAAACCAGCCCCACGGGGCCTTGTCCCCAGGTCATGTGTCATTACCTCAGCCTGAATTGGTGGCAGACTGCAGGAAGGCCGAGCAGCAGGGACAGTGATGCTGTTTTCATGGGTGATTGGAGAGTTCTGGCGGCCATCGCCTGTCCTCTTTACCTCTTTCCAAGGGAATGTATTCTCCATCCAGGCAGTGTTTGGCAGAAAAGCGGATTCCTCTCACTCCTTTTTAACAGCTTTTCCAAATGCATAGGGACATTGCACATACTGCATTCTGGTTTGTTACATCACAAAAATCCTTTTCAGATACATAAATGTGGTCTGATTCCAGTAAAGTTAATTTAACCATAGAGCAGTGCTAATATTAAGCCAAACTTTTCTTCGTAATACAAACCCCGCATATAGGAGTTACAGTCTGCATGCGCTTGTTCATTCTTCCTACTCGTGGCGACAATCCAGTTTAAATTTAGAGCGTGAGTCACGGGTGATAGGCATGAAAGATCTGGAGTGAAAGCTAAATTACCGCCGTAGAACCTGAGCCCAGAAGTGCTGATGGTGCTGGAAGTGCTGCGGAACACACAAAAGTAGAGAGCTGTCAAGCTTTAAAATTACATAGCAGGCCGGGTGAAGAGATGATTACGGGCAATTATGCATCCGCAAATGCCCTCTGAGGGGAGACCTTTTGCGTTTAAGGGGTTAGCTGCATCGGACTTACGAATGGCAATCCATCTTAGCATCTGCTGTGTGTTTCTCAGACAATGGCGGTGACAGAAATTTTTCTGCATGAGGAAGGCTCAGTAATGTGTAGCTACTTCAAATCAGTCAGGGTTCACTGTGGTCAGTCGAAGAGGCAGCAGGACGCTTTCATTCTTCTCACCATAATTATCACAAGACACATTCTTTGGCTGGTTATTTTTGCTGAATTTGCATACATATATGCATTAATGCAAATTAACGTGATTTCCCTTATATCGGTTTGTAGGTGAGATGCAGTTTTACTCACACGTTATAGATATAGATGCGAGACTTGTGGGTGACAGCGATCTGGATGTACCTGCCAAAACCGGGGCTGATCTCAGTGTTAATTCAAATTTGCTGTTATTATGGTGTGTTTTAGTGTTTTCCTTCTTCTTGCTTTGCATAATTGTACATTTTCAGTTCTTTTTGTGTAGCTCCTCTCAAAAAGAACAGAAGTAATTACATGTTACCTGGAACTCGTTTGGCGTAAACTTCCCATTTCTCCTGGTATTATTACTCAAGCTTTTTCCATCCTTTCTGCCTTGAAACATGATATATATTTTTTAATCTTTTTACCTATTTTGCATTTTTTTTAGCAGTTACATTTATTATATTCTTAGATAATTCACAACATTACAATAACAACTACAAAACTTAAAAGGACTTGGCTTATGTTCACCCACCCCTCATTCAGTATAACCAAAAATAATTAACAATTGTACAATTCACAATATTATACATTTGTGACAGTAACTGTATTAATTTACCTTTCATGTATGTTGTTACTTGTATGATTTTTTTTTATATTAACCTAATTTTCCTACTGTATATTTTATTGGCACTGTTCCTTTGTATAACAACACACAGACAGAATAAAACCAAGAAGCTTAGCCGAAACATTTCCTTGACATATTTCCCAATAACAGCCATCTTATACTGCCTTATAAATTGTTGTAGACTAGCAGCACTCTTTAAGTTCTCATCTAACCCATTCCACAGCTTCACATGTCCTCAGGAGATACAGTGCTTCTTGAGGGTGGTGCGGGCACATGCCACCTTGAAGTTAAGTGTTCCCCGCATATCCACCCTGTTTATTAAAAAACAGTTTTTGGATATTTATTAGCAGTTGGTGTTTCCTTGCTTTGTACAAGATAAACAGTGATTTTAGGTTCACTAGATCTTCAAATGTTAAAACTTTAAATTTGATTAAAAATTGAAGTAGTATGGTCCCTGTAGTCAAAATTAGGTACACTCCTGATGGCTTTTTTTTGCCTCCAGATGGCTACTGAAGATATTATCCCAGACCTCTGCACAGTAACAAATTTAGGGGAGAATTAGCCAGAAGAATAGAATATATATATATATTAAAGTTGGTGTTATACAGTATTAATTTGTCCTAACATTTAACTTGTATCCCATAGTTAATGTTGGACCACAAAGTAAAACGGCTCGTTTCTCTAATCCCAACTCCTCGACGCCCCACCACTCCTCTTCGCCTCAATTTGAAGAGCACAAAGTACCACAATGAAACTCTGTTATATTAAGAGCTCAGACGTGTGGTTTATTGTATTTTTATGTAAAAAAACAGAGTCAATAAAGCCTATTTCAGTTGCTAAATCTCCAGGCTTTAGACAGAGCCGAAAACAACTAGCTGAGTCCATTAAGCAGCTCTTTCCATCTATCCATCCATTTTCTGAACCCCTTAATCCTTAGGGGGTCGTGGGGTGGCTGGTCCCTATCTCCAGCTGTCAAAGGGCGAGAGGCGGGGTACACCCAGGAAAGGCAGATCTTTCCAGCCCAGTATATGAAAAAGCTGTGGGTGTTGTTTATACCCATTTACTGAACTGAAATGCCACAGATCAATTAATTAACCACACAAGGCTGTTATATGATCACATAAGCACCTTGATAAATGGCTAACACAAATTAGCATCAGCATGTAGCCACTTACTCTGTCCATCAGGCATCTTTGTTCTTTGATCCACCAGCTGTTCTTTAGGAATGTAGAATAAAATCCTGTAATCCATGCAGCCAAACAGGTGTTTTCACAGAGACAGTAAAAAAATACAACAAAAAAAGTGTTTTAAGCTGCCAAAAACCGAAGCAGCCATGAGCAGTGAGAAAGAGGAGGGTGTGTTTGGAACTATAGCACAGATAAACAGCTCTGCCTGCAGGGGTGGTGCAGACACCTCTAGCACTCACTTATTTTCAACTAGTGATGTCAGTTGTTGAACTCTCAGTCGTTTTCTAGGAGAGGGGCAGCTGCTCAGAGGGCAGAATTCAGGAGGATTACTCAGACATGCGTGAATTAAACCAAAAACCACTCTGGTGGTGTTTTTTATGAGAAAATTGTATTATCAGATGGTTGAAAACTCCAAAAACTTAATTTTGCATTATATAAGTCATTTAATATCTTCAGTTTGCTTACCAAACAGCATCACTTTTGTTTTTATATACATATTTAGAGATAGTTTTTTTTATTAAACCAGTCTTTAAGTTGATCTAATTCTATTGTCATCTCAGACACAAATAGCTGTAGATATTTTACCTGAGCATAATATTGCGAGGCCATGAGTAAATGAGATGATTTTGAATTTTGATGATACATCACAATATGTAATTTATGTACGGAATAAACAATGTTTTCAGAGAGAGTCTCAAGTATCCATGGATTTTCATTATTCTTGAGTGGCTGTAGTCTCTAACCTCCACAAATACCAGACTCCACAGAACATACATTTTCAGAAGCATTGTATCATGTTTGAAGTCTCCAACCCTCCTTCAGTTGAAAGTGTAAGCCCTCAAAATGAAGCTGTCAACATGTTTGACGCTAGAACTACTTTTATTTTTGAGGTTTTCAAGCATTCCTTGGGATTTGAGACTCAAACGTTCAGTGTTTGTTTCAAAACATTTGAGTCCTTTTGAGCTTTCCTTGGCTAATTCCCAACTATATGTCTGATGCCTTGCAATAATGAAGGCATAAATCGGGCTGCTCATCCACCATGGCCTGATTGGTGGGAGTGCTATAGCAATAGTTGTTGAGCTGTAAAATTCTCACATCTCTTCAAAGGATCTCCTTCAGAGTGACCATTGGCTTATTGGTAACCTGTCTGACTAAAGCTCCTCGTCCCTGATTACTCAGCTTGGCTGAAAGTCTAAAAGATCGGGTAGCAATTTCAACCTTCATCCCTTTGAAGAGTAATTGAGAACTATGGGAGTAAACTGTGTCTTGGCTGCAGCCAAGTTGCATCCAACATTTATTTTTCACATTCTTCTACACGTTTTGTCATCTCAAAAGCATGTTTTTTGCCCTCTTTATATGCCAGTCTCCCTTCCCAGACAGGAAGTCATTACAGGAGGGCTCTCACCCCATCACATATGGCCATTTAACACATCGCTGGCAACCGCAAATGAACCAGGAGCAGCAGCCGCTCGACTAGGCCTGGCCGACTTTGCACAAATGTTTATCTCTCGCTCTCCCTGCTGTGCTGGGCTACTTTTTTTTTTTTTACTTCATTCATTTGATTTTTCTTGTTTTTCATTGGGAGCACTCGCTTTGAGTTCAGTATGATGGATTTAAATTTGAAAGTATCCTTTTTTTTTCTGCCTTCTTATTTTCAGACACTTTGCAGGGGAGAAATATTTACTGTTCCCAGACTCTCGTTTTTTTTATTTCCAATTTTGCGCTTTCTTCTTTTTCTAAAGGGAGCAGTGTAAAAGCTGAGTTATGGCAAGCATTTTTTCAGGGTTTTTTCCCCCCCTTTAAATCTATTTTTTTTTGCCCCTTTTAAATTTGTAATAGCCATTTTGGCTCTGTCAGGCTGCTATAGCCTTTTGGTGCAGTCAGAGCTTCATTGGTGATAAAACAGATAAAGCCTTCTTGACAAGTTAAAAATGAGAAAGCAATTGTGGCTGACACCCTCGAGACAGCCATCGTCTCCGTCTCCCTTTAGGCCACTTTCTCTGTCTCTCTCCCAGTGTCCTGTTTGCTCTTGTTTTCTTGAAGAGGCCTGCTTGTTTTGCACTATCTCTACAGACTAAAATATTAACAAACATACCTCTTGAGGATGTTCGCTACTGCTGAGCGATGCAAATCTGGCCAAGTTGAGAGAGCCGGCTAAAGGATGTAAACACGGGGCTAGTAAAGACCGTGTGTTGCTGCAGGATTTTTGTCACACTAGATTAGCTTTGTATTGCCTTAGAAAAGCATTCACACCCCTTAACCTTTTTCTAGCTAATTTGAATTGAGAAAATCTGTGAAAATCATATATTTTATCTCAGATTCTCAGTTGGATTTAGTACTGGACTTTGTAACGCAGTCATAAGATTTTAATTGACGTGTTTCATTGCAACTCTGATTTTGAGCTGAAAGGCATTCTTTGGGGTTTCTTTTCTGCTGTTCTTCTTGATAATCATGACTGGTCACTTACGTTGCCTTCGACCACCTGGCCTCCAACTAAGAAGACTAAGTTACTAACTAAATGTTTTCCAGATTTGATTTAGTTGCACAGGATTTTAATTAGGACAGTTACATCATTGTTAGCTGAATATATTGTAAAAAAATATACATAATTTTTCAAGTACTTTGAGGTTTGCATTTATAAACAACAATAGGATGTAAAGATATGTCTGCCGCTGTAACTATGACATGCATATCGGCTTAAAAATGTTGGGAAGGCGAAGGTCCTGTTATTGTGTTTTTTATGTCAGGCTTTGTGTGACAGAAACCAAAGGCCTTGTGTGTGAAATATTCACGAAGGACGGGGAAAAAGAAAAGGGGGATTGATAGAGCCATGCTGGCAAGGCGAGGTGTCTAAATCACAGTTTGGAATGGTCTGTCGGTGTGGCGATTGGCTGTCACATCCACAGATGGAGGACGGCGCCCACAGGAAAAGGATAAACTGTCTGATAAGCGCACGGCGAGGTACACGGCTTTCTCTGGCAGACGGGCTCTTGAGAGAGAAGGTGTTGCGGTGGGGAGGGGGTAAAGAGATGGGGATAGAAAAGGAAAACGAGTCAAGAGGGACCAGGCAACAGATGAATCTCCATCTGTGTTCAGAGGCAAACGGCAGCAAGAAAACAAGCCAAACGACCACTGAGGTGCGTCTTTGGTCTCATACCTCTGTGAAGATACCCTTAAGTGCGTTTTAGATTGTTCCCCTTTCTGCTGAGGATAGAAGCTGAGCGTCCTCCTGTAATAACGAGCCGGGATGAGTGGCATCAATCAGCTGCTTCTTGCCAAGTGGGGAAGCGAACAACAGCTGCAGCTGTAACAACAGTTCATTTAAGCAATATGAAATCGGTCAAGCAAATGGCAACGACTTATCGAAATGAATATGCTAATACTGTGCAGCTGTATTGAATGTTACGTAATAGTGATAAGATCCATGACGAAATGAAATGCTAAAATCTGAATGACTGCATGAAACCACTGACCTGGGACAGATTATAGTCATTAAACAAACAAACAAAAACAAAGCATTCCTCACCCATTGGCTCCAATTTTGTAAAGGTTAGCCAGCCTGCTGCAAAATTTCCTATTTATGTTTGAAAGAAATACTGAATTATTTAGCAACATACTGCTCTACCAATGTCCAACTGGGATACATTTTAAACATCTCAGCATCTCTTTATTTTTCCACATCTCAAAATCAAAGTGTTATATAGTCATTCCCATTTTGTATGCATTTTTTTTCTCCTTTTGTGGTAAAAGGAAAAAACAAAAAAAAAACAAATAAAATTGTGAAATCAATCAACACATTTATATTCATAGCACCAACAACAAATTATGGATTACTACTTAAAATTGGGTATAACCCCACAAAGGGAGAGCTCATTCTTCCAAATTCCAAATGTAGACATATTTGCAACACTTCCGGCAGTATTTGTAGACTAGGGGTTCAAATTGTATGGTGTGTTTCAACATTAGACAAACATTTTGGTCTGATTATTTATAAAGGAGATTGGGACATGCAAATTACGTGAGTTTCCCGGGAGAAATGACAAACCGGGAGGGGTCTGGGAGATAGAACTAAAAACGGGAGAAACCCGGCAAAAACGGGAGTGTTGACAGGTAGATTTAGAGACAAAAATATGCCCACTCCTGTTAATACAATTAACACTTAGAGATCCAGAGTACTTAGATAAACCTAATTTTCCAGTGTTGGAAGACTCTTTTTGCAGGCATGTTTTCAAGCAAAAGAATGACTTGAATTAAATCTCTAGACTGAAAAATTGCCCACAAAATGTGTTTTCTTTAATTATCCCTATCCTACTTAGATCTACGGTGCAGTATGAAATAATCCTTAAAAATAAATGTAAGGTAAACTAATTAAAGACAAACAAGTACACTAGAAGAGGTGTTTCTGGCAAAGTTGTGTTAAAAAATGTTTTTGTTTATTTTTTATTTAATTTTTGTAGGATTAGACTACCCCATAAAACCTGTATCAACTAACTGGGCTGGATAACTTCCAAATTCTGATGCAGTGTTGAATCACAGTTTTCATAGCTCTGATTATACTTCCAGAACAACTGAAGTACTACTGCCTCCACAAAGAGTACAAAGAAGGTTAAAAGAAATGCTTTCCACAACTTTTGGTAAATGTGTCTGTGTTTAAATTATGTTTTTCACAGCTCCGGCTTTTTTCATAAAAGAAGATATTATTTAAATCTAACTGCAATGTAAAGATAGCATAAATATTGCTTCTCCACATTGCTGACCAGGGATTTTGAAATTGTGTAAGCATCAAACCAAAGGAAAAGTTTAACCTACCAGCAAAGTTGTCGGCTGGTGGGCGGAAGGATTTCCGTTCTGTCTATGGAGAATAACTGGCAGAAGTAAATGTTCTCAGCACACGACTGAAACCTTTTCTATTAAGATGAAGGTCACCCTATTTTAGTCACGAAAGAATAGCCGAGAAAATCCTCCAGTTATTAAAACAGTCTCAATATTGGCACAGTAGCAAGTCAGAGCCATAAAGTTAGCCGACTCATTATGAGTTACCTGCTCAATTTCAGATGTGACGGGGCCGGTGAAGACTTAACTGTAAATGTAAAGTGCTGGAAAAAAAATGAAAACGGTCAGATTTATTTTTTAATCAGTTTTTTCCCTGCACATCGAAACAGTTATGTACAGCTATAGGGTGACACGGGGTAAATTGGGCCACCTTTTGGTAACTGGAACTAACCAATCAGTGTTTTTGTTTTTTTCAAAAACACTCATGCCAACAATTTTAAATCCTTATCAAACATTGGCTGTAAAAATTTAAAGGGCTATAGGGTTCAAAACTTGAGTTACTCACTTCAATTGATGGCCCAGTTTAATTTGTCACTCTACCAGTTACCATGAGATAACAGACCTATTAGGAAGAAATTTAGGAAGAAGGCAATCCCAGTGCAGTGCTTTCCAGACATCTACCACCTAGCTTAGCATTGTTTCTGATCAAGAGCACCCCTGGTAGATTTGGTTGGATATTTAACCCCACTTCTTGTACACTTAACTTGAATCTATTTGTTTCGTAGCATAGAAACGGCTATTTATCAAGCTTTTCATTTCAGGTAAATTCGAATAATCTTAAAGTTACCCTTCTTCAGCACCCACATCCCAGCATAATTATACTACTACCATGACTGATAGACTAAGCTTTAGCTATGTTGTGAAGAAGATATGGCATATATTTCAGTGTCTCAACATGAACGCTGCTCGTGGCATTGCCCAAAAAACTTGTTGCTTCTCCAGAAGTATTGAGTCAGATGGTACTCAATATTAAATTGCAGGAAAACCAGCTATCTATGCATGAACTATTAGATCTTTGATATTGATCACAATAATATACATAAAAAGTGTTTGGTTGTAATGTGACAAAAGGTGAAAGAATTACTTTTGCAAGCAAAATTATATGAATTGTTAAATGTACTGTATGTTTAGCCTGTCAAACTTGGTTATTTAAAAAATAACTCAGAGCTACTTTGCATTAGCTCTAGCACACCTTTTGACCCTCACACGATATGCCACATGTTATGCTTTTTAGATATATAGTAGATTAGAGAGAAACCCAAGAAAATACATCTTACATGTAGCAGCTTTAACTTGGAGATATTCTTTAAACCCGTCTGTTCAGGACGGATTTCTGCGAGGAGCTCATGCAGTAACGACGCGGCCAAGCTTTGATGGCAAAGAAGTAGAAAACAAAAGACGTAAAGCCAGCTGTCATTCCCAGAATCCCAAGCCATACCTGATTTCATGTGCGTAAATAATAAAAATAGAGCATGTTGGCAGCTTCTTGGGGTTACAATCTTTCAGTTTTGCAAAAATACGAGCCAGGCATCTATCCGAGCTTTATTGTCAAGGGATGAAGGGTTTTCTTCTCCTCTTTTTATACCAGCTGTACATATTGATAGCAGAGAGACGTCTCTCCCAGTGCCTCAGCCCAGCCACTCATTCCAGCATCCCTCAGCTATATTGTATGTCAGAAGATAGGATGTGCAATTTTTCGCAACCAAGAAATGAATCTGCAGAGATTTCTTTGTGGTTTGTCCAGATAATCCCTTTTGGTCAAAGTGAAAGAACCTGCTGCTGCTTTCCACTTGAGGTGTCGCAGGGGATTCTTGGAGGGCCTGTTTTCATTTCAGTTGCAAAATATGCCTGTGGGACCTGTTTACCCCTCTATGATCCAGTTAACAGATAACCAATGAATGGCTTAGTAGTTGAACTAAACAGCAAACTTCAGATATGGTGAAAAAGGATACTGCTTTGTGAAGCTTACATATTTTAAATCAAACACAGCATAACACCAGACTATAATAAACCAAGTAAATTAAACATACATCTATTCAGACATGATTTTGTTTATTAAGGAAAAGTTATTCAAACCAATCTGGCCTTATCAGAAAATATAACCACTCTCCTGTTTAATGATGAATTGCTCTGCAATGGACTGCTGACCTGTCCAGGGTGTAGCTCGCCTCTCACCCAATTGCTGATTGCTGAAGATAACCCTGCATTGGATGGATGGATGGATGGATGGATGGACCAAGATCCGTCATAGTTGTTTCAGACACAAAGACTGAAATCATCTTCAGAGTCGAAGAAAAACAGATTGGAAGGAGACCATCCATCAATTTGTCCATTCATCCTCTCGCCCGAAGATAGCTTCTTTGTACATTAAATATGCCATGTTTTTTTGTTGTTTTTTCCAGCCTAGGTCCTCAAACACTGTCCTGCATGTTTTGGATGTTTCCCTGATTTACCATAAACTGTACTTCTATTTAACACCCATTTTTCAGATTAATTAAATCTTGTGTGCTAAAGCAGGGAAACGTGTAAAACATGAAGGGCAGTGTGCCTTGATAAGAAGGGTAAAAAGACACTGGGTTAAAAGATCAAAAAACAAAATGATAATATGACTATCATCATCTTTTAACAGACTGGAAAGGGTGGGAGTCAAGCAAACCACAGTGGGAGTTTTCACCAATGGATAGAGCGATGAACCTTCCCGGTGTTTGGCCTACCTAAACTCCCAAGAGCACATGGACAACTCATCTAGCAGGTGACAATGAAAAACGTCTAAAGCTCTGTAGGTCTCAATGAAGGTTCAACTTAATCATACTACAATAAGGAAGAGACTGGACAAAAATGGAAGATCTGAGGTGAAAGCCACGGCTGGCCAAAAAGAACGCCAATGCTCATCTCACATTTGCCTCAGGAGTCACTATGATCCCAAAGACTTGGACTGACGAAGGACAATTTGACCTTATTGGTGTATTTCCTGTTACATTGGTCATAAAAATCACACGGCACTGGAAAGAAAAAAAAAACATTTATGTGTGACACTCAAGATAATTTTTTTAAATGTTCCATTAAATCCAAAACAATTAGCTGCCTAGTGAAAAACTACACTACTCATTCTAACAAATTAACTATAATCAATGAAAGGTACGACATTTACAGGTCAGGAATGAAGGACGTTCCCCATTTTATTTCTGATCCAGAGAAGACTGACATATTTTTCCTATTATTGAAGTTCCCCAAGGCTGTCTCCAAGATTTTGACAAAAAAAAGTCATCCTCAGTTGTCACAGACGTGATTAAAGATGAAACCATTTTCATGTCAGTGACGTCTTAATATAGGCACATTTCTGTTCATATGTGTGCTTGTTTATGCCTATGGGCATGCGTGTTTCTGTGTGACATGCCGGCAAGTTCCTCTTATTCCTTCAAGCCCCCCCCACCCCCAGGCGCTGTGGAGCATCTGCAGCGCTCTCTTTTCCATATGCCCCGTGCCTCTTAGTCTGCCTCAATCATTAATTCAGGGTGATTATGAATTAACAAGCCACCATTACTCGCCCCTCTATCAGGTCAGTTGGGTTCTTCTTCCATTTTCCGTTGGTTTTCAAATTCGAAGAGAACTTATAACCCCACAAAGGGAGAGCTCATTCTTACAAATTTCTTTAGCATGTTTATACACCAGATCTAGTCACAATGGTAATCCAGCTATTTCAAACCAAATTTATAGTTTAGACTAACTTGTGTGGAAATTCTTTATCTTTTCCACAAGTGAGGTTGGACCCGAATGTTTGATGAGCTGCAACCCATCCTGTCCCCCCACATTTTCCTGTGCGCTTCAAAACTGTAGGGAAAACAGAGCAATAACACCTCGTCTCTGTTCCATCTCATTTACCCCCCCCCCCCAAACTTAGTTGCACGCTGATGGAAATTCTCTATAAGCACACAACAAAGGGAGAGATGCTTGCCAACATGGGGGCCTGAGCGCGCATCCTCCAGTTGAAGGGCGGCCTCCTTAATCACCATGACACCCCACCGCTCTATTGTCTTGGCAAAACAATGCATAAACAAACAAACCCAGCTAACTTGAATGGAGGTTTTCTGTTGGGAGTGAGATTTACAAGCGTTGTGGTGCTTCTCTGGGAGCTCTGACACTAGTTCTTGCCAACATTACGAGGACCTAATGACGGTCGGAATTACCCAGGTCTGGATGAGGTACAATCTGGTGCATCAGCTGTAAATTAATAAAGGATTTAAACCCCTGTTATTTAAGGTGTTAATACAGCTGTGATAGCAAAATGATTTGCTGTACATAACAGTTCTTAACAACTACTTGCAACAAAGCAGTTAGGCTAGAACAACAAATGAAGCAGAAACTACAAGTCGCATAATGGCAAAAAGGCCTTCCAGCCTCGGCCAAAATACTGTGTAAATACAAAAATACAGAAAAGGCTTGTCACAAAAAGGTTAGACTTACACTTATTACTCAAAAATTATTGTAGACATGGTAATTGTATTCAAATTTGGACAGATTTAAAGTTTTTCAAAGAGCTCACGTTGATGCAGTTTGACAGATCAGTAGGCTACTATTAGACCTAAATTAATAAATCGAATAGCTTTATTCATATTATTTTTTGGAGTTAAATATCCAAACTGTTTAACAGTAGAATGTGTGATTTATAAAAACAAGAAAAAGAAAACAGTTGTCTAAGAGAAATGTGGTTACACCATATTTACACCCCAGGTACAAAGGAAGTGATGGCTTACTAATTAAAGGGTCCTCAGCTACTGATCAAACAGAATACATGTACTATTTTTTTTTAGCATATTGCTAAAATGAAAGATGGATTTTTGAAAATTTTGCCAACAGAGAAAACCTATTTGGTTTATGTAGGGGTCGTTTTTGAATGTATATATACAGTTTTAGTCAAGAGAAGAGTGGATGTGCACACATCTCTGTCCCTGTTGGTCACATGACTGCCACCTGCCTGCACAGCTGTTCCTCGTCTGTTTGTTAGCTTCCTCAGAGCAAACACCCTCTCCTTCCACAGAACTTCTATCAATTAGTTTTAGTTTTCCCTTCAACTAATTCAATTCTTTTATTTACAAATCAAATGTACTTTTATATTTACTCCCTCCACCATCATAAAATCTGCCAGCCTGCTGTGTTCTTGCTACAGCTTGTAAGTTAATGACTAAATTGGTTTTATTTGGTTTCTGCTAACCATTACATTGCTTCAACTTCAGCTTTTCAGTTAAATGTGGGATTTTTTTCATTTCTTTTTTACTGGAAGAAAAAAACAAAGCATGAACCAATGGAGCAAAAATGGCATTTTTAGCTGCTAATTGACCAGGTTTTTATTTTTTTTGTGCTACATGAGAACCTGGCTTTTTTTTTTTTTTTTTTTTACTGGCTTTGAGTATGGCATATATATATATATATATCTTTCTTTTAAAACAATAAATGTTTAAGAAAAAAAAAACAGTTTTTCCTCCAAAAATTATCTGAATATGTGACCTGAAAAGGAAGGTGTAAAATACCTTTCTTTTTTTTAAACAGCCAGTGTAACAAAGTGCTTTAGAGAGGTTGAAATCAGATCAGAAATACAGTCTCTAGACACATGCATAAAAAATAATCCACCTAACTACACATACAAAAAATAGATAATATTGACACTAACACTAAGAATTAAAGAAATTGGGAAAATTTATAACATGAGAATGTGGAAACACAATCCTATACATTAGTGAAAAATTAAGTGAAATAAAATCCTTTTAAAAAGTCAGAGTTAATCTAAAAGCATAAGTAGTAAACATCCAAGACCATCAATACTAAAAGAAATACAAATATAATCAAAACCATACTGTAAATTACAATGTAGCAAAATGACGAATTCAAAAAGAGCCTAAAACTAAACTAAACTACTTAAATTTGAATAAGAAAATAAACCATATACTGAACTGATGTTTACAGTGAGACATTTAAACTGAGCCGCCATCAGGTCTTCAGGATTGCTGTTCCACAGCTGAGCGTCTTTAATAAGGAAGTGTTTTATTTCTCACCCTAGGTACCGAAAGAAGACCCTTAACACAGGACCTAAGGGCATGTAGAACAACATCACATCTGATAAATGGTTTGGGCTACACCCATTAAGACATTTAAATACCACAGGAGAAGTTTTTGACCTGATCTGAAGGACTCTTCGGCAGGTTTCGCTGTTGTGATGTCAGGCATGCCATCTGATTGTTTGTGCAAATAGCTAAAATTTCAAATTTTCCTCAGATTGAGGAAAATTAAATTCAGTGCCATCCATGAATTTGCATCTAAATGAAAGTAAAATGTGTATGAATATGTCTAGGGTTATCAGGAAATGTAGCAATCTAGATATTTGGCACATTACTTTTTTTAATTCACCCTCACACACACTGTAAATAGGGAGGCGTACGGTTAAAAAAAGAAAAAAGTAAGTTGTGAAAAAATTAAGCCATGTAGTTGGCCATGCTTAAATTGTTCTTCATGCTATTCTAGTCCACTTAGCTGCCAAGAAATGTCTTCAGGTCATTTTAAAGAACCACTTCTCACTGAGGAGACAAGGAAACGACTCTGGTCAAAGCTAATATTAGTTTGAGAGTTTTAAAAATAGCCATGTATGCATTAAGCTGACCATAAAGTTAGAAACCATAGCTTCAGGGAAAGTAGGGACACTCCACCTACATCTGCTTCTAAGCTGTCAGGACAGTGCCCCCTCCTCTGTTCAAATCTCTTCTACAAGGTTTTGACGTTGATGTGGGGCTGCGCGAGGATTAAATGAAAAATGTACCCATATATGTTGGATAAATGTTCCTTTAATGCTACAGGACTCAGGAACTCGTCAGCTGTCCATTCCTGTTTGTTGCTGCTCTTCACATTTTTCCAACAAGTGCTGGGCTTCGATTATGACATGTCAGACGCATCATAAATAATATATCAGGTTAAATTGTAACGATATCCCATGTTAAAAGATAAAACACTGTTTTTTTTCTGCTAATTGACACAGTGGATGAGGAGGTGGAGTAGCTCTTTCTCTGAACTTGAGCTGTACGACCTACACGCAATCGGTGAGTCTCAAAGATGCACAATGCTTCCCTGTGGAGCTTGTGGGAGATGGGGAAACTTGAACTTCTGAAGGACTGAATATGAACTTGGTGATGTAGTTAAGTTATCAGAAAGTTTCTAAAAAGGTTGCACTACAGCCATGTTTTCCTACTGGATGAAATATAGGGATTTTTATTGTGCTGTGAGCTTTGTGGGTTTCAGCCTAAGCCAGTAGCAGTGGTTGTGTAGGTGGTTTTGGTTTCTGGGTTAACATGTCAGATTTGAACAACAATGTTCTGCTAGAGTTGGCGTCTCAAAGCTCTGCCTTGCAGCATTTAATCTTGAAGGCAATTTTCCACCCTTATTTGTATTTGACTGTGGTACCCTATTTATTTTGCACTAACTACTTGATTGTCTATATCCCTGCAATGCTTTCTGACCTCAGAAATCTTACACCAGTTTGTGCATTTTTTTCTGTTCGGGAAAGTAAGTTACTCTTGCTGCTAATAAGGGGATATGTTTATTACAGTTTTACTTTTTCCAATTATTGAAATCGTTAAAATATGAAATTTGACTTTCCAGGTCTTGAAATCTGTGGGGAACACAAATAAGATTATTAAAAATATCTATATTTTTTTCTTCTTTTTTTAGCGGTTCCTATCTGGTAGTGTGGTTATGGACACGGAAACAAGAAAACAAAGGGGAAGAAAGAAGATGAAGAAGAGACAGGAGAGGTAGGAGTGTAAATTGACGATACAAGAGAGGAAAGGGAACAGAGAACACAAGAAAACATCCCAGTCCTCCACAGCCGCTGGAAGAAAAAAAAAAATAGAACAGAGAAACATAAAAAAAAAACTAACCAAATAATATGAACTAAGAACTACACATTCAAAAAACACAAAAATGGGTATATCACCACAACAATGTCGCTGAAAAGCTCTTGGCACCAATTATCTATTAATAATGACCTCAGCCCAGGAATATGTCTGTAGATATCGATGTCCCCACAGCTGTGTGTGTGAGAGCATACAGGTGCGTATAAGGTTTCCCCATGCGAGTGGTTGATAGCTGGTCTAAGGAGCCGTCAATCTGTCCTTCAAGAATTGAGGCAGATGTGAAGAAGGTTGGGGATCCCATACGTCCAGAGGGCCCCAGAGCCCAGGAGCCACAGGCGGACTAACTCAGATCTGACCACACGCCCCAAGAGAGAAACGGAGGGAAGCCACAGCGAAACATCCAGCAGCCACAATGCCGGGGTCCAAAAGGCCGTAGGGACAAGCCCTCTGGCTCGGCTTCGCCAGGGCAGGTCTAGTCCAGGACCCTGAGACCACGGGGACCAGTGGTGCCCCACCCCCCAGCATAGCCCTGACCAGGGATCAGCCGACAGGGGTTCCCCACTGCCACCACAAGGCAGGCTGGGCCCGTAGCCAGCTGATGGAAGATGCACGCCGCAGCCACCCTGGGCCAACCTACACCATTGCTCCTGCACCCAGGAGACGAACCCCCTGGCCACTTGGATGGGGACAACAAGACAGCCAAAGCCCCCACAATGGCAAGAGCAGCCCACCAGCCCAGGTCCCTGACTAGACGGCCTGATGTACCTCCCGGACCCCTACCCCTGATGGTCAGTAGCGAACAGGGGCGTAGAAAGACCACTAGACTTGGATGTGACCGCTCGAATGTGGTGGTGTTGTGTGTTTTTCCAATGTACACTTAAAACAGAGGGGTGGGACATGGGAATGCTACCCCGGGGCCTCAATGTCTATATGCCCACCATGCCTACTAGGTGATGAAGATGATTATGAGAGCCCAGAGGGATTGATCAGATGTGGAGGCAGAGGCGGTCTGCAGGCCAATGTACTCCAGAAGGAGATTTCTGTACTGATTAATATTAAGAGCATTTTAAATTTTCCTATTCAAGAGGATAGTTTTCTTAGCGATGCTTAATCAATGTGAAATAATTAAATAGAATTTGTATCTATAGTAACATCATTTAAATTTCCTAACAAGCAAACTGGGTGAGAAAGTGGGATATTACATTTTGGACACTTTGATATGTTCTCGCATAGCTGACACCAAAATCTCTTAACAGTTGGAAAGAACCAAAATGCAAGAATATATTTATTTTATATTGCTTGTACATTTTAAGCAGGTATTGGATGGCATAAAACCCATCTTGAACATCCGTTGGCCTGTATAATGTACTCTATGAAGGAGGAAGCGGCTTCCGTTCCACTGCGCTTTCGCAGCCTGTGGGAACCAGTCCTTGGATGGACTTGTATGGCTGATTCAAAACTGTCGTCCCATTCTTGGCGAAGGGGGTATTGGTTGTCACTTTTATCACTCAAAGATGTAAGTCCAGCAACATCAAACCAATATTCTTTTATAGTATGACATCGAATGTAATAAAAAAAATGAACATTGACAAATCAAAACAGGAATCAAATGCTTGTCAGCATATTTATATGGAGATGTTTCTCTTGAAAGTAATAAAATTTTTGCAAGCTAATCAAGGGGTCTGTTCACAGAGCTAGGAGGTGAAATTTTGAATGCAGCTTCGTTGTGCTGTTCTGAGCAGGCAATGAGCAAGGTGGCCTTCAGCACTTTCAGGTCCTGATGATATTATTTCAAAAGGGCTCTTGGTGGCACAGAGAGTCATTGCCGTGGTCGAGAGCTAATGGGCCAGATGTAGGAGCCACCTGGCCAGTGCCAGGGCTCCGTATGCTCCTGCTGACACAGCCAGTCATGCAGAGCCGCTGTCTGCTGCTTCTTCCCAAGCACAAAGCTTAATGTCGCTCATTTACATGAGCAACTGTGCTTATCACTGTGTTACTACTGAGTTTTTTTTTTTGCGTGTGAGTGTCTGAGTGTGTGCACGCACTCAAGCACTGAATCTGCACCAACATTTTCAAAGGTAACGCTTCCAATAATTATAACTTGGAGCAATTTTTTTTTAATATACTTTTTGTTATCCCCTGCATAGCGACTTTATCCCAACTTGGTCTTTGAAGAATAGAGGTCAGAGAGTGGCTCTTCAAAGCTGAAATCCATCACTTGTGACTCAGCTGCAGGCAGCCTGTGAACACAGAATTGTTGTCCGTACAAAAACCAACCCTCAGACGCGCTGCTATTTCTGGTATGTCGAACGAGCCGTGCTTTTTTTTTTTTTTGGCAGCACGCCCATTTAATTCATTTAACACTGAAGAAAACAAAGCACCTCTGGCAAGCGGGGCAATAGAAAATAGAGCCGTGAATCTTGATTGTGGAGTTAAATGAACAGATAGGTCTGGAGGTGTGTCATCTGTCTGTGAACAGAGATGCATTAGCCTGGATACACCCCGTCACTTCTCCCTGTCCTCTGTAACCTCTCAGACAAAACGGCATCAGCTGCAGAAAGCAGCTCTCTTTTTGTTTTTTGGGGTGTTTTTTTAAATTTATTTATGTATTTTTTTGGGACACCTTCATCCAAACGTGGCTGAAAGGAAAAATTTTAAATGTCAAAACTCATATTTCAAACATTACTTCAGGCGAGTAGTAATATTCTAGACAATGCGAGGCAGTGGGGTATGTATGTGTGTTTAAATATTCATCGTGGGAGGGAGTTTGTGGTATGGAGCTGGAGCTTGATTTACACCAGTAATAAGTTGGTGTTGGCGCAGAGGTCGACTGTACCCCTGGGCAAACGTACACAGTTGTAAAGATGATGATAGCCACCCACAAGCGATAACCTCTTTAACTGTTTGTCTATTCAAAACTCTTCGCCCCAAACACCAGCAGAAACTAAAATGACAGAATTTTATAAATATTTATCATGATGGAAAAACTGTCAGGAGGAATACTACCAGGTTGTGTAGCTCAGACGTAATTTGCTCATGGTGCTCCTATTGCTTTGCATTTAATTGGTTGTAAACACAGCATAAAATAGGTGAAAGTCATAATTAAGGAAATATGATAAATTTCACTTTGTTTTAATGTTATGTTGTTGATCTCCATCATGCTCATGTACAGATACTGAATAGACACCCATATTTCCCGATACACAAAGATTAAAGAAATTAGCTGCTTGTGTACCTTTGTCTTGTATGTAAACATGTAATCTATCTCAAAGCACCTTTTCACGTTAACACCATCTCTTTTTCCATCTTTCCCTGTGGGAACTTTTAAAGGCAAAAGCCTTGGCTGTTGGCCCTTAGAACCACAAGGGAAGATTACTTAAATCCTGGAAGGGAAGGTGGAAAACTCTTTTGGCCCTGGCATCCACACAGCTAACACGCTGCTAATATAGTTATATATTTATATCCAATAGCACGTTAGTTTGTTAATAATTACAAGAACATACAAAAGAGGTTTTGACATAATTGACCTGATTTAAAGTTGATGAAAAGGATTGTATTCCAGGATCAACTGGACAAAATTACCTAATTTAATGCTGTCATTACTTATCAAACAAACCTGGTAATGCGAATAGGATTTACTTGATTATATAATCATCAGCAAGTGTGCCCACTTCTATAAAGCAGGGATTTGTTTAAAAGCTTAGTTTGGATTTTTTTAGCAACTATTGAGGTTCTGTTATATCCATCATTCTTGTGTTAAAAGGGTGTCATGTCACATTAAGAAGGATGAAAAGTGAGTAATCCTCAGATAGGTGAGCTAACAAACTATAACACAACTTTGTAGCCTTTTTAATCTACAGCTGCAAAACCTACATAAACTAAAATGTAAAATTTTATGAATTCATTAAAAGTTTATGTAAAGCTCAAGAGCTTGGGGTAGGATGAAGAAACAAAACACGAGTGACGTGGCCGGTGCTGCAAGTAACTGCAGCCACCAGCATAGGACCATGCACAAACTCCTTAGTGACATACTTCCAACCACTGTGCTTGTAGTTGTGTTCTAAAAACATGCATAATGCGAGTGATGAAGTAATAATGTTTACTTTAGTATAACTTGAGTAAATTTCCTTGACAACATTAGCCTATTCCTTCAGCCATAAAAACTACTCCTAATATTGTGTGGTTAGCTAGATTCCTAGCATATCCATGAGATTCATAAAATGGGGGGGGGGGGGGGGTGTTCCTTTGGTCGAGGTTGGCAGAAACGCCTCCATAGATTTTGGGGGCAAAAGTAGATATCGCAGGGGAAACAGACATTCCAATGGGGAACTGAATCTGATGCAGCATAGAGATGTTACTATGTTACTACACAAACAATACTATTACCATCTAAAGTAGAATCTCATGCTTACAGTTTGGGCTGTAGGTCCAATATGTCATCATTCAAATGAACACATTGCTTGGTTTGTAAAATATCAGTGCTGTTGCCTGATCTCAGCTAATCCTACTGCATGTTAGGTCTCTTGAGTCATCGGAGAGGACATCATTTTCATATTACTGAAATCTCTGAACACGACCTATTAATGCTTCTTACCTGGCATCTAGGAAATGAGCCTTGTCAGCACCTGTTTGCAGTCTCAGATCTAGTTAGGGCAGCTCTAGCATATCAGATATATATTGGGGCGCCTGCCCAACTTTTATCATATTTTGCTTTTGACTCACAAGAGCTGCTGATAAAACCTTCTTCTTCCTCCTAATACCACTTTTAATGGGCTTTGGGTGGTGCTTGTTCACTTGACGGTTGTGGAAGTGTCCATTCTCATGGTTAAATCGTCCGCAACCATCTTCTTCCTGTGTTAAAGTTGTCAAGAACATACATGCATACCTGTAAACAGTCCTTAAACCAAAGGGCAGTTAAGAGAGAACAGTTGGCCTTCGTCAGGTTCTTTGACTGTGGGAGGAAACCAGTGAGGACATCCACATCCCAGGACCTTCTTGCTGCAATGCAACAGTGCTAACCACTGTCAAAATACAGTTAACTTTTCAGACTTTCTAAGGTAGTGTTTAGGTCTAAAAGAGAAAATTAATCTGGTTCAACCTGAGTTGCGGTGCTGAGTGTGTTTCTACTTAACCTGCAGGTAAACCTGGATGCCCTCATAAAATTAGCATGACTGTGGAATGATTTGATATCAATTAGGAAAAAAATAGATGACTTTGCTTAATATTCTGCTGCTTCATGTTTTATTTTTGAGGAAGACGAGGTTCAGGCACTCAGAAAGTGCTTCTGCCCTTTTCACCCTGTTGCTTCTCAATCAACAGAAGAGCCTGTTCTCTGAGACGGACACAGAAAGATGGGAATGCTGAGCTACATCAGCACTGTTTGAATTTTCCAGCACTCCATCAAACATCAATGCTCCGGCCTTTCACTGTCTTTAAATCTGGAGCGACAGGGTGTCACTAGGAAAACCCATCGAACACACTGCGGGGTTGATGGCTTCATGCCCTTCCCCATCACACCTTTGTTCCATCTTCCTCTCCGAGCAATGACAAGGTGGGGGACGAGTTATCACACCCGTCAGCTTTATGAGTCCCCGTCTGCTGGAGCTGTGGTAATAAAGTCGAAGTGCTGCTTCTTCAAAATGGGGTGAGTCTGAGCAAGTGATGGGAAATTGGTCAGCAGAGTATTGTTGAGAGGCGAAAAAAAGTGAATTCTGCTCTTGCGGCTTCTTTGTATGCATTGCAGGTTTGATAAACAATAGTATGAAGGTAGAAAGAAAAAAATTCATTCTACTAGAGTTTTTCCCACCTGTGAACTGGCCATAAAGACCAAAAATAGTCCTGAATCTGTCAAAGCTGACAAGAGAATAGTCATTTGTTGTAAAAGTTGTTGAATTAAACTATGAAAAAGATTAATAAACTGGCTGCATATCTGTCACTGTTATGCTGATGTATCTGACACTTCGCTAGCCATCATTTTATCCTAGCAACTATATTCCTGATATGTGTCTGAGTAGTACCATTTGATAAATTGAGATTATTGACATTTTTATTTCAGAAACTAAATTTACCAAAACTAAATTAAAATTAAAATTATGATGATATTCCACTTAAAGGTGGCAAAAACACAACCTATGCAGGAATAACATATTGCACATCGGTGAAAGTTTTAATGCAGAAAAGCAGACTTGGTGGAAAGAAAATGTCAATACCTGCCTCAAGGTTAGTTTCTGAAGTGACAAATTTGAAATCCATATCTATGTCTGTGTATATGTCTGTGTAAAAATACATATTACGCATATTTGGAAATCAAGGATACAATCATAACTGTAGACACAATAAACATATTGACAAACCACTTGGAAATTTAAAATATCCAACTCACTTTTCAAATCCTCTGCTATAAACCTCTGAAATTTCATTCAGACGGGAAATGAATTATTATCTTCTCACTGCGCAATTTCTGTCATACCTTTAAAGTAGCAGGGGGCTGGATTTCTAAAATAAATTATATTCATGTTCAGTTTTGTAATTTTATTGGGTAATGAAGCGTTTTAAAGTAAGTCAAATGAGCCCACCCATGTGTAGTCCCATCATCTTGAACAGCCTGTGTGCGGCAAAATAGTCGCTGCTTACACGCGGACGTGACATCAATCTAAAATTCTTGCGCGTTCTCGATTTAACAGGAAGAAGGAAGAGAAAGAACCCGGACTTCAGACGCGGTCGATCAAACACTATTACTTACTTCGGAGCTACACATGTTGCTGGCAATGTGCGTAATGTGCAGTGGCCTGAAAGTACGCTACGTCACTGATTTATTTACTTTTCTAGCTCGCTCCCGCGTTGGCTGCAGTTACTCGCAGCGCCGGCCACGGCAGTCGCAAGTTTAATTTCTTCAATCCGGCCCCCTGTTCCTTTAAACAGACCAAGGTGGCACAGTGCCAAAAACTGCCAGCAGGCTTCCAAGCCAAATGTAACAGTTTCTGTGAGTTTGTTGAAAAGCAATTCATTTAGCACCATGTGACTCCGGATCACATCAACATGGACGGGGTCCCCCTTACATTTGACATCCCCATAGGCCGAAGTAAAAGGGCAAAAGAATGTGAATATAGTGACAACTGGTTATGAGAAATCTCACTTAACTGTGGTACTGGCATGTTGTGGAGATGGATCAAAATGGATGGATCGAGGAATGATTAACATTTGACTGACAAAATGCTACACTAAGCAACTGGATTGCTTCTTTAGAACACAAAAAGCCCTGCTTGTGATGGACAGTATGCGGACGCGTATCACGCCACAGTTCAACGATAAATTAAAAGGTGTTAACTCCATACCTGTCATCATCCCTAGAGGCTTAACCAAAATACTCCAGCCACTTGACATCTCAGTGAACTGGAGCTTTAAGGCAGTCTTGTGTCACCTGTGGGAGCAGTGGATAATGGACGGAGAGCACAGCTTCATGGCAAGCAGGATGATGCGCCATGCAATTTCCCTGCAAGTCTTTGGATGGATTGACAAAGCATAGACTTCTGCAACAACCAAAACTGTGCTGTTGAGGTTCAGGAAGGCCGGACTAATTGGAACTAGAACTGATGCGGAGTCAAAGTCTGACGAAAGTGACGCAGAAGAGAAAGTGGTGCTTCATTTTCCTGAGGAATTGCCAGAGTTTTTTAGTGGAGTGAAGACAAGTTTAGTAAAGGTGTCATTCTTTATTTGATAGTTATCTGAATAACTGTTAATGTTACGTTAACATACCAGCTACCTAATCAGTTTGTTGTTTATGATGTGTCTAGTTGAAAAACTGTGTTGCATTAGCATACCGCACACCTACTCACCCCGTTGGTTTCGGTCTCATTAATTTTCCTTTCAAGATTAAATGCCTGTTCTTGGTCTCGGATTTTGGAAAATACATTTCCTCAAAAAATGTGACCTAGTCCAGTGCGACTTTTGTTTTTTTCTTCTTTATTAAGCGTTTTTGGACTTGTGTGACTGATACTCCGGAGTGACTTATAGTCCAGAAAATACGGTAATCATAACTTAAATTTCAAGTGAAAAAGAAAAATTTTCTGTGAAATTTTTGCAGTTTCGAAATTTTAAGTATCACGTACTGGTATTGGGAACTAACATGCAGATACAAGTACATTAGAATGGTATCGGCCGCGATACCTGATCTCGGTAGGGGTGCATCCATACCTAATACCTTTCTGAATGTATTTACTGATTACAAGGATAAGGAAAAATGTTATGAATGTTTTCAAACTATATGATATTTAGTGGTAGTTTAGACTCTCACAGCATAGACAAAAATGGAAATAATTAATGGTTTCCAATTTTAACAGGGTTGTGTATACTTCTGAGAACCAATTTAAATTGCATTTTCGGTCTGAAATGTTATTAATCATATTAAGATGTTAATAATGAGCAGAAAGCTGTAAAATCCACATTTGAATACTGCCTATTTTCGTAAAACTTATTCATAATGAGGTGGAAACCAAGCTTTTGCCGTTTTTGTTGCTCAGCAAAAGCTGACCTAACCTGCACTTGTTAACATATCATGTCTCAATTGTTAATTCTGTATACTATACTACTATATTTGAATCTCTGAAAGCAACAGCATCAAAAATGGGTACCACAACTGTAAACACTTTTGAGAATGTTACATCCCGAGTGTCTAGGGAACAAGCGAGTAACAAAGGACGCGTTCACATTAAAGTACATGACATGGAAATATGTTGCTCTGGTATGGGGCAGAGCCAAATAAAATACACACCACATCATGGTTTTAACCTTAACTAGGAACAAAAGATAGCAATCACTATAGTAAACACACCGACAAACAAACAAAGTGCAAACTAGTTTCACGCATGCAAAACAAGCACAACGTTGGCTCAGGTCTATTGCTTACTAAGGTTTGGCTCAAAGTATCTTTTAAACTGTCAGTCCTCATCCGCTGATTCAAAGGCGGAGGTAGGTACTCCAGGGCGGAGACAGGTAATGCAGTTGGAGGCATGACGCAAATAAAGAAAAACACACAAAAACCAGAGGCTGTGGCCATAATAGTTAACGGTTAGTGGTGTATTTTACAAAAAAATGCACTGCTAGGCCTTTATAGTGCAAGGTAAAACTTTAATGGTTGAGGTTCCTATAATATTCAAGAAAAGCAGGTTTGATTTATTTATGCATCTGTTTCCAGTACTGCATATCCTAAAATTCAATTTAAACCTTTGTTAAATCAAGAGTTCTATGATCAACAAAAGCTTGCCCCTTATTATTATCTTAGTCCGACAGAAAATCTATCAAATGCATGTATACACCTTAGGGTGCATTCACACCGCACGCTTTGTCGCCGTCAAAAAACGCTTGGAAAGTGATTATACATTTTTAGGCTGAAGCTTGCATAGCAGGTGGGCGGGCCTTTCTCTGTTGGATGTTTTAAACAATGGCGGAGTGTGACTGGCTAGAAAGCACTGACGTCTGGTGATGACACTATAGTGAGATGCTCTGATTACGTCGTTGGGTTTTGTGACTTTGACGCTGCAACTCAGGAAAAGTTTAAGAAATTCACGTGACAACGCACAAAAAAGCGCCACAGAGACTATGACGCCCCTCTCACGGTCTCAACCATAGACTTTACATGTAATGTTGCTGCTCTTGACGGTGACAGGCCATTAGTCCGACTTGAATTGAGCCGAACTGCAGTTTCACAAATTGTACTAAGGGAGGAGGATAATGGGTGTGGAAATCTCTTTTTTTTTTTTTTTTTTTTTTATATAGCTTTTTATAAAGAAATTCTAAATACAATCTTCAAATGGAACATGCAAGGAGAGAGATTCTTGGAAACATTGTTTTTTTTCTGTTGCTTTTAAGATAAACTAATTGCAAAAATAGTTGTAGGACTGGAAAACGGACCACAAATCATGCAATAGAAACATTGATATAGCCCCAGGGGGATGTTCACAGGCCTCAGGCATATGTGTGTGCAGATGCATGGAGCCAGTGGCGCTGCATAATTAGAACACCTTACATTAAGCAATTTGCCAAGACGTCTGTATATCATGACTGTCTTAGCAGTGAGTATTCACAGCACCGAAAGGTGCCCACAGTTGCAGAAATAACGGGATTTTTATAGTTTTCTGTTTTCTATAGTTTGATAGTGCTGCTGTTTATAAACTACTCCACAGTGCCTGGCTTCAATTTAATGATTTTCAGCCTAATGGTGGCTTTCAGTACCGTTTGGAAAATAAGACAAAACAAACATGGCTTTCAACTTTTGACTGAATAAGATACAGATTGTAACACTTTTTCTACACGTTTTATGACGCCTCAAATGGATGAATACTTTTAATACAGTAATTCAACTTTATTTATCCCAGCAGTTATCGCGGTGCTGTTGCAACATTAGTGTTTTAATCCTAGAAATGATTTTTAGGTGATAGAAGGGTGACCTTATTATTGCTTTTATGTGACCTTGGAGGATCAGGTCTGAGTCAATCACTACGCCTAGATGTCGGGACTGATCACGGATTTCTTATTGTATTAACTAAAGCTGTGTGCTGACTCTTGATCGCTCCTCTTTAGGTCCAAAAATAATTCCTTCAGTTTGGTTTCTGTTCAGCTGCAGAATGTTATGGATGGTTTCAAAGTCACCTACAGACATTGCAATATAAACCTGAGTGTTATCCGCACAGTTATGGTGACTAATCTTATTGGTTGAAATAATCTGTGTTGCCAATCCTGACTGCCACCAGGGTTTATAGAAACTAGCTATTTTTGTGAATGTTACCATACACAAACTACTGTGGATTAGTCTGAGCTTTAGAAGCTTTGCATTGTATTACCCAAACACAGGAAAACTGGTCTTAATTGCTCGGCCTGTTGACTAGTAAATACTTAAACATCTGTCCCGTAGATAAATGGTTAAAATGGACAGTTTTCATAAGCAGGGTTTTCCTTTGCTTGTCTCTTGTTAACAATGCCTGCATTCAGGTCACCTATGCAGCAACTGCACAGGTTGGAGTACAACGCTTTAAAAAGCCCTTTTTCACCTGTCTCGATGACCCCTCTGCCCTGGGGACACCAGTCGGAGAGCTCATAATCACACTTAATCGGCCCCACTGACCTGGGCAGAGTGTAGTACTCTCACTGGCATTTTACTGGAAAAAAAGAGAAATCCAAGTGTCCCTGTCTGTCTTTTCGGTCATTGACTATGGTTGCCAGGATCATTGCTTTATTCTATATTGGAGGTGTTAGAAGCACAAAATTCAAGGTCTTTCAATTTTTATATTAGTGGATTGACCACCATAAAAAAATCAATAATTAAGTGGAAGGAGAATTCTTTAAAAACCCTTTTTTAACAAATACAAAACAGAAAAATTTGGCATAAATCCAGATTAAAATCCGGTACAATTCGCAACTTTCAAAGTACACATTTATAGTATCTACTTCTCTTGTGTATTTTAATCATTGTTTACATCAAGCTGCCTCAGAGATATGTTGGACAACATTATTGAGCAAAAGGCATAATGAAGACCAAGAACCACAGCAGAAGGGTTGGGGGGAAAAGGTTTGAAAACAATATCCAGAGTTTAAAAACACATCATGGGGCGTGGTGCAATCCATCATCTGAAAATGTCACAACTGCCAATTTGCCAAGATGTGGTCTTCTAGGTGGACACGCCAGGCAAGATGATCTTAATTCAGATTAGAAACCATTATCGTAGCTCTAGATGAGCTGCTGAAGGTCCTGTTCAGATGGGTGGACCTGTCCACAGACCACTAGCAGATGTAGAGTTAGATGAGACCAAAACTGAAATATGTAATTTACGGTAGATTAAAAAATAAATCAGACAAAACTACCCTGAATAAACTGAGGTTTATCTAATCATCATTCTGTGGTCTTTCTTTTTATTTGTTTTTTTTAGAGGCTGGAGTAGACTAGAGATTGGGTAGAGGTTCATGTTCCAACAATCCAAAACATGTAGGAGCTACAAAAGAACGACAAAGCTGGAGTGCTGGAGAGACAAAGTCAAAGTCTGGATTAAAAATCCTAATTTCACAGCATTGGCAACGAATTGTTCTGCAAAGTAGTTTTTCCACAAATGAACATTAACTTAATCATCACTCCACTAGATAGAAATCTGCTCAAAAGGCAGGAGGACTTTTGAAAGTCACCATGTAGATCTTAATTCCTTAACTTCAGTAACATCTGCAGATCAAACCCCATAAAGCATTTTTTATGTTTACATTTCTCTTTTTAGGCAATGAATTAAAGCACCAGACTGTCTCGGCAGTTGTTTTTTTCTAACTTAATACTTTGTTGATAAACTGGTTGACTTTTGGCAACAGCAGCAGCACTGTCAGGCCACTAAAGACAATATTTCACATGCTGGTTGAAGCGGTTCATAAAAGCTCTTTCTGGCATGATGGAGCAGCCTTAGGTTCCTTTCAGAATTTTTTTTTATCCTTAGCCCTGCTTTTTGTTAGCTGCTCAAGATCATACCATAGTTTCTTAAAACATTTGCTCTTGGCACTGAAGCACAAATGAACCATCGTTTGGATACATTACCAATTGGCTTCTTGAAAGTTGAAAGTGTCTCCTTCACAGAACAGGAACAGTTTAGGGGGTGGGGCGACTTAATTGGCTCAAACAGCAAACAGCATGGCGAGGCAACTGTGATCTGGCATGCCTCCATGCCCCTTCACTGCACTCATTCAAGGAGAAGTTCGGCACATATGGCCCTCTGGGCGGTATGGATGGGTCTCTGCAGTCAGAGTGGGAACATGAGCATAAGAAGTATCCCATCTGTCATGATTTCCTCCCTCTAAAGTTGATTTGTAATGGTTAAGGAGAGAAGCTTAATAAAAGTGAGCAAGAAATCATCTACAGACGCATGATCTAGATTTTTATTTTTTATTTCAGCTGTTTATCTCCTGTGCTATTACTAAAATACTCTGACTTCCATTAACGATGTAATGCCAGTAATATTGGTTATTTATGAAGACCTTAGCTGTTCTAAAACCAGTATGTAGGCAGGTAATGGTGTGAAGTGCCTAAAATACCTTTAAAAAAAGTTATGTTTTTCCAGCATGTACAGTGGACAAAGAGAGACTGCTGGTTTATAACAAAAAAATTCCTTGGCTGGTTTGCAGTTGTGCTATTTTCAGATGATGGATTGAACTCTCCTGCCAGCGATCAGGTTCAATCCATGTTTTCAGATCAGGATTGTATTTTGTAGCCTAAACCTGCTTTAAGCATCTCAACGACTTTCTTCCTGAACTGACTCGCATGTTTCTTCGGCAAAGCAACTTAATTCGTAAAACACCCTTTCAGGAACAAGCAAAATCAAGTTGATTTACATGAAGCGGAAACAAAATCAGCAATAACATGACAAAATCAGAAAACACACCAGAACATTAAAAACTAAACTAGCAATTGCCAGACAAGTTGATACATTTTCAGTGGTATTTTTTTTCTTTTTCTTTTAAATAATGTTTAATATAAACAAGCTGAACAGAAAACTATGTATAAAAGTGAAATTAAACACTTTACCTTAGAATACAAACACCTGCTGGGTCTCCTGCTCCAAATGGAGCCAAAATGTTTGCCCACTTGTGCATAATCAAATAGTGGGATTGCTGCAGAGGTTTTTGTCATAAAGGGTTTTGGCCTAGTGTAGATTACTTCTCATGTTGTTACGGAGGCTGATTCCACACTATGCTGCCACACTGGACATTGGAATAATGGGTTGCTTCAGCCAAAATTCTAAAAAGATGAAAAATATTTCAAATTAAACCAATCAGAAGTCCAAAAGATTCTCTGAACTAACTGTTTCCCAATCTGTAAACTATGCTTCAACAGCAGGAAAGACCATGGGATGAAAGCAGCAGCAGGCACCGATGTTTGGCACACATCAGGCTCTTAGGATACCTCTGTAACTTTTCAACTCGCAGTCAGTTCCCAGTCAGCAAGATGCATTAAAATGTAGTTTCAGGGAATCTTTTCTTTAATTGATTCACTTACGTGGACTCTATGCGTAAAGGTGAAAGTATCTGTGCATTTGCACCAAGTAGTCAGAAGTGTGAATACTAATCTGAAAAAATGACGGATTTTTCCATCACCGTTCTATTAAAAAACCCCGGTCAAAAACAGAAAATATTCAGTTAATGCAACTCCTGGTTCAAAGTAAACAGGAGACTTGTTAATGTAACAATGAGTATCATGTTGATAATTATGGTTGCTAACCTAATTGGTGGTTGTAATCTGGCCTAGCAGGAGCATGTAGATTTTAAATAGGAGGACACTCAGGATGGAGCCCTGTGACACCCCATATGTAATTTCTCTCTTCAGATGAAAAGTTGCCTATTGACACAAAGAAGTTCCTGTTCTGTAGGTAAGGCTCAAACCAGCCAAGTACTGTATCAGATGGTCTGACCCAGTTTTCCAGTCATTTAAATGTTAATCTTGATTTATTTTTACAAAAATTTACTAAAAACACTCTGTGTTCACAGAACAGCAGGATTTTTGCTCGGATGAAAGTGTAAAAAATTATTCATGATGGATTTTGTGAAGGAACATCTGTGTAAATGTGGCTGAATGCAATTCCATCCCAAACTTTTCAGATTTCAGTCATGATAAATATCAATTTAGAACTTTGCTAAACTTTTTTGGTCGATCAGATAAAATCACAATAGAAGAGCTTTGTTTGCAGTTAGATACAGTCGAATTTTGTTTGATCTCATTTATTTGTACTCATGCAGATATTGACATTTTCTATTAAACCATTATTTATGGCATATATTTTTAAGTTGACAATGGTGAATTTATATCAATGGAGGGAGAAGTCTCAAACTTCTGTATATTTATTTGAGGCCTTAATTTCTGTATTCAAGCTTTAATTGTTGATTCCCTCTGAAGAAGTAAAGATCATTGCCCGACCATAACTCATCTGTGTGTCAGCCAACTGCACTCCAATAATTCTGAAAGTGACTCTTAATTCAGTTACACTTGTAAACAGGGAGCTGCAATGTGAGTTTATCTCTGAAGTAATCATATAAATAAATAGCCTTTCAAACAGATCAAACATGTAACATTTCATCTGTTGCATGATTTAAAACATCTGATCTACAATCACACATTAGGCTTGATATAATTAGATGTTTCTGCTGGTTTATGCCTTTTGGGATGCGTTCATGAAAATTGGTGGTGACTTTATGAAAAATGCGATCGCACTGAATATTTGAAATAAATTCCACTTTAATTGAAGACAAAAAAATCACGTTGCAGTATAAAGGAACAATTGTCATTTTAAAGGTAATTTTTCAGAATCATTGCTTTGGGCGGGACCAACATCCATTTCCAGCCTTTGTTGCAGCGAAGGAGAGGAATTAATTGCCTTCTTTTAAACATGCAGGGCTGTATAAATGCTGAGCTGTTTATAGCCTGGCTTTATTCACCTGAAGAGCCTCTCCCCATTAATAGCCCACTTACTTTTTACTTTTAAAAGTAAAAGATAGCATTTTTAACTAAGGGAGTGGACAGGATTTGTATGATCCCTACACATAAAACTTTACTTTTAGATTAAAATATTTTTCGGTGCTTCAGGTTTTAAATTGATCTGTTTCACTTTTTGTCTTGGTTGAGGAGAATCATTTCAGAAAAGCACTAAAACTCTTACTTGTAATTTGTTGGAGGGACTAAAATAATTTCATATGGAATTATTTACTTTTAGGTTACTTTAAGCCATATTTACTGGTATTTCTCATAAAAGTAGTATATTGTGAAAAAGTTACATTTTTTGTCATTCAGAAAATAAAACATATGAAATACATAACTACACATATTGAGAAAAATATTCAAGCCTTTATTTCTAGTAATTTGGATAAGTATGGCTTAAAGATAGTTTAAGTTGAGTGGAAGAGAAACATGTAGTATGAAAAGGTGCTAAAGGGATAATCACAGCCATTCGATTGCCAAGCAAAATCCATTCAAGCATTTGGGGGAGCTTCACAAAGAATGGATTGAGGTCGGAGTCGGGGCATCATGATCAACTACACAAAGACCTATCTTACACATGGGCTATAAATATCAAGTTTCTCTTATCAAGCCACTCCAGATCCAAGTGAAAAAGCCTGGGATTGTAAGTGCAGTGCAAGTTTTGGCTGGACTGTAGATCAGGGGTTACAAGGGGTTATTTTAATTTCCCTCATTTTTCAATGGGGAAACATTTTTCCCAATAAACTATGTCAGTACACAAACTTCTTTTTAGAACAAATTCAGTTTGTGTTGCTAGGTTTCACTATACTTTTGTAAGTACTCCATCTTTTATTACATGCTTATGAGCTTGTCATCCCAGATGTATCTTCTCTAACAACTAGAACTCTTCTAAAATACACAAAGTGTGAGTGTTTATGGTTTTTCAAAAAATGTGTATGCGAGGTTAGATGTTTGGCAAATAGGCGGGACTGACAGGCACTGTTTTAAATATAACAAAGTTGTTCTGTTGAGTTTGGGCCAGTCAAGTTCCCACTCTTTTCAGGTATAACACATATTTTATGGTTCATGTCATGCTGAACCGACATGGCTGTACCGCATATATTTGTTATGAATATTTCTGCCATTACACCCCTTTATAGTATAGTGTAGTATCAGTCTGTTTCTCCTGGTGTTTTTAGGGCCAGTCTACTCAAAAACTGACTTTCAAATATAAAAATTAATTCCATAAACCATATTGTTTAAGCAGAATTCAATCTTCCACTTTGGATTTATTGATGATTGATTTATGACTTACTATTTCCATTAAACAACTCTGTAGTGCATATACACATGTTGAATCTAAAGTGGGATGGCCCAACTCTTAGTAGTTGTTGTTTTTTTGCATTCTGTATATGTATTCTATAATATACATTACCTACACTTCAATAATATAGATTTTTAGATGCATGAAACCACCTTAAAAGCATCACTGCAGAAGATACATTTATTCCGAATAGATCTGCTGTGAACAACTTCAGTCTACATGTATCAAATGTCAGCTTGTGAATGGAAATGGTGTGCAAACAAAAACCAAATATATTTTTTTAAGGGGGACCTAATTCTGTATTCAAGGAGATGAAATTTGGTTATCAAAAATTGTCAAGAGTAATTATAGTAGTCTATAATTGAGGGAAAGATGAGCTACCCACACACAGTTGAGTGTTTTGGGTCAGCTGGAGTGTGAGGCAAAAGTATAAATCTGAAATGAATTATAATTTTCAATGTTATTGTTGAATTTTATATCTTCTTAATGTGGGAAGCTGCCTACGCAAAGCAAACAAAGAGATCTGAAAGCATGCCCCTCAATGCTTCTGCCTTTCTACCAAAACACTGATTACTGTGACCAAGACAAGAATATTACAAGGCATTTTTATTATTAATATACTCAGCCTGTAGGTTTAGTGTTTTCTGTATTCCACAGAATATTGGTGTGTCTGGCATAAAGCATATTACATGAAAAATATACATTTACAGTTGGAGAAGTGAATCCTCATATTTGAGTATATTTATTCAGCTGGAAAATGATTTCCATTGTAAAATATTTTTCTTTTTTAAATTAAATTTGTTTTTATTTCCAAAAAGCAACACTGCAAACATTTTCATCACAAACAATTTCCATACATGTAGCTGAAGCATTAATTTCTAAAGCCCACTTTTTAAATGGATCAGGTTTTTGATTAACTACAGGATTATGGTAGGCCAAACTGCTCAAATTAAATGAATAAAAAAAAAACGTTTAAATGCCTACATGAATAAATAATAGACAAATACATATTGTAACAATGTAATTGTGAAAAAAATTAATTCATGTGAAAGTCTAAGCTAAATTTTATGGAAAATGTTTTAATAAAAAAATGTATTTAATTTTAAACAATTATTTTTATACATTTATCATTTTTATTTAATTTTATTATGTTTTATTTCAAAACGTCTTTTTTCACAAAATCAGTTTTTATTTCATAGTGGTGTTTTTCCCAATGGCTTATATATTTCAAAAGGCTGTTTTATGAACTGAACAAGATCAGCAAATCCGGGTTACTGTGTGGGCACATTGGCTGGTGAGCATAAATATGTTTTTATTTATTTAAGTTTGAGCAATTCGGCTTTCCATATGGGATTGCTAATCTTTTCTATTTCTCTTGGGTATAATATTAGACGCAACACATAATTCCATTCCTCCTAGATGTTCTTCAAATTTGGGTTAAAAAAAAGAATAAAAGTTGGACATCCAGATGAGATGAAACCACAACCACCTGGTATGGTGAGGGTGCTGTTTTTCTTTTATTATACCAACAACCAGTAATAATTATATAATATACTACATGTCAATATGAAGTCGTTACCAGGCCAATTCAAATCAAGACCCATCATTTGGTATTAAATAGGATTAGTATCCCCACACATGGTTCCACAAACAAATTTTTTTGTTTCTTTTATTAGGGATTTTTTAAAGTTTTTTTTCCCTCTGAATTATCAACTACTATAATTACCATCTTTTTAACGATGGACAGATCTTTGGTGGATTCGTCATACCGAATGCTCCTGAAATTTACTAAGGAAAGAAAACTTGATTTGTCATTCTGAAGAGATTCTTAGTTAATCTAATTCTGCTGTGTTTGCATGGGGTTAGTTATACCTTTCCATAGTGATGTGTACATCTTATAATTAGTGGACATCATCAAATGGCTCCTGTGAATGATCAGAAAAGTCTTTGGACTCAATAGGCACCATTACTTTTGCAGGATAGTAAGTGAAAGATAGTGTTGGTAGTGTATATTTCTTTTGCATGCTGCTTGCTTTGTAATGAAATGTTACAACATGATAACTTGTTACATTGGTGAAATGAGTTTTACAGAGTAAATTTAAATTAAGTGAAAACATGAAGAATATTTTCTGTGACATTTTGTTTGCACAGGGAATAGAATTACGAACAGCAGTTGGGAGAGAAATATCTGAAAACAGGTGGTGACAGTCAGGGGTCCTGTGTTTGGATGCTGGTGTGAAGAGAAGACACCTGGGCTACACACAGTGCTCAGCAGGACCAGAGAGTTCTGAGACCTTCATGTCTAAAGCATATCATGATGAGGAATGAGCATTGTTAGGGGAGAAACTTGGAACACTGAGCTAAAATACTTGATCTGGAGCACAAGAAATATACTCAACCAAAAATATGAACACAACACTTTTGTTTTTGCTCCCATTTTTATGAGATGAACTAAAAGATCTGAAACATTTTCTACATCCACAAAATAACCATTTCTCTCAAATATTCTTCACAAATCTGTCTAAATCTGTGATATTGAGCACTTCTTCTTTGCTGTGATAATTCATTCCACCTCAAAGGTGTTCCATATCAAGATACTGATTAGACAGCATGGTTATTACACAAGTTTGCCATAGACTTGCCACCAAAAAAGTTCACTCTAAAATGTTTAGTTGCATGTCAGCACAGTGCCAAGTTGTTGCAAGTTTTGAGGGAGCGTGCGATTGGCATGCTGACAGCAGGAATGTCCACCAGAGCTGTTGAATTGAATGTTCATGTCTCCACCATAAGCTGTCTCCGAAGGTGTTTCCGAGAATTTGGCAGTAGATCCAACCAGCCACACAACCGCAGACCACATGTAACCACAACAGCCCAGCACCTCCACATCCTGAGACCAGCCACTCGAACAGCTGCTGAAACAGTCAGTTTGTATATCCAAAGAATATCTGCACAACCTGTCAGAAACTGTCTCAAGGAAGCTCATATGCATGCTCGTTATCCTCATTGGGGTCTCAAACCTGACTCCAGTCTGTCATCATAACTGACTTGAGTGGGCAAATGCTCACATACGATGGTGTATGGCACATTGGAGAGGTGTTCACTTCACGGATGAATCCCGGTTTACACTGTTCAGGGCAGAGGGCAGACAGTATATGTTGCGTTGTGTGGGTGAGTGGTTTTCTGATCTCAGTATTGTGGATCACTCTGGATCGCTACTGCCTGCCAATATCCAGCAACTTCGCACAGCCAGTGAGGAGTGGACCAAATTTCCACAGGCTACAGTAAACAACCTGAGCAACTATATGCGACAGAGATGTGTTGCATTGCATGACGAAAATGGTGGTCACACCGGATACTAACTGCTTTTTTGAGTCCCCAGACCCCCCCAAACCCTCCCAATAAAACTGAAAATTTCAGAGTGACCGTTTATTGTGGCCAGTCTAAGACACACCGGTACACACCTGTGCAGATGCTGTCTAATCAGTATCTTGATATGGCACACATGTGAGGTGGGATGGATTATCTCAGCAAAGGAGAAGTGCTCACTATCACAGATTTAAACAGATTTGGGAACAACATTTGAGAGAAATTGTTGTTTTTTTGAATGTAGAAAATGTTTCAGATCTCTGAGTTCATCTCATAAAAATGGGAGCACACTATAGTGTTCACACTATTTTCAAGTAATGCAGTTGTTTTTCTTCTTTTATTGGCTTTAGTTGTCACACAACTCATTACAACCAAGGTGAGCATTGTAACATCTCTGAACTCACAAATATTGAACTTTTTGGCAAATGGACTACAGTAGCGGAATGTCTAAAATAATGTAAGCTAAGATCCTTTCAGCATTGTAATAGGCTGGTGGTGTAATGGTGTGTGTGTGTGGGGGGTGGTGGTTAGCAAATAGAAATATTTTTTGGTAATCCTGACGCAGCTATAACATGAAATGATTGGTTTATATTGATTCATACATTTTTCAAATGTATACTGAAAGTTATAAATGTAATATTACTAATGTTCCTCCTTTCTACCTAGTGTATCTAAGATTTTACTCGGTGTGTCCCCCTGTTAATGCTTTGGCATTATGAATGCTGCATACGTTTTTAGTAGTTGGACTCCACACTCTATGAAGTATAAATTGATTACCATCACAACTGGTACAACACCTCTTGTGTTTGTGTGCACCTCCATGGATTCACACGGCACATTAAATCTTTAATTAGATAAGAGAAAGGAGACAAATAAATGAAATCAGTAGATTGGATGACAAGGAAATATGAGTATCAACACATTCATCAGGTTTCCTCCTTCCTGTTTTTAAAACATTTTTTATTGTCACAAATTTGGGGATGTGCAAACACAGTCTTCTGTTCTCCCTGATCCCATGACCATTAAATTCCAGATTATAGATATCATGGACCATGTTTATAAAAGGTTCAAAGAATAAATAACTATAATGACTGTACTTACCCACAGATGTGCATATGTTGAGAAACCCTCCCCACGCACTGTTACAAATAAGCGTGGTATTCAAATTTAACTGTCAAAAAGCTATTTTTGTTAATACTTACTCAGTGAGCCCTTGGTCATTACTCATGACTGTGTGAAGAGGCTTAATATGTTTTTAGTGTCTGAATGTGAAAAACATTTCTGCTTGTATAATTATAATGTCTTTGATAACACAACATAAAAAGTACAGTTGAACTTGAAAAGAGTGTTAACATAATAGCAGCAGAGCATTGTGATCACCTTTTTTTTGTATAGCAAAATGGACAACTCTTGCATCAAGCATTTGGCTGGTATTTTCACCAATCTTGGTCTTCCCAGTTATTGTAACTATTCTTTTGCTGTAGCTGAATCAAAGTTGCATAAAAATATTGCAAGTTAAAAGTCCAAGAAAATATAGTTTTTACAAATGGTACAAAAATCTCCTACTCTAGGCATAAAG